>CM050165.1:415021133-416226133 GCA_027410445.1 Discoglossus pictus | reverse complement strand
TTACTGCCTAAAATCAAACAATTCCTCCCTGTGTGCGTCTGCCCTCTGCAGCTCATGAAGACACAGAGTCTATAGGGCAGGCTGTGCAGTGCCTCAATCAGTGACCATCTCCCAGCAATAGATTTCATTGGTCACCGTATTGGTTAGTATGAAACGCTGTACTGCCAGCTCTACAGACTCTGTATTCATGAGCTGCAAAGGGCAGACCCAAGCAGATACTATTTGTTTGATTTAGGCAGTAAACAAGCACTTCTTATTAAAATAGATAAAAGTAAATAGATACCCAGGGATATTACATACCTAGTAAAATCTAGAAACCCTCCATGTCACTTTAATATAAGAAGTTATTGACCACTTCATAAAGACTTGTCCCTGCAGATTCTAAAACCATGTGGTCCTTCAGCCAGTTTTGGGGATCGCAGGGCAAAAACTTCCTGGCTTGTGAACTGTAATTGGCTAATAAGTCATTAAATTCAAATTGTAAGATACATGGCATGGAACGGAGGATATCTTGCCAGTAAGTTTTTTTTATATTGTCAAAAAAAATGATTTTTGAAGTGTGCTACGTGCTAACAATGTATGTATTACATCCCTTTAATGCCGGGCTAATAAAAAGGGACCTAGGATTCTTTCGGGACCCCGGGACTTTCATCCAGCTCACTGCTGTCTCATTACACTCACTTATACACATAATTTAATTCAAAATCCTTGTATAATGCTGTCCGGTCATTTTGATTGGCTCTGCTTTTTTTTATGCCATTATATGAAAATATTTTGTGTATCCACAAGAAATACATATTCCACAACTTAACCTTTTCCACAAAATCATTTAAACTTTGGTGAATTTGAACACTTTATCTGACAACCCCTGCTTTCAAGGTGCTCTGTAATGCTATACTTGTATTAAAGCTCCTTTAAAAGTGGACAAAATAGTTTTAGAACATTAAAGGACCTCTGTAGTACTTTAGTAAGAGTGCTAAGTATTTGTAAGATTAAGTAAACTAAACATGTGTATTGCCTAAAAATAAAGCAGAAAAACTTAATAGGTTAGTTCTATGGGAACAATACCACTCTTAGAGCAGCTTCTTTTAGCTCACTTGTGCCCTTCACAGGGAGAAATATCCTGTAGTATATCAGTCTGGTCTCACTCACTAGAGTGGTCCAGCCCTGAAATACCAGGCAATTCTACTCTGGTTGCTGTATATGCCACTTTTCCTCACTCAAGCCACATCCTTTGTGCTACACTGAATCCATTTTTCCTACTAAATTGGGAATCCCTTCTTATTCTTAAGTGACGTTTGAGGAGAGAAGGAAGGAAAACATGGAGCGAGGTAACATGGAACTGGAGAAGAGGCGGCAGGTCCTGCAGGAGCAGCAGCAGAGAGAGTTCGAGCGGAAAGCTCAGAAGGAGAGAGAAGAGATGGAGAGGCGCGAGCGAGAACGCCAGGAACAGGAGCGCAAAAAGCAGCTGGAGCAAGAGAGGCGCATGGAGAGGCAGCGCGAGCTGGAGAGACAGAGAGAGGAGGAGAAGAGGAAAGAAATCGAGAGGAGAGAGGTCAGAGGTCTAATAATATGCATTACATGAAAGTTATGTTATCATAGTGAATCAGTCCTGATAAATTCCATGCATATGCAAATAAGCAGCTCATGCATATTAATGATCTGCTTTGTGTTAATTAGGATGAGAATCAGCTTGTCTGTCTCTGTAGTGGGGAAAATAATGACCCACAATATCATCAGGCAGTTACACCCCTCTCCCACCCATATCAAGTTCTCTGAGCCTACATTAAAGGTATATGCAAGTGATCTGGATTATAAATGCATCTGATAGAGGAGAATTAATAGTTTATGAAAAAAAATGCATTAAAAAATACCAAAATAAAACTTTAAACAGTCACCCTAAAGTTTGCTTAATTTCATGCATTTGCAAACTGTTTTCTATCAATGTTGACACCCCCTGAAAATCTCAGAGAAAATTAGCATAACTTATACACTGTATCTTTCTGGTCTGGGGATTGAGCTGTATCTTTCCTTTAGATTTCTGGAATACCCAGAACAAGGTCTGTGTCCCTTCATTCACTGATTGTTTTATCTACATCCCCAGGTGATACTTCCCTCAGCGCTAGTGATTTACCCCATCACCTCCTCCATCCCCAGTGAATTGCCCCTGAGATCTCTCCAAGCCCCAGTGAATTGCATACACTCACTCACACAGACACATGAACAGAAAATGTTGCAGGTCATTGAAGGATTATAAATCAAGCATAAATGCTAATTTGCCTAAAAGATACATTTAGAATAGGAAGAATAAGCTGAAATATTTGGTTTCAGTAGAATTATATTTTGTCAGAATTTATCAAGGAGAGGGTGTATGTCTAAAGAACAACCATGTAACTGCTCAAGCATTTTTACTTTAATGTTGATTTATGGTCCCAGTGTAGTACCTCATCTATTCTGGCTGCATACATCATTGCTGATTGGCTGCAAAGCTGGGCATGCTCACATGGACAGGGAGCACTTTTACAATATTGCACCCTGAGAAGCCTAGCTCAATCCTGGCGGTGTAAACATCACCTGGAAGAGTTTTTTTTTTTTTTTTAAGTGCAAAGCTAAAAAAACATAGTGCATGCAAATAAATATAATCATACACTACTAATTCCTCTCTATCGGATGCATTCATAACCCAGCTCACTTGCATATATAACATACAGGAGCCGCAAAACCAATTCTAAATATTTCAGAAATTATTTACTGTAGAGAAAAATTGCTAGTACAATGTTTAGCCAATTTTTAATGCTCTAAAATAAAATTAACTTCCTGTTGGGGTGATAGTGCTTTTAATTTTGTTTAATTTGGGCTAACATCAAAACTGGATCAAGATGGATGCTGCTGAAATGCTGCAAAACAGGACAATATTTGCCACAATTTTGTGTGTCCGTTGCTATATACTGGTTATATTCACATGTTAAATATACTATATTACCCCAAAAACATGTTTGCTTATTTTTTCCTTAAAAGTATCCTTCAAGAGCATGACAAATTGAACATTTTACCATTGTACCAGCCATTTCTTACTAAAGTAAATCATTTGGCATATTCACCATTGTTTGAGCAACTTTTGAATACTAATTAGCTGCATTGTGTGATAATTAGGAATAGTCTGCTTGTTTGTATATTTGATGGCAAAAACAATGTGGCCCGTTATTATCTTTTGGTCTCCCTCCCACCTAAACCTGTCAACACACTGAGCAAAAAATTAGCATAATGGAGCCACACAACCAATGCTAAATCTTAAGAATTAATTGCTATTAAGAAAATGGCTAGTGCATTGTATAGTTATTTTGTAGTGCTCTTCAAGAAGAAACCAACTTGATGTCTGGGTGACGGAGTCCACTTATAACTGGAAAAAAACATTATTTTTCTCAGCCAGCATCATGTTTAGATGCTACTTTATACTCTGAAAACTAAATTTTGTCTAATTTGAGCTAATATCATTATTCAAAGTTAGCAGTTTTGTTTTGCTGTGTTGCAGTGAATCGCAACTTCATTTCCCAAAATGCATTGTATGAATTATTTACTAAAAGCACTGAGCTAAGTACACTTGTTAAATATGAAAGATGCCACATGGCACGGGTACGATCAATCAGACATTACTAGGGACAGTTATTATTATTCTTACTAGCGACCTGCCCGTCAAAAAATGACAGCAATAAGATTGTAAGGCAGGTAATGTTTGCGTGCAAAATTAATTTAATGTTGCTGTTTTAAGATCCTTCGGCGCTCATTGCGAGCCTCGCGCTTAGCGCCTTCGGCACTCATTGCGTGGCTCTTGGTTGTTTGTGTGCTATGAGCAGTGTTGGTGTTTTTTTTTTGGTATGGCAATGAATAATTAATAAAATAAGAAATTAATATACTTTACCTATTTTGAAGTAATATATGCAGGAAGCATTGTGTTGAAGAGCTGGCAATCTGTTTTCATGTTGCTGCAGCATTAGTGCTGTGGAGCTGCTGTGTAAGTGTCATGAATGTGTGCAGTGTAATAGTGTGCGTGCGCGAGGCAAATCCGTAGGGTAGCTGTGTACTTCCGGATTGTGTAAGTTAGTGTTCTAAAATGGCGTCTAATGTGTGGTATGCGGCTGTGGCTGATTTTGCGTCCTTGTTTTCGGATGTCGTCCAACTGTTTCGGAATATCCGTAGGTGTTTGGTGGTGTTTTGCGTGTTTAGAGTCCTTTAGCCTCGTTTTCGTTTTGTTCGGCGGCCATTTTTTCTCTCGCTTAGGTGATTTTCGAGTCTCTAAACTCCGAAATTTGTACTTAAATCGAGCTGTAACTTCACTTGCAGAGGTCCTGGGTGCACCACGTTGCTGTGGGTAAGATTTGTATGTGTTTGTTGTGTGTATTTATTGTGTTTCTAATGTTTTTGGGGTCGCGCGGGTTGCGTCCTTGTTTTCGGATCTCGTAGGTGTTTGGTGGTGTTTGGCGTGTTTAGGGTCCTTTAGCCTTGTTTTTATTATTTTTGGCAGCCATTTTTTCTCTCGCTTAGGGTTTTTTCGGGTGTCTAAACTCTTTTATTTGGAGTTAAATTGAGGTGTAACTTCAGTTTTCGAGGTCCTGGGTGCCCCCTTGCTGTAGGTAAGCTTTTTATGTATTTGTTGTGTGTATTTATTGTGTTTTCCATGTTTTCATGTGCGCAGGATTGAGGCGTTTTTTGCGAGGTCGTAATGGGTCGTAACGTGTCTCGTATTTTTGTTTCGTAACTCCGTAAATTTTGCGAGGTCCGCAGTTGCTGGCAAGGAGCGCCTTTGGCGCTCCTTGCCAGCAACTGCGGCCCTCGCTTCGCGAGCCCGCAGCGTTAGCAATAGCCTGCATGCTCACAACTATATATGTGATTATTACCCATTACATATTCTAAAGTGCTATACAGGGGCTAAGTACAAGGCAACATATAATATTACCACATTGCAAAGAATGGGGGGGCACTATGAGCTTAAAATTAAATGTACGCTGAGCTGGTTTCCCTAGCACCAACACAAGATTAAAAAGCTTGCAAATTCACAGGCTGTAAATGACCAAGACTGATGGCCTGTTCATGTAAAACCAGTAGTATATATCACTTGCAGGCAAATACATTTTATTAGCAGGATATGGAACAGTTGCTGGATATTACTAGGTATATGATATACCTATGTACACATTTACTTTTATGTATGTTATTTTATTAAGAAGTTCTTATAAACTCTTTTTTTACAGCCTGAAATAAAACAAATATTACCTGTATGGGTTTGCCCACTGCAGTATATTCCGAGACAGACTCTATTGGGCTGGATGTGCAGTGTACTAGCCTATCAGGGACCAGATCTAAGTAGTATGTTGCAGAACGTTGTTGGGAGTCACGGATTGGTTAGTATGAGGCACGGCAAGTACAGCAGACTCTGTGTCTTCATGAGCTGCAGATGGCAGACCCATATAATGATTATTTGTTTTTTTTAGGCAGTAACAAGATATGTTATAATCGCTTCTTAATAATATAAAGTACATAAAAGTAAATGGATACAAAGGTATATTATATACTTTGTAAATTCCAGAAAACTAACATATCTCTTTAACGAATGATTAAAGACATATGTAAGTGTGCTGGGTTTCAAATGTTTCCAAATAAACAGCTACTGGTTAGTAGAAAAATATGTATTATATTGAAAAGTTGAATGTACTTACATATTTTTATGCTAGATACTGATATCTGGATGTGCACACCCCTAGGAAGCTTACATAAAGTGTACCCTGCAGGATACAGTTTGTGACCTCTAAAGGAAATGATGGTTGGTGGGGTCACAGCTGAAATTGCCCATAAGGAGACGGGCAGAGAGAAAAAAACAGAGAGCAGCTGCCAGATTGTGATACAAATGTTTCAGTCTTTACTTCCTCCTGACTGCTATATAATTTGAAAATATTTTTGGTCAGTTTAGCTTGGGTTTGAAGGGTGTTAACCCAAAGTTTCAACTGACAGAAATTAAAAGATATTTTGCTAACTTCAAGGTAAGTGTTTAAATGCTTACCTTGGTATTTTTTTCATGCAAACAAATATTTTCATACACTACTAATTCTCCTCAGATGCACTCATAATCCAGCTAACTTACATATCCCTTTAAGTATTCCTGCAATGTTTTCAATAACTATTTTTTAATGTTTTCATTACATTTCTTGTTACTTTCATCCTTTACTGGATTTAGTACAAAGCCCCTTCTAACAGCAATATTGTCTGATTCTTGTAAATATGTTGTGTTTTGCAGCTTTCCTAATCAGACTTTTTGAAATGTCATGCAAATGATTGTAATTAGTCTGCACTCTGTCTTCTCGTTCTCTATATGAAATACACAGACCTAATATATTTAGCTTCCAACAATACTAGCAGCTGCTAAGCCTGCCTTTGTATTCTCCTACTGAAACCAGCTCGTAAACGGTATTGTGCGAGCTATACAGTTGTTCTCCTGGCAATGGAATACACCATTAATCACCATTAATCTTGGACTGGTGCAATATGCTACAACATCAACGTTGGTTGAGCATCTTTGGGCAGGGTATGTGGATTGGTGTTCGGCAATTTCTTTCTACAAGGGCCACTAGCTTTCCAGGATTTCAATAACGGAGTAACTCCACCATATGTGTTCTGCACCATCAGTTAGAGGGTGAAAAATCATGTGACCAATCAATGGACCGTGAATTGACTTAGATTTTGTCATTTTGGTTTAGCCCTTGAAGCCGTCCCACAAGAACCTGCATAAATAATAAGGCTGGAGTCTGTAACTGTTATACATTACATAGTTACATAGTAATTGAGGTTGAAAAAAGACTTTCAGTCCATCAAGTTCAGCTTTTTAAGATCTCCTCTGATCTGCAATATGTGGATTAGTTATTAATTAATGAGTTGTTAATTGTTAATTATTAATCATCAATTGATTTTTTATTTATTTTTGTATTATAAATTCACACTGTCTTTAAAGGTATATGCAAGTGAGCTTCCCAGATGCATAACTTTACATTTATTCATATTAAATCTCATCTGCCATTTAGATGCCCATTCCTCAAGTTTATGTAAATCACTTTGAAGGGAAAGCATATCATTATCTGATTTAATTACTTTGCACAACTTTGTGTAATCCGCAAAAATGGAGACACTACTTTCCAGTCCCACCTCGAAGTCTTTAATAAATATGTTAAAAAGGAGAGGACCTAATACTGAACCCTGAGGAACCCCACTTACCACATTAGTCCAATTGGAGTATGTTCCATTTACAACAACCCTTTGCTTCCTGTCTTTTAGCCATCTCTCAATCCATGAGCAGATATTTACTGCAATTCCTGTATCCCTTAGTTTGCTCAATAGTCTCCCTTGTGGCACCGTATCATAAGCCTTTGCAAAATCCAAATAGACTACATCCACTGAGTTGCCTTGATCCAAGTTCCTAATAACCCCTCATAGAAACTAATTTAGATTTGTTTGACAAGACCTATCCATAAATCCATGTTGACTCCTACTTACAATCCTGTTCAAATAGACATATTCTTGTATATTATCTCATATTAACCCTTCTAAAAGCTTTCCCACTACAGAAGTGAGGCTCACTGGTCTATAGTTCCCCGGATTTGCTCTTGCTCCCTTCTTAAATATAGGTATCACATCAGCTTTTCTCCGGTCTTCTGGTAGAGACCCTGTGTTGAGTGAATCTTGAAAAATTAAATATAATGGTTTGGCTATTACAGAGCCCAGTTCCCTCAGTACCCTTGGATGTATGCACGCACTCACACAGAGACACATGCACATGGACCATGAATGTTCCCTTCCTCAAACTTTCCATGTCATTTGCTGTTGTTTAGTCATTCAGTTGCATCCGACTGTCTGTGACTCTATGGACCACAGCACGCCAGGTGCATCTCTCAGTCAGTGCCCCTCTGAGCTTCATCAAGTTCATGTTCATTGCTTCAGTGACATAATTTTTCCATCTCCGCCTCTGTCATTCCCTTCATTGCAGGACCATAAATCAAGCATAAATGCTCATTTGCCTAAAAGAGAGATTAGAATAGGAAGAAGAAGCTGAAATGTTTTTTTTTGTACAATTATAATTTGTTATAATTTATCAAGGGGGGGTGTATGTCTAAAGAACAACTGTGTAAACACTCAAGCATTTTTACTTTAATGTCGATTTATGGTCCTTTAAGGACCCAGTGTAGTAGCCTCATTTAGCTTGCTGCATATAGTATTGCTGATATGCTCACATAGGGCCTCATTCTATTAACGGACGTAAAATGGCCGCCATGCTGCGATTCCTTGTGGCCATCTTACGGGCCTGTGTAGCGCTACTTCTACCTTGCTATTCAAATGGACGGTGCTGCAAGGAGGTCCCTATTACGGCCGGCCGCAAATCATGTAATCGGCCGCAAACGTTTCCTGCGCGCCCGTAAATCTTGTTTCAAGGTCGCTAAGTCGGAAAACTATAAATGCAAATATATATTCAAGATAGCACTGTAAAGCACTTTAAATGATAGGCATCTTAATGGGGGACATGAGGATTAATAGCAACACCCTCTTAAGTTTGCACATCGCCCAAATCCAATATTTTATTTCCGTTTTTGTTTCCGTCCCTAGTCCTGCGGGTTTGTAGTTTGAAGGCCGCAAACTCAAAGCATTGCAGAAGCCAATATATATTCAATCCAGCACTGCAAAGCACTGTAAATGATGGGGGACACAATGGGGGGGCATGAGGATTAATAGCAAAACATTCTCAAACTTGCACATCGCCAAATTATAATCTTTGATTTTATGTTTAAAATCCATCCAAGTCCCATGGGCTTCAATGACCAAGCCCGTAGCTCGTTTTTCAAGCCCATGCGTGCGTCGAGAGTGATTGTTTTCCAAGCCCGTAGCGCTTTTCAGGCTTGCATGATAGATAGAACGCGAAGATTGAACATGCAATTACATTTCTTTATTTGCAGATTTGAGAGTAGGGGAATGTTAAGATATTCATTCTCAGATCAAACATCACTTTCACTTTTAATAAAAGTACAGGATAGCTTTTCCATTTGCTTACTAAGTGCTTCGATTTGTAAGTAAGCCCGTTGTGACACCTCCGTGGCCCAAGTAACCTGTGGGTCTATTTTACCCATTAGGTACTTGACCGATACTAATCCCGCAGCCGTTGCGGGTCCGATATGCTCCAAGCCCGTGGGACTCTGGACACAGAAATTGAACATGAATTACAATATAAATGATTTTCAGATTTGAGTGTTGGGGAATGTTGTGCTATGAATTCTAACACCTACAATCACTTTCACGTCTCATCAAAGTTCAGGATGGCTTTTTTATGTGCTTAATTGGTTCTACGATTTGTAAGCAAGAGCCTTGTGGGACATTTTTGGTGTAAGTAAGCTGCGGCTCGGTTTTAGCTAATTACGGACTTGGCGAAAGGGTTCAGGTAGCTTTCTTGCGGCCAAAACTCTTGCGGCCACGTAAGATCAAAGGCTTTCCCTGAGGCGCGGGCAGCCGCAAGGGATAACAGGGCGCGGGCTGGAAGCCGGCTGTAGCCCTCAGCCACAAGGGAATAGAATACGGGAGTAGCTTGCGGCCGGTGCTTGTTGCCAGGCATCCCCTTCAGCCGTTAATAGAATGAGGCCCTTAGACAGGGTAATACTTTTTCAAAAATGAACCCTTTCAGGAGCCTAGCTCAATTCTGAGGGTGTAAACATCACCTGCAATCTTTTTTTCTTTTTTTTTTATGCAAGGCTGAAAAAACATAGTGCATGCAAATAAGTCTAATCATACACTACTAATTCCCCTCTATCAGGTGCATTCATAACCCAATTCACTTGCATATACCCTCTAAGAGCAGAGTATGGTGGTGCAGTGATAAGTGTTCTGTCTTACCAATTAAAAACATTTTTTTAAGTCATAGGTTCGATTCTCCTATCTTCCGTTTGTTTTTTGTTTAACTGATGTGTGTGTGTGTATATATATATATATGTATATATATATATATATATGTAAACTAGTTAATTAAATACCTAGCTCACATAATTATTCATTATTCATTTTTTTAAATAAGCAAAAAAAAAACAAACACTTTTTTTCATGTGCTTTTTCACCCTACATCTATTTATGCAGAGCACGTATGAAGACTTTTGTGGTTCTTTGACTAGAGAGCATGAATACCTAAGCAGATACATATAGAGATCCTGGACTGTTAATCTCATATTAATGACATTATTTTCCTTCTCTACCTAAAGGCAGCCAAGCAAGAACTTGAACGGCAGAGGCAACAAGAACTGGAGCGAATTCGACGTCAGGAGCTTTTCAACCAAAGGAATCGAGAACAGGAGGAGATAATGAAACTGAAGTCTAAGAAAAAGAGCTTACAGCTGGAGTTAGAAGCACTGGTGAGTGTGGCCTCCAAGTAGATCATCCGAGGTCGGCCTCCAAGTAGATCATCCGAGGTCGGCCTCCAAGTAGATCATCCGAGGTCGGCCTCCAAGTAGATCATCCGAGGTCGGCCTCCAAGTAGATCATCCGAGGTCGGCCTCCAAGTAGATCATCCGAGGTCGGCCTCCAAGTAGATCATCCGAGGTCGGCCTCCTTATAGATCATCTGAGGTCGGATGCAACTACTGCTCTCTGATTAGACCTCAAAGCAGCCTGTTTTTAGCATGGGGCCAATGTAACTTATTCATATGTTTCTGTAGCATGTAACAAACTAACAACCTCAGTAGTTGTGTAAAACATAAAATCATTTTCAGATAATTTCAGCAGACTTTGCTAGTGTATTGAAGCTGCCATGACAGTATTCTTTCCTTTGTGAGACATGAGGAGGCAAAAGTTTGCACATGTTTGGCTTTTACTGCGCATATCAAATGTTTATTTAAATCAACCAATCAGTTAACAAATCCACATTCCACTGCTGAATAGATAATTAAAAAAGAAAACAGAACACAACCTGTCTGCTCCAGGCCAGCAGGACTCATGGAAGACACAAGCTTGGAATCCCTCAGGCACAAACAGAATCTAAAAAACAAAAGTCTAAAAAATAAAAATCTCATGCTCATCATAGCTGTTAATGTTTTTGAAATTTATAAATTTTTTCTTAAACTACAGTGGTCCCTTAAAGTGCCAATGACGTCTCATAATTATACTACATTCTTATGAAGACCTAGACCAGACAAATGATACATGTGCAACAAATGCGTCTAGAGGAAGTGTACATATTGGTTATATTTTAACTCTAGTTATACTTGACAATGGTTCCCTGGTGGTCCAGTGGTTAGCATTCAGTGTTTTCACCGCTGTGACCTGTATTCAATTACAGTCAGGTAACCAAGAGGTCACACCACCCTGAAGCCATGCAGGGTTGGGCCTGGTCAGTCACCTAGGAATACCAGGAGTTGCATGCTGTGACCCACTGGAGAAGGAAATGGCATCCAACTCCAGTATCCAGTGGATCAGCATGGCGTGTTGCGGTCCAAGAGGTCATGGATAGTCGGACACGACTGAACAACACAAACACAAAAACATACTTTACAAGCATTGTGCCCTTGTAAAAATACTTTTTTAGGATGATTTAATTTAAGATGTCTTTGGAAAACAAAACAAAAAAACAGCTTTTACCTTTTGAATGATTACTAGTATGAAGTCCATGACTTTATAATGGCATACACTTATATTACTCAATCAATCTCCAAAAAAGTTTTAAATATGGTGTATATTGAAAAATGTATTCGCCGGGCCATTGGCATCCATTCCAGTATTCACTGGACTCTTGACATGCCAGGATTTAATGATAACACTGTGATTGAAGGTAGTGTAATTGGAAGCTCTCCTTCATTCACACACTGTTATCTATAAGAAGTGCTCTGTCTGAAGGCTGCATTTGGAATATGTGTATTGTCATTGCAGCATCGATCCATTAATAACACAAAGCGCTAGAACTGTTCCCTATGGAAATCACATTATGTATTTTTATAAACTGGCTGTTGGCGGTAAATATTTGTTAAAGCTAATAAAGTGCAATCTAAAGCTGGCCAGAAAACATTTCGCAGAATACTTATCAATTCAATTATCTTCTAATGAATATTACATTAATGTTATAGGCTTGGCTGCTTTCCATTTGTGGAAATGAATTACCACTCCTGAATCTTTTGATGTCTAGGGAGGTGTTCATGAATCTGTCCTGTGTTATCCCTCTGTGAATTAATTTATTGTCCTCTGAAAAAAGAAAACACTGCGAAACATTTTCAAATACCCTCTTCAAAGGGCCACTTAATTCAGGACAATTTGGACCACATCACAGTAAAGATCTTGTAAAAGCACTTAGAAATACTTTTTAAATTCACTGAGAATTCAAGTGAAATAAAATCCGTGTTTACATGTCTCACTGATGGCCCACTGCCAGACCCACAGCTTCAGCTCCGTGTGGTGAGAAAAAGGGGGGAAAAGTTAACCCGTAACAAATCTGTCTGTGCAGCGCATGGAATTCTGGAATCACCTAAACGGGTCAGTTGTGGCTTTACTGGTCAGTGCAGTCCTGAGTCCATAAGAAAACTGCTATCAATCACTGTCTTCACCTCGTGCACTGCTATCCGTTATTACTTATTATTATTATTATTATTATTATTATTATTATTATCGTTTATTTGTAAAGCGCCAACATATTCCGTAGCGCTATACATAAGTTAAGTTACAGGCAATGACAAGTTAAAGATTCATACATTGCAAAGAGTGGATGGCCCTGTCTTTGAGCTTGGAATCCAGTGTCCATAGCGCTTTCCCTAAAGCACCTTGCAGGATTGAAACTCGCAGACTTACAATCTAAAGGTTAAAGTTTGTATGTGGTACAGTAGGGAGAGAGTAGTGCTGAGCATGTTAGGGTGGAAGGTTATAGGCTTCTTTAAAGAGGTGCGTTTTTATTGATGTTTTGAAGGATTTAAGGCAGGAGGATAGTCTGGTGAAGCGAGGCAAGGAGTTCCAGAGAATAGGGGCAGCGCGAGAAAAGTCCTGGAGACAGGAGTGAGAGGAGGTGACAAGAGTGGTAGAAAGAAGAAGGTCGTTAGCAGAACGAAGAGGGCGTGTGGGGGAGTATTTGGAGATGAGAGCAGAGATGTATGGGGATGCGCTGTTGTTGAGGGCTTTATAAGTTAGGGTCAAGATTTTAAACTTTATTCTGGAGGCTAAGGGAAGCCTGTGGAGTGATTGACAAAGAGGAGCTGCCGACACTGAACGATGTGTACTGAAGATGAGTCTGGCGGAGGCATTTATTATGGATTGAAATGGGGAGAGGCGAGCGGTGGGCAGGCCAACAAGGAGCGAGTTGCAATAGTCAAGACGAGAAATTATAAGAGAGTGTATTAGAATCTTAGTAGTGTCTTGTGTAAGGTAATGGCATATTTTGGATATGTTTTTTAGATGGAAAAGACAGGATTTGGTTAGAGACTGTATGTGTGGGATGAAAGAGAGGGTAGGGTCCAGTAGAACCCCGAGATAACAAGCTTGGGAGGTGGGAGTGATGATGGCATTGTTGACAGAGAGAGAGATGTGAGGAATTGAACCTGTAGTAGAGGGTGAGAAGATTGAGAATTCAAGTGAAATAAAATCTGTGTTTACATGTCTCACTGATGGCAAAATGTTCTTGTAATGTTTGAAAATGTCTGTACTTGTGCAACAGCCTGTAGGCAGGATAGACTTTGTATGTAAACAGACTTAAAACTTTCAATTTAACATACAATCTTGTGATCCTTCACACAATGAAGCACAATTACAGTGCCCTTTAAGGCACATTGTGATTGCCTGAAGTTGACAGCTTTGTATTTTTTTTGTGTACCTGCAAGTCCAGGGATCCCCTAGGAAATGAATCCTAGATTTAGAGTTGTATACCAAGCAACTGTTTCCATTTATTTAAATATAGTAGATATTCAAAATGTTCTTGTAATGTTTGAAAATGTCTGTATTTCATCTGCTTGTCCACATAAAGGCATCACTAACTACAGACAGCACCATTTAAACCATCTAACAAATTGTTTAATCAGCATTTTTATTTACCAATGTGCCCGCCATATAGAAATTATTTGTTCCCCATCTAAATAAAGTTAATATGCTTTGCAGAGGTAATATTATAAACTGGGCAATATACATGTGACTATAATGTTGGAGTCAAAGTCGGCTAATAGATTTGATCTTCCACAGGAGGATAAACATCAGCAGATCACTTTACGAGTTCAAGATGTCCGAGGCAGAAAACAAATGAAGAGAAACGAGTTGGACAGTGTGGATACAAAGTGTGACCTGGGTATTATGGAGATCAAGCAACTTCAGCAGCAGCTTCAGGTAACCTGACAAGGTCTATAGATAACCACACTGGTTTATCACATATATAGTTGTCGTACTTACGGATGTTGGTCACGCATTGTTAAAAGTTACGGGTTTGACAGGGGCTGCAATGAGCTCCTTTGGCGAAGGTGCTTATTGCAGGGCTTGTGATGAGCGCCAAAGGCCCTCATCGCGTGGCCTGTACGTTACTGACTTGAAGGCGAGAGAGGCTCCAAACGGCTTGCGAGTTACAGGCTTCAAAAAAATTGCGGATTTAACGTCCGCCATTTTTTTTTCAAGCCCGTAACTCGAGTTTAAAGAGACACAGGGGAGGGTGTGGGGTGGAATGAGACATGGAAGGGAGAGGGGGCAAAGAGACACAAGAGGGAGAGAGTGGGGAAGGGAGAGAGTGCCGAAGGCGCTCATCAGGTGGCCTGTATGGTAGAGGGAGGAGAGGCTCATAATGAGTGCCGCCTCCTGAGGCAGGGAGTCCATAAATGAAAGTTAATTTGGTATTCAATTGGCGTTTTTGGCGGCCTCCCAATGGCTGCTGAGTTACAGCCTTGAAAAAAAATGGCGGCATTAAACCCTTAACTTTTTTTTTGAAGCTCGCAAGTCTTGGAGCCATACCGATTTAAGCTCCAAGTCTTGCGTTTTTAAAAAAAAGTTACAGGTTCAACCGCCGCAGAATCCCTCAAATGACCGAGGGGATATACTACAGGATATTTCTCCCTGTGAAGGGCACAAGTGGCTAAAAGGGGCTGCTCTCTGAATAGGTGACCAGACCTATAGAGAAAACCTTACGTAGGTGGTGTTATTCTTAGATGAGCACCTCTACTCCTTTCTTTTACATCTTTATCTACCTTAGAAATGATAGAAACGCTTGGATACTGCTACGTTCTGTACTACTTTGTTTGCCTTAAAGCACAACTGAAGTGTGACATTTAACGGATGCTCTCTGGACAAACTGAATATATATCCCAGTTTGACTTGATAAAGGGCAATTGTTTTAGAAAAAAAAATAATTTGCAGCCATTCATTTATTGAGACTGTATGTGTTGTCAGATGTTTTTTTTAAAGCTACTCTGTCACTCCAATATCATATTATGTTTTTTATCATTTTAAAGAGCATGTAAAACAAGCTACACTTCGTACTAGCCATTTGATTCTAAAGTAAATCATCTGATTTTTATTCTGCTATATTCTTATGCAAATTACATTCTGCCTCTGTGGTGGCAAATTAATGCCCCCTTAGGTATTAATGTAGTTAGATCCTCTCCACCACCCTTATAAAGCATTCTGAGATACACATTAGCATAAAAGGACCGGCACAATCAATGCTGAATTTCTCTGAAATTATTTACTGTAGAGAAGAGTGGCTAGTAGAATTTATGGACCGTTTGTGATCCTCGTTAAGGTGAAGCCAACTTCTTGTTGGCAGAAAGGTTTCCATTAAGTTCTATTGAAACGTCTTTGGAGTACAAGCTTTCCAATAGAAATAAATGAAAGTTTATCCGCTTCCTAAAGCCAATCATCAGTCACTGCAATGGTGGCTCCCTGCATAACAGATTTTAATTGAAAGGTTAAGAAATGATGCCCAGGGATCTGAGACTACGGTGGTTCTTCAAAGTTTCAATGCGCGTCCTTCACAATTTTCAAGATCAGAAGTATTTGATCCAAGATAAGAATAACATGTTAAAGCCAGTGCTCTTTTCCTTTATATTATTGTATATTTACTCTCTGTTTGTTTGTTTGTTTGTTTGTAGGAGTACCAAAGTAAGCTCACCCATCTAGTTCCTGAAAAACAAGCTCTAAATGAGAAAATTAAGCAGATACAGCTGATCTGCACAAATGGTAAGTGATTCTTACAGCTTTGTAATCCCTATGGAATCTGGCTCTTCACAGACTGGGGCCCACTGCAGGGTAGGGCCCCCTGCTAATGTCAGTATATGAGGAATCTTAATTTATTAGATGAGATGGCAGATAATTTCTTTACAGAAAGTTGATTCAATTTGCACACTGGTGATTTGATTATCTGTTTTTTATTTGCTTTTTTATTGACTTCAAGTTTGCAAAGAGAATTTGCAATCGTGGCCCACATTATTTTGCACCGGGGCCCTACATTCACTAACTCCACCACTCTCTCTGACCATATACAAAAGGAGCTAATCTAGGGAGCCATTCATCATCATACTAACAAGATCTATGTGGTAAGATGAACTGTTGAGCTGAGTGACAACCAAAATGTAGTAAATTCAAAGCTGTTTTTTCTATTCGTACATCTAAAAAACAACTTACAAATATGAATATTTTTATTGGCACTTTTGCTATCCTAACAACATCGGTTCGTCTGATGTGTCTGTAAGTTAGTTGTGATAGTGCCTTAATTTAAATGGACACTCAGCTCACATAATTGTCTGGCCTGTATATAACTGATTAAAAAAAAATGTAGCAGCGTTTAGACTTCCTTTTTATATACTCTCATTAGGTTGTGTCAATTTTTGTGGAGAAATCATTTACGTCCCCTATATGAGCAGGTACTGGCAGTATTTTCACAGTATTACTACTCTGTTTGTTAATGGGACATGGAAGATTTCTAATGTGTAACGTGTATCTCTACTTTTATGTACTTTACTGCAATCTCCTTTATAAGAGCTATTTGTGTTCATAATAACATTACGATTTCATTTCAGATAATTCAGGCACAGGACTGCAAGGAATCCACAAGAAAACCTCAGAAAAAGATGGTTTATGCCAAAGACTGAGAGAACAGCTTGATGCTCTAGAGAAGGAGACTTCTTCAAAGCTGAAAGAGATGGACTCCTTCAATAACCAGCTCAAGGTAGGGCATATCCATCCAATGTGGCAGAGTGTAAATGGAAAACAAATAGTATGTTAAATCCCTAAATAAGTGCATGGAAAAGTTGTGTGTGTATATTATTATTATTATTATGATGGGAGTAGAATTTGAAATGCTTTATATTTGCTTTATTGCACCAGTGTGTTCCTCCATTCAACCCCCAATTCCCAGTTTAATTAGTTTAATAGTTGATGGAACACTGGCACCACCTATAGGACATGACAATGTATTACATATCTCGCCTCCCATATTTTGTCACGCCATACAACATTTAATTGGCTTTTTTATCTGCCTTATCTTACAGTGTGAGAATATGGATGACTCTGTTCTGCAGTGCCTTTTGTCTCTGCTCAGCTGTCTCAACAATCTCTTCCTCTTACTTAAGGTTGATGTCTATACCTCCTTTTCCCTATCAATCTATCACTACTTTCAGTGTTTCCATTTTCCTTTTCATGCTGTATCTTTCATGATCTTGTGTGAATGTTCAGGTTTAACTGGTATGAAGGTTGGGGGGCTACAGGTAAGTAGTTTAGCTATAACTCTAGAACAATGGTGAGGCCACCAACAGTCCATGATTTAATGATCTCACTGCTTGTCTACTGATGAGTCAGTCCAAATGAATGAAACTAGTAATACACAAGTAGAGGGATCCAGAAATCATGGACTGTTAGAGCTCCTCGTAGGACCAAGTTGCCCACCAATGCCCTAGAAAGTTCTGCAGATATATTCAGAGTTCTGGCATGGTCCAGGTTCGTCACACCTTTTGTAAAATCTTTTTATCTTCTAAGCTTGTTGTACAATAAGGGCTGAGGATGTGATGCTGATAGGAAAGCCATACGAATTGGTTGGTCGGAGATCCTTCTCTGGCTTCACATTTTATTACAACTGATAATGTAGAGCAGTACTGGTCAATTCATTGTCCCTTTAAATCCAGTGGAAAAGGGAATTATTTCAAAGAGGGAGCTGAAAATCAAGCAATAAAATCTTCAGTTATGTTTTTTTTTTTTGTCATTTTTTTAAATGAACACATTTCACTGTTTTATGAGCTTTTCCTTAAAGCTTGTTATTTCTTCAATGCCTCCCTCATTGTAGCAGAGAGTATGTCTGATGGTTCTGCTAGGAACACGGATCAGAAGCTGCCAACGACAACATACATGCTTTGCTTGCTGTAGGAACAACAATTAGTATTTTAGCATTTAACATAACTCAGAAAAGACACCGAAGACAGTATATAAATGAGTAGACCGAGCTTGTAATTTGTGGTTCCTTCATGACCTGACACTTCCCCATAAGATCAATATATCAGCGGTTCCTTCATCTGACCTGGAGATAACTTCAAGATATAGAGTAAAACCACAAGGTACAAGGTAAAAGCCAACAATGCCGAATAAAAAACAAAAACTGTAAGAAAACAGTGAAAAGAGCTTTACATTTATATTTTTTTTCTTCTTCAACTTTTATAAAGTTCATAAGCTCAGTTTCCCTTTTATAATATATTTCATTTTATTGCAGGAATAATAGATGTATACAAAATATATTATTCTAAATGAAATGCTAACCTTTTGAAATAATTGACACTGTCATACTTTGAGCCATAGAATGGATATTTTTTTCACTCTACTTGTTTCTTTGCTGTTTTTTCCTAACAAAGTCAAGATTGTAAGAGCTACTTCAGACACATGATTCAGTTAAAGGGCCAGTTAATTCAGGACAACTTGGAGCACACCACTGTAAAGTTCTCATAAAACTATGTTGAAATACTTTTTTCACAGAGAAGTTTTTAAATTAAATGTCTGTTTACATGAGATTCTGTCAAGTCCCCAGACAGATCCACAGCAACTGATCCGTGCAGAGAGCAGAAGGAGAAAGGGAGTTAACCCTTCACAGATTCATCTGTACAGAGAAAGGACTGCTGGAAACAGCTAAAAATAACAGTTGGGGTTTATCATCTCCTGCTGCATTCCTGAAGTTCAGGAAAAAAACTATAAATCTTTCTCTTCATGGCACCTTTACCGCTTGGTGTCAGCAGATGTTGTTAATCATGGAACAGTCAGGAGTGTGTTTGTAAACAAATCTAAGACTGTAGATTTGTAGCTGTTATTAGTGTAATTAAAATAAAAAACAATAGATTATTTTAACATAGAATCTTGTGCTCTTCTACACCATGAGAGCACTTTTAACATGTATGAAACCGAGAAACTGGCGATGTAAACATCATGCTGTCTGATGCACGGTTTTGTTTGTGGTCATAGACACACCATCATCAGATATGCAAATAAATAAGCCCTAGTGCTATGTGAAATGCTCATTAAGTCATATTATATTTTGCTGTTGGTTTCCATGTTGTCGTATATATATTGATTTGCCTCCTTGTTTTGTTCATGCACATTTGACACCACAACTCTTCAACTCTTCATCATGTTATGATAAATCCCCATGCTTTCCATGTGCAAGTAACCCTTCAAGCAGTGACTGTTGTTGTTTTTTTTATTATTATCTGGTAAATAGGAACTCCGAGAAAGTTACAACAAGCAGCAGGCAGCTCTACACCAACTACAGAAGATTAAGCAGGAAAAACTGAGGGAGGTGGAGCAGAAACGGGCTCAAATGGCGCAGAAGAAGAAGGAAGAGGAGGAGGCCATGAGGTAACAACACTGTCCATTCAGGACTCCTGGGTTCACTGTATTAGCTAAATTATTTTTATGTAAGGTTAACAACATCAGAATTGCATGGAACTTCACCTGTCTAGCTCAAAACTGTATTATTTAAAATGCCATAAATATTAAAATTATTCTATTATTTAAAATGTCATAGCATGTTGTTAAACTATTAAAGGATTATATTGCTTATAGAAACACTTGACGTTATAAAACAATCACATGCGCACATTTTATATGTATAGCGGCACCTGTTGCCCAGCATTGTTATATCCACCCCCCCCCCCCCCTCCCACACATATATACATATTTGGTGTGTGTATATATATATATATATATATATATATATATATATATATATATATATATATATATATATATATATATATATATATATATATATATATATATATATAGGCAGTTCTTAGTGTTCTTCTCCTCTCCTCTCCCCTGGGTCTCTTCCCCCTCCTCACCTCTCCCCTGGGTCTCTTCCCCCTCCTCACCTCTCCCCTGGGTCTCTTCCCCCTCCTCTCCTCTCCCCTCCCCTGGGTCTCTTCCCCCTCCTCTCCCCTCCCCTGAGTCTCTTCCCCCTCCTCTCGACTCCCCTCCCCTGGGTCTCTTCCCCCTCCTCTCCTCCCCTCCCCCGGGTCTCTTCCCCCTCCTCTCCTCTCCCCTCCCATGAGTCTCTTTCCCCTCCCATGAGTCTCTTTCCCCTCCCATGAGTCTCTTTCCCCTCCCATGAGTCTCTTTCCCCTCCCATGAGTCTCTTTCCCCTCCCATGAGTCTCTTTCCCCTCCCATGAGTCTCTTTCCCCTCCCATGAGTCTCTTTCCCCTCCCATGAGTCTCTTTCCCCTCCCATGAGTCTCTTTCCCCTCCCATGGGTCTCTTTCCCCTCCCATGGGTCTCTTTCCCCTCCCATGGGTCTCTTTCCCCTCCCATGGGTCTCTTTCCCCTCCCCTGGGTCTCTTCCCCCTCCTCTCCTCTCCCCTCCCATGAGTCTCTTTCCCCTCCCCTGGGTCTCTTCCCCCTCCTCTCCTCTACCCTCCCATGAGTCTCTTTCCCCTCCCATGGGTCTCTTCCCCCTCCTCTCCTCTCCCCTGGGTCTCTTCCTCCTCCTCTCCCCTCCCCTGGGTCTCTTCCCCCTCCTCTCCCCTCCCCTGGCTCTCTTCCCCCTCCTCTCTCCTCCCCTGGCTCTCTTCCCCCTCCTCTCCCCTCCCCTGAGTCTCTTCCCCAGCCTCTACTCTCCCCTCCCCTGAGTCTCTTCCCCCTCCCCTCCCCTGGGTCTCTTTCCCCTCCTCTCCCCTCCCCTGAGTCTCTTCCCCCTCCTCTCCCCTCCCCTGGGTCTCTTTCCCCTCCTCTCCTCTCTCCTCCCCTGGGTCTCTTCCACCCCCCTCTCCCCCCTCTCCCCTGTGTCTTCCTCCCCAGAATTATTATAGTTGATGGGATTAAAATTCAACTGTAGGTTATAACAGAATGACACAATCCTAAAACAAAACATGGCAACAAAGAAGAAATTAAATGATCCTGTTCAAAATTTTGCTTGCCCTTTGTTTTGAATACTGTGTATTGCCCCCTTTAGCGTCAGTGACAGCATGCAGTCTTTTGTAATAGTTGTCTATGAGGGCCCTAATTCTTGCAGGCGGTATCAGCCTGTATTTCTCCTGAGGTTACCTGTGGGTTTTTCTTTGTATTCCGAACAATTCTTCTGGCAGTTGTGGTGAAATATTTCTTGGTCCACATGACCTTGGCTTGGTATCAAGAGATCCCCGAATTTTCCACTTCTTAATAAGTGGTTGAACAGTGCTAACATTTTTTCAAGGCTTTGGATATCTTTTTATATCCTTTCCCATCTTTATGAAGTTCCATTACCTTGTTACACAGGTCTTTTGGCAGTTCTTTTCTGTTACCCGTGGCTCAGTATCTAGCCTGCTTAGTGCTTCTACGTGAGAACTAACAAACTCATTGACTATTTATACACAGACACGAATTGCAATTTAAAAAGGTGTGGAAAATTAACCTTTAATTAACATTTTTGCCTGTGTGTGTCTTTAAACAGGCCAGACTTTCATGGGTATGGAACATTTTTGATCAGGGCCATTTTGGCGATTTCTGTTATCATTATGATTTAAAACGGAGCCAGCTATGTGATAATAAATGTCTTCATGTGATCACCATCCTTCAATAAAATAATTTTTTGTGTGATCAGTCATATTTTCAAAGTAAATGCCAAAATGTCACACTTTCTGCCAAGGAAATACTGCATCTTAACAATACAGCTAAATAAGAGTGACCCCCCAAAAGGATAATCCTGCTCTACAAATTATAAACAGATTATCGGTCCAAAATAGAACTGCTCATCACAGAAGCACAGACCGCTAAAGCTTTTCTTCAGACATGCTTCTATGCTTATGTCTTGCATAACTGCTAATTTAGTTTTTTGTTACATACTTCAGAATTTTTTTTCCCAAACTGCATCAGTCTGTTAATGTCTTATCTATTTTCCAACAGAAAAGCAAAAGAAGAGAAAGAAAACTTTTGGAAAGAAAAAGTCAGAAAAGAAGAGGAGGAGAAACTAAAGCGCGTGGAAGAAGATCGAAGGCAAGAACAGCTGCTATTGGAAAAGCAGAGAGTAGCAGAAGAAGAAGCCGCCAGGCTCAAAGAGAGACAGGCTCAGCAACAGAAGATGGCAGAAGAGAGGCAGAGAGAGGAGGAGGAGGAGAAAAGGAAGCGGGCCGAGATACAGAGAGAAGCAGAACAGAGGAGGAAGCAGCAGGAAGAGGAGAAACTGAAACAGGCTCAGCTGATAAAGGAAGCAGAGGAGAAAAGCAAGGCTCAAGAGGAGGAGAAAAGACGCAAAGATAACAGCAATCAGAAGGACCAAGAGAGGCGCTTCTCCAAACTCAGCCTGGATGAGAAATTTGCAGACAAGCTTAGAAACATTGGGGGAAGAAGCGAGCACTCTGAGCGAGGGAAAGAAGGTTTGTTATAAGGAATATGTGATTTTTTTTATGTATGTGCAATAGTGAACAAAATCCACCAAGGTGAGTGGTAATGGAGGGGCCTATTCATTTCTATGTATCTTTTTTTTTTTTTTAAACCATACATGTGAAGTTTTGCATTTTTTTAGATTTGCTTCTATCCAGCCCTGCCCGGTGACAGGAAGAGATAGAGGATCTGCCTAAGCCTAAGATTTGCCTTTATCTGTTTCTTGATAAGTCTGTATCTGCCTGCTCCCCTGCAGTGGCTATAGGAGGCAAAAAAGCACATTTAGTGGAAATAACAATGCTAAGTTTTAACAGCTACACTGATTCCCCCCCCCCCCCCCCAAAAAAAAAAAAACATTTTGTTAACCAGTTTCTAAATAGACAGATTAAACCTTATTGTTTGACCACTATGGTGGCCCTTTAACGTACTAAGATACATCCAAGCCCAGAAGACAATATGTATCTCCTCTGTCACCTTGGCAAATTCTTGACCACTATCTGGAAGACGTTCCACTCCACTGCACCAACTGACCCCATTTTACTAATAAGTCATTTTAGGGTTTCATTCTTTTCTTCTAAATATTTATTTTTAGGGAGGTCAATAACCAGAAGAAATGCTTTAAACTTTTCATTATTTATTCTGTTTCCTTCTTAATAATCTATTTCTCTTTTTTTAAATGTAATGTAAAATCATTCAAAACTTTTTATAAATGTGCTTAGCTGTAAAATTCCTTCACCTTGTTCTTTTTCAGCAAGCGCATTCAGTACCACTGAACGTAGAAAGTCTTCAGCATTCTTCAACTACACAGCCTTGTACCCATTTGAAGCCAGGAATGCGGATGAGCTGAGCTTCAATGCTGGAGATGTTATCCAGGTAACTGTAAAATTGACCTAGTTACTACCAGGTGCCTGCACTTGCTCATCCTTCTCAGCTTCAGGTGGCTTGAGACTGCAATACAGCCAGACTCTAGGGCTAATTAGCAGTTAATGGTAATAATCACCCAAACAAATAACAGATTGACCGATAAAAATTGCAAATTGGAACTACAGTCTTTCTCTGTAAGGGCGTGTAAAGATGACCATGTTAGAACTGACTATCTCCATTCATTAGGTTACATGGTAATTGAGGTTGACAAAAAAGACATTTAGTCCATCAAGTTCAACCTTTTTTTTATCTCTTCTGATCAGCGCTACCGAATATGTTGGTGCATTACAAATAAAAGTTAATAATAATAATAATCATTGTAATATGTGTATTGGTATTAAATAGGTTGATGAGAAGAACACAGGTGAACCTGGATGGCTGTACGGCTGTTATAAAGGAAATGTTGGCTGGTTTCCTTCCAACTATGTGGAAAAAATACAAGATGATGAGAAGAACCCTTCTCCGAAGAAGGCCTTACTGCCTCCCGCTATCTCTGTGTCTTCTACCTCACTGCCTGCCAAGTAAGAGGGTCTACCCTGCAAGTGTGAACCACAGTAGACATCTTTCCCTGTTTTCATTAGTGTTATTCTGATATGTGTCTTGTTTCTTTTCACACAGCATTGTTGGTTAAGTGGTAAAATTATTAAAGGGGTACGGAAGCTTTCTGGATATTACTAGGTATACCTGTGTATCTATTTACTTCTATGTACTTTATTTTATTAAGAAGTGTTTATAAGCTCTGTTTTTACTGTCTAAAATAGTTCCTGTTTGGGTCTGCACACTGCAGCATATGCAGACACAGAATCTGCTGTACTTGCTGTGCTGTATCTCATACTAGCAAATCAGTGACCATCTCTCTGCAACATGCTGCTGAGATGTGGTTCCTGATAGGCTAGGACACTACACTGTATATCAGCCCTACAGAGTCTGTATACGCTGCAGTGGGCAGGTCCATACAGGGACTATTTGTTTGATTTAGGCAGAATTTTTAAGCACTTCTTAATAAAACAAAGTACATACCTTATTTGCTGGCATATAAGACGACTTTTTTGTCCTGAAAAACATGCCTCCAAGTGGGGGGGTCGTCTTATACGCCGGGTGCCTCCCCCTCCTCATCCTCAACCCCCCTCCTCATCCTCAACCCCCCTCCTCATCCTCAACCCCCCTCCTCATCCTCAACCCCCCCTCCTAATCCTCAACCCCCCCTCCTCATCCTCAACCCCCCCTCCTCATCCTCAACCCCCCTCCCTCATCCTCAACCCCCCCTCTCTCATCCTCAACCCCCCCTCTCTCATCCTCAACCCCCCCTCCTCATTCTAATCCCCCCTCCTCATTCTAATCTCCCCTCCTCATTCTAATCTCCCCTCCTCATTCTAATCCCCCCTCCTCATTCTAATCCCCCCATCTCATTCTAATCCCCCCATCTCATTCTAATCCCCCCATCTCATTCTAATCCCTTTATCTCATTCTAAACCTCCATTCTCACTTTACCCCTCTAAATACCTCACCCTCTCCCTTTCCCCTCACTTACCTCCATCTGCAGCTTCTCCTCCGGCCTCCGCTCCTAACTGCGTCGGCACCCGGTATATTCTAATGACGTGATGTCACATGCGCGCCACGTCATTAGCATATACCGGGTGCCGACGCAGGAAGGAGCGGAGGCCGGAGAAGAAGCTGAAGGTAAAGGTAAGTAAGAGTAAAGTGAGGAGGGGGGTTTGGGATGAGGAGGGGGGTTTGGGATGAGGAGGGGGGTTTGGGATGAGGAGGGGGATTTTTGGATGAGGAGGGGGGTTTGGGATGAGGAGGGAATTTGAGTGGCAATGTTGGGGGGTCGTCTTATACGCCCAGTCGCCTTATACTCCGGCAAATACGGTAATAGTAAATAAATAAGTAGGTATATTATATACCATGTTGTGCATGAAAATCCTATAAGATTCATTACTAAAAACGTTTTACTGTTTTACTCCGCTAAATGAATTGGTGTTAACTGAAATACTTAAAAATCTTCATATTAGAATGATTTCCTTATTTTTTATATTTTTTTATTTTATGTTTCATTACTTAGTGCTCTTTTTTTTGTGTATAATAATGACTACAGATGGTTTGCAGTATGAACAAAATGTCCTGATCTATTTCTTCATTTTTTGCATTAGGCCACTTTTGCCAAGTGTGAACTCTACTGAGGTAAACTCAGAGTACCAAAATCTACCTTTCTCCAGCCTTAACCTGAACACAACATGGCAGAAAACATCTGCATTCACTCGTACTGTGTCTCCAGGATCAATCTCACCCATCCATGGGCAGGTAGGCATCCATGTGGAACTGACAACAAGCATGTGCTATTTACTGTATTGTAGCTTTATTCATTGGTGCTCAGGTCTTTTGCATCTTTTCCCCTCCTCACCTTTGTCTTATGATGTAAACATTTTTCATGTGTAAGTTATCTCCCACTAACCTGTAAACAAGGCAAAATACCATGGATAATGTAATATTAAATATGATAGTAGGGTGGGCTAATGTCTTTGGGATAATGACCAATTTATGTTGTATAGTACAATGGATATAGTAATGGGAATTTAACAGCTTGTGTAATCTACTGACCTTCCAAATTATTCTTGATAATATTCTGCGTTCATGAAACACTTAAAGACATGGAAGGTTACTGTTTTTCACTATGAATATATCTCTTTACTTTTGTATACTTTATTTTAATAAGAAGTGCTTAATAGCTCTGTTTTCTGTTTGTACAAATGGATCCTAGTTGGTTTCTCCCCTCTGCAGCGCAGCTGTTTTTGTTCCCATTGGTAAAATGTAGATCATATAAGAAAGGCTGATAAGCAGAATATCTGAGTCTTTGTTTACATGCTTTCTTAATTCACTGCATGTCTGTTTTAGTGCTAATTTTCTTAGATGACTATTATTTACTTTTGTAATGCATGAAACATGCTCTTTTAAATGCATAACAGAAAGTTTTGGACTGCGCTGACCCTTTAAATGAAAGTGCAACTAACAATAGAATCGGCATCCCCCACAGTCTCCAGACTAGCCAACAGGCAACCATGGAGATCTAGGACATTTTTGATCTGCTTTCAAGTGTTGATGGGGGCAACCTTGGAGATCTAGGACATTTTTGATCTGCTTACCTTCAAGTGTTGATGGGGGCAACCTTGGAGATCTAGGACATTTTTGATCTGCTTACCTTCAAGTGTTCAAGTGTTCATGGGGGCAACCTTGGAGATCTAGGACATTTTTGATCTGCTTACCTTCGAGTGTTGATGGAGGCAACCTTGGAGATCTAGGACATTTTTGATTTGTTTACCTTCGAGTGTTGATGGAGGCAACCTTGGAGATCTAGGACATTTTTGATCTGCTTACCTTCAAGTGTTGATGGAGGCAACCTTGGAGATCTAGGACATTTTTGATTTGTTTACCTTCGAGTGTTGATGGAGGCAACCTTGGAGATCTAGGACATTTTTGATCTGCTTACCTTCAAGTGTTGATGGAGGCAACCTTGGAGATCTAGGACATTTTTGATCTGCTTACCTTCGAGTGTTGATGGAGGCAACCTTGGAGATCTAGGACATTTTTGATCTGCTTACCTTCGAGTGTTGATGGGGGCAACCTTGGAGATCTATGACATTTTTGATCTGCTTACCTTCGAGTGTTGATGGAGGCAACCTTGGAGATCTAGTACATTTTTGATCTGCTTACCTTCGAGTGTTGATGGAGGCAACCTTGGAGATCTAGGACATTTTTGATCTGCTTACCTTCGAGTGTTGATGGGGGAAAACTTGGAGATCTAGGACATTTTTGATCTGCTTACCTTCGAGTGTTGATGGGGGAAAACTTGGAGATCTAGGACATTTTTGATCTGCTTACCTTCGAGTGTTGATGGGGGAAAACTTGGAGATCTAGGACATTTTTGATCTGCTTACCTTCGACTGTTGATGGGGGCAACCTTGGAGATCTATGACATTTTTGATCTGCTTACCTTCGAGTGTTGATGGGGGCAACCTTGGAGATCTAGGACATTTTTGATTTTCTTACATTCGAGTGTTGATGGAGGCAACCTTGGAGATCTAGGACATTTTCAACCCCATGCCACACACTAAGATTTTATTTGGTTTTGAACTTATTTTAATAAGGTGCATTTTAAGATTATGATGTAACTGCCGAAAAGTTTCTCAATAATCAGTGTATAACTGTGACCAATGATAGTGGTATGTTTAGAGTGGTCCAGGACTAGCTGCTTAGAACAAATGCCATAGAGATTTAAAGTGGTAGCCCTCAGCCACAAGCAGAATATGCTAAATAAAAAAATTCTATAAAAAAATATTTAACACTGCCAATGTTGTTAGTTTGTAATATAGTTTATAAATAGCATTTTCCCAAACTACAATCATTTTTTGTTTTCCTCTCCCTTATTCTACTTCATTTCTCATAGGGCCAGTCGGTGGAAAATCTTAAGGCGCAGGCACTTTGCTCCTGGACTGCAAAAAAGGACAACCACTTGAACTTCACAAAAAATGATACGATCGTTGTGCTGGAGCAGCAAGAGAACTGGTGGTTTGGAGAGGTTCGCGGGCAGAGAGGCTGGTTCCCAAAATCCTATGTAAAACTTCTTCCTGGGAGTGAAAATAAGGCCCCAGAGTAAGTGTCAGAAACGTGTGACTAAAAATAAAGGGTTGAGTCAAATTATTATAACCACCACCTACTTTTGATGTCAGCAGCTCGTAGCTAATTAAATATGGCACATGTCGTGAGCTGGCTTGGTGGGTATAAAAGGTGACATGTAGGCATTCTGCAAGCATATCAACCATTGCTGTCGCAGGTAAAACGCTCAATTTATCCAAACTTTGAAAAGGGGATGTCATTGGGTTTCAGGCCAAGGGTGGCAATATTTCTGGAACAGCGCAGCTTGTGAACTGTTCGCATGATACTGTGGTTAAAATGTACCTTGACAGGACAAACGGCACCATTGAGAATAAACTGCGTCAGAACTGCAGAGCACCATGTGCCAGAGGCAAACTTCGGCTATGAAGGTGTGTGAAGGCCAACCGACGCACTACAGTTGAGCAACTCCCTGTCCAAATGAACCAGGGAACTACCAGATGTAGAATGACAGTAAAGAGAACCCTGTTGCATATGTGGCGCCGAAGCAAATGGCTGATCACTGCACCCATGCTGACGAGAGTTTATCAATGTTGCACTATAGTACCGAAATGTGACCTCTTCTGATTGGCAAAGGGTTGCCTTCTCTAATGAGTCACATTTTTTCCTCCATTGATTGGACAGACGTTGGCGTATCCGGCTCAAAACCTCAGAGAACAAACAGTCTGCAACCATTGTTGAAAGTACACAAGCTTGTGGCTGCAGTATTATGGTCTGGGTAATGTTTTTTTGCATTGTTTGGGTCCACTCATACCTCTGAAAGGCACTCTCAACCTATGTGTTAGATATCCATCCTTGCAGCTCAAGTACTCTTCCCTGTAATGGATAGGATCTTCCAGCAGGACAATGCAACATAATCACATGGCCAGAAATGTCCGGGTGTGGTTGGCGGAGCATAACGAAGACTGCCAAGTACTTTCCTGGCCTCCAAATTCTCCAAACTTGTGGGACCACCTCGAAAACCTAATTACTTGTGGGACCACCTCAAAAACCTGATTACTTGTGGGACCACCTCAAAAACCTGATTACTTGTGGGACCACCTCGATAACCTGATTACTTGTGGGACCACCTCGATAACCTGATTACTTGTGGGACCACCTCGATAACCTGAGCACTTGTGGGACCACCTCGATAACCTGAGCACTTGTGGGACCACCTCGATCACCATGTTTACCATATGAATCCCCCACCGCGCACTCTTCAACAGCTGTCGGATGCACTACAGTCTGCATGGCTCCAGATACCCTTACCAACCTTCCAGCATCTTATTGACTCACTACCACATCGTCTAGCTGCTGTCCATGCTGTACAATGCAGTTATTCACGATATTAGCTGGTGGTCATAACAATGTCACTGGACCATGTGTATTCAGTACAATATATAGGGAATGTAAATGTTGCACTTGTCCAAACTAAATATGCGGCAAACAGATGCATTAAAGAGACTCTGAGTCATGGATAGTGCTCTACACCATCACGTAGAGCAGTCAAGATTAAGTAGCTAGGCTGTAAAACAGTACCATTTGATGCTTTAACTTTTTTATGATTGTCCTTAAAAGTATATAGAAGCTTCATGGATTCTGAAAGCATCTGATAGAGAATAAGTAGTGTATGAAAACATTTTTACTTGAAATATCCCAAAATAATCATGAGTACACTTACCCTGAAGCTTGCAAACTTTCCTCCATTTTCAGGCAGTTGGTTTTAAGAAGGAATGCCCCTGAAAATCAAAGCTAAATTAGCATAAAATTAAGAATAGCTGTGGCTAATCAGAAGTAGGTACAACAATGTATCGGCTGCGCTGTAACTGGCTGAGACAAAGGTGCTTCAGAGGCAGCCATGATACTGACAGCTGATTCGCTAGGACACAACTCTGCACAGCTGATTGGCTGCTTACATAAGTGCCTTACACAAGAAATTTCAAATGTACTTTGAATTAAAATATACAGAATTCCTCAATAACATTATTTACTGAGACGCCGAATCAGACAAACTTACACACAAGAGAAACCACATACTTCCATATACCTTATAAATTGTTAAATTTACATTTTAATGCATAGAAAGTGATAAAAGAGGGACTTTGTTTTAGAATAAAGAGCACACAACAAATAAGGGTATTACCATTACAATTATACAGTATTTTCAAGTTATAATTGACAAGATTAAATTAAATTTATGTAATTTATGTAAACACTCGCTACTTACAGCCCATATTACAGTGTATGTTCAAATGAATATGAAGCAGCTTAATAATCAGTAAGGGCCATCATGGAGTATACAATAATTTATCAAGTGGGAAAAGAATGTGCAGTGTTATATGGTATACGTGTGACTGCAAATTATACACCAGGTAAAGGACTGTGAGTATTTTATCCCTTGTTTGTTCTAGAAATGCATATTTTATAAAACCATTAAGAAATCCATCGGTAAATAAAAGGGTTTTCAAATTATTGTTAACCTGCTACATATGCTGAGTTTGTCTCCACCTTCCTTCTGTCACATGACATTGTTTGTCGGGATGCCATTGAAGTTATTTCACAGCTGTTTAATTATTCAGACGTGATTTAGGCATTCCGTTCCTTAATTAACCATTGTTTGGAAAAAAACAAACAACAAAACATTGACATCACTGATTACATTAGGTGGGGATATTATCATATATGCACAGGGATAGGGGTAGATAAGTCACAATTTCCGAATAAATAGGCAGCTTCTCGGTGACTCAAGTGGCTTCCAGACAAACAATATCAGATTTATTTCTGGATTTAGGTGGACACAGACCCAGCAAACCAGGCCGGTATCATTAATTTTATTTACAGATGGTTTTATTGTTGACTTTATCACATTTTTCTTGAACTATCAAGTGGTGAAGTAGACACTCACAGCCCCTTTATTTGGTCTTACACCGAGCTAACATCGTTTAAAGGGACTCTATCACTCCAAAATCAAGTTGTTCTTTTTGTCCATTCTTAAAGAACATCAAAAAACTTCTCTATGTTCCTTATTGTTGTTGCTGTATTTATACACAAATAAGCACTTCATGCATATTAATTAGCTGCTTTGATGTTCTAATTAGGATTACAGTCTATTTGTTTTTCTTTCCCCACCCTTATCAAGTACCCTGAGTTGCACATTAGCATACAGGAGCCACAAAATCAATTATAACTATTTCAGAAATGATATACTGTAGAGAAAATGGCTAGTATAATGTAAAGCCAGTTGTTAATGCTTTTTAAAATTAAATCAACTTCCTGCTGAGGTGATACCTTTCACACAGTCCTACAGAAAAGTATTGAGAAGGATTGTTCTTTTGTGTTCTAGGACTGAAGCAGTTTATGCATCTGTTAAGAAGAAACCTGCAATCGCCCCTCAAGCAGTGGGAGAAGGTAAGAATGAAGATTATATGGATAGACAGGCAGCACTAGAAGGAGGAGATATCACGAACACAGAACAGCCCCTGATGTCTGCCTAGACAAATAAATAGCCACTGGCTACTTGCCCGTCAAAAATGACAGGAATACAATTTTAAAGCTGGGAATGCTGTACCTTCGGCGCTCATCGCGAGCCCCTCGCTAAGTGCCATTGGCGCTCATTGCGAGCCTCTCCTCCCGTCTACTGTAGGGCTTCGCCGCTCATTGCAGGTCTTGTCAACCCACAACTTTTGTGCTTTGCAATGGAATTGCTCATTCAAAATGACAATTAAATTTGAAGCCTGGCAATGCTGTTTGCCACACAATCGAGGTTCTTACCCCTCTGAGCACCTTTGGTGCTCTTCGCGAGCCCCGGTCTCAACCCGGGTCTCACAATGTGCGCCTGCAGCGCTCATTTCGAACCTCTTCTCCTGTATACTTTATGGGCCTCGTGATGAGCCCATCAATGAACGGCTTTGCAGCTTATTGACGGCCTGCAACTTTTGTGCTTGGGAATGGCATGTGTCTTTTTCCACCATCTGCCCCTGTCCCTTTCCTGTGTCTTTCTCCTCTGTGTGTCTGCTGAATCTTTGCGTGGCATGCTGACTGCCAATGGTTTTATTTTCAAAGTCCTGCGTGCCTGGGGTTGTTCAGCCTCTTTTTGATCTGGTTTGAGAATTTTTTCCGCCGCCATTTTTTTCCTCGGCCGATTTTTGATCAACGAAAAACGCCAAATATAGCTCAAATTCTCTTGCAACCTCACTCACAGGCTTCCTGGCTCTCCCCCAGTGTGTGAGTGTGTTGTTATTTTTTTACTATTATTTGGCTTTTTTGGGGGGGTCTTTCGAATTACGCTTAAAACAATTTCGTCCGTTAAAAGTTCTCAGTTTTTCGACGGCTACCGCAGCCATCGACACGAGCACCACCCAACTAACTCATTGCAGCCTGACTAATTCCCGCGGGCCTCGCAATGAGCGTCTGCGGTGCGCATTGCAGCCTAACTAACTCCCAAGGGCCTTGCGATGAGTGCCTGCGGCGCTCATCGCAAAGCCAGCAATGTGCGCCTTTGGCTCTCCTTGCAGCCCTGCAACTACGTACCTAGCCTTGCGAGGGGACTCAAGTGCGTGACCAACATCGCAAACGTGACCAACATTCGTAAGATCCATAACTATATATGCGATTGCCATATATATTTTTTTTCCATTAATGGCTTCTCATTCTTAAATCCATTCTCTTTGTCTAGAATTTGTGGCTCTCTACTCCTATGTAAGTGGGGAGCCCGGAGACCTGATATTCAATGAAGGTGATATTATCCAGGTGACACAGAAAGATGGCGAGTGGTGGACTGGGAATATTGGTGACCAAAGCGGCATTTTCCCCTCAAACTATGTGCGTCCTCATGAACAAGAGGTGAATTCTGGGAAAATATTAGTGTGATTTTTAGCTGCTCTTATATTGCAAATAATGACTTCTTTCATTACTGTTTTTCAGGTGTTATATTTGTTTATATTCTAAAAAACACTAAAGTTTTCTAAGGTCATTAATGCATTTGCATTTTCAATGATCAACTTATTTAGAAATATTCATTTCATTGTCTTATATTTTCAGGTCCCTGGAGGTGTTGGCAAAACTGGAACATTAACCAAAAAGCCTGGTATGTGCACTCAAAATGAAAATATAGGTTATTATTTTAGAACATTATTCTTTAATGCATTAATTTCAAATTCTTAACTCAGACCCCAGACAGGCCACGATTTAGGTCTACTATTGGGTGAATGCTGGTGAGCCAGTTAGATGCTCCACAGCCTGTTGAATAATACACACTTTGTTTTCAGATAGTGTTAAACCTAACTCATGACCTGTTTCACCTTGTGTTCACACAGTAATAAACCTAAGTCATTACCTGTCTGGGAGTCCTTGAGGAGAGTTTTGGAAATCACTACTTTAAAACCTCAGATCTATATATTTTTAAATCTATTTGCTCCCACCACCCTTTTCAGTAAAACATCCCTTTGTAATATTTCTCAAAAACAATTTATACTTTAACTTCACAGAATTAAAGGTATATATAAGTTTCCTGGGCTTCAAATGTTTGGTAAGAAACAGGCAGTGATTATCAGAAAAATATGTGTTATATAGATAAGTGCAGTGTACTTGCAAAGTTAAATGCGAAAAAGTAAAATCCAGCTTTGCATACCCACAGGGAGCTTACATAACCAAGCACACACAGGAAAGTAGCCAGGTACAGATTTCTACCTTTCTGGAGAGCACAAGAAGTAACTGCTGCAGGATGGTATCACATGGTTGGACAGGGTCTGAGCTCACAGCTGAATCAGACCACAATGAAATAGAGAGAAATAGATTACATATTCCAGGATGCTTTGCAACACAGGAATCCCAGAGTTTAATACAAATAATCATCAGCTAAACTCTGCTTTCTGCTGATTGGCCAAAACAAATTATGGATATTATGCTAATCTTAGCAGGGATTTTCAGGGGTGACAACTAACAAGAGCTGCAACTTACAAACTGAAAAGATTTAGCATATATCAGGGTGAGTTTGTAAATATTTGTTCTGGTATTTTTTCATGCAAAAAATTGTTTGCAAACACTGATTCTCCTCGATCAGATGCATTCATCATCCAGGAAACTTAGATATGCCTTTAACATTATGTATTTTGTGTTTGAAAGTGTCTTATATCCCCTTCCTGTTTCCTTCAAACTATACACAGTTCTTATGTTTTTCTTGACGAGTTTTACCATGCATTGTTTTAGTAGCCCTTCTTTAAACTTTCTCTAATTTATTTATGACCTTCTGGAGATGTGGTCTCCAGAACTGCATACAGTATTGTAGGTGAGGCCTTGCTAGTTACCTATATAATGGCATGACCACCGCCCTCTACTGCTAATGCCTCTCCCTTTACAACCTAGCATTCTGCTTGCATTTCCACTGCCTTGCTACATTGCATCCCTAGCTATAAGTCATGTGAAATAATAATGGTATCAACGTCTCATGTACAACCTATTAATCCTGGATCTCCCGGTACCCAAAATGTTATATTATACCCAAATAATAATAATAATAAACAGTAGTTGCCACTTTTTTTCTAATTTCCAAGCACTTCCTGCAGGTATGGACCTTTGAGAAAAATTATATTAAAGTTACTTTTTAAAGAGCAACTGCTGCTGGTCTCTGCCCCTATATAGTCAATGGGGGAAGTGACTTTTTCTAGCAGACAGTAGATTTCATGGCACAACAAACTCCGCTGACTGGAGACTTCATAATGGAAAACACTTTTACATGGCAACAAGCTCTTGCTGTGGGGGCAGCCTATACATTATTGTTTGGCTTCTTATCTTATCAGATTGTTCTTAAAACCCTTTCAGCCTGTTTCTTAGCCAACCCCTCTTTCCCCTTGATGACCTTATTGGGATGGAGACAATCAGTCATCCATCCTGATAATCTAAAAAAGTGACTGTAGTGGTACCATAATTAATAAAAATATTCAAAGGGAACTCAAGAAGTGTCAGTTAGGTAACATGCCTTCCTCTGAATATAATCCATTAACTACAATGCTCAGCCATATCCATTCTACAACTTTAAAGTCCAGTCCCACACATTGCAATTCATTGATTAAGTGCATGAAATAATGTCATGTTTCTTGTGTTATCTGCTGTCCTTTGATACCGATATCCATTGTCTCCTCAATCCAGAGATTGCCCAGGTGACTACGGCATACACTGCAACTGGCAATGAACAGCTCAGTTTGGCTCCCGGGCAACTCATACTTATTTTAAAGAAGAATGCATCTGGCTGGTGGCAAGGAGAGCTACAGGTACTCCATTCCACTCATATCTCCTCATATTTACACTACGATCCCTACAAGGTGGTGGAAATTAAAAAAGTAATACTAAATTAACCAACATAAACTGTCTTGTGAGTGCTCTAATAAAGTACCAATGAAAAAAAGCATTACTAGGCAAGGGGAAAAGTATATAACTATTTGTTTTTCTATTGAAATACATTGATGTCTCTGGAGAAACCGGATTGGCCTCGGAAACAAATTAGTTTAAAATGCAACTTCCCTAACTACAGTGGTCCTTTAATGATTTTGTGGTCTCAAAGTGTTTTATGGCTTATTTACCGATTTTAACTAATCATTACTGTACAGTTTGTGCACATTATTGCTATTGTGACCCATCTTGTAGTTTGCACACATTTTTAAGAATTTTCTTTAAATATATTAAGTTCTGTGACATCTCCTTTTCTTGTTAAAATACCTTTTTGTTGTAATTTTTTGAATAAAAGGCCATTGACTAACAATAATCACCATTTTTTTGATTTTTTGATTGTAATTTTTAGGTTTAATGTGAAACATAACCAAGAACCAAGTAATCAATGATACCTATTTAAGAAGCAACTGGTTACCTTATAAATGAGTTCCAGTGCAATCAAAACCTTAAATGTGTCGTCTTCAGGACTTTAAAATTCTATAGATGATAAGTTTACTGTTCTATAGATAAGTGTGCTCACATGGGCGGTGGCAGTAGAATGTACCGGGGCCCTCCTTTGGGGGCCCAGTGCAGTCTATTTAGTGTAGGGACCCCTACTGGCCCATTGGAGAAGTAAAAAAAATGTTTGGCACCAGGGATCTTGATTCATGAGATCCGTAACCGGGTGCTCAGTATTACATGGTCCCTTTATCAGGGTTGTAATGTTTATTAAATGTCACATCTTCGTTCCTAGGCAAGAGGGAAGAAGAGGCAGAAAGGATGGTTCCCAGCTACCCATGTAAAGCTACTAGGACCAAGCAACGACAAGCCTGCTCCAGCTTTCAATCCAGGTAAGATGCTGCCTGATCTTGTTCAGTTAAGGTCTACTCACAGTTATCTTTTGCCTATAAGGTTTTCCAAAACTTTCTTTAATGCAACCTAATTCTTATCAGTTTAATATATCGAAGATGTCTAAAACATATACGTATTTAAAAAAAATAGGATTGCATGTTGTTTGGCATCTTGATCAGCCCTCTGTCACTTAAAGGACCACTGAATAATATTTTATAAAGCACTTGGTGGTGTGCAAAATATTTTACATATTTCAAGTAAATATTCAGTTTTGCTTTGATGATGATGGATATTTGTTCCTAAAAGTATTAGAAACCTGGGAGGAGTAGGAGGAGCTGTGAACTCTAATAAAAATCTGTATTTTTCTGTAAACGTCTTCTCCAAATAGCACACATGACAATAGAACTCAATAGTAGAGCACAGCCCTGTAGGATAAAACTCCACCTCTAGTTACAGATAGACTTACAGTCTATGGTGGGATCTCTATTATGCAATTGGTCATCTAAATATAAGATTTTATCTTAAAATTCGTTTATGTTCCTGCTAATGTTATTTTGTTACATACCTCCAAAGTATGTGACGTTTTTACCAGACTATACTGATCCTTTTCAGAGAGTCTCTACAGTTGGTTCCAGGTATAGCAGTTGTTGACTCACTTTAATTTGGCTTATACAGCTCAGCTAACATGGAAGCCATTTAGCAACACTTGCTGTGCCAAATAGATCTTAAGTGGAATATAGCTACTTAGATTATGTCCAAGGAGTGAGAATACTGAGTCACTTACAGCCAAATGGAGCTTAGAAGTTAAACAATTATATTGTAAACATGCTTGTGAAGACTTGTAGTTTAAATTACGGAATCAACTGGGATTGTTTTCTATATCTCATTAATTTTAATGTTGTTCTCCTGCTGCCTCCTTTTTTGGGCTAGATACCACCTACCTATTTATTTCAACAATCTAGCTAGTTATTTATTAGCACCCTGGTCTATATTTTACCTATGTTCTTACCTGATCACCAGTCGGAGCCATAGAGCACGTTGACTCTCCCTCCTCCTAGTAGCGACTGCAGATACAGCAGGTCTATTTTTGGTGGTTTTCCTTGTTTATGCTGATTCTTTCTTACTTTTTATTTTAGTGTGTCAAGTTATAGCAATGTATGACTACATAGCAAATAATGAGGATGAACTGAACTTCAGCAAAGGGCAGCTGATCAATGTCGTGAACAAGGACGATGTAGATTGGTGGCAAGGAGAGATCAACGGAGTCACCGGCCTTTTCCCTTCCAATTATGTGAAGATGACCACGGAATGTGACCCCAGTCAGCAGTGTAAGTAATGACTCCACTCTACTAATTAGCAATGTCTCAAGCCTATATGGCTAAGGATCATCTTGCTTTAATTGTTATTTGCATGGATAAATACATTCTATCCAACTTTCTAGACTTAAAGGGATTTTATTGTGTAAATTAAGCTTTCAACTTGTGAAAACAAGACCCCATTCGGGCACAAATATATTGTTCTGTGTAGATTGTTGGCCTGGAAACATGCATAAACAATTATACATAGACTAATCTCTGAGGGGCGTTGAGAAATATTAAACTGTGTTCCACATACACTTAAGTTTCTTTTTTTATTAAATAGCATTCTTGGAGAAGATTAACAGGACACAGAGGATAATCTAAATATGATCCAAGTTAATAGGAAGCTGAATGTTATTCAAATAATTTAATTTTGCTAAAGTAAACTAATTTTGACAGTTGCCATTTTGAGCTGTTAGTCAGACTTTATGATCCACCCACAAAGATTCTTATCTTTTGTTAATGAGGGATTGTTGCTTGTTTATCCCCTGAGGCATTGGGTCAGTTGTCATAAGTGTAGTCACCTACACAAAAAAAGACTAGATATGCTTAGACCCAGGGCGTTCATGAGTATGGACCCAATGCCATAGCGGCTAATGCGTAATTGATTGCAATGATCTTTCATTAGAACCTTTGTGGGTGGATCAGAAAGATTGAGTAATAGTAATAATAATAATGTTGTAGGATAATGGAATTCCCTTGTAAATAAAATTTAGTGGATAAAGTACTTCTTGTTGCCATATGTGGCACATGGGCTGACTCACTTTATATAAAATGTATGGAACTTGTTTAGTTTGCCAATCTCCATGTTTGTAATTGCCATTGCAATGTCCATTTCTGTCACTGAGAACTAGAATGCTCAGCTGAAAAACGCAAGAGACCATGCAGATATACACTGTGCCTTCATGCTTTGTGCTCTTCGGCTGCTCACATCACCTAAAATATAGAGATTGTACAGCAATGAAACGCAAGGGCTAAAACTATTACACGTAAATTGAATCTTATAAAATGAACTCTTTCATATAAGAGCAACTTGGATGAAGGTGAAACTCCCCCTTTAAAACATTATTGAAGTCACATTATTATAATAAACTATTTTAAACAATTTGACTTGATAATGGGGACAACCCCCTTGCTTTTGCCTTGAATAGGAAGTATGACTGTCATGGCAGCTTCCATGCACTAACAGAGTGTGATAAAATGAACATTGTCTATGAAATGCTGTCATGCCCATGATTTACACATCTTCTAATGTCATTAGTTTGTTGAAAACTTGATGTTTTTGATAATCTACTGTGGTCCTTTAATTGTTTAAAGGTTATTAAAATACAGTTCCAAACTATACACAATAATCACATTATATTATCATGTCATATTATTCTCTTTTACTTGTCTGTTTAGTTAGGATATAAAGTCATACACGGATGAGGAAAAGTAGACTGGATACAGTGTCATGTTGACCTTTATATTAGTTAAAGTGATACAGAAAATGTGCAATGAAAAGTACACATAAATATAAACATTGTCACTGGTTGTAATTAGAAAATATAAGTGGAGGTGCCTTAAAATGTATTTAGAAGTTATATTTACTTTATGTATAATTTAGCTGAAAGACCCACTCCTTAGCTAGTGGCTTTAGCAACAGCAATTATGATTAGCAGTGGTTGGTAGTAATGAAGAAGAGCATGCCTAGTTGAAGAATGGAAATAGTCACAGAGACCTTTAACAATCAAATACAGTTATTTCATAGTCAGAGACATTTAACAATTACCATTTTCAACTGGGTGTGCTCTTCTTCCTTGTTACTTCCTTACCCCCTCTTCCAATAAAAACTTCTTAGATCTGTTATACTTGTAGAAGACTTATCTACTTCTGAATCATATGCAAAGGGATAGCATGAAGATCAAGTCTGTGACCTCGGTGGGTCCTCCTACCTGGAAGGCTCTCTAACAGCAGCACCAGAAAATCTTCCATAGATAGAGATATAGTAATCCTAGATACGTAATGTATTGTTTTGAAGTAGGCCTTACTATGTAGTCCCCAGTCTAAGAAGTGAATTTAAAACAATATCAAAGCTAAAGGTCACTTATGAAGCTTCCTAAAGGGCATATGGAAAAGCATATAATTCATCTTTCCCATTGTTACTGCCTATAAGTGGATTTATACTTATTTGGGATGTTAAGGAATTTATCCAAAGAATGGAAATAAGTGTAATGGTATGTTGTTTTTAAATTCACTTCTTAGACTGGGAACTACACAGTAAGGCGTATCGTACCTCAAAATAAATTGGATTTGATTCATTAAGTATATATGATTGCTTCCACTCTCTATGCATTGAGAACTTATTTTAATTGTAAGGCACTTCTATTTAGAATTTTTTAATTCCAATTGTAATGTTGATTATTTTTATGTGTAATTTTCGTTTCTGTAACATTTTCTGTGTCACTTTTTCTGCAATTTGTTTCACTTTTAAGGCAAAAATGGTCTGTGACCAGCTATGAGCCACATTTCTATATAACTTTTACAGTTATTTCTTGTACTGTTGTTGATTGCTATCTTTGCATGTACTGGAACAGCTTCATATCTCTCTATGCATACCACAGTACAGGAAGTGTGCTGCCATTTTGTTTGTGCTGGTAATTATGACATAAAACGTAATTACATGTATTAAAATACCCACAAGAACAGAGATGGACCTAAACATAATTTTTTTTAGTTTTTTTTTTTATATAAACGAGCAATGGTATGAAAGGTTTAGAGAGACTCCTTAGGACATATTTTTTGTTTTATATGAATGTTTTAACTAGTTGAATTAATTAACTGTATCCTCCACAATGTAATTATCATTTAAAATGCACACTTCGTTATTTCTAAGAAAGTTGCCAAGTAACAGATTGTTACCTTCTGTAACTGACCCCTTGCTGCCTGTTGTATCTTACGTACGGTGCCATTTCCATAGTTGTGACCATTGGCCACACCCACAGGCAAGTGACTCCCCATGCAGATACACAGCATGTCACTATTTACATGCAACTGCATGAGACATTGCTAGTGTGAAGCATGGCACCCTCCTTGAGAGAGAACAGGAAGAAATGGAAGATTCTAGAAGGTGAAAATCTGTTATTCTGGGGACGGTAAAGTGTACATTTTATTTGATAATTACATTGAGGAGGATAAAATTATGTTTGGTTGTTAAATCATTTCATTTACTGCAAGTACCAAATTTAAAACCACTCTCTGAACCACACATTAGTAGCAGGGAGCAGAGTAACCTCAGCTGCTGGCCATCTACTAACACACTTTTTAGTCACTTCCCACAGTTAGATTGCCCTACCTCCTGGTGGCTCCACTCCATACACAATACTTCATCCAGGGGGTAGAAATATCTGGAGCTCAAAGCCTGCGGGCCATAATTGAAAAGTAGTAATTTAATTGTTTAAATGCTCTGTAAAAGTTGAATTTTTTTTTTTTTCCACCAAGCCTTATCTAACAATTTTTTAGAGAGTCCTTTCACAAATAAGAGTACGGTAACATAAGGAGCAAAGCTGTGGACGTTATATATTTTGTTTAGCGTATATTTTAAAGTGACGCAGCAGAGATTCCAAATATGGTATAATAAGTACTTTCTCTATTGAATGTTAGTTTAAAGTAGGAGAATACATTTTTAATAACATTGAAGTTTGTCAATAATCCTTTTGGATTCCCTCACAAACAGATTGAAATATTTTGATCTTTGCCAATAATTACTCATTAGCCCCTGAGGCATTGGGTCCATTGTTTTAAGTGCAGTTATCCGTGTCAGAACGTGTGTAATCTTTGTGTGTATGTGCATCTAAGACAATGGACCCGATGCCCCTAGCAGGACAATGGACTCGCCTTATTTTCTGCATTCTGGTTTTTAGTTTAATTGTACCACAAATAAGGTGTATGTTTATATAATAATATCCCAGCTGGTATGGGTTGTCTGTAATGTCTTGTACTGCACTCTCAGCAGGACTATACCGCACAGTGGTTTGATTGTTGGTGTGTTCTCTTTGTTTTATTTTTAGGATGCAGTGTTGTCTTCCAGTATGAAAGCACCACAGAGCCCCACTATCCAAGTTTGACTATAGCGTGGAGAGAGCCCTGGTCATTGGCTACGTTTGAATGCTAAATCCACTCAAGCTAAACCCTCTGACAAGATCATCTCTAGCTTCAAATTATTTCTGGCTTAAATATTATTATTTTTTCCATTTTTTATGTTAAAGGATAGTGGGTCTTTGTGGGGCTTTCATGGCTTGCTGCTTGGTTCCTACAGGGGCCGTGTGTACCATAATAATCTGTTTGTGCGTTCCTGAATGGGTTTGAATACATTGCTCTGCACTGTTTCAGACCTGATCTCCAGGCAGAGTTTTAGCTAAAGCTTTCATTATGGGGGTCTGGGCACACAAAGACCCACTATATGCACTTGGCCGCTGTTGTTCGTTTTTGAGACTTATGTGATAAATCAGTCTGTACGAATGTATTCTTAAGATTGTAAAAGTGTTTAATGTTTTACTGCTCCAATCTTCTCCTCATCTAGCTAATATCCAAAAACAGGATGTTTACCTAGGGATGCTACCTACAGAAAGCAAAAACTGTACAGAAATCTTAGTTGCTAATAATTATTTCACCGGAAGAGGAGCAAGCAGTACATTGCTGGTCCCACCACTGATGAAAGGGTTAAATCGGCTCTGAAATTCAGTTTGCAAACATGCATTTAAAAGGGTGGGTTAAGCATTGCAACAGTTTCTGTTTGCAGAAGAATGGAGTACTGCAATGATTTAAAATGTTCTTTTAATCACTCTACAAACTGCTTTTGGAACAAAGTTATGACCTCTCTCTGACTAACTCAAATTCGAGTTAGTCAGGACAAAGCACCAATCAAAATCCATTACTCCCTATAGTGGCCAGACCTGATACAGCTACAAAATAGTTTACTGAGAGGTCCTGACTTTGTTTCAAAAACAGTTTGTACGATTTAAAAAAAACATAGCTTTTCCATTGCATTGTCAATTTTTATGCTATCATAAACTTTTATATGGTTTAAAACCTGCTTTTTTTCATTGTATAATAGTAAATTGTATGACTTCTCTGTCAATTTGAGCTTAATATAAGAGTAGTACAAGAATCTGAAAGAGATCATAATATTGCCAACCAAGCCTGATGATGGTACTGATATATGTTCATGTGATTTATAAATGCAATATGCTTACACACACTGACGGCCATTACATTACACTCTCATAAATGGCCATTGTAGTCCCAAATATTATAGCATTCATTAGTCTTAGACAAGCCAGTTCGGTCAAGACAAAAACTCTAATTATGTTTGTGTACAACCTTCTTGCTTTCCTTTAGATCCAGTGCATCAATAATATATTTATTTTAAGGAATTTTCATTTATACATCCATAAAACCATTTTTTTTGTTTTATCTACTGTAATTAAGACAAAAATAATCGGGGGGTGGTAAATAAAGAATGGAAATGCAATATGGAACTTTGGTAATTCTCATAGAGGATTCCTGTACTTAACTACAAAGTTGATTAATGTACGTCCTTGAGTCTGGTATGAATAACAGGACATTTAATAGCAATTTAATTAAGAACAAGTAATATGCTAAACCTCTAAAATTATGTAAATATTGAAAACAATCAACCACCCTATATTTCCTTCACTTATGGGGTCAATCTATTAAACGTTCCATAACTGGGATTTGTAGAACAATCCGTTGTTTTTGGGGGAAACAAGTTATTGGTAGTTTTTATAACTTTTAGTGGAACAATAGATGACCAATGTGGACCAATAAAATATTTCTGAGACACTTCTGCTCATTCACTTTAATTAATTGATGATTGATTAATGTGCACACAAATAGTGCAAAGTATCTTCCATGTAGTATTAAAGGCTATCACCTCTGCTTCAGAAAAGTATTACAATCACTAGTATTACCCACAAATTCCAGGTACTACTGAAAAAAAAAAAAAAACAATAAATTCCACGCCAGGTGCTAAGTGCTTATATACTTATGAGTATTCAAAATAGATTCAGTCCAATTTACTGATCTCCATATCTGTTACCTAATGTGGCCTCCAGTACAAAATAAGGACTATGTGTACAAAATTCCCTAACTATGGTGCATACAACCAGTGCTTATTCTGATGACCCCATAAAATATTACATATGGTACGATAACTAATTCATACACCCATAAGAATAAGCTTAATTCAATAGAATATTTATAAAAGGTCAAATAATTTATAAAAATAATTAATATAAGTAATATATAATGGAAGCCATTCTAAGCTACTGGCGGAGGTCTGTGATAAAAATCCAGATGGATTTATAAATACAATTATATATACACTGGGAGAAAAAAAGTAAAATATATGAGAACAGCACCATACTACAATATCATTAGAAATACGAGCAATTTTTATTTGTTAAATGATATTAAAATATAAGGCTGTAGATGACTATATACATGCATAGCCACATATACGCACACACATTAGTTTGTGTGTGACAAGGGAAACTTATTCACCCCACTGTTGACATCCCTTGTCCTTTGCGTCTTGCCATCCATTGTCCTTTGCAAATTTATCAGTTATTTAATCAATTCATAGCACTTCTTCTTGGGCTTTTACCAGATATATGTGAAAGCTGCCTTATGTGCAATGATATGGGTCAAGGCAAACGTGGAGCTATTGTAAAGCAAATCCCCATTGAGATGTTATGCTTATACATGGACTACACATACTTTGGCCTAACATTGCTCTTGTGTATCCAACTTGTTGAAGAATGATTGTATAATTAGAACTCAAATATTTCAGTTAATTAATGAAAAATAACATTATTGCAAGTGATATTATATTTAATATATCTGCCTTTTGTGCCTTTTGCACCAGGCAAACATTTTATTCAGCCATTCCCACAACATAGGGACTATGGGTTAATCTCTTGCTACATTTGTTGTTTAAAGATCCACTGTAATGGCCTGGCTTGTATGACCTTTTAGTAGTGATCAGTACAAACAACTTTTGAATGTATTATGACTGAAAAGTTGACCTTTTGTGAGAAACCTTGTGTAGAGTTCTTTAGTTTACAAAATTGCGGAGTGTGTGGCACATTTTTCTGCACTTTGCCACCAAAGCTTTGCGGCAGCTGTAAGGAATTGTTTTACTCACTCAAAAATGGCGGGAAAACCAACTGCAGATTAAAATGTGTTTGATCCGCCTTTATGTTACCAGTGAGTTGAGGAACTGTAAATAAGGACTTACGGAAACCCTGTTAATTGTGTTTTTCTTATCTGGGTTCTATTAAAACCAATATGAACAAAAGCACAACATGTAGCAGACATTGATAAGACTCACTCGGTTTCCTGTGACCTATAAGGAAAGACGAGAAATAACCGCACTCCGTCTTCATTGAAGTCATGTTTCTACACTATAGACCAGTTATTTCTCATGCAGAAAAGGTTTTTGTAATGTTTAAAACCTAATCTATTACCTACATGCTAGAAACCATTGAACCTTTAAATGTCATGAATGCGACACCATTACAGTGGCCCCTTAAAGGGATATGGAAGTTTCCCTGTTTTTAATATTAAAATAATCTATGATAATCTAAGATAAGTGTTTGTTTGCGTATCTAAACATAATTTTATTAACAAGTACTTAAAAGCACTGTTTTTACTCCTAGCAGTCTCTACAAAACTCCACCCCCTGTAACTCATGCACACAATGTCTCTAAAGTACTAGATGTACTAACCAATCAGCATTTTAAAGAAATGATTGGTGTGATTGGTTAGTACATCTAGTACCAATAGAAATATTGTGCATGACCTTCTCTGAGCTTTTTTGGGACTAAATAATGTTTAGATGTGCAAACCACACAGTTTATTTTGATATTAAAAACATGGAACCTTCCATATCCCTTTAAGAGCAAAATAAAAGCTGACATTTCAGTAAAGGACTGGGATCTTTTTTTATTGTAATTTTGGAAATGTACCTCTTGTTTATGTACCTTTTTGCATGATACAGTATTTGTCCCAACATTCCCCAATTATAGTAATGTATTATGGCCACAGTGAACAATTTATTATATAGTTTATTCTTGTTTTAATAATTTCCCCCAAAAAATCATTCCTTTAAACACGGTCTCCCTGATAAATGTTGGCGCTTGGTGTATGGAATGAGTATTTTTTTCTATACAGACCTTTTTATATGTAAAGTCTTTAAGACTCTGCCTGTATTTTTGAAGATATTTCTGTATTTGTCACTGTTGCACTATTGAGCAGTGAATAAAGGGTTATGGGATATGGGTCTATAATCTGTATTGGATGTGTCCATAATCTGTGACAGCTTCTTGTTTTTCTTATGTGAACACGAGTCATCTGATTTTAGGGATATACTCAAATGTGAATGTAGATTTGTTTGGAGAACACAATTCTTGAAATGACCAAATATCTATAGTTTTATGGCACAATATTATAATTTATTTCCAGATTGCAAAGTAAACTATTGGGTTATTATTCAAATAGACAAATATATACAGTTATACATAGTTTAATTATATTAATTAAAAGCACATTCGATATAAAATATTTATGCACTTTATTTTGACAGAAACTGCACATTCCTAAATGTTTTGAAAGTTTAAATGTATGAACAATTATTCTCACATTCCAGGTATTTTTTGCAGTGGTGTATAAATGGACTTTCTGGGTTAAGTTTAAAGTTGGGGCATTTCAACCTCCTTAATGTAAGTTAAGTCGAAGTTCCACTTTGCACTTATACCAAAGTTTCAAGTTCAAATATATGTTTAAAAATATTTCCCATAATTATCATTCATTATTACCTTTGGTTCTTCAAAAAAGCACACACACAAAAGCCACTTTAATGCATTTTAAAGGAACATGGAACATAATTGATTTTTTTGCAAGCATTTAAAATGTTTTAAACCTAACAAAAGTAGTTTTTTGCATTATTAAAAAAAAACAAAAAAACGATTTCATCTTCATTTAAACTAACCGGGAATGCAGAGTTTATGTTAATCTCATTGGGCAAGCCCCAAAGAGTAGTTGAGTATCTGAATATGTATTTTTGGACCTTTATTTGAAAAAAGAAAACTGTGCACATTATTAAATACCCTTTTTCTGATGCAATCACAAAAACATTTTTAAATAGCATGTTTAAAGGACCACTACATATCCGCAAAATCATCATATGTTTGTGAAGTGTGCAACCAACTAAAAGTCATGGCATAAAAATATTTTCAAAGAAAATCTTCATTTTAGCAAAATACCTCTGTTGAACATATGGGAACGAGGGGGAATGTGTCCAGTGATAAAAATCATATCTTACTTTACCAAAGCATTGCCTACTAAAATAAAGATTTTCCCTAAAAATATATATTTTTTCCCATGGTAATGGTGTTAATTTGTTATAATTAGTTACAAACCTCACAAACAAATGACGTGTTTCCAAATCTACTGTGGTCCTTCAAAACTCTGTAAAACAATTTTTTGGGGGCATGAAAAGTGTTGCTGCAAAGATGTTACTATATGCAAATTCCCTTACAGACTAGTTGTAGGTATATGCAGCCACTGCACCAGCTGAGTTATTGAACCCTATTGTAAAATCATCTAGTCCTCATTGGTGGAAGCCGACAGGCCCCCATCTGATTAAGGATGGCCTTAATGTGTGAAAAAGCTTTTATTTATTCGTTTAAAATTTCTTCACCATCTGCAGTACTTTTTCATATTAAATAAAAACTTTTGTAAAGCTTTAAATGCCTGACAAGCATTGAGAGTTCATTGTGTTTATAGGGCCTTCACCAGATTTACTAGTGACATATCTTATTGGTTTCATTAACAATATATTAGATGCAGACAGTGAAATATGAAATATGTATTGTCAATCCTACACAACTGGGACAATTTATCAAACAATGTTACTTGAAATTCCTAATTTAACATAACCACAAAATCAGATGACTTGAGTCTACATATTGTGTATTCTGCTAATGCTGCTGCAATGTATCCGGCTATTGGTGACGCTTCAATGGCCTTAATGTGCGATTTGTTTAAATTTGGGTGCAGAAGTTTATTATTTTGAATTGTTAAGATCATGTACTTGCAATATGTTCTTGGCATGGGGATAATTTACATTTGGCTGTGGGGGAAATATACGGACATGTATCTATGCAAATATGTTTATTAAAGGGTCATTTAAATGTGTGTCTCTTTCAAATGTGTTTTTTTTTATTTTTATTTCTAAACAATTTTCATGATTACTAGCGCTTAAAAGACTCCTTAAGTTGTTTTGTTTTATATAAGAGTTTGAGAAGTAAGTAGAACAATTCTATAAAGTTTTTTTTTTTGGATAGAATACTGCCTAAAAAAAATTCTATAATGTATTTATCCAATTTAATTAAAAGGGCTCTGTAGGAAAATGTTTTACCTTTATATAAATGCCTTATCTAGATTATTTAATTATTATCTGCAATGTAATTGTGATGTAAATTATACAAAGCGTCCACAAGAGTAAACAATTCTTTCTTACTTTCTGGAGCCTACTCCTTTCTATTTTCTCTCAGGGTGCCATCTTGCACATCTATGACCTATAGTCACATAATGAGGCTTTAAAAATGCTAGTATCTCATGCTGCTAAGAAACAGTCACATGTACAGTTGTGCTCAAAAGTTTGCACACCCGTGGCGAATTGGTAATATATGTACAATTTTTTTTAAAAACATGAGTGAGCAGGCAAAACACATTTCTTTTATTTCTTATGGGATTCATATTCAACTGTAGTTATAACAAATTGGCACAATCCTAAAACCAAACATGGCAACAAAGAAAAAATTAAATGACCCTTTTTAAAAGTTTGCATACCCTTAGTTCTTAATAGTGTGTATTGCCCCCTTTAGCATCAATGACAACTTGTAGTCTTGTGTAATAGTTGTCTATGAGGTCCCTAATTCTTGCAGGATGTATTGCTGCCCATTCGGCTTGGTAAAATGCCTCCAGGTCATGCAAAGTCATTGGTCGTCTTCCATGAACCGCACATTTGAGATCTCCCCAGAGTGGCTCAATGATATTAAGGTCAGGAGATTGTGATGGCCACTCCACAACCTTCACCTTTTTCTGCTGTAACCACTGGAGGGTCAACTTGGACTTGTGCTTAGGGTCATTGTCATGCTGGAAAGTCCAAGAGCGTCTAATGCCCAGCCTTCGTACAGTAGAATGCAAATTGTCTGCCAGTATTTTCTGATAATATGCTGCATTCATCTGGCCATCAATTTTCACGTGATTCCCCGTGCCTTTAGAGCCCCCCCCCCCAAAAAAAAACACATCAGTGAGACACCACCATGCTTCACAGTGGGGATGGTATTATTTTAACTATAGGCCTTGTTGACTCCTCTCCAAACATAGCGCTTATGGTTGTGACCATAAAGCTCTATTTTGGTCCTGTCACTCCAAATTACAGTGTGCCAGAAGCTGGTCAAGGTTTTGTTGGGCATATTGTAACCAAGCTTTTTTGTGGCATTGGCGCAGTAAAGGCTTCTTTCTGGCAACTGGACCATGCAGCTCATTTTTTTAAAAGTATAATCGTATTGTGCTCCTTGAAACAACCACACCGTCTTTTTCCAGAGCAACCTGTATTTCTCCTGAGGTTACATGTGGGTTTTTCTTTATATTTCCAAACCATTCTTCTGGCAGTTGTGGCTAAAATATTTCTTGGTCTTGGTCTTTATGAAGTTCAATTACCTTGAAAAGCAGGTCTTTTGACAGTTCTTTTCTGCTCCCCATGGCTCAGTATCTAGCCTGCTCAGTGCATCTAAGTGAGAGCTAACAAACTAATTGACTATTTATACACGGACACTAATTGCAATTTAAAAAGCCACATGTGTGGAAAAATTAACCTTTAATTGCCATTTTAACCTGTGTGTGTCGCCTCGTGTATCTGTAACAAGGCCAAACATTCAAGGTTATGTAAACTTTTAATCAAGGCCATTTGGGTGATTTCTGTTATTATTGTGATTTAAAAAAAAGAGCCAAACAACAATGTGATAATAAATGGCTTCATATGATCACTATCCTTCAATACAATACTTTTTTTTTTTTGCTTGATCAATCATATTTTCAAAATAAATACAAAAATGTCACAATTCTGCCAGTGTGTGCAAACTTTTGTATGTCAGAACAGCATGAGACACTTGTAGGGTGAAGTTGCTTCCTGACGGTGTAGCTTTAGGACACAGCTGTGTAAGATGTCAACTATCATGGGAGAGAAGAGCAGGAAAATAAGATTTCCAAAAGATCAGAATATATTACTCTCCGACATCTTAAAAGTGAAGTTTAGTGTAATATAAAATTACACTGAAAAGGATCCAATAAATTAATTAACTTATGGTAAATCATTATATAAAATATTAGTTTGTGTAAATAGTACCTTTAATGAAAATGATTACATACATTGTAGCAACTCAAAAATATTTAGACAATATTCCATGCCAATAATAAAAAAAACTTTCTTTAACATTGTTATACTTTTTAAATAATACTTATATCAATTTTATTATGATTTTTATTACTATTACTCTTTATAAAGTAATGTTTTCTATAGCATTAGACAGAACCATGATGTAGTTGGTAAAACAATTTTTTTAATAGCTAATTAGACCTCACATTTTCGCATACTGTAGATGTTTTTATTGCAAAAAACATTCATTGAATTTGGTTAGACTTTTTTTTACATTCCTTATTTTAGCTGCACACTAATAGTGTGAGTGCATAAAATGGTGTAATCATTTCATTATTATAAATGATTCAAACATTTGATGAGCTGATCATAAGCCACAAAAGTATTTTCATTTTTAAACCAAAATATTTGGAGCTGAAAACAATCATCTTTTCATTAGTAAGAGTTATTTTTTTTGTTCTGTCGTTTCCGACTCTCTGTGACCTCATGGACCGTAACACCCCAGGACATCTTTATGTCCATGGTCATGCTGATCCACTTGGTTTTCATGGTAGAGATACTGAAGTGAGTTGCCAGAGCATACAGCTCCTGGCTTCATGGTGGTGTGACCTCTTAGTTTCCTGACTTGAAATCGAACCCAGGTTGCAGTTTTAAAAACACTGAATCCTAACCACTGGACCACCAGGGAACCCATTATAAGAGTAGTTAAGAACAAAGTTCAATATCCTATATTTATGCATTTTGTTTGCATCATTATAAAAAGTAGTTTAGGAATACAATTTATAATACAAAGAAAATGTTAATGAATAGACCTCAATCTCCTCCTTTTTTGACACAATACCCATATATTAAGAATGTCAAAGATTTTTTTTCCAAGCCTGTGGTTACCATATGATTACCCAACTACATACCCTGAAGTTTTGTCAGCTTTTCTGATGTGATCTGACCTTTAAGACAATTAATAACGCTTTGCATTCCTCCTGCTGTAAATATTTCTTTCTGTTGACAATTGATGGGGTCATTGGAGGATCACTTAAACATCTTATTGGACCACTAGAATAGTACAGTAAATCTTGGCACCTCACAGTTATAACATGCTCTGCTATATTTCAGTCCTTGTAAAAGTCTATGACTATTTATGTATCATTGAAGAGGCTTTCATTTAATGTTAAAATTAATTATCTTATAAATGTTTGGGTTAAATGCTAGATAATTAACCAACACAATATAGTTGTAAATAATGTCCGCATTTTTGCTGGATTAAATCAAGTATTTTTAAGAACATTAATAAAATGTGTTTACATGTGAACAATTAAAATATAAATAAAATAAATCTAATATAAGCAAAAAAAAGTAGACAAAAACTGTTGATTATATTTAGCTATAAGTGTCTTAAAATGGGATTTTCCATTAACAGAAAGTCTGATCCTAGTGGACTTTAAGAGGGGATCTTTTTGGCACCTCAAAGATTCTGGACACTCAGGAAATTCTGCAACTGGTTCTTCAAAAGCATCTAAACACATTCAGACTCTTCTGTTTTTACTAAGTTTTTGCAGACCACTTGAGTGGAACTGAGGGTCTTCATGGGCCACTTAAAAGTTCTCTGAGCGTCATGGCTGGCCACTTGAATCATACGCCTGGCAGACCATATTAAAATTATTTGTGTATACAGCTTATACGTTGTAAATAAACCTGAAATGAGAATTAGCAGAAGTTTAGCAGAAGTTTTTTGTCATAATAAAAAAAAATTGGACTAAATAATAATAGTAATATGAGCTATAAATATTCTAACATATCCAAGGATGCGGAATGGTTTTCCTTTGACATACTGTACATAACATAGGGCACATACTGTTAGAAGCATGAGGATGACTGGAGGTCACGTTGAAGCATTGTCTTGACGAGTTGCTGTCTGGTGAGTTCTCCATGTACCTGCATGTCTGGGAGGTGAAGGTGATTCATGCTTCATCTTCAGTAATACTCTGCCTCTTGCATAAGTCCTACATACCAATCACAGCAGCATTCCTGTGCCCAGTAGTAGCTTAATTCATTAAGTGTAAAAGGAGAGAGGAGACAGGAAGATCTTCATTGACCTATGCATATAATGCAACAGATCTTTTGTATAGTAGTGGAGAAGGACCATGACGAAATGTATTGCCAAGGATTTAAAACATGTTCCAATCCGTTGATCTTGAAAGAGAGGGAAGCTCTGAAAATGCTGACTATGGGAATCAATGAGAAGATGCGTGGTTCAATTTCAAGTTTAGACAACTGTAAGTAACGTAGTTGGTTGACTTCTCAATTGTATTAAAGCATGTCCCTGCCTATCTGTAGTATGTGCTATGTAGAGTTTGTTATGGCTTGTGATTGACCATAACTGTGGTCGATGAATCTATTTTTTTTTACTATTTGATGTGCACTGAGCCAGAGGCTATTGCTTTGTTTATATATGGGGATGGTTGGAGTAAGGTATATACGTACCCAAAGTCTGCTTCTATAGCAGTGTTGGGCAATAGACAGCTTGAGTTAGCATGTGGCCTTCACAGTTCCCATGAGGCCACTCAGTCCGTTCTTGTGAGAAGCAAAGCACGTTCCACACCACACCGTTAATTGTATCTCTCCACAACTACTCTTTTGTGCTCAAACACATTGTCCTGTTATGTATGTATCTATATTATCCATTAATCCATCCTCACATCTTCCCCACAATAATTATACAGTTTTGTGATGTATAAAGCAATAATGTAAAAAATAAATCTGTGCTCGTTTTAAGCACTCATGCATCCATATGTGGCCTGTAATCTGTTGCTTTCACTCTTCTAGAGCATGTAGATAGGTTTTAGGGGGCACAAAAGGTGTGAAGATTGTTGTATTATCTGAAGTGTGAGGAATAGGGTAGGGGAAACCGCTAATAGGAAGAGTACCTGCATCATCTTGGAATCCCTCGAGAGCAAAGTAATTAAGATACTGAGGGCCAAGGATTGACGGGGATGGTACACAAAGAGGAGGCTTGTAGTAAAACATCGAGATGAGGTGGTTGCTCTGTATAACACAGTCATTTTTTTATAACTCGTATCAACAATTCTTCTACATTTTTCTTAAACTAACACCACAGTTCAATTCTTTGTTTATGAATAGAAGCAATTTTTAATTAAGTTGTAATTCTTTGTTGTTGGTAGTAACTGTAGTTGAGGAATTTAGAGTAGATTAACAGATAATCACAGAAAATAGTGTCCGGAAGTAATAGGTAGTATCTAGCAGCGTGTGAATGATTAACTATGTATGGGAAAAGAAAGAAACACACTTCTAGAGCTAGTCAGGGACCATATGGTGGCAAGGATTGGAGTGAGGAATAAATCACAGGTACACAAAAAGAGTAAAAAAATCTAATATAATTCTTATTGGCTAAACTAATAATAAAAACCGGTACAGACAAGGTCAACTAAAATCATAGCATGCAGTAAACAGGTCCATCAGTGCGCAGACAAACAACCAGACGTTTAAGCAGAGATGAGCAGTAGATCATAGTACCTATTGTACCCATAATTGGTAAAGGCAAAAGGACTTTGCACTAATTAACAGTTATATAGTAAAGTACAAAACATAACTTCATATAGGTACTGTCTTTATATCTATGCAATTTTAAGAGAAAAAAATCTAGGTATGGCACAAGTAGCGGGAACAAATTAGATTAGCTCTGTGGCCCTGTTAGTCTATGTTGTGGTGGTTTATCCATAGGAACCACCATTTGTCCTCTAACAGACTGACACTCACATTTATCTGTCTGTATCAAAAAGAGAAAATCTCACCTGTCTGGTCTAAAGTCTAATCCCCCAAATAACTTTGGTGCCGATCTGTTTATTGTATTATGGGTAGTTACTGCCATCTCCTATTTCAAGTGTAATAGAGTCCTATGGGCCATCATTATCGTGGTCTGTCTATGATCGTCTGTCTCCAATTGGTGGTGTTAGTGTTATCTGCCGAAGTGAGTTTGTGCTGTGCAGATCCATGCAGGAAATCTTTCTCCGTTACCGTCGGCAGGCGTCTGACGCCATCAATGCACAACCAACGTTTAGGCCAGACGCGCTTGTTTCGCGTTCGGCTTCTTCTGGGACCCTGATTGTTTGTCTATGCACTGACTAACCTGTTTACTGCATACTATTATTCCTGTTGACCTTATCTGTACCGGTTTTTAATTTTAATTTAGCCAATAAAAGTTATATTTTATTTTCTACTCTTTTTGTGTACCTGTGATTTATTCCTCACTCCAATTTTGCTTAATAACATAGTTGCCACCATATGGTCCCTGACTAGCTCTAGAAGTGTGTTTCTTTCTTTTCCCATACATAGTAACTGTAGTTGATCTGATTGACATGTTGGGACACTGAATAACAGAACACATAATTATAAGATTTTGATTTCATTAATATTGAAGGGGATGATTTTTGAATGGCTATGTAGACTCTGAATGCTAGCGTTTTATTATATTCTAAGATACTTCATCGTCCTCAACCATAAAAAATATCCTTGTGGAATTCCGTTATAAATCACAGTTATGTAAAAGATTTTGCTTAAGTAAAATACAAGTATGCTATTGATTCATGTTATAGTATTAAAGATCTACACTAAGTACATGTTCACGTGATGGCTGTTTTGTTCAACTCCTCTCTGCATCCAACAGTTGGCAATTTATATAATGTACGAATGTATATGGAAAACTTCCCATTTTCATGTCTTGGTAAAAAAAAATGGGCTTTGAAAATTCCACATTTGTAATTCAATCTATAGAACATTATTGGTAGTGCTGGAGATATCTGGGAGTTATGTACTACCTTCTTCTTTATTATCGCCACTACTAATTTTAATTCATTGCTGTTGATAAGGCCATTAACTCAGAGGGTAGATTTTTATACTTAAAATAACTCTAATTTATATATCCGTTTTAAGGCTCTTCCATTTAAAACATTTAATTATAACAGATTTTTACGTGTACCTTTCATTTCTGTAATAAATAAGACATTTTCTGTGTCACTTTGAGATTGGTTAAGGTAGTGTTCTTTTTTGCTGCCTATTCACTATACAGCTTTTGTGGCAGTGAAGATCAACTCTTTTTACTGACTGAATTTTCCATCTAAAACAGTGACTTATTTTCTCTATGTCCATCCTGGATTATTTGATTATTCTTCTTATGATTTTCTTCTACCAGCCCAGATTACAGGAGTATCAACAACATGCAAAACCATGTGCCCTATGATTAAAATTTAAGATTACAATTTTTAATCAAGTTAATTGTAAAAGAGGGGAACCTTTTGAGTGCTGTATATAGGATCACCTTTTCAAAATGTACTGGATCTTAAAATCTGCCCAAAATGAGTACTGGGACGTAACAACCAGTGACCAGATTAAAAGAGCCACTGCTTTAGAACCTGTTTATTTACAAATGTTCTGTGTTGGATTATCATCCATGAAGAATGTGACCCATTAAAAGCAAAATGATTTTCTTATTTAAGCAAATACATTGAAGGTTTACATAAAACCCCTGTTATGTGTGTTATTGATTGCCATGGAGCATTCTTATTAAATCTAAAACATGTTGTCCTTCAATAGAGTACATTTAAAAAAAATATTGAATATTATCTGTTGGCAGGACAAATGGGAAGACATGAGAAAAGTAGAGACTGCTATCAAATTGTGTTCTTTTTTTCTCTTAGCTCGTCTAAACAGTACAGATAAACTGTGCTTGGAATTAGCCACTAATTGTTCTCACGAACTAATGTATTTTATTTATATATATATATATATATATATATATATATATATATATATATATATATATATATATATATATATTGTGGCATGGGAGTATTGACAATGGCATCTCACTTATATTAAAATAACCCTATGATCATATATTTAAAATATACTATTTTCCCCATTATCAAGTCATGTTGTTCATGAAAAAATCCGATAAATATCACACTTTAGTGCTTTAAGAATTGTAGAACTTTTCTGCTTTAAATGCTTTGGCAGTTTTAACTTTGCATTTTCCCTGCCCCCCCCCAAACCATCTCTTTTTTTAAACAAGCCCTCATGACCGAGCTCTCTGGAAGTGATGTAACAAGCACAAAATGGATTCCTGTACTCACTACTCACTCAGATTTAAAAAAAAATATGTTTTATGTCCAGGGCTTCTATTTGTGCACAAATTTGATTCTCACATCTATAAAGAATTTAAATAAGGCAATTTAAACGGTAAATAAATAACCAAATGAAACCCTGTTGTATGTCCACTACAGTGACCCTTTAAAATATCTCCTCTGTGATTTACTTGTGTGATAATTTAGGGCGATAGGACATTACATTTAGATCAAGCAGGAAAAACTTTCATGAAGAGTTAACGAGGTGTAAACAACCGGACGTGCTCTTCCCAGATGACATGATCATTTTGAAAATGCTAATTATCCTATTTACTAGAATTCCAAGCAATGCAATTACCATATAAAGTGCCACTCTTATTGAAGTATGTCTTAATTATTTAATTCAAAAAATATTTTGCTTTGCTAAAAGGAGGAGCACAAGACATGGACGATCAATCCTAGTCAAATCTATAACTTACACTTATTAGTACTGCATTGCCAGGCATTGACTAATTAAAGGCATATGCAAGTGAGCTGGGTTATTAATGCATCCGATAGAGAAGGATTTATAGTGTCTGAAAAAAATTGTTTGCGTGAATACATTTCAAAGTAAACAGTTAAACTGTTAAGCCTGAAGTTTGCTGAATTTATTGCATTTGCAAACTGTTTTCTCTCAATGTTGACACCCACTGAAATTCCCTGGGAATATTAGCAAAAGTAATACATTGTATCGTTTTGACCTGGGGATTGTGCAGACATGCTCAGTTAGCACTTGAAGTCTGCCCTACTGTGGGAAGTCGCATGATTTCAGACAGTTTCCTCTCCATTAGGAAATCAACAGCTTTTATAACGAGTAATTTGTTTTTAATGAAGTACCCGATTTGCGCAGTGCCATTGCTGGGGGTTTCTACATATCCCCCAGCACATTTTTTTTTACTGGGGCACTTCTTAAAACTATCGTCTCAGGAGCAGGTTTTTTGTAAACCTAAGATCTTTCCATTTGTTCTAACAAAAGTACTGGAAATTTGGAGTGCCGAATTTCCACTGTGCGGATGAAAGCTTTCTCTACATTCTACCTCCTACCTCATGAAGTAGATCAGTAGAAAATGAAATGATCTTTTGGTTAATCTGACCAGTTTGAGGTTTAAGATTTGTAATCTTTAGTTTTAAAAGGGATATAATTAATAAATAACTACTAAATTATCAATTATATGTTATGAAAATTGTTTTTGCTTACAACAAACTAACAGAAGTTTGTATTTATCTGCCAATAAGCGTTTCTGATCCATCCAACAAGTAAGGATTGTTATCTCATGTTTTCATGATCATTGCCAATCATTTCTAATTGCTACCTGGGAGTCTGTGTGCTTGCGTTTTCGGTGTAAAGCCACTTGACATTGAGAAGAATGATTGTGTGTAGACCACAGCAAGTAATTAGCCTGATTACTCCCTAGAGCTGCACATGCTCATTCTTTTAAATGTTAGGTGGCTTTTAACTGAAAACAATGTAACCAACATGGAGTAATTGCAAATATTTAATATCTAGAAAAAGGCGATAACCAAACATGGGCCTTATTCTATTAGCTGCTCGTAAATGGCTCCAACCTGTAATTTTGGCTGCGGGTGTGTGTTTGCCCCCCCCCCCCATTTATAAATGTTTAGATGTATTCCTTTGACTCCAGCTTGCATATTCCGACCGCAAGGCTGAACTCGTAAACCCTGTCTTTTTAAGTCTGATTTCAGGGGGCGTGATCATATGATAAGACAATATTTAAGCAAGCCCATCATTTACTTCTTAAACACTCGCAATACTTCTTAGACATAGCCAATAGTAAATGAGACCGTCATCATGACGTCTGTAAAACATGGAGCTTACAGGGAGTGCAGAATTATTAGGCAAGTTGTATTTTTGAGGATTAATTTTATTATTGAACAACAACCATGTTCTCAATGAACCCAAAAAACTCATTAATATCAAAGCTGAATATTTTTGGAAGTAGTTTTTAGTTTGTTTTTAGTTTTAGCTATTTTAGGGGGATATCTGTGTGTGCAGGTGACTATTACTGTGCATAATTATTAGGCAACTTAACAAAAAACAAATATATACCCATTTCAATTATTTATTTTTACCAGTGAAACCAATATAACATCTCAACATTCACAAATATACATTTCTGATATTCAAAAACAAAACAAAAACAAATCAGTGACCAATATAGCCACCTTTCTTTGCAAGGACACTCCATGGATTCTGTCAGTGTTTTGATCTGTTCACCATCAACATTGCGTGCAGCAGCAACCACAGCCTCCCAGACACTGTTCAGAGAGGTGTACTGTTTTCCCTCCTTGTAAATCTCACATTTGATGATGGACCACAGGTTCTCAATGGGGTTCAGATCAGGTGAACAAGGAGGCCATGTCATTAGATTTTCTTCTTTTATACCCTTTCTTGCCAGTCACGCTGTGGAGTACTTGGACGCATGTGATGGAGCATTGTCCTGCATGAAAATCATGTTTTTCTTGAAGGATGCAGACTTCTTCCTGTACCACTGCTTGAAGAAGGTGTCTTCCAGGAACTGGCAGTAGGACTGGGAGTTGAGCTTGACTCCATCCTCAACCCGAAAAGGCCCCACAAGCTCATCTTTGATGATACCAGCCCAAACCAGTACTCCACCTCCACCTTGCTGGCGTCGGAGTCGGACTGGAGCTCTCTGCCCTTTACCAATCCAGCCACGGGCCCATCCATCTGGCCCATCAAGACTCACTCTCATTTCATCAGTCCATAAAACCTTAGAAAAATCAGTCTTGAGATATTTCTTGGCCTAGTCTTGACGTTTCAGCTTGTGTGTCTTGTTCAGTGGTGGTCGTCTTTCAGCCTTTCTTACCTTGGCCATGTCTCTGAGTATTGCACACCTTGTGCTTTTGGGCACTCCAGTGATGTTGCAGCTCTGAAATATGGCCAAACTGGTGGCAAGTGGCATCGTGGCAGCTGCTCCTTCGACTTTTCTCAGTTCATGGGCAGTTATTTTGCGCCTTGGTTTTTCCACACGCTTCTTGCGACCCTGTTGACTATTTTGAATGAAACGCTTGATTGTTCGATGATCACGCTTCAGAAGCTTTGCAATTTTAAGAGTGCTGCATCCCTCTGCAAGATATCTCACTATTTTTGACTTTTCTGAGCCTGTCAAGTCCTTCTTTTGACCCATTTTGCCAAAGGAAAGGAAGTTGCCTAATAATTATGCACACCTGATATAGGGTGTTGATGTCATTAGACCACACCCCTTTTCATTACCGAGATGCACATCACCTAATATGCTTAATTGGTAGTAGGCTTTCGAGCCTATACAGCTTGGAGTAAGACAACATGCATAAAGAGGATGATGTGGTCAAAATACTCATTTGCCTAATAATTCTGCACTCCCTGTATACTTAAACTTCACCCAGAGACTACAAATTTGTGTCAAGAAGTAAATTTAACAATAAGACTCGAAATCCAGCAGAAATGAATAAAATTAATTAAAGCAACTGTTCTAGTCCATGCGGGTTTCATGATATGTATTAACCTCTTGAGTCCCTGGGATCCATTTTACACAAAACAAACAAACAATAAAACAATATTTTTTAATTACATACTTGTGAGTTTTAGACTGTTCTGCGATTAATTCTAATGTATTTCTATGCTTTCCCATATTTTTAAAGTACAGTATTGTGTGTTTAATAGCTATTACAGCCATAATTAATTGGAAAAGGCCTTGTGAGTCCTCTTGAGTACTCGTAACATGTTTGACAGAAATGTGATACTTTTTCAGTTGTGGGTTAGACTTTATTTGTGATCAGTTCTAATAGAATATCGATTTTGTGTAACTTTAATTATTTAACGCTCGTAAACGCATAATAGGATTAAGTAGATAATAGAATACGTGGCAATTTACAGAGTGGTTTTAAGTGTGTGTAACTTTGACAATTGACCAATAGAATATGACCCCAGGCTTGGTAGGTAGATAAAAGCCTGGCAGATAAAAATTGCAAACTTCAGTGATAATTTTCCTGTAAACACGACATCACAGGGACTCTGTTGTATGAATGTTAAATTCCAAGATCACATAAGTCTTATCTTGTATGATGGGCAGTATAGCTGAATGTCTTGTCCATCTGATGTACACTGGTCTCACTATCATACCATAACACAGCTTGTGTACAGAAGCCTGTTCCCAGGCACATGTTGAGTGCTTCCTTAAGTCCCTTTAATGATAGAGATTTAATTAATTAGCCAGCAGCATCTGATGAGTAATTTCATAGACATTCGCATGCGTTGTTAAAGCCAGGAAATGTAAAAGTGTGACTAATGAGCATGTGTAGCAGTCAGGAATGGGACAGATTTGGAAGGAGACATTTGTGAATAAGGTGCTATGTAAGGAAGTGCATCCAGTGAGAGTGGCAGATAAGTACAAATACATTCTGATCATATTGAGCTGAGAGGCCTTTATGTTGTTTTAACACAATACAGCTCTGCATCACCAAACATAGCTCTGAAACTCAAGTGGTATATATTATTAATACTTAGAATGCGTGCACATACACAGGCAAATAACCAGAGACAGAGGACACCATTGGGAGCAGATTGCAGCAAATAAGATTGTTTCCATGTTGCTTTACAGAGTATAGAAGTCCCAACCAACAGTGGACGCCGAGTTGTAGCAAGAACTGGATTCTCTACTCTGCTTGGGAGCTCAAAAGAGCGTGGCCATTGAGCATGGCTGCCAAGCAGAAGTCAACATAACATTTTTAAAAGCCCTTAAGTGTTTCATGACAAAGAAAAAAATATGTGTGCGTATATTTGTGTGTGTATGTATATGTGTGTGTGTATATATATATATATATATATATATATATATATATATATATATATATATATATATATATATATATATATATATATATATATTAGCAACTTGGCCGTCAATGCTGTTTGCCACACAATGCGAGGTTCTCTAACTTGCGGGCCTCACGATGAGCGCCTTTACAGTATATGGCCTTAGCCAACCTGTCACTTTCATCCTTTGCCGCTCATTGCAGGCGTTGTCCAACCGGCAACAGTCGGGCCTCGCAATGAGCACCTTCTCTCTCACTCTCTCACCCCTGTGTCTCTTTTCCCCTTCTCTCCCTCCCCTGTAAATTTTCCCTCTCTTTCCCTCCCCCTGCCCTTTCCTCCCTGCCCTTTCCCCCCTGCCCCTGCTCTTTCCCCCCCTCTCCCTGCTCTTTCCCCCCTCTCCCTGCTCTTTCGCCCCTCTCCCTGCCCTTTCCCCCCTCTCCCTGCCCTTTCCCCCCTCTCCCTGCCCTTTCCCCCCCTCTCCCTGCCCTTTCCCCCCCTCTCCCTGCCCTTTCCCCCCTCTCCCTGCCCTTTCCCCCCTCTCCCTGCCCTTTCCCCCTCTCCCTGCCCTTTCCCCCCACCCCCTGCCCTGTGTTTTTTTCCCCTTATCTCCCTCCTCTGTGTTTCTTTCCTCCCTTCTTCAACCCTGTGTCTCTTTCCCAACACTCCCTCCCCTGTGTCTCTCCCTCCCCTGTGTCTCTCCCTCCCCCGTGTCTCTCCCTCCCCTGTGTCTCTCCCTCCCCTGTGTCTCTCCCTCCCCTGTGTCTCTCCTCCCCACTCCCTCCCCTGTCTCCCCCCCACTCCCTCCCCTGTGTCCCCCCACACCCTCCCCTGTGTCTCTTTCCCCCCTCTCCCTCCCCTGTGTCCTTCTCCTCCCTCTCCATCCTCTGTGCTCTAGGCGTCTGAAACCATTTGCGGGCCTGGGAAATTGATCAACTTCCCCAAACCCGAAATGGTCTTCCGATTTGCGGCCTTGAAATAATGTTTACGTCTTTACGGCCGCTTAGCTGTTTTCAGACCTCAAAAAAACGTTAATTGAATAACAAACTAACTTGCCACCTCACTTACAGGATCCCTGCCTCTCCCCCTGTGCTGTGTGTGAGGTTGTAATCAATTGGCGTCTTTTGGGGGCCGACGAACGAGTTAAAGTTACGGGCTTGTAAAAAATTGCAGGCGTTAAAGCTGTCATTTTTTCCAAGTCTTGCGAGCCCCCTGATGAGCTCCAAAGGCCTTTGGGAGCCTTTTTCTAAGTCTTGCTGGCCTTCGGCAATCATCGTGAGGCCCACAATGGGCGCCTTCAGCGCTAATTGCAGCCCCCCCATCAAAGACGTAATTTTCAGGCCCTCTTTGGCGCTCATTGCACATGCGCAAGCCCATATCTTTTAACTTTAACAGTTGCAATTACGACAACTATATATGTTATATATATATTATTGGAGTAAAAGCAGCTGGAGTAGTACCTAGAGCAGAGCTGAACCCTATCATTCCGAGTCCTTAGTTGTCCACATGTTGAAAAAATACTTTAAGTCCATCAACAGAAAAGGGGAGGAGAAAGCACACCCACACCTAGTGCAGATCATTCAATGATTCAGAAATAAAATATTATGGCAATAATATACTGGCCTCTCACCTGGAATGACCTCAAAATAAAATGAGGTATAACATTGCACTGGTACAATCCCAGGAGTAGGTCCATAAGATGTGTTAGCATGGTCTTGTCTTCGATGATGACAAAAATAGTGGGATGGTTTTCAGTAATTAAAGCTGAGATTGGGGATATCTTTAGGTGAAAAATGTAAATAGTGGAACCGCATAAGTTATGTTAAACCCCCCAAAAAACATTATTATCTCTAACAAAAAATACTACATAGATACAAAAATAAATTTGTTTTGGAATCAATATTGTGACTAAAAGATATCTATAAATATATACAATATAGCAACAAAAATTGTGGTACTTGTGATGGTAAGACGAGTTTCGTCACCTATGGCAGCTTCTTCAGTATTTAATCCTCTTTGGGAATTTCGCAGTTAGCACTTGTACCCACTGTAAATTCACTGCCTATATCATACAAGGTGACATGAACACCCTCACTATCTTGTGGTCTTATACTGTCAAGTTGATAGATACCATAATACATTTAATCTGTATTTCCAAATTGACATTTTCGTTGAATTCAGTTGAATGGTGCTTTTGTCTTAAACATACTGCAGTACCCTAAAAAATTTAGCTAGTTGTTTAATTAGGCATTGATCACTAATAAAATAATTTTGTAATTATTTAAAAAGCAGTGTTCAACATTATGTGTGCTTTCAAAGTCCAGACTCTGCTATTGCTTGTATCCACCCTCATTATGGTTCATTTGGGGAGGTGGCTTTGTCTAGCATTTTCAGATACAAAGTGTTGACTTGGCTTAGCGGCTTGTCTTGGCAAGAAGCTTTTGCTGTGTGGGCAGCCTGTGGATCCGTTTATTCACTTATATCTGATTGTTCTTTAAACCTATCTCTCAGCCCCTTCCCTTAAAAAACTTATCAGGGTAGAGACAACAACTCAACTGGAGACTGTAATCTTTGAAAATGAATTTAATATGAAATATTGCTATTCTAAATTATTACATAGGACTTTTATTATCATTTCATGATTAAAGTAACTGGCTCCTCTCGCTAGGACATTGCAGTGATCATTTAAAGGGGGCACTATAAAGTATTTTTTCTTTGCAGTCATCGAAATATAACAATATTTAAAATAGATTATTTATATACAATTTTTTTTTTAAAGAGTGATAACTTACTATATATTTGTCTTAATCAGTCATGGCTCCTCTGCTTTCCCATCCTCCAGCAATTCTGTTTTTCACCCTAATCATATGGTCTGCTAGTCAGCCAATAAAGGCACTCAGAGAAACATCCCAGGATTCCCAGGATACCATTTTATTTCTCTATCCGGTTATTTGTGTGTGTTTGTATTGTTCAGTCATGTCTGACTCTCTGTGACCTCATGGACTGTAACACACCAGAATATCATTATGTCCATGCTCATGCTGATCCACTTGGTTTTCATGGCAGAGATACTGCCAGGGTTGCCAGTGGGCCACAGCATACAGCTCCGTGTATATCTAGTTGGTCTCCCATCCAAGTACTGAACAGGCCCAACCCTGCTTGGCTTCAGGGTGGTGTGACCTCTTGGTTCCCTGACTGGAATCGAACCAAGGTTGCAGCAGTGAAAGCACTGAATCCTAATCACTGGTCCACCAGGGAACCCTCTTTCAGGGTATATTGGCATCGTAATTGCATGATGTTGTTAAGCCAATCACAGGTAAGCAGGGAGGGGAAAGCTGGGGAACATGAGACTGTGTAAGACAACTGCAAAGTAAGTTGTCAAGATTTTGCCGGTATTTTACACCTGTAGGTTAAAATAATATTTTTAGATTACTGCAAAGAAGAAAAGCCTTTCTTGTGTACTTTTAAATGGCCATTTTGTATCTATTACATGGAATAGTACTATACATTACTTTTATTTTTCTTGAGTTTACCTGTTTTTCATACAGGTATGGACATTGTATGCAGATAATATTACCATTTTGTGAAATTACTGCAGAAAGAAATGCTCACTTATAATATAGGCAGCCTAAATTTTATTTCTATCCAAGTTACATCCCAGGTGACAAAACATTGTCTGCCTCCATAAAGCATAATCGCAAATGATAGTAAATCACTGTGTTTATTTGCAGTTTTACCATTGCGTTGGCCATTATCATTCTAGTGGCCCTTTAAGAAGTATTGTTTTATAAAGAGTCCAATATGTTATGTGCTGTTCTTTTTGCAGGGTGCGCTGATCTCCACACCCTGGATACCATGCAGCCCATGGAGAGGAAGCGCCAGGGCTATATCCACGAGCTGATCCAGACTGAGGAGCGATACATGGATGATCTCCAGCTTGTAGTAGAGGTGATCTCACTGTGTGCTTTAAAGCACAGCTATACAATGAAACTATATATATGATTGAAACATTTGAGTTGAATCAACGCATAAATAAATCATAAAGTTATTTTTTAATTTAAGATTAATATATCTTCTGGGCACTGGAGGCATCCATGATATTTTGGTGGAAGTTTTGGGAGAGGCATTTTACATTTTCTGGAGAGCAATGTTTGCATCTTTTGACGTAAGCAGCCTTCTTCTAGGCCTGTGTGGGGGACGGTCCACACCTTACTTGGCTGAGAATGTTCTTAGTTTGTTAATACTTCACAAACAATTGTATTTTGGTTTTTTAGTCATTTTATATATAAATCTGTCATAATTCCCGAAGACACAATTTAGTGCTTAGAGAAGGAATGTATATAATGTATATACATATGTTATGCATTTAATATTACATTTTATTTTTTGATTTATCTGCTATTCTCAGGGAGAAAGAGTGATGATGAGGAAAGATAGATACCTAATAATTTTGCTGCTATTTATACACGTTGGTCCAAGAAAGAACTTGGTGAAAATGTGAATCTCCATATTGCATCTTCTGAAGCAAACACCATAGAGATAGACATTGCCGATTAGACCATACATAGTTAGGAGGCACATAGTTACATAGTAATTGAGGTTGAAAAATGTCAAGTTCGACATGTTAAGATCTCCTCTGATCTGCAATATGCGGATTAATTGTTAATTGATCCAGAGAAAGGCAAACAGAAAAAACCCAAGTGAATCTTGCCAATCGTCTCAAAAGGGGAAACAAATAATAATTACTTCCTGACCCCAGATACTGGCAATCAGATTCCTCCCCAGATCAATACTCCCTCTCTAATTAATCAGGATAATCCTGAATGCCCTTTTTAATTAAACATACATCCAGTCCCTTTTTAAAGTTATCTATCTAATCCGCTGTCACCACCTCCTTTGGTAGAGAATTCCACAGATTAACCACCCTTACTGTGAAGAACCCTTTTCTTTCTTTAAGGTGAAATATTTTTACTTCTAACCTCAAGGGATGTCCTCTTGTCAGTTGAAAACCTCTTGGCATAAAAAGCCCACTTGACAAATCTTTATACTGACCCTGGATATATTTATATAAGGTAATCATATCTCCTCTTACACACCTTTTTTTTCTAGAGAAAATAAGTTTAATTTCATAACTTATCCCCTCCATTTCCCTTATTAGTTTTATAGCCTTTCTCTGTAGCTTTTCCAGCTCTAAAATGTGTTTTTTATGAATTGGTGCCCAAAACTGTACTCCATATTCCAAATGAGTGTGTTCTAGGGATTTGTATAGTGGCAGAATTATATTTGCTTCCCTTCCCTTGCTGTAGCGGAGATTCAATATTACACTCAATATCTCTGCTGTTAGACTGTAAAATATCCAAGAGAAGCACTGTACAGTCTCATAATCCCAATCTCCTATACTGGACGATACACAGTTGGGAGTAAAAAAAACACATATTTATTTTCTCACACACAGATATATATAGAGAACAATAGTTGCGGTCACATCACACATCTCCCGGTGCCTAGCTGGCTACTCTTACACAATAACAGGCATTACCATATAGTACAGAGATTGATAGGATCATCCCTCTCTTTGCCCTATCTGTCTCCATGAGGTCTACCAGATAGCTACCAAGCAATCCCCCATGACTCTGGCAGGGCAAAGCTTAACCCTTTCCCTGCCGTACCCTCTAGCTCTGTGTATTACACCCTGCTCTCTTTATATTAACAAATATCAATAACACAATGTCTTTGTAATAAGACTAGGTGGCTGTTTGTTGCCACACTTGCTCTGATACCCTTCTTAATACATTCTAATATTATTTTTTTGTCTTTGCAGCTGCTTCTTGGCATTAAGCACTGTTACCTAGGTGGCTGTCCCAAATCCCTTTCAATATATGATACAACTATCTTTGCTCCATTAAGATTATAAATTGCATGGCTATTTTTTCTTCCCAGGTGTATAACTTTACATTTATTTGTATTAAATCTCATCTGCCATTTAGATGCCCATTCCTCTAATTTATGCAAACCCCTTTGGAGGGAAAGTACATAATTATCTGATTTAATTACCTTGCACAACTTCGTGTCATCAGCGAAAATGGAGACAATACTTTCCAATCCTACTTCTAAGTCATTAATGCATATGTTAAAAAGGTGAGCACCTAATAATGAACCCTGGCCTGGGGATCCCCACTTACCACATTAGCCCAATCAGAGTATGTACCATTTACCACAACCCATTGCATCCTGTCTTTTAGCCAGCTCTCAATCCATGAGCAGATATTTACTGCAATTCATGTATCCCTTAGTTTGCACAATAGTCTTCCATGTGGCACTGTATCAAAAGCCTTTGCAAAATCCAAAAAGACTACATCCACTGAGTTCCCTTGATCCAGATTCCTACCAACCTCCTCATAGAAACTAATTAGATTTGTTTGATATGACCTATCCCTCATAAATCCATGTTGACTCCTACTTATAATCCTATTCAAATAGACATGTTCTTGTATGCTATGCCTTACTCACCCTTCTGAAAGCTTCCCCACCACAGAAGTGAGGCTCACTGCTCTATAATGCCCCGGATTTGCTCTTGCTCCCTTTTTAATGAACTAATAGGAGGCTGCATTTTATATGGAGATTCACAGCTTGACCACTCAGTGCCACTTGGATGATGCACTTCATGCACTATAACTCTATTTTTTTATTGTCTGGATCACAGAATTGGTTCATGGTAGTTCTCCGTTGTAGCATTTGATGGTTCAAAGGAGGATGACAACGTCTTTAGTAGGGGATTTACACATATGAATATGATTTTATTGCAGGTTTTTCAGAAGCCAATGGCTGAGTCCGGCTGTCTAAACGAATCTGAGATGGGAATGATTTTTGTAAACTGGAAGGAGCTGATCCAGTCCAACACAAAACTACTTAAGTAAGTACCATTCATACGAGATATTGTGTGCTATTTCAAAAGAATGTTACAGCTTTGGTAATGAAAGGGACATAGAAGTCGCCTATACTGCGGTGCAACATTAGGTTTAAACATGAAAATCATGTGGAAATGCTGTTTAAATATTTTAAATTGACCAAGTATAAACTTAGATACTGTTATTTTAGTTATTGCATAGCCTCTAAAGCACTGCCAAAAAACGAATTAGATAATGAGTTTCAAGCCGTAACTTTCACACTTACATGATGCATCTACCTTAGAATTGCATGTTGTGAGTTCAGACTCCAGTTTTCAATTTGTTTTGGAATTTTAAATCACAACCTCAGTTTAATCATCAGTTTCTACAACCTCTACACCAGTGGTAGTCTATATGGTCCCTATCGCCCACTAGTGGGCGATTCAAGCTTTCATGGTGGGCATTGGGGTATGGGCTAGGTGGCGTCGCTGACGAGTGACGTCACACGCAGGAGACCCGCAGGCTTGGCCGATTGGAGAGCTGGTGAAAGCCCAGGGACAACAATTAGGAACGGATCACTATCTAATAAATACAGGGCGGTACATAGCTAGGGACATATGATTTATGTAACCAGAAATGAGAGCGGGTAAATAGAGTCACTGCGGCACTGGTGGGCGGTAAGGAAATTTTACCATCAAAACTGGGCGGTTGTATTAAAAGTTAGAAGCCCCCTGCTCTACACTATCCTTCTACATGGTTTATAATGGGTGACAAATAACAATACCGCTGTTATATGAAATGTAAAACTTCTGCTCTCAGCCTGAGCAGTTTTTCCAATTAGCACACCCTGTACTTCCAGCTAATTATATATTTTGACAATCCGTGGGAGGATAGAAGCTATGATGAGACCTAGGACTGATCTGCTGCCACCTAAATAAATCTTCCTTTGGTTTTAGAGCCCTGCGGGTACGGAAGAAGACCGCTGGAGAGAGGATGCCAGTGCAAATGATTGGGGACATTCTGGCCACAGAGTTGTCCCACATGCAAGCCTATATCCGCTTCTGCAGCTGTCAGCTCAACGGCGCCGCCCTACTGCAACATAAAACAGACGATGAGCCAGAATTTAAGGACTTTCTGAAGGTAAATGCATTAAACTTCTGTGAAGTCTAGTCCAAAATATATGGAACTTCTGAGATGCAACGGAAGTTTAACTAGGCATTTATATAATGTTATTGTATTTATTTATTTATTTTTGCATTAAAGGGACAGTGTATTTTAAAACGTATATAATGCTATTTTAAAGAATTAGGGTTGATAAAGGGCAAACCTTTTCAGCAAGCTGAAAGAAAATACTCTGTAATACAGTTGGATGTTATCCTGGCCATTTTCTTCTAATACCTCCTCTATCTGTGTGTATATATTTCTTGTCAAGCAGCTGGAATTATTGGAAGCTGAGATTATCTCAGTGCCACTCAGTGCTGTTTGTATTTTTATATCACAAGCAATGTTACCTATGTGCCCTTCAAACAGGAAGGAGACTTGGAAGTTGGGTATAACAGATAAGCAGGGGGTCAAGACAACGACGATATGTTAAAGACTGCATATAAGTGCATATGGGTCCCCTGGTGGTCCAATGGTTAGGATTCGGCGCTTTCACCACTGCAACCTGAGTTGGATTCCAGTTAGGGAACCAAGAAGTCGCACTACCCTGATGCCGGTCAGTACTTGGATGGGAGAACACTGAGGAATACCAGGAGCTGGGCATATAATAGTAAATTAAAGGTTAATTTATTTTTAGAACACTATAAAAAACCACTACAGTATATCCATTATCAATTCCAGTCCAATAAAATAGAGCACTGGGAATGTGGTACTGTATTATCCGTGTACTAATCATTTTGGTACATCAGTAGATCTGTTTACTAACCTCAGAGGACATAAATGACACCTTCTAAGAATGTATTATTCATAGGAAAAAACATTTTAGATGCTACTTTATGAATGTATAATCGTGAAATACTGAATGTTGCCTAATTTAACTTAGTTTTGCAGTGACAGAGGACTACCATAATTTATAAAAATGACCTACATTGTAAAGTGGAAAAACTTCACACAGGTAGAGGATTAGCAATTAATCACTATATTCATAGCTGTGGCTTTTTAATTAACTGCCAAGCATGTCATTACATTGTATGACTCCAATAATAACGAATATAATATTCATAATAAGAAACGTACAACAATCCCAGTAAGGGAAATGTAGATTTTGATTAATATTTTAATTAGGAATTAACTTTTTATTAAACAAATGAGAGCAGCGTACAAATAATCAGAAGCAAAATATGGCAATCACTCTGTCAGCATAATAACTGTGAAAAGTATGATATATTATAGTTCAGCAATACAGACTGTGCGGATGAAATGCACCAGATGGCCACTTTAGCACTACAGGTCTGTGCTACCTCAGAGCAATAAATGTGTTAGGTGACCATCTGTCTATGGTTCTTTTCTTAATAATTGATCATTCTTGATTATAAGCATAGTGTATTGTTACTTTTATGTGATATTACTTCCATATTGCTCAGTTTATTAATAATCGTAGGCCCCAGTGCACTTTCAGTCATGAAAAATCTAATTAAATTACTACTACCGAGTTCTGTTCTAATATTTAACTGGGAAGATATTTCCAGTAAGCAAGTGTATTTTATGCCTATGTTAAAGGAGCGCTGAAACATAAAAATACATCTGAAGGTTTGAACAATCTGAAGAATATATACTAAAGTAATATACTTATATGTTCATATCAGCAAACTAACAATAGCTATATAAGTCATGAGTCTTACTGCCTAGAAGCTACCATGAAAGTAACACTTACTGTTCATGGAATGAGGGGTGGTACAGAGCGTGGCAAATATGGTTTGCAAGTGACTCCACTTTTGCGCATATGAGGGAGGGGGCACATTGTAAAATGCTAAAAGCTTATCTGAATTATCCAATGAGTCAACAAATCCCCTTCCCTTCAGTCCTGAACAAATAAGACAAAAAGTACCACCATCAGGCTACATGCACACAGGAAGTGTCAAGAACATCTAACGTGAAACTCCCAGTTATCATGGTGGATCAGACAAAATATAACTAGCAGCAGATACCCCCTTACACAACCCCAAACTGGTCACCTACGGAGTTTAGGGATAAATCCCACTTACCATAAAGAGAATGATTTAACTTAGCCTCAATAAATATAAACATGACTTATGTCCTAAGGGTCAACAAACCAGCCAGGAAAACTCCTTTTGAGAAATGCTGGATCTACAACTCCAATGCAAAGACAAATATCTCCATTCTATTCTATATAGTTAACTAAAACACCAGGTTACAACAAATTACCAATCCTGGCAAAAGGAAATGAATAAAAACGCTTGACAAAGTGAAATGGGGTAAATATTTTAAGAACACAACAAGCTCCTCTCTAAATATAGTTCTATGAGAGAATGCCTTTAAAACTTTTTTAAGATGTTATCTCACTCCAGCGAGACTACAAATCTCAAACTCATCCCTGAATGGCAAATGTTTTAGAGGCTGCAACAAAACCGATACACTGAGCCATACATTATGGGAATGCCCTAAAATTGCTCATATATAGGAAGAAACATACTCTACCTTAGAAAAACTGTGGGGATTTCATATTCCCAAAAAGCATTACTAGGACTTCCCATTCAAAATATCGCAAAGGAATCACAATTCTTAACAAATCATTATCTTAGCCTTAAGAAATGTCATAGTTTGGTTTTGAAGATTTTGGCACCTTGGCTATAAGGACGCTGTATAGAGAAGCTGGAACTGTTGTATCAGGGGGAGTCTTTGTATCTAATAGGATAACAAATACAAATGGAACATGACAAGGCTGCCCACCTTAAATATTCCTGCTGATACTGAAACCTTTTGCAGAACTACCGTATATACTCGAGTATAAGCCGACCCGAGTATAAGCCGAGGCACCTATTTTACCACAAAATACTGGGAAAAATGATTGACTCGAGCATAAGCCGAGGGTGGGAAATGTGCTGCCCCTCTTGTGCTGTCTGTGTCCCCCTCTTGTGTGCCCTTTTCTTGTGTCCCCCCTCTCTCTCCCCTGTGTCTCTTCTCCCCTCTCCCTCCCGTGTCTCTTCTCCCCTCTCCCTCCCGTGTCTCTTCTCCCCTCTCCCTCCCGTGTCTCTTCTCCCCTCTCCCTCCCCTTTGTCTCTTCACCCCTCTCCCTTCCCTGTGTCTCTTCCCCCCCCCTGTTCAACCCCCTCCTCATCCTCAACCGCCTCCTCCACCCCCTCCTCATTCTCCACCCCCTCCTCAACCTCCCTCCCCCCATCCTCAACCCCCCTCCCCCCATCCTCAACCCCCTTCCTCATCCTCAACCCCCTTCCTCATCCTCAACCCCCTTCCTCATCCTCAACCCCCTTCCTCATCCTCAACCCCCTTCCTCATCCTCAACCCCCTTCCTCATCCTCCACCTCCCTCCTCATCCTCCACCTCCCTCCTCATCCTCCACCTCCCTCCTCATCCTCAACCTCCCTCCTCATCCTCAACCTCCCTCCTCATCCTCAACCTCCCTCCTCATCCTCAACCTCCCTCCTCATCCTCAACCTCCCTCCTCATCCTCAACCTCCCTCCTCACCCTCAACCTCCCTCCTCACCCTCAACCTCCCTCCTCACCCTCAACCTCCCTCCTCACCCTCAACCTCCCTCCTCACCCTCAACCTCCCTCCTCAAACCCCCTCCTCATTCTCAACCCCCCTCCTCACTTTACCCCTCTAAATACCTCTCCCTTTCCCCTCACTTACCTCCATCTGCAGCTTCTGCTCCAGCCTCAGCTCTTTCCGGCGTCTTGACCCGGCCAATGCTAATGACGTGGCGTCCATGTGACGTCACGTCATTAGCATATACCGGGTGCGACGCAGGAAGGAGCGGAGGCCGGAGCAGAAGCTGCAGATGAAGGTAAGTGAGGGGAAAGGGAGAGGGGGAGTTATTTAGAGGGGTAAAGTGGGGGGGGCTTTCGAATGAGGAGGGGGGGTTGAGGATGAAGAGGGGGGGTTGAGGATGAGGATGGGGGGGTTGAGGATGAGGAGGGGGGGTTGAGGATGAGGAGGGGGGGTTGAGGATGAGGAGGGGGGGTTGAGGATGAGGAGGGGGGGTTGAGGATGAGGAGGGGGGTTGAGGATGAGGAGGGGGGGTTGAGGATGAGGAGGGGGGGTTGAGGATGAGGAGGGGGGAGGGAAAGAGACACGGGGGGGGTTAGAGTGACACGCTGGGGGTTAGAGTGACACGCTGGGGGTTAGAGTGACACGCTGGGGGTTAGAGTGACACGCTGGGGGTTAGAGTGACACGCTGGGGGTTAGAGTGACACGCTGGGGGTTAGAGTGACACGCTGGGGGTTAGAGTGACACGCTGGGGGTTAGAGTGACACGCTGGGGGTTAGAGTGACACGCTGGGGGTTAGAGTGACACGCTGGGGGTTAGAGTGACACGCTGGGGGTTAGAGTGACACGCTGGGGGTTAGAGTGACACGCTGGGGGTTAGAGTGACACGCTGGGGGTTAGAGTGACACGCTGGGGGTTAGAGTGACACGCTGGGGGTTAGAGTGACACGCTGGGGGTTAGAGTGACACGCTGGGGGTTAGAGTGACACGCTGGGGGTTAGAGTGACACGCTGGGGGTTAGAGTGACACGCTGGGGGTTAGAGTGACACGCTGGGGGTTAGAGTGACACGCTGGGGGTTAGAGTGACACGCTGGGGGTTAGAGTGACACGCTGGGGGTTAGAGTGACACGCTGGGGGTTAGAGTGACACGGGGGGGGGTTAGAGTGACACGGGGGGGGTTAGAGTGACACGGGGGGGGTTAGAGTGACACGGGGGGGGTTAGAGTGACACGGGGGGGGTTAGAGTGACACGGGGGGGGTTAGAGTGACACGGGGGGGGTTAGAGTGACACGGGGGGGGTTAGAGTGACACGGGGGGGGTTAGAGTGACACGGGGGGGGTTAGAGTGACACGGGGGGGGTTAGAGTGACACGGGGGGGGTTAGAGTGACACGGGGGGGGTTAGAGTGACACGGGGGGGGTTAGAGTGACACGGGGGGGGTTAGAGTGACACGGGGGGGGTTAGAGAGACACGGGGGGAGAGTGACTCGAGTATAAGCAGAGGGGGGCCTTTTTAGCCTTAAAAAAAGGGCTGAAAAACACGGCTTATACTCGAGTATATACAGTAATTATGTCTTCTCATGCCATTTATGGCATGGAGTTAGGTAAGAATCATTACAAAATCACAATGTTTGTGGATGATATTGTTATGACCATGACTAGACGAATAAACTTTCCTATTTTTAAAATCAATGAGTCTAACTCAGACGTTTTGACATTGGGCATAAGGGAGTCGCAAATATTGATATTAAAAGTCTAGATATGAGTTTAATTGGAATAGTAATAGGATAAAACATCTGGGCATCGTGTTTACACCCTCTATAAACAATATTTTGATGGATAACCTCATGATGGTATTTAAACAAATTAAATCAGACCTGTCTGGTTAGAAGTTGATACACTCATCATTGTCGGGCAGAATAGCCATATTCAAAATTAGCATAATCCCCAAAATGATCTACATTATGAGATGTATCCCACAAAAGGTGCCCAGATTTTTTTAAATCTGTTTCAAAGTCTTTTGAACTAATTTATGAACAAAGAGAAGAAGAGGAGATTATTAAAAGGAGTTTTGTTAAGGAGAATCTTACTGCCCCATCCATAGTAGATATTAATATTTTTATTACGATTACTCATTTGTTACGATGGAACCTATGTTCACTACAGTCAAAATGGCTTATTATAGTTCAGGATATGTTGAATGGTTTCCTGGTGAATCTCCTCCTATGGTTACCAACAATAGACAAGAAGCTACTTAATACTTTGCCAAAAGGTATAGAGCTACTTTTGTCCTTTTGGTATAAATTCAGAGAAGGATCCAAGCTAGCTAGATATCCTTCATTAGCTTCCCCTTTAAGTTTACTTAAGCAATATTAGACACTTAGACATAAGTAAATGGTCTAATAGTGGAATAGAGCTTATATGAGACTTATATAAAGATAATGCTATGATCCCAATGAAAGGTATTATGGAGAAATACCCAGGAAAGGGATTACTTGGCTGGACTGGCTGTCGATTAAAACAACCATGTTACAGATGGGCTATCAGGAATCTGAGGCCAGAATTCCATCCCTATTAGAACAAATTGTACTAGACTCCCATACGATTTCTAAGTGTGGCAAAATAATAAATCATGAGGGAAGATGGGATAAGACTGAGAGGATGGTAAAATGGGAGACGGTGCTTGGCAAGATATGGCCCCCCGAGGAATGTTATAAAGCAGCCAAGCTAATTTAAAAATCTTCCATCTGCCTGTCTTATAGAGAACTCTATGTAAAAATGATTCAAAGATGGTATCTGGTTCCTTCTATACAGAAAAAAAAATAGAAATAAACAAATCTGACTTACGTTGGATGGAATGTGGAGAAGTTGGATCCCAGGCTCATATCTGGTGGCAATGCCCCAGTATTCAAGTCTTTTGGACTCGATGTGCACTAGAATCCAAAATATAACTAAAATAACTCCTCCAATGAATCCTGATATCTTCCTTTTCCACATCTTTTCGGATTGTGTTCCATCCCATTGTAAAATCTGGATTTCTCATGTTCTATTTTCTATGAAGTAGCTCATAATTAAGTTATGGAAATCCAGAAACATTCCAACATGGGCTGAAGTTACAAGACTAGAAAGGGGTAGAGAACTTGAGAGAGACCTTAGATATTTGGATATTAAGGCTAAAGATACTATATCTAAGTGGTCCATGTGGGGTCAATATAACTACCAATAGGATGTGCCTTGTACTTCCTGTCTCCTTTGGTATCAAATACTCTGTATTTTATACTTTTTTTTCTTTGCACTCCTTGATGTTAAGATGACCTTTGGCCAGTTTTACCACTACCATATAAAATAAAAAAAGAAATGTCATTGCAAAAAATTGTTAAACCAACATTCCCATATTTGAAGTTAGAAAATTACAATACAGATACACGAGGAGTACGATTTCAGCAGAACTAAATGAAAAATATAAAAAATGGGCATCCTGCTGGGACATTTGGACTCTAAAATTAGCATGGAACTAAAAAAAGAGAAAGATAAATCATCCACAAAATCTCATATTTACCCTTTTTTTCATATATTACTGTTGTTTTGTTTTTATGTAATATTAAGCCTTTATGGTTAATTAAAATCAATAAGAAAAAACGAAAGGGAAAGAAAGAAAATGTTTAAGAGACATGTAGCCTTATTAAATTCGAGCTACGTTTAAAAACATAGCTTGCAATGTAGAAAGTAAAGCCTATGGCTATTAAATTGGACCCGTAATGTAGGCTGTTGCCGATCTGCGGGTTAGCTGTGAAAAAAGTCTACGGGATGAGCAACGTTGAACTTCGCGGCCGCAAATACTTTGATCCGTCAAGCCAGTAACCTCTACAATTCCAATCATGCTATTAACACGCAAATGGAGCCCAAAGCCCTACAAGTGCTAGGGTCGACTCGCAAGGGGGGTGAAGTCCAATAGGTAGCACTTGTACTGTAGATAAAAACACACTACTGTATAATTAAAAGTGAAAGTGATGTTAGGTCTTAGAATTAATAGCACAACATTCTCAAGCCTGCAAATCGGCCCAATTAAATACTTAATTTGATGTATATTTTATGTGTTGGATCAATCCTAGCAATCAGTGTGTTAACACATATAATGTAACCCGCATGTAATAGAATATCATATTTGCGGCTTTATTAATATTGCATTATGATTGGAATGTGGGTCCGATCGTAACTTTTAATTGAAGCCTGTAGGACTTTGAAATCCAATCTCCATTTTTCTGTGACGCAATAATGATGATCTCTGTTTACATTGGCTCCATCTTAACCCGTAACTACAGACTTGCTTAATTGATCACCAGCAAAAACACAAGTCCGACTGCCGACAACTGGTTTACGGGTTTGCATCTCAAGCTTGTAACTCGCAGCTTGTTCTAATTTAATAGCACAGTAACACTGGGGAATTTCAAGCCCGCAGCCACTGCGAGCTTCACGTTGCACTTACGGTAATGGAATTTAATATGGCCCATGGAGAAGTTTACTAGACCATTATACTGTAACAAACTTGCAGTGTATAATTAGATTTTGTGTACTTTCCTTGTATTTCATTAAAAATTATTTAAATTGAAAAAGAAAATCCAACATGGAAGTGCTGCATAGAAAATTATGTTTTTGCATACGTCATCAACATGTAAGTGTTTTCTCAAACTACAGTGATCTTTTAAGAAGAGCCTGTGGTAGAAATGTCATCACATCTTATTATAACCAGAGAGTATAGTATAAACAAGTAGTAATCAGGGGCTGATCTACCAGTGGTGCAGGTGGTGCAGTGCATCAGGGCCCTCCTTGGGGCCTCTTACCCTAGCCCAAACCGCTAAGGCCCCCCTAGGGCCCCCCAACCCCCCTCCTTGATCACACTCAACCCCAGCCTGAAATGTATGTGTGCCTGTTTAAAAAATAACATTTATACTGAAGCACCAACAGGTGGCAGTGTGGAGTAGTTCAGCACCATGGATATGTGTATCAGGGAAGAAGGTAATAGAGCAAGGGCTGCAAAGTGACAGCAAAGTTCAGGGGTATGAGTTCTGTGAGGGAGAAGCAAAAGAGATGGGGGGTGCTGTGTGAGGTGGGTGCTCAGAGGGGTTGGGTGCTGTGCAGGGATGGTTCCTGAGAGAGTATGGCTGCTGACCAGAACTGGTTGCGATGTAGAGATGGATGCTAAGAGGGGGTGGATGCTGTGTGGGCGTGATGTTTATATTTGTGTGTATATATATATATATATATATATATATATATATATATATATATATATGTGTACATATATATCCGTAGAGGATGTTGCAGAAAAGTGGAGTACCTGCGCCCTGGAGCTGTGCTGCCGGCAGAGGAGCTTTGCACAGGCAGGAGCACTGAGTTATTTGGTCCTGGTGGGGCCCAAAGCGCAAAACATTTCTTCCTTCTTCCAGAGGGGGGCCCAAAGTTGTTTTTTTTTGCACCTGGGCCCTCCATTCTCTATCTACGTCATTGGTAGTAATACAATTATTAACATGGTATAAAGAGTGTTATAAAGCTATGTTGGTTTGATACATGTCTACAGCTGATGCACATGCAGTAAAGTCACAGCTTCATGTTAAGTTAGAACATCCTTCATCCACTGTGGAATCTGCAGTCAGACCTACGTTTCTGTAAGATCAAAGACAATCAAGGAGTTTAAGCATGACTGAGATAAGCATAAGGCTAGCCCAAGGCTTAATTAAGCCAGACATTTAGGTTGACAGAATGAGCAGACCAGATTGACCTTTTTTGTTGACATTATTTGCTGTCAAATCTTTGTTTCTATGTAAGTCTATATAACGTATTTTCTAATGTTTTTTACCAGCACTGGTGGAGATTTCAGTCTCATTATTGCTAGTGGGTCTGGTCTCTTTATGGGTTTCCTGGTAGTCCAGTGGTTAAGATTCGGTGCTTTCACCACTGTCAACCGGGGTTCAACTTCAGTCAGGGAACCAAGAGGTCACACCACCCTGAAGCCATGCAGGGTTGGCCTGATCAATACTTGGATGGGAGACCATCTAGGAATACCAGTAGCTTTATGCCGTGGCCCGCTGGAGAAAGAACTGGCAACCCACTCCAGTATTTCTTCCATGAAAACCAAGGGGTTCAGCATGAACATAAAGATGTGCCTGGCGTGATAGAGAAAGTCAAAAACGACTGAACGGCGCAAAAATAAAAAAAAATATTTAAATAATGGTATCTTGGAAGTGTTGACTTTCCTGTTAATGAATGTCATATCCTTTTTACCATACAGAGACTTGCCACTGACCCGCGCTGTAAGGGAATGCCACTATCCAGCTTTCTGCTCAAACCTATGCAACGGATAACACGGTACCCGCTGATCATAAAGAATGTGAGTATCCATAAACAGATTTTTTTATTTTATTTATTTATATTTTTTCTTTAGTTAGGTTTGTTTTATTTTTCATTTTCTGCTGGGTAGACTCTTTATATTTACTAGGCTGACTCTACTGTTTAACATATATTGAGCATGACAGTACTAGTCACAAATCCAAACAAGAAAGTTAGACACAAACTATATGTATATGTATTATGCACCTTTCAGTAATCTCCTACAGTGACCCCAATCTGAATGTGATATATTACCGGAACATGATACAGAATTCGGTAACCTCATGATGGTAACATCTAGGAGCTCGTTAGATCATGAGGATATGTTTTTATCTCTCTGGGTGGGGTAGGACGGAGCAGAAGTCAGATGGCTTTGTTGGATAATTGGATCTGACTGTTATTGTCACCAATTCCATTCCCCTCACTGACCCTGACAACTTCTACCACCTAATCATGAATGCCTCCAGTGGTTTTTTTCTAATTAAAAAGTAGTTTAATGAATTTTCCCTAGATACTTAAGCAATTAGTCAGAGTAAATATTTTCAAGCAAATATATGTTTTTATTGTATAGCGGTCCTTTTAAAGGGCCACTGCAGTGGCACAACTTTCAAGTAGCAAAAATCTGCATTAAAATAACTGATCTTCTCTGAGAAAACATAGAGTTTTTGGATTGTTCGCATTTGGATCTTTCACATTTTGGTTCTATTCAGGCCTCCAATAACATCCATAAATTGTATCTTTTTGAATTACATATCCCTATACTAGGGACTATGGGTTCCCTGGTGGTCCAGTGGTTATGATTTGGTGCTTTCGACGCCTCGACCTGTCTGATTCCCATCACGGAACCAAGGGATAACACCACCCTGAAGCCATGCAGGGTTGGGCCTGGTCAGTACTTGGATGGGAGATCACCTAGGAATATCAGGAACTGTATGCTGTGGCCCACTGGAGAAGGAACTGGCAACCCACCCCAGTATCTCTGCCATGAATACCAAGTGGTTCAGCATGTTGTGTTGCAGTCCATGAGGTCACGGAGAGTCGGACACGACTGAGCGACACAAACACATACTAGGGACTAAACCCTGTTTAGGTTCTTATTCGGTCTCTGCAGATAGATTTATCAACTTTTTTCTTACAAGACATATCTTTTAGTAGAATCAGCTTTCATCCTTTATCGCTAGACATTTGTGTACTATACATTTCACTGAAGTAAAATGTAATATTTTCTTTAAAAATCTATTTTATTGCTTCATGCCCAACTTTTGTTATACAAATTGGGAAATATGAGTTCTGGGATTTGGTTTATTCATTTGACCTTGTGTAACTATAGTGGAAAGCTGACTGCACACCCAATGTATGTAAAAGATTATTTCATTTCTTCCAGACATTGGAGAATACCCCTGAAGTAAACCCTGATCACAGTAATCTGAAGTTTGCGCTGGAGCGTGCCGAGGAGCTTTGCTCTCAGGTCAATGAAGGAGTGAGAGAAAAGGAGAACTCGGACAGGCTGGAGTGGTTACAGACACATGTGCAATGTGAAGGCTTATTAGAGGTGAGCAGAAATGTTACTAGTTCATTGGAGGATAGGGGGCAACCTTGCCTGGACATGCCAGCAGTTGAGGGCTATAGAAGCTGTGGGCATGACAATATTTTAGAGAAGATGTGCTAGAGTCTTGGGGCTTCCATTGTAAGCATAATTAGATTTCTTGTAGGTTGAGGGTAATTATCCCACTGGGACAAGCGCTTGTATTCAGTATTATATCAAATGGCTATTCATAGTGACTCAAATAGAGAGTTAAATAGGCACAATTGAATAGATATGCTATATGAAGCTATGGTTCCTCACATTTGTCTAATCCAGTTAGAAACAGAAGCAAATCACTGCTGTCATTAAAGCAACATCACTAATATAGTTGTCGGTGCGGGAGGGGGAGAGAGAAGGAGGGGAGAGAGAAGGAGGGGAGAGAGAAGGAGGGGAGAGAGAAGGAGGGGAGAGAGAAGGAGGGGAGAGAGGAGGAGGAGGAGGAGAGGAGGAGGAGAGGAGGAGGAGGAGAGGGGAGAGGAGAGAGAAGGAAAGGGAGCGGGAGAGAGAAGGAAAGGGAGCGGGAGAGAGGAGGAAAGGGAGCGGGAGAGAGGAGGAGAGGGAGGGGGCAGAGAGGAGGAGAGGGAGGGGGCAGAGAGGAGGAGAGGGAGGGGGCAGAGAGGAGGAGAGGGAGGGGGCAGAGAGAAGGCGAGGGAGGGGGCAGAGAGAAGGCGAGGGAGGGGGCAGAGAGAAGGCGAGGGAGGAGGGAGAGAGATAAGAGGGAGAGGGTGGATAGAGGAAGGGAGAGGCCGCACAGAGAGAGAGAGAGAGGGCACCCTAAAGAGAGACAGAGAGAGGGCGCACAAACAGACACACAATGCCGTAATTTTTGACGGGCAAGTGACTACTTTCATATAATAGTTAAAGATTATAGACTGTATTTATTTTAAACTTCTTTGTAACTTCTTACCTCCATTTTATTACATTTAATTGCTTTACATTACAATACCTATATGTGTTCATAATTGACCCTACATTACATGCAGCATACTCTGAGACTCTCTCTTACATCTCTGCTTTTTATCTGTTTGATTTTCCTTTTCCAGCAAATTATTTTTAACTCCCTTACTAACTGCCTGGGCCCTCGGAAAATCATGTACAGCGGCAAAATGTACAAGACGAAGAGCAACAAGGAGCTGTATGGATTCCTGTTCAATGACTTCCTGCTGCTCACATACCAGGTCAAGCAGTTTGTGTCTTCAGGATCAGACAAGCTGTTCAGCCCCAAATCTAACGCCCAGTACAAGATGTACAAAACAGTAAGTAGTAATGGAGGAGACGGGTATGAGAGATCTTCAATTCAGACCCTTTAAGGATCATTGTAATGATCTAACAAGTTGCTAGTTGTTTTACTTGGGCATCTGTCTTTAATAAAATGCATAGTGAAAGATTTATTAAAGCAATATTCAATAGTAAATTCAACTCTACTCCCAGGACAGGAAGCAAGGGCAGATCTACCGTCGGTGCACCAGGGCCCTGCTCTGGGGAGGCCCCATTGCTGCAGTGCCCCTCAAAAAAAATAATATTTGTATAAATTCTCAATGCCCCTGCCCCCCAACATAATTAACAGTTTTATATATGTATGTGTGTATATATGATAAAAGCTTTCATAGGAGAGACATACTGCTCCATAGTGGCCAAGTCTGGTAATGCATGATTGTTTAGTTTTACTAAAGGATATATGCAATATGTTGTTATTAAAATAAATGCTAAATAGCTGGTATAAGGACACAGCATGGTTTCTGAATTTCACTAGGAATATAATATACCTATGTATCTATTTATTTTATTCAGAAGTGCTAAAAAAACTCTGTGATTTCTGCCTAAAATGCAATGTTTACCTCTTTGGGTCTGCCCTCTTTAGTCCATGCAGCTCATGAATACACAGAGTGTGAATGGCAGTGTTTCAAATTGGCCTGTCAGGGACCTCTCTCAAGTAGCATGTTGCAAAATGTTGCCACTTATTAAATACTATGAGATACTGCATACCCTGTACTTAAAAGTACACTGTCTTCATGAGCTGTAAAGGGGAGAAACCAATTAGAACTATTTGTAAAATATTTGGTAGGAAAAAATAGAGTTTTTCTATGCACATCTTAATTAAATAAATACACAATTGTAAAGTGATACACAGGTATATTATATTCCTAGGGAAATCCAGAAACCGTTCATGTCCCTTTTAATAACTGACCTGCTTATTGTGATATTTAAGCAGAAATTCCTATTCAAGACTATCCTACCTATTTTATCTCTTGGGGAGGTGATCGGCACAGAGAGCACGCACACTTTGTACAAAGAACGAAAAGGGATGTTAGATGTTAGTGGATTGTTTTGTGTTTTTTGCATGACACCAGATCAGATATTCCTGTTTGCTCATACAGATCAAGACCATTAAATCAGAGCCACATTCATGCATTTGGATTTGATGGCCTAAATATTTCATTCACAGCCACAGGCCAATAACATGAATTTACCGAGTCATGTTTCAATGAGATGGACAAGCACATGCATTCTAGTGCCAGATGTTCTGTACCATTTGGGTAGTAATGGCTACTAAAACTCATGTTCACTCATGTTTAGTTCTTATGGGATTTCAGCTCTGACTCGCTGTTATTTTGAATCCCCAGCCCATCTTCCTAAATGAAGTTCTTGTGAAGTTGCCCAGCGATCCATCCAGTGACGAGCCCGTGTTCCACATCTCTCACATCGACAGAGTCTATACACTCAGGACGGACAACATCAATGAGAGGTGAGCGGTATGATGCCAGCTAGAGGGATCCACTAATAAGGCAATGCATATCACACAGCAGGATGAAGAGTTGAGGGGCCACTGTACGATGAAAACATTTATATATATATTATTCAAATATATGAATCTGGCTAAGAGCCTAATTGGACAGGGAAATGTCTAGTTTTTCATTTGAGAGCACACCCATAATATTTTGGTTAAGACTGCATGTACAAGAAAGACAGTTTCTTTCTTTCTTCAGGAGCAGTGATTGTAGTTATCCTTGCCACAGCCTGCGTCTGCGTTCCTTCCTCCACTGATAGATAACAACAAGCCCCTCAGGCTCCAAGTTAGAAGGAAATGCTGAACTCCGGCACAATGGAATCTTCTTAACTTCAAAACTAAGATTTTCCCAAAAAACGTTATTGCTTACACAGCTGTTATTAATTTGTCACATACTTCACATATATAATTCCCGATCATCTGTAGTTGTTTAACTTAAAGGATCTGTGCATGACTTGTATTTAAAGTAGCTCAAGTTCCTCAGGGGTATGTCTGACTCCGTTCTCATGTGGATTTCCTGGATAGTTAGTCTATTGTGTTATATTTCTTGAATCTTTTGTAGGACTGCTTGGGTCCAAAAGATCAAATCTGCATCAGAGAATTTTATCGATACCGAGAAGAAGAAGCGAGAAAAGGCGTATCAAGGTACTGATAATAAAACTCTTTTCCAAATCATTGTGGAGATAAAAATACATACAAGAATAAGATATAATATTAATTTAAATATCTTCAGTCCCATTGATTAATTTCCTAATTATAGTCATTATGTCGATCTTGATAGCATTACGATGTACCTTTTTTGCAAATGTGCTTTGTTTCCAAAACTTGTTTTGGTTTTGAACGCTCCCTGATATCTCTCAGTAGCCCAATGTACAATCCCCCTCAGCCATTTCAGTGGGCCATGGGATGACATAAAGTTATTTACTGTTAGAGACAACAAAGCATTGCTACCTATGTGAGACGGATGTTTTCTGGGCTGTTGTTGAACTGATTATTAATAGGATACTAAAAGTGCGTACAAATCAGCTGGACTATGTGTGCTTCCGACTGTTGTCTTTGGTAAACTGTCCTGCTAGCAGACTTTAATATATTAACTTTAACTTGGAATTTCTGTATAAAGGTCCTGCATTGTGAGAAGACCATAAGTCCCCAGTAGTGGTTCAAGACACTGATCTCGTTTCTGTTTTTCTGGCCATAAGCTTATAGCTATGGACATTTTTATTGGAGTTTACCAATAACCTTTTCCTATATAATGTCCCTGATCCTGCTGGACCTCTAGACTGATTAACATTCAGCTATTATTATTATTATTATTATTATTATTACTGCTCTTTATTTATCGAGCTCCAGCATTTTTAGTAGTACTATTTACAAATGTATGATAAAGTAATGCAGTTACATTAAATAAAAGTTGAGGTCCCTGCTCTGAAGAACTTACAATCTAGAAGATAAGGTTGGGGTGTGAGAGACCAGAGTGATGGATGCATGGTGGCAATGATCAAGGCAACAGGTTGCTCTAAGTGGAGGTGACTCTGTGTTATGCTGTAGGTTGTGTGCATCAGCTATTTGGTAGGGTATGCAGATTGTGCATGTTAAGGCTGAAGGTGATACGCTTCTGTAAAAGATGTATTTTAATTGGGTCTTGGATGGAGTGAGCACAGAGTAGGTGGGACTCGAGAAATGTTCTGAAGGTGAGCGTGATAGGGAACTGATAAGAGAGTAGGAAAGAAGGTCCTACTGGAGGGCGATTGGGATAGTATTTGGAGATGAGGACTGAGAAATAAGGGATGTGACGTTCATAAGGACTTTGTATGTTAGGTCAGCTTTTTTTATATCTAGATACTATGGGAAGCCAGTGGATTGACTGACAAAGAGCTTCTTCAGAAACTTTTTGCTGACTGAGGTAGATGAGTCTAATGGAGGTGTTCTTTGTGGATTGAAGTGATGGCAAGGCCAGCAAGGAGTGAGTTGCAGTAGTTGAGGCAGATTAATATTCAGATCCTCTCCTTGGCCTAGTGTATTGACGACCCGAGGCTCTGCCATTGGGCTTTCTGGCCCTTTGGTTCATGATGTTTCTGTGTGTTGTTACCATAAGTTTTGCCATATTGGCATGTATGTATTAGGAGACAAGTGTGAGCACAATAGAAAAAAAACAATTTTAACACATTGAAAACGAAAGGAGAGCCCTGTCTTTGAGTTTAGTATCAAACACACACAGAATTTTCCCTAAAGAACCTTGCAAGACTGAAAACTCGCAAACTTACAATCTAAAGGGTTTCGGTGTGGTACAGGATACAGCATTATGCATCTTAAGTCTGAAGGTGATAAGCTTCTATAAACAGATGCGTTTGTAGTGAGGTTTTGTGGCAGGAAGATAATCTAGTGGCGCAAGCCAAGGAGTTCTAGAGAATAGGGGCAGCATGAGAAACGTCCTGAAGGCAGGTGTAAGAGGAGGTGATAAGAGAAGAGGAAAGAAGAGTGAAGAGGGCAGTTGGGGGAGTATTTTAATATTAGATCCGAATTATAAGAAGGTGCACTGTTGTTAAGAGCTTTGTAAATTAGGATTGTGATTTAAAATGTTATTCTGGAGGATACAGGAAGCCTTTGGAGTGAATTAAACATTTCTTATATTTCTTATGATGTAGACTTGAACAAAGATCTGTTTTTTATATGTAGGATTATTTTACTTCATTAAATCATATCATGAGAGACAATATCTCACTCTTCTCCTTGCACAACTTGCCAACCCCACCATGTTCAGATTTGTTAGCAGTATCTAGTATTAACATGCGATTCTCTAACTGTATCTGTCCAACAGCACGATCTCAGAAATCTTCTGGAATTGGGCGTTTAATGGTGCAAGTGATTGAGGCCACAGAGCTAAAGGCTTGCAAACCCAATGGTAAGATCCGTATCCCTCATTTCTAATTACACGAGACAATTAACAATTCACAAAGATGAGTGGCATATATACAGGAAATGTATCTATGATACTCAGCACTGCTCAGATAGATACAGGATGAATTGATCCCACATATCTTGACACAAAATAGAACAGAAACATAAATTTAATATCAGATAATAACCAAAAACCCATCTAGCTTGCCCATTCTATCTATCTAAAGACTAATAATTCTCGGGTTAGCTTTATGCTTGTCATGGACATGCTTCTATTCCTTTACGTTGTTTGTCTCTATCCCTTCTGCTTCAACTTGTCTGTGAAGTTGTAGTTGTGCACTGATGCAAAAGGTTGACATCAACTAGATCTCTAGTGGCAGGCTAGATGCCATTTTAGGTTGGCATGGAGATTTGAGTCTCATATGCCCAGAGAACATTATCTCCATTGGCCATGGAGCATAAGACAGACGTATATTTCAGTGGGCAAGTGAGGCACAAAGTGCTAGTAGTGTGTTATATCTTATTATATTAACTACATAAAAGATACATGCAAATATGGACATTCAACATAGAGCAACTCTTGAGGTGAATAAATCATACTGTATATTAACATCAAATGTCATGTAGAGATGTCAACGATCTTTGTATAGGTAGACATAACAGCTACTAGAAGTAGTTCTACCTGAAGAACTGCAACAAAAATAAAATAATCATGATATACTATTCAGATCCAATGGGCTATATATATATAAGCTTAAAGGTAAAATGCACTTATGTCCAGTGGGATACCATAGTATTAGAGATGTAATGAAATATCAAACATGCCATTTTGTAAAGGTCAGTAGGCTGGATGTTGGCGTTCCTCAGAATTGTATCTCTTTTAGGACTCAACAACAAGAAACTATGTAAACAGGTTACAGGTGCGTTGTGTGTGTTTTCCAGGATTTTAATTTCTCATTTTGCACTGTTTCTTCTCTAGGGAAGAGTAACCCATACTGCGAGGTTAGCATGGGATCCCAGAGCTACACCACCCGCACACTGACCGACACACTCAGCCCCAAGTGGAATTTCAATTGCCAGTTCTTCATCAAAGACATTTACCAGGATGTGCTTTGTATCTCAGTGTTTGATAGAGATCAGTTCTCACCTGATGGTAAGATTTTATTCTTGAATGAAGCTCTACACACATCGCTTGTGCTTTCATAGCATGAAACTGTAAGGCAGGAATGGAAAGCATCTAAGTCACCATTGAACCTGTTTCCTTCATTATTTTGCAGTCATTAGAATATCTGGGTAGTGTATCAAGTAATGGGTATGTTTGTAAGATCAGAAGCAAACTATGAGCCTCATTTAATTCAAAGCAATGTATGTAGCAGTTCAGGGCGGGAACATGATCAGTTAAGCAAGGCCTTAACTACCCATTTAGAAACCCATTTAGAGACCGTCATTATTATCTCCGTAAAACATGGAAGTTACATGTCAACCAATTAGCGTTTAAAAGTCCCATATGGGATCAGACTCGCAATCCTGCATTGTACAAAATAATAAAAATGAATGGTGATACTGTTTTAGTCCATGTGGGTGGCCTGGTATGTATTAACTCATTGATTCCCAAGATCGATATAACCCCGAAATGAAACATAAAAAAGAGTTATTAGTTCTAACGTCTTTCATCGCTTTCCCCGTTATTTACAATGCAGTACTGATTTTTTATTTGCATTTACAATGCTGCGGACAGGGGTTAAACCCCCTTGCGAGTCCTATCTGGTACCCGTAGGATTTTCTCCTACATTTGCCATTTCCGGGTGTGAAAAGCATTTGCGGGCTTGGGGAATTGTAGCAATTGAATAGCAATTTGCGATTTTAGCCATCGTAACTCTTGGGGACGTGAAAAATCAAAGGCTTTGATGGGCTGTAAGTTCCGGTTTTAATAACTGCAAGGATTTCAAGGCCGTAACCCGTTTGTAGCGCGCAAAAAGACGCCAATTGAATAGCAAAATAACTTACGGCATCTGTTACAATTGTGAGTTACAATTGCTCAATTGAATCGGGCTCATTGTATGGTATGAAATTCATAAAGTAGCACCAGGCAATCCCTTGTGACAAATAAATATTAACACAGACTAGGTAAACAAATCTTTGTCATTTATTTTATGGCAGCCCATCCCATTGAAAGGACAGTTTGAGGTCTATATATGTACCATACTCTTTTGAGGAGCTAGATATGTAAATGGAAAAGCAACTTTAAATGAGTTACTAGCCTTTAGAGGTAACAACAGGTGTGTTTATCTTCATCTATAAGGGGGTGGGGTACGCTTGGATGAAAATTCAACTCATGATTGTAAGACCATGCTTTTGAAACAATTCATACCTCTGCTTGACCCTGCAGGCATCCATGATCATTTGTGTGGGAGAGGTGTATTTAGATTTTTGGCGAGCAGGGCTTGCCTTAATTGATGCAAGCTGCTTTCGATTGGACAAAAGAGGTGAAAGATGGTGACAAATTCCATTATCAAACACATCCAACAAAGACAAGATGGAGTATTCTGTAGCCAAGAGTGTTCTAAAATTTGAAATGTTTTTTTGACTCTATAGATTATGCCCTTGCTAATGTTTTTAGTTTGCTACATGTGCAATTTGTCTTGAACTGCAGTAGTCATTTAATAATTGTTTATTTCTTTGTAGATTTCTTGGGTCGAACTGAAGTACCAGTGGCCAAAATCAGAACTGAACAAGAAAGTAAAGGCCCATCTACCAAACGCTTACTGCTCCATGAAGTGCCAACGGGGGAGGTGTGGGTGCGATTCGACCTGCAGCTGTTTTAGGACTTATTCCATTGGTTGGACATTTAATGGTTGTTTGGCAAAGCCGGACCCCCCTCACTGTGTAAGCACTAGAACCGGACTCGCCGGAGACTGGCTGCTCGGAAGGTTCTAGGTGCAGCTACTACTGACTGCATGACCCACTGCTGGTTACCTATGCAATCCCAAGCTACGACAGCCATACTATCACAGTGCCTTGTACAGAGCAACCCTGCACTGCTTTCGGGTTCTATACAACTATTTTTAGGGTCACATTTTTAACCATTTTGTGCCAGAATTACCCTAAGAAGTTTATTATTAATCATTTGTGCACTCTATAAGAACACGTTTGAATGTACACATGCTCCATATCTAAATATATTTCTATTATACATTTACAGTTTAAATTTAACCAAATTAGATATTTTACACACAAAAACACTCTTGTTTGTGTAAATCATGATCCAAATCATTGTTTGAAAATTAAAACACAGTTTTTATTTGTTGATTTGGATGCTCATAAAAGTGCAGAAAAGTTTAAATGGACTGATAATTTTATAAAGAACTAGTATTGATAATGGGCAAAACCTATTTCTGCAATTGTATGCTGCTCTAGCCACCTCCATTGTTGTCTTATTAGACCCACCTCCTATACTCCTGTGAGAATATGCTCCTTGTCTTTAGGTGGGATCTTTTGGAGGCTGAGATTAGCTCATTGCCTTAAAGGGATATGGAGGGATCCATATTTTTAACATTAAAATAACCTACCTAAGTGATTATTTGCATATTTACATATAATTATATTACCAAGTGCTTAAAAGCTGTTTGTAGTCACCAAAACTTCCCAACCTGTAACTGTAAAGCTCCGCCCCCTGTAGCACTAGATCAGCCAATCACAGACTATGTGCCAGCAGCAATTCAGTAACATGCTGCTGAGACACAGCCTTTCATTGGTTAGTACATCTAGCACTATAGACACATTGAGCTAAAGGTGCAGACATTTGCAGAGACTGTTTGGACAGTTTTGGTGAGTAAAACAGATTTTAAGCACTTGTTAATACAATAAAGTTTAAATACGAAATAAACAATGAGATCATTTATTTTAATAGACGTTACTTATCTGAAGCATGAAATGGCCTTGGAAGCTGAGACATAACAGACAGAAGGAGGATGTTATAAGACAACAGTAGAGAGGGCCACGGCTAGATATCATTTCATATAACAGGTAGTACATTGAAGGTTGTTTTTATTTGTTTAATATTCTAAAATATTTTGCCCTTTAGTTCTTTAAAACACTGAGCACTGAAAATATGGGAAGAAAGTGCTTCTTGATTTTGAGATATTAAAAGTATTGAAAACATCCCGCTAATATTGTAAATTACAGTTATCTAAATAAAACTGGACATCTATAGTACATACATATATATATATGGATAATATATGTGTGTGTGTGCATATATATATATATATATATATATATATATATATATGTACACATACATTCATTCTTTAATTCATACATACATACGTCTGTGTGTGTTTTGGTCAGCAGTGGTGCTGTGTCACTTATAGAGCTTAGACTAATCTGAAGGTTCCCCATGGGAAGATAATTTATGATCTGATTTAAGTGCATTATTCATGTAATGTTTTATATATATATAATATATTAAAAATCAATAGAGTAATCTATAATTACCTGGATATCTTGTAATTGCTTAATTGCTGTACTTAAAGGTGTGTATGTATATATATATATATACATACTGATATATTTTATATATATATATATATATATATATATATATATATATATATATATATACATATATATATACATATACAATTGCACATTTACTTTCGAAATCTTAATTTGTCAGTTTGAGAGCTGCGCTGTAAGTGCCGCAGTGTGCCCTATATACTGTTGTCTACATGCCCATTGGTCACACTGGTATTGATAGGACTGCATAGCATTTGCTGTTCATCTTCTCACAGGAAGGACTTGAGAATGGATTGGTTAAATATGTCTCTAAACATTTCTACAAATAGGTCATGCTTATAATGGCTAATGTTTCCTTCATTAAGGGTTCACTGTAGGCCTATATTTTTTAAAGGGCATGTTTCACCTAAAATAAAGTTTCTTTCATATTAAAGATCACTCTTAGAGGTTAGCTTGTAGCAATAAGAGGCAAGTGCTAAAAGACATACATTTGAACTTCTTCTTTCATATAAGACTAACTTGTGCTTATCTAATTTATGCAAATATATGCAGACCTGGCCATCTCTATTTTTATCTTGCAATGCTCTCTATTAGTATGTTTGTTTGTCAAGAAGATGGGGACCTTGGAGGGTGAAATGAGCTCATTAACAATCTGAGTGATATTTGCACTTCTATAATAGATAGCAGACATTGCTTATCTGTCTTGGAAGTTGAGAAATAATAGATACTACATAGATAGATCATAATAGATAATAAGATTTATTATTAATTTGTTCAGCCCTGTGCGACTCCCCATGGACAGCAGCACATCTTGTTCTAATCCATAAGGTTTTCTTGGCAAGGATACTGGAGTGGGTTCCCAGTTCCTTCTCCAGTGGACTGCCCATCGTTGGTATCCCTATATAGCTCACAGCTTTGTTGAGGTACACAAGCCCTTCACCACGACAAGGTAGCAATGAGATAATCAGATAAGATAGCTTTTAATAAATACATTATAAGACAACAATGTTGATGGCCGTGTCTGTATATAATTGCATACCATTGATAGTAACTCAACCTTTGGCCAATTATTATTTCTAAAGCACTGAAAATATGGGACCACAATGACCCATAAGGCACAGGATCAGCAAGAAAAATGGCGACAGAGGCTTTTTACAAATAAACAATTTGTATTTTATATGACAATGCCCAGTTCCAATAAGCTAACTGATTTGTCTAAACTAATCTTGATGCCTAAAGACTGGGAATGATCTATTTTTGCATTAAATTGTCCCAATCATACTCTGTAACGTATCTCTACGTCTCTTGAATAAGTAGGTGATTTCTGATTCTATTAAGACACGTTTATTACATCTAGTTACAGAACTATCGAGAAAATAGATAAGCAAATGAATAAGGGAGAATTATATATAGAATTAACCCTATAAATGCCAGAGTGACTTTGAACTGCTGTGAGACTTGTGTCCCTATTAATAGCAAAATATTGAAGATTTAATTTGTTTTAATTCTAGTTTTGTTGATTCTAATGTTAAAGCTCCAGTTGGACTGTTATCTGAAGTTTCTGATTGTTTCGTAGTAGAACATAAGACATGTTGTTGGCTAATCCAGTTGTTCTGGTTTCAGTATAATTATAGTATGTTCAGAAAGCTGTTTACTTTTTCTAAAATGTAATATATAAAATCACTGTATTTCTAGAGAAGAATTTTACTGCAGTTTATGGATAGAAACAGGAAGTGGTCTCCTTTAAGTAGAGATGCAGAGGGTCACATTTGTAATCTTAAAGGGGCTATGTCTTCCAAAAATCAAGTTTTTAGTTTTTACAGAGCAAACTAACTATACATTGTACTAGCCATATGTCAATAAAGTAAATGCAAATGAATAGGTCTGGAATACTAATTAACTACTTTGAGGGGCAAATTAGTAACACAGTCTGCTTGTTTGCTTCTGTGGTAGCAAAAACATGTATACATGTCATCATGAAGTTAGATGTCTCCCCCCTCTTCCTCTCCCTCTCTCCATCTTCGTCTCTTCCTCTCTCTCCCTACCCCTACAGGTATTCTGAGCTACAAATTAGCATGTGAAGGGAAATATTAGCCTAAAAAAAAGAAAAACATCTAGTACAATGTATAGCTGCTCTTTAAGATGAAACCAACGTGTTGTTGAGTAGACTGTGCCCCTTTAAGTGATGTTTCTCAACTCCAGTACTTAAAATGTCAATTAACAGGCCAGATTTTAAGGATACTCAAGCAGATTAAACATTGGTGGGTTATCCTAGGTCATTAATTGTGTTTCAGGACTGGGAATGAGAATATGAGAAACACTCATATATTATTTAGATAGTAAGAATAATACAGGTCACCCTGCTGATTCTAAACCCTTATGGGATGGTTATCTGATATAGGAACTCTTCCAACATAGGAAAATTGAATTATATAAATATATATATATATATTGAAATTGAAAGTTAATATATTTTTTTGATTTCTGGAATAGTAATTTTGAATTTTGTCAACGATGATATTACCGTTTGAATGGATTACCATACTTACTTTTTCCTATACCAAACCATAGATCAGTAAGGAGGAGTATTGTCTACTTGTGTTTATTACAATGTTCTTTCACCACATTGAGTTGATATATAAGAACCAGTTATAGTATACAATACCTATGCGTCTTTGTTTCTTTTCCTTAGTGATAATAATCATGTTAACTTCAGAATTTAGCGAAACAGATTTGTTGCTATAAAATAAATGAACATTTATGTTTGGAGAGCAGGTCTAGAGACCAGTGGTAGAGGTTTTCTTCAAGTATCCTCTGTGATAATACAGCAAATCCACTTGTATTCAGCATTAGTATGAATATTCATGTCAAATCAATGTGTTAAAGAAAAATAGCAATTGAATTACACTTTATTTAAAGGGAAACATGTTATTTTTTATTTAAAGGGCCACTGAATGGCATATTGTTGTCAAAATGTGCTAATTCATACATTTGCAATGCACAATATATTTAATAAATAAAGCAATAAATACTGGATATTTTACTAAAACCTGAGTCTTTCAAGGAGTGTTTCACCCACTGAAAGTTGAATCTCAGTGTGTTGAAGAAGTTATTGTTAGTAGAAGAGTGCCGTTGACTATCCTATTGAGTAAGACCATCATTAGACAGTGAATGCACTCACTGTGCTCGTTATCCAAAAAAATAGCAGTGAAAATTATGACATCATGCTCCATTTTTTAAACATTATATGCAAAGCAAGTTATTTCACCCATATCTCAAGTCCAATATGCCATTTTTAGACCCTGTTCAGTGGTTCAGATTTGATGGGTTAATTCTTATTTACTCAAGAGATTGTTTGATTCCCTTGAAAAAGACTTGCTGGAATTTTTTTGGAGCTTACCAGGCTTGGGAATCAAACGTGTATCCCTATCTTCTTGGCATTAAAATGGTTTGAGGCTCAGGTCAAGGTGAATCTGTGTCTTTTTCTCCCAGAAACAATTCTCCTTTGCACTGTGTTCCAGATCATTTGGTCTTCAAGATGAAGTAGTCTTGCGTTTTCACCATCTGTGGAGCACTAAATACTTGTGATGTTTCCTCGCTAAGCAGTAATGTTGAAATGAAACTCATCAGCTTTATCTACGATGCCTTATTATAACAAGGTCCTTTTTAGATGGCACCGCGTGTTTTATATCCAACACTCTGCCTGCTATGAAGCCGTAACCAGATTAAGAGCCCACAATGCAATGCTGCAGGACATAAGACCCCTTTATATCCGAGTCCTACCAAACATATTTGCCTACTATCTGCTAGTACGGTCATTTATTAAATTTGTGCCTGGTGTCTATTTGTCTTCCTCGTTTGCGGCCAGCAAAGGAGCTAAAGACATCTCTCTGACCCACTGACTGTAATATTAGATTTATATTTTCTAGGGATTGGTTTTATTGTAAGCTCAGGCAAAGTGGTTTTGATGAACAGGTATGCTACCTAGGGAAGGAAATGATTTATTTTAAAATGCTGTGACTTGTAATGATATGCAATGATATATTTTTTCTTAAATGTAATATATTTGTGTACATTTTTTTTGTGCTGATTCACTTGCCTGACCGTCATTTCTGTTGTTGTGTCGATGCCAACATGTATATAAAAAAATGAAAACTGAACTGTGTGTTGTATGTTCTTCTTTCTTAGGTGCTCAGTGTTATGTGTTAGGTGTAGTCTTCACTTCTAATGCCCCTTCTGATCCCGGACATGGATTTCAATAGGAATATAGTATGCCTAAGTATCTGTTTACTTTAATGTACTTTATTTTATTAACAAGTGCTTCATTTCTGCCTAAATTCATTCAAATAGTCCTTACTTGGGTCTGCCCTCTGTAGCTCATGAAGACACAGTAGGGTGGTACTAGTCATGCAGTGTTTCATAGTAGCAAATCAGCAGCCAAGACTTAAAAGAAACATTCAGCTTACGAGATGGTCACTGATTGGCTCATTTGAAACACTGCACTTTATAGTCTGTTTCTACATGAGCTGCAGAGGGATAACCCAAGCATGCACTATTTTTAAGATTCTAGCCAGATAAAAAACAGAGCTTTTTAATAAAATAAAGTACATAGAAAAAAATGCTGACTGGCGCTGGTATATTTTATTGCTCCGTGGTGAAACAAGGACTGAATCAGGCTGTGTATATGGGATAGGACTTGGCCTCTCTTTAGCCTTACTATTTTTAAGAGGCTCCATTCTAGATGAGAACCAAGGGTTTGTATGGAAAAGGGAGAGAAGACGTGCAAAGAGGGAAGAATAGGTGGAAATATGGAAAAAAGAAGTAGGGCATAAAAGAGAATGAAGGCAAGTGAGACTGAGCAAGGAGAACAAAGACCGGTAAGAGTAAGCAAGAGGAATGAAGGCAAGTGAGACTGAGCAAGGAGAATGGAGACTAGTAAGAGTAAGCAAGAAGAATGAAGGCAAGTGATACTGAGCAAGGAGAATGGAGACTAGTAAGAGTAAGCAAGAAGAATGAAGGCAAGTGATACTGAGCAAGGAGAACAAAGACCGGTAAGAGTAAGCAAGTAGAATTAAGGCAAGTGAGACTGAGCAAGGAGAACAAAGACCGGTAAGAGTAAGCAAGAAGAATGAAGGCAAGTGATACTGAGCAAGGAGAACAAAGACCGGTAAGAGTAAGCTAGAAGAATGAAGGCAAGTGAGACTGAGCAAGGAGAACAAAGACCGGTAAGAGTAAGCAAGTAGAATTAAGGCAAGTGAGACTGAGCAAGGAGAACAAAGACCGGTAAGAGTAAGCTAGAAGAATGAAGGCAAGTGAGACTGAGCAAGGAGAATGAAGACTGGTAAGAGTAAGCAAGAAGAATGAAGGCAAGTGATACTGAGCAGGAGAATGAAGACCAGTAAGGGTAAACAAGAAGAATGAAGGAGACTGAGCAAGGAGAATGAATACTGGTAAGAGAAAGCAAGAAGGAGACTGAGCAGGGAGAATGAAGACTGGTAAGCGTAAGCAAGAAGAATGAAGGCAAGTGAGATTGAGCAAGGAGAATGAAGGCAAGTGAGATTGAGCAAGGGAAAAAACAGGCAAGACAGTGAGGAGAGATACGGGATGAGTAGTGGGGAGATCACTGATACGTGGAATATCATTTGTCAGCCCTTAACTTTTTGGCACCCAAGGCCAAGTCATGTTGGCCTTTTGGGAAATCTGTCTCATATGGCCAAGCTTATGTTTTACACTATATATATCTTATTGCAATGTGCATCCTAAAAGGCACGTGCTCATCCTCTTCACTACATAAGCATAATAACAAGTCATTGTAATGATACTATAAGACCACAGCCCTTCCCTCTAATTATTTAACAAGAAAAGCACAATTTTGAAGCATTCTACTATTATATGTGCTATTATTATCTCTCATTTTTGCCATATTTGGAGACAAAATGCCATACCAGTTCAATACTCCCTTCTTATTTCTATGGTGTTGAACCTTCTATGTGGTTCTACCATCAACAAATTCCAGGTAAACACACTGTTTATGAAGAATTCAGATGATTTCATAGGTGCACAGGTCACAAATGACCCACTTTTATTAGCTGCATATAAAGAACAAAGTGGGCTGTGCTAGAATACAAACTATACAAACTGAACATTTCTGCACAAGCGAGTATTGATGCTCATTTAATCACCAAATGTTACCCAGATATTTCACTGTAAAAGTAATTATTCGGTAAAGATGACCAATATTAGATCCTTATTTACTCTCCACCGTATAATGCAAATAGTGTGTCTAATGCTGTGATAGGAAACCCTTTTTGATGTGAGGAAGCTGCACAATGTGAAGCAAAACTGGTACGAGAGAGGTAAGGATGGATTAATGAATGATAGTGGTGGTTATTTTAGTAGGAGGATATGTTTTGCAGTGCCATAGAGTGGCAGGCAAGCCTTCATTGCAGTAGTGCAGTGCACCCCAATCTTTTTTTTTTGTCTGGGGTTCAGCTGGTAACCGGCTTTAAGATCCAGAGTGTAATTATTAGGGCAATAAAACGTGGTACACTAAAGTTGCATTTACTTTCCCAAGTATTTGTGTGCTGAACATTTAACTGGAGATTTTTTGTTGTTCATTCTTTCAGTCTTGTCTGACTCTCTGTGACCTTATATACATAAGGTTTTCTTGGAAAAGATACTGGAGTGCAATACCAGTCTCTTCTCCAGAGGACCTCTCTGCCATGACCTACCCATCTTGGGTGACCCTACATGTTATAGCTCACAGCTTCATTGAAGTACACGGGCCCCTTCATCATGACAAGGTAACGATCCATAAGTGAATCACTAATGTATCTATAACTGTGACTAATGGCAGGTGTATGTTTAAAACTTAAGGCTCTGCTCATTATTTTTTGGTTTCTGAGGATCAGGTCTTGGGGACCGGTGCTGGTCCTAGGATTACCTGGTCTAATGCACATTTCCTTTGTTCGGCAGCCATTCGCAATATAATAACGTGCACTATTACCCAATAGAAATAGAACAATAGATTTAACCTCAGATAGGAGCCAAAAAGGCCCATATGGTTTGCATATTTTATCTAACTAAAAGTTTGTTTTAAGTCACCGGCACGTTTAAATATCCTGTTAATTACTATTCATAAAATCTGCCCAATATTTATAAAAATAGGCCAAACTACTACTGAATATGAGACTGAATAAAATATTGGAAACCGGTTAGTTTAAGTTCTTTAAAGTTCTTATTGCTAAAGTGCCAGCATAACTCGATTTAAAACCTTATTTTTCATACAGTACTAAATATGAATAAAGTCAGTGAAAAGCAGATTTAAAATGCACTATAAAAGTATCCAACAAATATCATATAAGCATCGGGTGTGTTCTCTAGATTGTCGTTCTGTACATACAGCCATAAATATAACACATGTACATTTCATGTTCCAATTATTTAGAGCGTTCTTTCATTACCAGGACATCCAATTACTTAAAACATACAACCAATTAACTTAAATCATTAGAAAAACAAGAGTGCTTTCAAGTAACTATCAACTACAATGCCGACTGCTGGAAATGTTATACAGGGGGGCTATAATGTAATGATCTGAACTGTCGGGGTAGTGGTCCGAGGCTTTGAAGATCTTATGGGTGAGGTCTTTCTCTTTGGAAATTTCTTTTTCTGGGCAATATTCCAGGTCTGGTAGCTATTGCTTTCTTGAATTAATGTTCCTTTTATTTTCTGCCTATAACGTAATAGAGACATTTGATTATATACACATAACATATGAATGTCTTGCATGGCTGAAAATGCTTAATTGCTAAGTTATTAATAGTCCTGAGCAGCTAATACATATTACTGGTAAAATAATATACAGTATATAGCTATTTTTAAAATATGACAAATATACATAATATACTAAGATTTAATTTATATAAAGAGAAGAAGAACGATAAACCTAGAAATGTGTGGGGGGAATAAGGCACAAGAAAAAAAATAACCTTTATTTGGTCAAAAAATGACATGTAAAAGCAAGTAAAAAATAAAATGATATAATAACATGAGGCGAAAAAAATGCCTCAGACAAATATTCACATATATAGTTGTGAGCATACGAGTTGTTGCTAACTTTTGCGGGCTCGCGAAGCGCTCCTTGCCAGCAACTGCGACCCTCGCAAAATACAAGGCACGTTACGACCCCGCAAAATACGGCCGCAACACGCGCACATAAAAACATCAAAAATACAACAAATACACACAACAAATACATTAAAAGCTTACTTACAGCAAGAGGGAGCATCCAGGACCTCGAAAACTAAAGACACACGTTAATTTAACTGAAATTAAAGCAGTTTAGACACAAAAAAATTCTCTAAGCGAGAGAAAAAATGGCCGCTGGAAAAAACGAAAACGAGGCTACAGCAGTCTAAAGACGCTAAACACCACCAAACACCTACGTATTTGACGAAAAACACCTACGAGATTAGAAAACAAGGACGCAACCCGCGCAACCCCAAAAACATTACAAACACAACAAATACAAACAACAAACACATAAAAATGTTACTCACAGCAAGGGGGGGCACCCAGGACCTCTGCAAGTGAAGTTACACCTCCATTTAAGCACACATTTTGGAGTTTAGAGACCCAAAAATCACCTAAGCGAGAGAAAAAATGGCCGCCGAACAAAACGAAAACGAGGCTAAAGGTTCCTAAACACGCAAAACACCACCAAACAGCTCCGGATATTCCGAAAAACTCGCACAACAATATTTAAAAAGTGAGAAGACATTTCAATTTTACCTCTAGAATAAGAAAACCTCACTAGAAAATCTCACCTATTTTTCTGCCTTATCTCGCTTTCTATGTATCCAACAGGAGTTTTCACCCACTCAACTGCATTCATGGCTTGGCGTCCCAGTCGGAGATGTGGCAGTTTCAGATCACGGACTTCCTTGGCAGAGTACAGTCTTCCTTTGGAGAAAAAGAAGGAATAAATGTCACTACCCAGAATCCTTACCTACAGTAGAGCCATGTTCAATGGATATGAAGATGTTCCCAGAAAAGGCTTTCTCCTTCTCTGCTGTATATACAGTAGGAAGGTTTTCAGTTGCCTTTCTAACAACTACAGCATACTAGGAGGTGTCTGGTTTGAGTTAAAGATGTGACAATCTAGAACCAAATGTAATTTCCCATTTCAATTATTCTTTTTTAATATTTCAAAATATAGTTAAAGTCCAGAGACAAGATGTTTTTTTTTTTTATGGTTAGGCACACAACTATTTTAATACAATGACTTTCAAAAGAGACCGGAAGTTAGAATACATATTTTACTTAGACTTAGAGAAATGGTTCACCTTAGATTAAAATGTATTTAAAGAAGTGATTATGTAGCAGAGTTCTGGAAGAAAGCTGCCAGATGTTCTGATTTGGACCCACAGTCACCTATTGAGTAATAATCCACTGGGAGTTTTCAAAAATGTTGCCCTTCACACCAAAGTTTGGCTTGCAATTTCTTAAAGTGGATTTCTTTGCATTTTTTAATAGCTTGAGATTCATATAAGAAAACACATTAGTGATATAGTGGTACTAAACCCCATTAGTTTGGATAGACACATCACATAATTAATGAAATTATGTCCACCTTTGTGCAATCTAAGTGTCACATGTTCTGTCCTTACATATACACACCTATTTGGAAAGGCCCCAGAGGCTGCAACACCTAAGCAAGAGGCACCACTAACCAAACACTGCCATGAAGACGAGGAACTCTCCAAACAAGTAAAGGACAATGTTGTTGAGAAGTACAAGTCAGGGTTAGGTTATAAAAAATATCCAAATCTTTGATGATCCCCAGGAGCACCATCAAATCTATCATAACCAAATGGAAAGAACATGGCACAACAGCAAACCTGACAAGAGACTGCCGCCCACCAAAACTCACGGACCGGGCAAGGAGGGCATTAATCAGAGAGGCAGCACAGAGACCTAAGGTAACCCTGGAGGAGCTGCAGAGTTCCACAGCAGAGACTGGAGTATCTGTACATAGGACGACAATAAGCCGTACGCTACATAGAGTTGGGCTTTATGGCAGAGTGGCCAGAAGAAAGCCATTACTTTCAGCAAAAGACAATATGGAATGTTTTGAGTTACCGAAAAGGCATGTGGGGGACTCCCAAAATGTATGGTGGAAGGTGCTCTGGTCTGATGAGACTAAAATTAAACTTTTCGTCCATCAAAGAAAACGCTATGTCTGGCGCAAACCCAACACATCACATCACCCAAAGAACAGCAGCCGGGACTGGGAAACTGGTCAGAGTTGAGGGAAAGATGGATGGTGCTAAATACGGGGATATTCTTGAGCAAAACCTGTACCACTCTGTGTGTGATTTGAGGCTAGGATGGAGGTCCACCTTCCAGCAGGACAATGACCCCAAACACACTGCTAAAGCAACACTTGAGAGGTTTAAGGGGAGACATGTAAATGTGTTGGAATGGCCTAGTCAAAGCCCAGACCTCAAACCAATGGAAAATCTGTGGTCAGACTCAAAGATTGCTGTTCACAAGCGCAAACCATCCAACTTGAAGGAGCTGGAGCTGTTTTGCAAGGAGCAATGGGCAAAAATCCCAGTGGTAAGATGTGGCAAGCTCATAGAGACTTATCCAAAGTGACTTGGAGCTGTGATTGCTGCAAAAGGTGGCTCTACAAAGTATTGACTTTAGGGGGGTGAATAGTTATGCACATTGACTTTTTCTGTTATTTTGTCCTATTTGTTGTTTTCTTCACAATAAAAATAAAAAAAAACATTTTCAAAGTTGTGGGCATTTTCTCTAAATTATGCAAATCCTCAAACAATCCATGTTAATTCCAGGTTGTGAGGCAACAAAACACGAAAAATTCCAAGGGGGTGTGAATACTTTGGAAGGCACTGTAAATGTTTCCCGACCCATGTGTCTGGCTCCATGACAGCGAGGCAAAAAGTTATAATCTGTGCATGTTTTGGGGAAGGTAGAGATATTTCAAAAATCAAACAAAATATAAAAAAATATTATAGAAAGTAACCAAAACTCTATACATATGCTAAAATGTCATTTTTATGAATTGTTAAACTTCAACATTTGAAAAACAAAACACATATTCATTCTGGTATTTTATTTTTAAAAAGCTGACTATTAAGAGTACCTGTGTCGCACATCAAGGTTATTCTCTCTTCTTCAAGCTTGTTCTGAATCTGTCGTAGAAGAGGGTCAGGAAATGGTGGTGTTGGAACCTGTCTCAAAAATAAAATATCCTCCATCATTTCTGAGGAAGCACACGAGTAAAAAAAGGATTGTATGCACTAATAAATAGTTTTATTAGAGATCTATAAAGGAGGTGCAATAATACTTGGGTTAAATAAATTCATCAGTCCCCTAAAATACATACTAATGCATAGAGGGGGGTTTTGCAAACAGGTCCCTCTCACATCCTCTCATTCTCAGCTTCATGTCTAGCCGGTTAGTGTAGTAATCATAAAAAACAGAAAGTAGCCCAAGAGCCTAACAAGAGGGACATTTTTCTGTTAAGATATATTAAATTACTTATTCTATCCATGAGCAAATGTTAAATGCAATTACATTTATACATTAAAAAATTAACTTGTAAAAGTTAATATTTTTATTTTTTTAATTGTTTTTCTATAAGATTTTATATAGACTGCATATAAGCATTATGATTGATGTGAATTTTGATGTGCCATACAATGTCACTCACTTGCCTTACCTGAAGATGTTTGCCCAGCTGCAGAATATAAGGGTTGTACTCAGAAGGGTCAAAGTCGTACATAAATGATGCGCCCTAAATATTTTAAATAAACATTGAATTATTGTTTGCAAGGAATTATAGAAGGTACCCTGCTGTGAAACAGGGTAATATTTCCACCAATAAACAAGTTGCCGATTTATAAAATAATTAAAATAATATAGGTGCTCATGATTTCCTTTTGGACTACATAACTATACTATATTCTTACCCTTTTATTACAGTACTTCAGGTACTGTGCAAGGACAGCCCGCCTCCTGCGCTCTATGTCTTCACTAGATTGCACATTCACGTAGTTCTCTATGGTCTTCTGTAAGGGCACCTGCACAAGCTCGGTCCACTTCCTGTGCTGCATCTCCTTCCTTCGAAGTTCTAAGCTGTCTGTCTGCTTCAGATACTCATCTAGAGTCTGATTAAATATAAAGAAGAAGAAGAAATCCTCAGTAAAACCAAATCAACAAATAATAGTTGCATCTTCAAAGATACAATTCCTAAACAATGCATACTCTCAACAGATTTGTTACATGGCACCTCTTCACTCTTACCCAGGACATGCGCCATTTCATTAACTTCTGGCATGCCACCTACAAAATGTTCCCTACTTTGTTTTTTTATATCTTAAAGCTTTCTACAAAACTCTTATATTCAGTGAAAGATATGACGCAAAGTAATGCCCTAGCAAGCAAAGCTCGTTATTTTAATCACGCATTGATCATTAATAATTTTTCTATTTAGTCATTTAAAATAGCAATATTTATGTAATAATGCTTTATTGACAACTTTGGAGTCTCAACAATATATATTGCAGTTTGAATGAAGATATTTTAATATATGGTCAGTAATCCCCTTACTAACCATTGAACTGGATAATTGGCTTTGTCTAATATCAAGATGTGCATGGCAGGATTACCCATTAGGCCAACTAGGCTTCCATGTCAGGGGCGCCATTTTTTAAAAAAAATGGTTCCTGGCTTAAAAAAAAATGAAATGTTGCAGTTCATAGACTGGCTACTAGGGGGTAACCACCTAGAACAAGACAGGAAAGGGAACTCCACGTACAGAAAAGGCAAAAACTGGTCCATGGAGCGGCTCCTCCACTTCACTGTCTAAGGGCTCCAAAAAGATATGGCCCTGAAGATGTGCATCTACAAGAAATGCCAAATTATAAAATGTATTTTGATATTTTTTGTGTATTAACCTTAAAATGTAATCTAAGTTGGAGTGTTCTTTTCCTTGGAGTGTTCTTTTCCTTCTAATATGAAAGTTGCCATAATTACCTCACCACTAGAAATAAAATATTTTTTTTTGTAACCTGGTTGTAAAGATTTTCTGTGTCCAAAACAGAATGTGTTGTTATATTCAGTTCTTGACTGTCTTCATCTGTTAATAGCTTGGGAAAAAAAGCATTGAAGAAATATCATCAGAATTCAGTTTTTCAGTGTAATGTAAAATAGTTTAAATGCAAGATGTAACACTACTTGGTAAGTGCCATAATAATATACTTATTAGCAACCAACAGCTTAATAATAAAACCACCAATATTTATATAGGCCCAATAATATACATTTGCTTGTCATGACTAATTCTATACATAATATAGTATTAAGTAGAGTAAAATCTCCCCACCAACATTTGATATCTTTATTTCTAACTGTTGACAGATATGTAAATATGGTAAAAATGACTTAATTTCACATATTTCAGATTTTGTTTTGTACATATTATCTTCAATCTACTTATTTGTATTTAATAGTCATCAAATCTTCAATATGTAGTTATGTCAGCCAGGATTATTACTGTGTATTACTATGTAATATTATTATCACCCTTGAGTAAACATGGCAAGGTGTATTATTTGTTAATATCACTGTACTCCTTTCACCCTATTATGGCTGTTCATAGAGGCTCACGATTTTTTCACAGGTCAGGGGCAGGCAAACTATTTTCCTATAGTATTTTGCAGTGTTTAGAATATGTTCTTTTTAATGCATGACAGAACATGCAAGAGTCCATAGTCACTTTGGATGGTGAGAGTATGTATCGTGTGGTTGAGGTCGCTCTCCCCTGAAGGTAATAGACACTGCACAGTATACAAGTCCGGATTACTGGAGGTAATTACAGGATATATAATACCTGTGTTTGTTTATACTTGTGCTGAGGCCAGTACAATGCCTCACATCTCTTTAGCAACAAACTGTTGGAAGAAGAAACCTTGTTACCTGGACATTGGGTTTATGTGTTAACCAGTTTTCCGCCTTTCTTAGACATGTAGAAGAGTGGGTTCTTGGTGCAGTGCTTGATCTTATGCTAGATCTTATGGTTTTCTTAGACAGTGATAAAGAATCGGATTCCATGGTAGACTTCCTGAATTTGCCTTCCTAAAAATTAAATATATAACAATTTAAATTGAAGGCAAAAAGTATTGAATTTTCTATATTTGGATAAATGTTAAATAATTGGTAATATTGATCGTTCCTTCAGGAGATATGACATCCAGCCCAAAGATCTTGGGGTCAATGATCCAGACAACAGAAAAAACATGCACATTCATACACTGTTCATTTGTTTAATAAAGCATAGGACCCGGGGCTCCTACAATTTGCAATTCTGCCTCCTAAATATTTTTCCAAAGCATATTGTATTTCTATGAAGCTATTAATTTCAGTCTCCTAGAAACAACATGTCTGACTCTTAAAAAAATCTTCCTGGCTCCTAGGTATCAGATACTTTTTGTCCTCCCCAGGTAATGCACTCTGCTATAATTATGGATGGAAACTGCCTGTGAGCCTGGTTCCTAAAAGGTATACTAAATAGATATTTTTCATAATGTAATCCATCTCTATGAAGGCATTACCTCTAGGCTCCTGGTTCAAATAAAATCTTCCTGGATCCTAAATTATAGATATTTTGCCAATCCCTGCTATAGAAAAAAAATGTGTACTTATTTACTTTTGTGTACTTTTTTTTTTTTATTAAGACGTTTTTCTAATTTTTCTGCCTAAAGTCTACTAATAGTTCCTAACTGATTCTGCAGCTCATGAAGGTTTAGACTATGATTGTTATTATTATTATGGTATATTGTTTCAATGACACAATAATCTCAGGTAAGGGCTTGTATTCTATGTGTGACCAATTATATAATATTCCCTTCAAGCCATGGTTTATTCTTGTTTAATAAAATATTTTAACATGTATTGCCTCAATTTTCTATTATAAGTGATAAAAGTTGATTAAGCTATTGTTAGAATCGTTTTGGTAACATGTGCTTACATAGCCTTAAAGTAACAGAGACATTTGGAAAACCCTTTCATCTTAAAGGAAGAAAGAAGAAAATATGGTAGCACGAATTTTGGGCGCACGAGACGTATGTGATGTCTCATGCACAGGCGCGCCTCTCTGCACTCACCCTCTCTTCTCCCCTCCTTCTCCAGCTCAACCTCTGTCCCTCCAGTACTCTCCCTCTCTCCCCAGCTCTCTCACTCCCCACTACTCACTCTGTCTCTCACCCCCTAACCCCTGGTCTCTTTCCCCACCAGTACTCACCCTCTCTCCGCACTGATGTTGAAGCGTTCATTTTCGGTGCGCACATGACGTTGCACACGTTGCGTGCACCCAAAAGGCGACGTGCCAGAAAATATACCTACTATTAGAGCACAAAGGGCCACATTCAATTTGAAGCCCACCACTTGATCACAGACAGCCGAATGTCTGCGAGTGAGTTGCGGGCTCCTGTTAGTCTCTGATTGCGATGCTATTCAATTGTTCAAGCCCAGAAGTTATAGGCCCAAATCCGAACATGATCATGATGGAGATTACATGTCAATCAATTAGGTTTGGGGATCCGATATATGATCAGACTCGCAAAATAAAGATCTATGAAAATGAATGCCAATGCTGTTTTAGTCCATATGGGTGGCCTGAAATGTATTAACTCATTGATACTCGAGATCGATTTAACCCCAAAATGACACGATAAAATGAATTTTATTTCCTGCCGAATTATTAACAGTTTAGAATTGATTTTTTTATTGCATTTACAGTGCTACAAATAGGTGTTTAACCCCCTTGCGGGTCCTCTCTAGCACTTGTTGGATTTTCTCCTTCATTTGCCATTTACAGGTGTGAAAACATTTTCGGGCTTAGGGAATTGGAGCAATTAAATAGCGATTTGCGATTTTTGCCTTGCGAAAGTAAGAGATCAAAGGCTTTTGGTGGCTGTAAGTTACAAGTTTAACCATCGCTATTTTTTTCAAAATACGCCAATTGAATAGTAAATTAGCTTGCAACCTCACTTAATGGCTACCGGATCTCCCGAAACCTCAATTGAATGGAGGCATAAGTCTTTTGGTTGTGGCGACTAAAATAGTAAAAATTCAACACATCATAAAATGGAAAGATAGAAGCAGTTTATTTTGACCTTAGTAGTTATAACCACTCACGTAGCAAACGCCAATCTCAAATAACAGGTAGATGTGCTGGAATGATCACACAAGCAACATAAATAAAGACAACTAAATAAGTGCTACTGTGAGATGAAGCGAGTAACAGCCTGGACCAACCCCCTGAGGGGCACCTGACACTGTCTTTTACCCCATTCACCTCTAATATTGTTGTTTCTTTGGTCTTTGGCCATAAAAATTCTACCATTTGATGTGATATTACAGCATTTTTTAAAGGGGTTTACATGGTTTACCCTAACACAGCAAGGCACCTTCTGGAAAGAGGAAGAAAAAATGAAAAAAGTGCTACAGGTTGAAATCCCAACTAAGGAAACTTAAAGCAGAGATGGTGATTAAAGGTAAAGCCAGTGACAAACTTGTAGAAGTGATGAAAAATTACATAATAATAGTAATCATTTGATGTACTCATATTTGGATATAATACTTAATTTTTTTTTCTTGTTAGGTCTTATTTCCTTACATGTCAGCATTTAATGTTCTACTGACTGTAAATTCATTCCTGATAGCCAATTTTCATAACTTCAAATTTAAATATCCCAAAATTAAAACAAGTACGGTATGTACTTTCGAAAAAAAAAACTATAATAACCAATATTATGTTAAATGTTAAGATGAACAACTTTTTCAACCATAAGGGAAGGGTGTACACCAAGTTTCATCAAAATCTGAGATGGTGGAAAAATAAGATACCTTTGGAGGAGGTGGGAGCGTCTGCGGAAACAGGACGTGTGTGCCTTGAGCTCCTGCTCCTAACACACAAAAAGGGCTTAATAGGGGCCAAAAAGCTTGGTTAGGGTAAAGCAAGAACCCCCACAGCACATGGGGGAAGCGGAGGGGGCACCCCAAACCTCCCCAGGGTGCTTCCAGACACACCGCCGGCGACACCCGCAAAAACGCGCCCTGCCAAGGCACTGGAGGGTGAAGGCACAGCCAGGGCTCACCTGGAGGAGGTGTGAGCAGGCCCTGGTACAGGAGTGTCGCACAGGACCCGTCCGGACTGGCCCCAGAGGCCACAGGTACTGGAGGGGCCCTGAATCGGGTGGCGGCCATCTTGGCAATACACGTGGCTGGCGTGAGGAGGAAGGCCCAGGCAAAGTGAGTACCCCAGGAAAGGGTTGGGGGCTCCCCAGGGGTGACCAGTGGCGGCTGACCCGGCTGGATTGGCCTGGGAGAGCTGCAGACTCCAAGAAGAGGCAGCTGGGGAGTGAAGGGCAGAGGGAAGAAAGCCTGCGAAACGGGAGGCGGCCATTTTCTATCTCGGGCCTAGTGAAGGGGCCACTGCCAGACCAGAACACTCCCTCAACACCCCTAACAGCCTAAAAGCAGCATCTACAGGGGGACTAGAGTGGCAGAGGTGGGCTGCCCAACCAGAGACCCACAAAACGAACTACAGATCAGCTCCCTGAGACTACTTTACTAAAGCCAGGCTGCTCAAGAAGGGAACTAGCCCGAAAGCCTTTCTCTACTACAACTTCTGTATTGGATTTTGCATATCTCTGTTAGGCAAAATGCTTTTGCACTGCTAACATACTTGCTCTTTCACTTATAGACTGTAACAGGTGGTGCACAACTGACCAGAATAACAGCTGGAATTCTTTGGTGCCAATTTAATGAGCAGTGACATAGGCAACAGCTTGCTGATCTCCAAACACTTCAGTCTGAAAAGGCATAGCATCAAGAGTAAAAGTAGTCTGAAACTGCTGGCTTCCACGGCCATCTAGTGGAGTTGGGGACACGCTGCAGTAGCCTGGCACTGGAGCAAAAAGCCAACAGCAACTAAAAAGGCTTGTCTCTCTAGGATGTAGACCTCCCTAAAAAAAAAAGGGAACTCCTGCCGGTGGGGGCAACGTCATGTTGAGTAACAATCCTGGCACTGACACCTGACTTCACGTGACAAAACGAAAGCAAAAAAAGGTCCCGAGGAGACACAAAAGAGACCCCCACGCACCAGAGAATTAACGTATGTGTCCTGAGACAAAGTACATCTCAGTGACAAATATGGGGAAGAACAAAAAATCCCTCTCAACTAAAAGGATTGAGGAGCATTTCAAGAGAGCCGGGGCCTCCAACATTGGAACCCAGGGTTCAGAATCGGAACACTTTGATCACTCAGACTCCGAGCCGCAGGCCGCATCCTCGCAACCAGAGGTGAATATCACTGAGAATTCACTGGCAAAGTTTGAAACTCTTTTGGAGATGCATATCAATAGGGCAGTCACAGCCCTTCAAAAAGACTTGCACGAGCTGGGACAACGGACCAATCTTCTTGAGGAGACAGTGGACCGGATAGTAGCGACTCAAGAGAGAGGTAGAGTGAACATTGCAGAGAATACCTCTCGCATCTCTAGCATTGAAGGTGTAAAACCCTTTTCTAGTTTCCCTAGAGACTTTTTTCTTACCTTTGATGAGCAGAAGGCAGTTGCAGCTGGGAGGGGGTCTTGCTATCCCTACCTCAGCTGAGTTCGAACAGTATCTACACTTAAGGGGGTGGATCGACTCCTTGGCTGGGGGCACTACCTCAAAGCTACAAAGACAAACAGAACCCTTAAAGCTTCGAGTGGATGCACGCGCCTGCTAAAGACTCATTCTAACCTGTTTATTTTTTCCTCCCTATAAGATAGTTTAGTTAGCAATAGTCTAAGCTACTGTTAATGCTTTATAAAGTAGGATGTTTTTATCATCTTGTTCCTCCTCCTCCTAGAAGATTTAAAACCGTAAAAGATGTATGTATAGAACATAATTGTCAGTCACCAGGTTGTTCTCTGTCTGCTCTTGTTGTCTTTGTTCACCATTTAGTTAGCCCCCCTGCCGGCGGGAGGACCCATGATTCTAGTCAGGAACTACGCAGGCTAGGATAAAAAAAACTAGTTTTACTAAGTTGTAACCCAACAGGGAGAGTGCTCTCCCCCTTTACTCTTTCTCTATTCTCTCTTTTCTCCTGCATTCTACCTCCGCGGGCTTTGCCCACTCTCTCTCTGCTTTCCTGTATACTTATACTCCTCCACTCCGGCCGCCGCTCTCTTTCCTCCTCCAGCTCCTCCTTCTATCACCCCTCCTACTTGTGGACGAAGTGCCAACAACTAATCCCCAGTTACTCCCTTATGGCTTATGTAATTGCATTCCAGGGTGCAGAGGGCACCCTTACCGGAGCTGCTGGCTTGCAATCTACCTGAGATACAATCTTTTATCCCTAAACACTGGTAGTCTGGGCGGGGACTGCTCTCTTGAAAAGTTGCTTATACTGATGAGTTCTGCAAATATCCATCCGTCTTTAGAATTGACTAACCAACTCTCTCTCTTTTATGCTTCCAGCAGATCAGGTAGCTATAGCGGTCCACACTCCGGCCGACTTTCAGTCCTAGGCCGGGCGGGCAGCACCCCGCCCGGCTCCCTCCGCACAGCCGCTTCAGAAAGGTATAATGGGACACGCAGAGCATAGGCTCATTACACTTGACTACACATGACTGCTAATCACCCATAACGTGAAGGGGTTTAACTCCCCCTTCAAAAGAAGGAAGGCTTTCCTATATTACAAAAATTTTAGACCTTCAGTCATCTTTCTTCAGGAAACCCACTTTGCCAATAACAAGGCCCCTACTTATTTTAGTAAAGACTATCATACAACCCAAACATCTAAGAAGGAAGGGGTAGCGATCTTGCTCCACAGGAATTTCCAGTTCCAACTAGAAGCAAAAGTAGTGGAGCGGGAGGGGTACTTTTATATCATTAAAGGTACGGTTCAAGGAACCTCGATCTCTTTAGCATCGTTTTATGCGCCCACTGTAGCTCCCCATAAGACTCTGATAAGATTTTTAAAAACTTTAGAGGGGGGGAACTGGGGACAACTAATAATAGGGGGTGACCTCAACTTGGTCCTGGACCAAGTGGCAGATAGGTCTAAACCTTCGCTCATAACCTCTTCTCAAACAAAAATCAAGCAGATTATGAGGCTTCTGCACTCTTTAGACCTGGAGGGGGCACCATCCGCGGGGGAAAGAATATACTTTTAATTCCTCAACCCATGGGACCTACTCCCGCATTGATGCTCTCCTTGTGAGCTCCGCACTACTTGATCACTCCAGAGAAGCAAACATAATCCCGTGCACTTGGTCAGACCATGCAGCAGTCTCTCTGGAGGTGGATCTGGGGACCCAGACTCATCTGCCATACTCCTGGAAAATAAATGAATATCTATTAGCGCTGCCCGCAGTTCAGGAGCAAATTGCAGCCGAGTTGAAAGCATTCTTTGAAATCAACGCGGTTGGGGAGTCGGGTCAGGCTGGGTATGGGTGGCTCATAAGGCCTACATACGGGGGACTTGCATCAAAATCGCTTCCCATCACAAAAAAATGACCCGCCAACGAGAGAGTGATCTCACGAGGAATTTAGCGCAACTAGAGAAGCAGAACCAGCTATCCCCCCCCCCCCCCCCCCCCCCCCCCACAGCATCTATTTTACTCGAAGGCGAATAAGCCCGATAAACTGCTGGCGAGGAGCCTGAAGGCACGGTACGCACAATCTAGAGTCTCCCAAATTAGGGCAGGGACAGGTGCTATTACATTCAGCCAGAATGAAATCCAAGAGACATTTAGGGACTTTTACCAATCTCTTTACTCCTCTCATAACACGACCCCAGAACATTATATTACCTCATATCTAAACTCCATTGATCTTCCGCAGGTTTCAGCAGTGGATCTGCAGAACTTAAACAAGGAGGTAACGGTAGAGGAAACCCTAGAGACAATAAAAGAGCTAAAGCTTGGAAAATCACCTGGTCCGGACGGGTTTACCAACATTTATTATAAGAAATTCCCAGAAATACTAGCCCCTCACCTATGTAATCTTTTTAATTCAATTCTGAGAGGAGAGGAAACCCCTCCGAGCTGAACAACGCTGACCTGACATTGTTCCCCAAGGAGGGTAGGGACTCCAAAGAGGCTAAAAACTATTGGCCAATTGCACTCCTGAATGGAGACATTAAGTTGCTAGCAAAAATCTTTGCCAAAAGGATCTTGGCCTTCCTCCCAGCACTGATCCACAAAGACCAGTCAGGCTTTATCCCACATAGGCAGACGGGGGACAATATTAGGAGGACTTTAAACATCATACACATGGCTAGATCAGGTGCCCCCCCCCCCCCCCCCCCCCCGTGTGTATTCTAGCCCTGGACATTGAAAAAGCGTTTGATATGCTGGAATGGCCATTTCTGTTCGCCACACTATCTAAATTTGGGTTTAAGGGCCAGTTTATCAGCCTGCTGTGCACATACTATACATCACACAAAGCCAGCCTTAAGCTGCCTTGTTCTCAACGAGCCTATATCAATATCGAACGCGGTACTAGGCAGGGCTGCCCACTATCCCCACTTCTCTTCGCACTAGCATTGAACCTTTGGCCCAGACGATCAGAGCAAATTCCAAAATAGGCGGTGTGCGAGTGGGACATCAGCATATGAAATGCTCTTTATTTGCTGATGACCTCCTGTGTACCCTAACGAACCCGGGCCCCTCGATTCAAGCTCTGATGGAAACGATTACTCAGTATAGTTCCTTGTCAGGGCTCAGCCTGAACCAGGACAAGACAGAGGCCCTTAGTGTTGGCATTCCCCCAGACATATTGAACCAATTGAAACTAACACATAACTTCCTGTGGCCCACCTCCCACATTAAATTCTTGGGAATTAATCTAACTAGCCCACTAACAGAAATATATAAAGCTAACTTCCCTCCCCTCTTCAGAACACTACAGAGAGACCTGAACATCTGGTCGAAGTGGCATATCTCCTGGACGGGCCGGATTGCCACGGTCAAGATGAACATCTTGCCAAGGCTGCTCTACCTAGCCAGGACTTTGCCCATTCAAATAAACAACGCAGAACTATCCCGTTTCCAATCCCTGGTATTTCAATTTATATGGAGGAACAGACCTCCAAAGATAGCAAGGAAGACAATGTTTAGGCACAAATCCAAGGGCGGTCTATCATGCCCTAATTTTTCCAACTACCTCAAAGCGGCGCAGCTTGCTTTTATCCCCCTGGCACACTCCATCCCTCACCAACCAAACTGGGTGTTTATTGAGAACGCTTTAATGGCTCCCCGGACTTGGGTAATTATTTTATGGGCTCCTCCCTCGGAGAACAACAGGAACCGGATAAGTAACCCTATTACTAGCTTCACTTTAAAGATCTGGAATCGGGCCAGACGGGAACACAAATTAGCCCACGCCTTATCTCCCCTAACTTCTATATTCTCATCGCCCACCTTTTTAACCTCCTTATCAGTGGAATCGAGAAATTTTTGGATTTCGCACAACTTAGACAAATTAGGAACATGGGTGGATAGTGACAGAATCCTAACACTAGATACGGTGAAAAGGGATTACATAGTGCCCCAGCGAGAGCTATTTAACCTTATAAAAATAAGATATTGGATAGGGGAGGTGGTGAGGAAACATGGACCCCCTATGGCTACCTGGCTCTCTACAATATGCAAGAATGTACCGCTCTTTAAGGGAACCTTGGGAAATCTCTATGACATATTTAACTCTCCCCCGGATCTTACAAAGCCCTCCTTTATGATAAAGTGGGAATCTGATCTACAACAAAATTGGGAGGGGAAAACTTGGGACGAGGCTTGTTTGAACCTCTCCAGGGGCTCACTTAACTTCAGTCTCCTGGAAACTTCTCTAAAAATTTTACACCAATCATACATGACTCCAGTTAGACTGAACAAGTTTTTTCCAACTATCTCAGACAAGTGCTTTAGGGGGTGTCAGGGAAGGGGGGATTTCATTCACTCATGGTGGCAGTGCCCCAGGGTGGCTGAGATCTGGGATAAGACAGCCACACTAATCTCAGGATTATTGAACACCCCAATTACACTTTCAATAGCGACATGCCTTCTAGGAATACACCATTTGGAATTAGGGAAAAAAGGCAATAGGCTGGCTCAAAGGATTTATCTAGCAGCCAAGAACATCATTGCCAGGCGATGGAAAGACAATTCTATTAACTTTCAAGTAGTAATTAATAAAGTAAATTTTCTGTTAATTAATGAAAGGATGACTTATACTCTTTTAGACTCTCTTCATGCATTCTTAGAAATATGGGAACCTTGGATTAGATCAGCAGACTGTACTCCTTGAAGAAGGGTAGTCTGGAAAGTCAGGTGGGCTTTTTATTGTGCGGCTGGGTGGGGAGTGGAGCGGGGGGCGGTACGAATCGGACGAAGTTGGAGGAAGGCTGACTTTTCTGCTGGAGGTAAGGTAATAATAACATGACAAAAAAACTGCCAGAGAGGCTGCGGAGGGGGAGTAATCGGAGGAATGTTGAGTTTCCTGTTGTTTTGGCAAGCTAGAGCAAACTTTTATCTTTCTCCCCTTTTACTCTTTACACTGAATCTATTTAAGCTCAACTAGCTTACTACCTCTACGGTGTTGTTAGATTTTAATAAGCATTATAAATATCACTAACATTTTTGAAAACGAGTTACTTTGAGGAAATTTAGAACAGCTTCAGTAACACATTTTGGAGGACATCTATATTAGGTTTCAATGTATTTTCATTCCTGAAATGTTTTATTTGTTGTTGTCATTCATTCTACTCTCAATAAAGTTTATATGATAAAAAAAATCTGAGATTTTGGGTGACAAAACCCTTGTTTTTTGCGTTGATTTGATGGGTGACCCAATAGACAGCATTTTCTAGTACCACTGTATAATGAAAAAATGTGTATGTTTGAAAACTTTGAGCCTAAGACCATAATTATGTATGAAAATAAATTGATAATTAGTGGCAGCTGTCTGTATGAGAGGTGTTTGCAGTTCTGGAGAGCTGTGTTTGCATCTATTGATGCAACTTCCTGCTTCTGAAGCTGTGAGGAGGATGAGGTGTGGTGTCGATTTCAGTCTTATACAATTATTTCAACACAAGCTATCTGTTCTCTCCTTCCCAATCCCTCCCTTTACTGACAGCCAAGCACACACTCCCATGATTCAGCTCTGAAGAAGTGACGTGACAAAAACAAAATTGATGCTTACAATCATAAATATAGTCTTTAAAAATTCTGATTTTCTTGAAAAAAGAATTATGTCCATGGCATACACAGCAGTTAATGTAGTTAGTTTGGTACATACTTGACAAAGAGTTCCTTTTTCTTGATCTACAATGGTCCTTTAATTGAGATATCCAAAGTATTATTTAGCTTGGCTTCAAGCAGCTGGATTTTTTCTAACCACTTTCTACTGTACTTCTTATCCTTGCCCCCTCTCTTGTTTTTTATTTTTTTTATTTTGTGGCTTAAATAACACTTTTACAAATGATAAATAAAAGATACTTTCTCTTATTATTGGGAACTATTAGTAGCCAAAATGCTTTAGTATTGTAATCCATCACATATTTGATTATCTGGCAACCTTTGTACCATTTTGCCTGGCTAAATCCAAAGCCAACATAACTAACTATCAGATGTTTTTTTAAGCATTTTAGTAATATTTTAGGCTAAACATGTACTTTTGAATGTTACAGAGTGTGTATTATAGCCCTAAAGAAAAAATAGGTTAGCCATAATTACTGATCAATCCCACCTAATGTACCTAAAACATCAGATCACCTTAATTTACGGTGGCCTAATTTTTAAAATGAGTACTTGTATAACTATTTGGTCACTTACTACGGACCTTATCTCTATAGTAAAACATTTTAATTGGTGCTGTATCTTTAATTTTGAGTTTTAATTAATCAAAATAAAGACAGGATTTTTTTTATATTTTTGCCCTTACTAATTTTTGTCAATGAGTGCACTACTGTATTCTAGATATAAGGGAATTATTCAAAACAACTGGGAGTAATAATGATGCAAATACATTGGTGTATTTATTTGGCTCTGATACTAAGCCTAGTGTAGGCTTTCTATTTAAATTTAATTCCTCAACTACTTCTTTCAAGTTTTTACTAAATCTTATTGTTTTTTTTTATGTTTATATAGTTTCTTTGGTTGTAAAACTGAAGATTGTTCTACCCCACTGCCCTGAAACTGAATTCCATCCTATTTAGGACATGCCTAGACTTGAAGTTTTATTTAGGGTAAGAGAAACAAAAGAAAGGTCAGCGACCACCTGCAACTTACAGTATTTTCAAGGCATAAGAAGAAATGTTTCACAGGTTTGCGTGCAAGAATGACTCCTCAAAATATTATGTTATTGTTAAGTTACACAGTTCTGTTGGGTGCTAACACATTTTAATCATGCCATGAAATGAAAGTGTTAAAGAATGAGTAAAATAATCTAAATTATGTATTTCAGAAGCTATTTTTCTGGTTTCTATAGTGTACATACTGAAGCATGGCGCGGTATTCCAACATGATAACGACCCCAAACACACCTCCAAGACGACCACTGCCTTCCTAAAGAAGCTGAGGGTAAAGGTGATGGACTGGCCAAGCATGTCACCAGACCTAAACCCTATTGAGCATCTGTGGGGCATCCTCAAACGAAAGGGAGGGAAGCGCAAGGTCTCTAACATCAACCAGCTCCATGATGTCATCATGGAGGAGTGAGAGAGGACTCCAGTGGCAACCTGTGAAGCTCTGGTGAACTCCATGCCCATGAGGGTTAAGGCAGGGCTGGAAAATAATGGTGGCTACACAAAATATTGACACTTTGGGCCCAATTTGGACATTTCCACTTAGGGGTGTACTCACTTTTGTTGCCAACGGTTTAGACATTAATGGCTGTGTGTTGAGTTATTTTGAGGGGACAGCAAATTTACACTGTTATACAGGCTGTACACTTACTACTTTACATTATTATTATTATTTATTATTATCTTTATTTATATCGCGCCAACATATTCCGTAGCGCTGTACAGGGGTTGAGTACATAGCAGAAAACAAATTAAACACCTTGTAAAGAATGGAGGGCCCTGTTTTTGAGCATAAAATCAAATGTACATAGAGCTTGTTTCCAAGGCCTGACACAAGATTGAAAACTCGCAAACTTACAATCTAAGGGTTTAGGTGTGATACAAGAGGGTGACAAATACAATTGAAAGCAATTGGTTCAGTAAAGTGGAGGGGTCTGTGTGTTGTACATGTTAAGGCTGAAGATGATAAGATTTTTTAAACAGGTGTGTTTTTAATAATTTCTTAAAGGTTTTGAGGCAGGAAGATAATCTAATGGAGCGGGGCAAGGAGTTCCAAATGGATGGGGAAGCACGAGAAAAGTCTTGAAGACGGGAGTGAGAGGAGGTGATGAGAGAGGAGGAAAGAAGAAGGTCGTTAGCAGAACGAAGGGGCCGGTTGGGAGAGTATTTTGAAACAAGAGCAGAGATATAAGGGGGTGCACTGTTTTTGAGGGCTTTATGTGTTAGGGTCATGATTTTAAATTTGATTCGGGAAGCTATGGGAAGCCAGTGGAGTGATTGACAGAGAGGAGCGGCAGACACTGATCGTTTGGTATTGAAGATGAGTCTAGCAGAGGCGTTCATTATGGATTGGAGGGGAGACAGACGAGAGATGGGGAGGCCAGCAAGGAGGGAATTGCAGTAGTCGAGTTGAGAGATGATGAGAGAGTGAATTAGAATTTTAGCGGTGTCTTCTGTAAGATAATGACGAATTTTGGAGCTGTTTTTTAGGTGAAACTGACATGATTTTGTTATTGCTTGGATGTGAGGAATAAAAGATTGTAGCAGAGGGTCATTTCTTCAGTGTTGGGACATGAAAAGATATAATAGAATATTTACAAAAATGTGAGGGGTGTATTCACTTGTGTGAGATACTGTATATACATACATATAAATGTACTACAGTTCCTTGCCACAGTTACGGCACTTGGTTTTGCTTATTATAATAATACTGACATTCTCAATTACAATTGGCTCCTACATCCGTTTCTCATCCGGTTTGAATACACCCTACACTAAAACTCCTTGCGGCAGAGGAAGGTTTTACGGATGTGGGCTGAGTGCCGTAATGTGTGGGAGCAAAAAATTAACATTAAGGTGTAACGTGGGAAAATAGCTCCCACCGCCTATTTACGGCTATACCGATATTTACTCCACCCAATTTACATAGGGCCCAAAATGTAAGCTATGCTATGTAAAAAGCATTTTTAGGGAAATTCTTCAATTTAGCAGATTCTACCAGTGTCATGGGTGCTTCCATCTTGGTCTGCTAGTTGCCCTACAGCCTGAGGAAGCTGGTTATCCTACTGCGACTTGGTCTTCTACATAGACGTGTCAATGGCAGTTGTTCAACAGAACTGAATGTAAGCCAACACCAGTGATGCCCCATATTTGTTTCTGCATTTCAGCAATGGTAGCAACCTCTCCCAGCATGCAGAGCACATGAACTAGTTATCACCAGAAACATATCCTCTTCATTCTCTAGGTTCTGTAATTAATATTGCTTGATTTTACTTCATAAAGGTTTTGATACTTACTTTAACATTTGTATTGGCAATGATCAAAATGTATAATATATATACATAATGCACAAATGGAAATACTCAAATGGACACCCTTACTATAGACAGTGAATGTCATATTTGTATTCAGCTTACAATATACTATTATTGTAAGTATTAACATCCATTGGCACAAAAACAGATCTTATTCTACTGTAACAAAAAAATGAAAAAACTTGATCTAGAGCAGAGTATGGTCTGTGGGACACCATTTATCAGTGACCCTCATCCAGGTGGTCTACAGACTCACTACAAAAATAAAATTGTAATTATTGCTTCTAAGTGTACAGTTATACATATGCCCCAGAGCAGTTAAACATCTGAATCTGTTTATTGTGCTCTAAGAGCAAAGTTTAACAAATGCACCAATGCAAAAAATAAAAAAATCTTCCCATCTCCCTTTAAAGGGCCACTGTAGTTTAGTTAAAACTTTGCATGCTTGGCTTTGGCTCCATAGTCTAATCTAATCGTTTTGTTGGTATCAGAGAGACAATTTCAAAGAGCATGACGCAAGAACACTTGCCCTGTGCTGTTCTGGATCAAGCTGTAGGTCTTTTGGTATCTCCTCAGCCTGTAGTGTAATGACCCCGTCCTTCATATGATCTCTGCCCACTGGAGACATCTCAGAAGAGAGTGTATCTTCAATAAGAAATAGATTGATCTATTAATTTCAAACAGTAGATTACTAGATCCATTTGCTATACAATACAAGTGTTTGACCCTACAAGTGGAAGTAATTATACATTTAACCTTTATATGCAATTATTTTTTACTGCTGTGTTTAATATCCTTTACTGAACTGTAAACTAATGAGCTAGGTTGTACTGGCTATCTTAGCTGCCATGTGGTTCATTCAAAAAATCTCCTACCATCTGTGGAAGCAGATCAGTAGAAACCAAATGGTAGATTGCACTGCAGTAAAATTGACCATAAGAGGCAATAAAGTAAAATATGCATTTTCAAGTGTAGTGTTTTAACAGAGTATATTTTATATATAATTCTAGAGTGGTCTTTTAGTATATTAATGTCATAATTCTGTTGGGAGGCTATTCCAAGGTCTAAATTCACTAATGTTTGAAGTGCTAACAAGAGGATTGAGAGACTTTCAGTTTGTGACTATAATAATGACTGCTGATTTATAGAGAAATCACATTAGACCAGCACATATTGTCTATTATAGTCATATGTTCAGTTCCATATTTTAACATATTACCCTATTCATCGTATCTCTAATGAATTATTAGCCTAATAGAGTAGCAATATAATTTTACTTATGATTTCCATTATAATGAACTTCTGCTTATTCTGTTACAGGAATATGAAGAGTAGGATGTTTTCAGTGTCCAGATAGACACAAATAAAATAATTAATAACATAAAAACCTAAATAACTTTGAAGAAAGAGAAAGTGAATAATTTCTTAAATTACCCTACTATTCATCTTCTTCTTCACAGTTTTTTTATCATTGTTAATGTTATGAAAAATTAAATAAAAGAACAAAGACATTTCTGTATTTATGTATATCTACAACATAATTGTTAATTATTTGTATGACATTTTAATTACAATAAGAATATAAAAAAAAAGGAGTAGGTTTTTTTTTTTGTCTTTTTTCCTCAACATATAACATGTAGATACCACTTTACCCATGTATACTAGCGAAAACCACACATTTGTCTAGTTCAAGCTATTATCATTAAAGGTATTTGGAATGATCCTGGGTGCTACTAGGTATATAATATCCCTGTGTATCTATTTACTTTTATGTACCATGTTTTATTAAGCTCTGTTTTTACTGCCTAAAGTCAAACAAATAGTCCCTGTATGGGTCTATCCACTGCAGTCTATGCTGCACACACTCTGTAAGGCTGGATGTGCAGTGTAGTGTCCTAGCCTATCAGGGACCACATATCAGCAGCACGTTGCAGAATGTTACTGAGAGCTAGTCACTGATTAGTTAGTACAAGCCACAGCGAGTACTATAGAGTCTGTGTCTGCTTACACTGCAGAGGGCAGACCAAAGCAGGTAATATTTGCTTGATTAATGCAGGAAAAGCAGAGCCTGTAAGCACTTCTTAATTAAATAAAATACATAAAAGTAAATAGATACACAGGGATATTGTATACCAAGTAAAATACAGAAACTTTCCATAAAAATAACAGTGATGCTTTGCTGCAATGCTGTGAAATACCACCATATTTCCCATAATGCCTTGCTCACTAACAAACCCAGGCTAAATAAACTAGTAAAATGGAAACGTCACACATCAGGGTGATGCCACTTCAGGCACTCAAAGTAAGTTATTAAAAAAAAAAAAAAAAATGTACAACACTCTTATTATAAGGATGGTGATGACTAAGTATAAGAGTGTTTCTTTTTCTTTCTTTTTTTTCTTTGAATAAGGTTTATTACTACACTTATTGGTCATTTATAGAGTTATGTACTGAGAGAATTATCCTTTTTTCTGGATTTCAAGATATTTATACGAGTCATGAAGCCTCATTAAATTGGCGCCTCTTAAGTCCAACGTGTAGCTCGTAAGGGCTGCCTGCTTGAAATTTGGCAGAGTTACGTTGCTATTAAATTGGAAGGGGCTGCAAGCTACGGGTTTGAGATGAAAATTCATAGAATAATGGATTTGCGGCCATGTAGACGATCAATTAGTGTAGATTGTAGTTACGGGTTCTGGCGGAGCCAATAGAAAAAGAGTATGTTAGCGTTACGTCACTGAAAAAGGGGAGGTTAGATTTCAAAGTCCTACAGGCGTCAATTACAGTTTGCGATCGATCCCACAGTCCAAATATAATGCAATATTAATAAAGCAGTAAATATGATATTCTATTACATGCGTGTTACAGTATATGTATTAACACATTGATTGCCGGAATCGATATAACACAAAATATAAACATGAAATAAAGTAGAGCTTGAGAATGTTGTGCTATTAATTCTAAGGCCTAATATCCCTTTCCCTTATAATAAATGTACAGTAGAGTGTTGTTATTTCCATTACAAGTGCTACGCATTAGACTTTACCTCCTTGCGGGTGCTTGGGGCTTCATTTGCTTGTTACGGCTTGCTTGCGTGTGACTTCTTTTGCAATTTAATAGCTATATTGAACAAGTAGCAGTTACGGGCTTGACTGATCAAAGCATTTACAGCCGCAAAGTTCAACGTTGCTCAGCACGTAGCCTATTCTCGGCCGTCCTGCATCTTAACACGCAAGTCCACTGTGAGCAACGTAAAACCCGTAAATTTGGAGTTACGGGCTACGTTTTAAAACATAGCCCCAATTTAATGAGGCTGATGGACTCTTTCCTTAGTGATTCAATAACTATTTGTGTGTAATTTTACTCACGGTAAGTTCCCACAGCAAATCCCAGATCTGGGAATATTACATTTAATGGCTTTATGGACCTGCCAAGTCATAAACATTCACCTAATACCTACTACAGTACAATATTTATACATAAAGAAAAGTATATTCATTCAACAGCATACTGTAAGATATTCAAATTAAAAATATATGGGTGACAACTTTAAATAGAATGAAAGCATATAAAAATGTATTTGAAAAAAAGAAAGAAGTGACCATTCATTGTACTGTATTTAGCAAAGTGGCAAACATACTGCAAAAATAATGCTCGAAAATAGAGTGTGCCCACCGTCATTCCCTCATAAATACTCTCACAGACAGGGGGTATACTTAATGTGTTACAGTATTATATATGCAGTAGCAGCAACTGGGTAAAAAATGTCTAAAACACAATATATATATATATATATATAATAATATTAATATCACCAGCCAGAACTACACAATTTTAATCTAATAAACTGACCCCAATTAGCATTTAAACTTGCACGTTATCATCAAATAATTAATACTTATTTTGAAGTATTTTACTTGTTGTATTAATATTATTATTATTATATTTTATTTGTAGAGCACCAGCAGATTCTATATCACTAGGGTACAATAAACAATGGATAGAGATGTACACTACATACATTAGAAGGCAGCACATGTGTAAATACACATTGGTACATATCACATATTATAATTGTCTAACTACAAGACGTCATCACGCTTTGTGTGGTGCGTACGACTTAGTGATGAGCGCCGGAGCACTTAGACAATGAGCACCGAAGTCGCTCATTGCGGGCAAGCCGTTAAACTCGGAGCACTTAGCGGGACTTAGAAAAAAAAAAAATACGAGACGCTGGACTTAGAAAAAAAAAAATATATAAGACGCAAAAAATAGGAGATTAGCGGCCGAACCAAAAACAGAAAAACACAATAAATACACCCAAAAAAAATCCCAAAACATCACAGACAGCATGGGGCAACAGCCAGGACGTCTGTGAGTGAGGTGTAACGCAAATTTAACTAGATTTTAGCGATTTTCGCCACACAAAAATCGCCTAAGCGAGGAAAAAAATGACAGCCGGAAAAAATTAAAACGAGGATACACGACCGCGGACCGCGCAAAACACTGCAAACCGCGTAGCACTTTACACATCACACTACGACCTACAACATACACTATTAGAAAAACATGAAAATGCTCACGAGACGCGTACCATATTAATAACATTACGACTATACAATGCCGCTTTACACAATAAACCAACGGCTTTACCTCGCGCACGCAGCCTATTTACAATGCACAGTTCAAACATTCATTACAATTTATAAGCAGGGCAGCAACTCTAACAATGTATATTGTATGCAGACGCAAAATACAAACAGATTGTTAGCTCTTCAGCCTATTTCTCGCTGCATATATAAATTATAAATATTTCAAGAATATTAATTTATTGCATAAATAATGAATTATTAATTAATTGAATACATCATTAATTATTACTTAACTACATATACATAGAAATATATATCTCTCAGAGGACCAAAAGTACACGACATGAGAGGCTTGCAATGAGCGCCGAAGGAGCTCATTGCGAGGCATGCAATGAGCGCCATTGGCGCTCAGCGCATGCCTCGCAATGAGCGCCAAGGTTCTCACAGTACAAAACAGCATTCCCATGGCTTCAAATTTTATTGACCATCATTTTTTGACGGGCAAGTCGCTAGTTTCTTATATTTTAGCATCAGAAAATAACTAAAAAACGTAGATTTTATATGTGTTTAATCCTAGGAAACAAAACAAACTGTGCTACACAAATTAAAATTCAAAATTGTCCCATTTAAAACAAATCACTACAAATTAATCAATTAATTAATTAATTAATTAATATTAAGATTACAGACACCTTCCAGAGCCCACTGCACAGGGTCTGAATACACACTGCAGGCAGGTCACTGCAAGGACATTATTGTCAGATGATTCCCAGGAGTGTAAACTAAGCAATTAACCAGCACATTAAATTAAACAGTTCTATTAATATATTTCTAGTTATAAATATCAATATAATCACCGTGCAGACTGCAGCATGAGCTCTCCTTCACTGTCAACAGAGAAAATAGTCCTTGTGAGTCTCATTACTCCTAGTGAATGGGTGTACTGAGTGTTACTGTGTCCTTCCGCTGAGCTCTCTATGTATCACTAGCAGTGAAGTGTCTCACAATGAACATATGGGGAAATATCATACAGGCAGTGAAGATATAACCATACACCTGTGTGTAATGCACTCTAATACCAATGCACATGAGGAATGTCATTGTAGTTGGCTATTATCCTTTCATATAAGAGTTCCCATACAACAGGCCTCAGGCACTGCAGGGGTTAGGGGCCCTTTATATTTTGTATGTACATTTACAGCATTGGGTTGAGATGCTATTTTAACATGTATGTGATATCATAATGCTAACATGATCAGATATATTACTTGTTAAATGCCTCTTTTTGATATGTGTGTGTGTGTTTGATAAATACGACATATATATAAACTAAATGACAACTAAACTCTTGCTTCACTTTTAGCATCTACATTGATAACCATAGAAATAGTTCCTAATATCCCTCCGCCGCATTGAGAGGCTTGCTATGGATTCCATGGCAACGCATTGTTACTGTTGACATATGTCTCTCTTGGAGGCTCTTTGACAGACAGATATTGCGACCAATCATAAGTAAATACATGACTGAAAGTATGGGGCAAAGTACATGCACCCTACCAATAGTAACGTGATATTGTAAATCCCCGCCCTACCTGTGGGCTGTGCTCTGGTAGTGTGAATGGATGTGACAGTCTCATCCAGATCAGAGCAGGTAATGATGTGGGGGCTGTAACTGCTGCTAAGATATAATAGTGGGGATTTAAAAAGGGACACAAGACCCACATTTATAGTCTGCTTGTTTATTCATTAGAACAGATTACCAAATATGTTTACAAGACAAAATTAAACCTAATATGAATTCAATATTAAATTGTTTAAAATATTAAATTTAAATTGTTATTTTTATGCATTTCTATGGATTTCTATTCTTGTGTGTAAGCCATATCATATTAATACTCAATATTATATTACTTGGTGTACTATATCTATCCTGTTATGTGCACGCACGGCACGGGAAGCCTCCTAGCACCGGGCGCACTTGCATCCTCCCTCCCGATGTACTCCCTAAGCCCCTAACACCCTACACCCTAACCCTAAACCTAACCCCCCTAACCCTAAGCTCCTAACCCCCTTGCCAGCCCTAACCCTAACCTCCTAACCCTCTTAGCCTAACCGTAACCCGCTAAAAGTCACTTCCTTATCCTAACCCTAAGCCCCTAACCCCCTACACCACTTACCGGCCCTAACCCTAACCTCCTAACACTCTTAGCCTAACCCTAACCACCTAAAAGTAACGTCCTAATCCTAACCCTAACCCCCTATACCACTTCCCGGCCCTAACTTCCTAACCCTCTTAGCCTAACCCTAACCCCCTAAAAGTAACTTCCTAACCCTAAGACGCCAAACCCTAACCCCCTACACCACTTACCGGCCCTAACCCTCTAAACCTAACCCGAAAACCCCTCACCACTTACTGGCCACTTAGAGACATCTACATCAGGACATTGGCAGCGCGCTTCCTGTGTGTGCACATAACAGGATAGGTCTATTTAATTGCCTCAGTTAGCAGTTATACAAGGACATTAGCAAATAAAATGCTTCATTTTGGTTATGCCACTTTTAGGATCTCAGAATTGTCATTTAATTGTCCAATTAAAGGACTGTTGTAGTCCCATATTTATAATATGCTCTTTTGAAAAAGTACATTTAAAATGGGCAAAATATTTTATGAAAGTCAAAACATAATCAAATTGTTAACTATTATATGCAATTATGCTCACAGGATTTGCCGGTTTTAATGTTAATTGCGTCTACAATTTGAAGAGCTCTGATACAGAGGATCATTCACCTAAGTGTCAACTAAGTAAACAATCCTGCCATCCAGTATACAAGGTAACATTTTGCTAGGCTCTGTTACAGCGCATCTAGTTCTGGATCACTACCTTGTCGTGGTGAAGGGGCTTGTGTACCTCAATGAAGCTGTGATCTATACCATGTAGGGTCACCTAAGATGTGCACGTCATAGCAGAGAGGTCAGACAAATTACGTTCCACTGGAGAAGGAACTGGCAACCCACTCCAGTATCTTTGCCATGAAAACCTTATGGATGAGCACCACCAGACACAAGATGTTCCTGGCATGCTGTATTCCAGAGGGTCAGACACGACTGAACAATTAGATAAACAACATTATAGTGCATAAGCAGAACTTATCTATGTATTGCTATTACAATAACCAAAAATGGAAGATTAAAATGTGTAGCATGATCTATTATAGACCGCTCCTGGAAGATGCACAATTCTCCTAGTAAAAAGTGCTAATTTTATTACTGTAGCACATATTTATGTGAATTAGATCATATTACCCTATAGAAATGGTATAATAGGTTTACAGTTTGGGGGGATTATTACTATAGGACCATGGCCAGATTACCCATTAGGCCAACTAGGCAACCGCCTAGGGGCACTTCCCGATCAGGAGCGCCACTTTAACAAAAATGGTACCTGGCTTAAAAAAAAAAAAAAATGCTGCAGTTCATAGACTGGCTACTGGGAGTAACCACCTAGAACAAGAGAGTTAAAACAGGAAAGGGAACTTACACACAGAAAAGGCAAAAATTGGTTTGTGCATACCTTGCGTACTCACTAGTAGGGGCTCCTCCACTTCACTGCTTAAGGGCTCGAAAATGGTAGCTCTGGCACCGTAGGATACTTGTGTGTTTCAAAAAAACGTTAATTGAAGGCATGAGTGTAAATTAAGCTGTCTATATTTTTGTTAAAAAACTGTATATATATATATATATATATATATATATATATATATATATATATATATATATATATATGCAGTGCCTTGCAAAAGTATTCACCCCCCTGACTTTTTACCTATTTTGTTACATTAGAGCCTTAAATCCAATGTTTTGTTAATCTGAATTTTATGTGATGGATCAGAACACAATAGTCTAGGTGGGTGAAGTGAAATGAGAAAAATATATACATAAATCTATTTTTTATAAATAGAAAACAGAAAATTGGCATGTGCGTATGTATTCACCCCGTTTGTAATGAAGCCCATAAAAAGCAACCAATTACCTTCAGAAGTCACATAATTAGTGAAATGATGACCACCTGTGTGCAATCTAAGTGTCACATGATCTGTCATTACATATATACACCTTTTTTGAAAGGCCACAGAGGCTGCAACACTTAAGCAAGAGGCACTACTAACCAAACACTGCCATGAAGACCAAGGAACTCTCCAAACAAGTAAGGGACAATGTTGTTGAGAAGTACAAGTCAGGGTTAGGTTATAAAAAATATCCAAATCTTTGTTGATCCCCAGGAGCACCATCAAATCTATCATAACCAAATGGAAAGAACATGGCACAACAGCAAACCTGCCCAGAGAAGGCCGCCCACCAAAACTCACGGACCGGGCAAGGAGGGCATTAATCAGAGAGGCAGCACAGAGACCTAAGGTAACCCTGGAGGAGCTGCAGAGTTCCACAGAAGAGACTGGAGTATCTGTACATAGGACGACAATAAGCTGTATGCTCCATAGAGTTGGGCTTTATGGCAGAGTGGCCAGAAGAAAGCCATTACTTTCAGCAAAAAACAAAATGGCACTTTTTGAGTTTGTGAAAAGGCATGTGGGAGACTCCCAAAATATATGGAGAAAGGTGCTCTGGTCTGAAAACGCTATGTCTGGCGCAAACTCAACACATCACATCAACCAAAGAACACCATCCCCACAGTGAAACATGGTTGTGGCAGCATCTTGCTGTGGGGATGTGTTTCAGCAGCCGGGACTGGGAAACTGGTCAGAGTTGAGAGAAAGATGGATGGTGCTAAATACAGGGATATTCTTGTGCAAAACCTGACTTAAGGCTAGGACGGAGGTTCACCTTCCAGCAGGACAATAACCCCAAACACACTGCTAAAGCAACACTTGAGTGGTTTAAGGGGAAACATGTAAATGTGTTGGAATGGCCTAGTCAAAGTCTTCGGCGCTCCTTGCGAGCATCTCCTCCGGTGTACTTTATATGCCTGTGTAGTTTAGGGGCCTACTGCCTTGGGTTAAGTGTTACTGCCTTGAATTAAATGTTACTGGTTTGCATTAAGTCTTACTGCTTAGGGCTCGTATTTACATCCTTCGGCCTCGTTTTCGTCGTGTTTACGTTTTCTCGGCAGCCAATTTTTTTTCTTGCTTTGGCGATTTTCAATTGTGAAAAAGGTAAAATATGCCTCAAATTACCTTGCAACCTCACTCAAATCCCGCGGGCCTCAACTGCTCACCTTGGTTGCGAGGCTCGCAGTGCAATGAGTGCCGCCTAAGTCCTGCGGCGTGCCTCAACGGCCTATGAGTCACAACAGGACAACAGCTCACAGTACGACAACTATATTAGTGATATCAAGTCTAGTTCTTCAAAAAGGTTTACTGTAAATATAAAGACTGCAATTTCATTTTAGGCTACAACAAAGTAATGTATGAGTAATCTAATAGACATGCATTGGCTATAGTGTTAGAACTGGCACACTCCGATGTGCAAACAAAAGAACTTGCTGTTTTGGGTAATTTCTTTAAAATTTGTCTTGTAAAAAGTAAAATTATGATTTAACAAACTGCTGAAAATGTCAGTTTGGTAACCAGCTGCAGCTCCGGCAATGTTTAGTAAATGATGGCCATTCTTCCTTTAATCAGGAACTGATTTTTGTTTTCCAAAAAATAACTCCAAATGGAGTACATTAGGGTCCTGCTCACATCAGCTCTCTGCTTTTTTCAACAGGACGAAGACAAAATGAATGGGATACAGAACATGCTGTATGATTCCCTGATAAATACGCAGCACGTGGATAGTGCGGCTCTCATCAACATAAGAGAGGGTGCTGTTATTGCATCTCCACCACTTTTTAACGTAAGCTAATGGACCACTGTAGTTCAAGGAAAAGGCATTTGGGATCTTTCCTGTTGACTGGCTCCAGTATCGGCCACTATGAGGCGTGGCTGAGATGTCAGGGAATTTCTTGTCAGTGTAAAGCTATAATCTAACATCTAACCCCTAATACGAACCTTAACACCTAACCTTAACACCTAACCCTACCACCTAACTCTAATACCTAACCCTTACGCCTAACACCTAACCCCTACTCCTACCACCTAACCCTAAGATCTAACCCTTACACTTAACCCTAACACCTAACCCGGCTCCCCCAAATACCTAACCCTTATACCTAACCCCTACCATCTAACCCCTAAAATCTAATTTGAACCCCCTACCACATTATCCTAATACCTAACCCCTACCCCCTAACACGTACACCTAACTTTAACACCTAACCCTAAGAAATTCACTGAAAAAACAGGAAATGTCCGGCATTTGTACATGAAGTATATAACAAACTAATCAATTTAGCAGCTAAGTAAGATTTCAATATAAAACTATTTTTAGAAAAAAAATCTGTTTATGAATAGAAGAATATATTTTGACTTACATTACTCCTTGAGAGCTGGATCGTAAGTGTGTGCTTTTTATTTATCTGGGATTGGAAGAAGGGATCAAGGCTAGTCCAGGAGGCTTTGATAGATAATTGGATCTGAATGAAATTGACATCACACCCCTTTCTCTTCACAGGCCCATGGCAGGCAACTTGCAATCAATAGATACAAACACTGTTTCCCAGAAATGCCCCTGTCACATACACCTTACACCAAAGTATCAGGGGTGCCTCCAGGGACCAGCCGAGGCATCAGTTGTTTTACTAATTAAAAATTAGCTAAGTCTGTCCCTGCTTAATTATGATCTTAGTCAGGCTTACATTTTTCAAACATTTTCATTTCTTTTAATTCTACAGTTTAAAGGGGATAGCTCGAAATGGTCTTACGAGTGAATGTCACTCCAATCTTTTCTTATGGGAGCCGAGGAACGCAGGCTGTAGTCCTAAATGGTCAGACTCAAGCTTAAGTTTACACTAGCGCAGAGGGTTTTCATTGGCTGGACAATTAGTATGCTAAATTAGTTTAAATTTGCTCCCACCCCTTGATGACTTCATAAGGGGTGGAGACAAGTAGTTCAACTGGATGTTGATGTGTGTAAATCATTGAAAAGCAATCATGTTAATGATCAACGCCTAATTGAATCATCTAGCTACTGTTGTGGTATTACAGAGGTCCTTTAAGTCTGTTTAAACATAATCTATAATGGACAAAACCAAACCACAATATACGTAAATGACAACAAATACATTTCGAGATCAGATATTTTTGTTGATTTTAAAGAATTCTTTATATAAGATCTCCAGCATAATTATTTTTACTTATACCCTTAGGGGTTTCATGAAAGTCTTTACCATATTTGTTTGGAAATTGTACTTTATAGAAATTAGGCATCAAATTAGACTGAAATAATCCTTATCTAACCAGGAATTATGAGCCATAATTATAAAAAAAAGTAAAAATAATGTGTGAAAATATCACTTAAATTCAAATGATTTTCGGAACACTCAGTTTGTTTCCCAGCATCCCTATCTGCAGTAAACCAAGTTCCTATATTTTTCTTGACACCTTACTGTTGTCACAAATTTGTACTAGTGGCATAACTCAAAATGCTGGGACCCGTTGCAAAATATGTTTTAGATGCTCCTACAGTCGGTCACTGTAAGGTTTGATCATAAGGCCAAAGGTCAAATATTTTGGTCATATCATGACAGGATTCCCTAGAGAAGACTCTGATGCTGGGAAAGGGGATGGCAAAGGCAGAGATGGATAGATGAGATCATTGAAGCAATAAACTTGAGGGAGCTCAGAGGGGCAGTGACTGACAGATGTGCCAAGTGTGATGGGATCCATAAGGTCACAGAGAGTCGGACACAATTGAACGACTGAAAAGCAACAACAATAAAGTTTCATATTTGAATACGGATTTAGGAACTTGTTCGAATGTTGACAATGGTGCAGCTGAATAAGTTTTACTCCTCAATGTCACACTCTCATCTCCATTGTTGCTTTGCTCCCTCATTTGCACCACACCACTCCCCCAGTACTTTTTACTTTCCGTAATGATAACACAGACTGGGACTATGTTCTCCAGCTGATAATGGAAGGAGATAGAAACAATTAAGGATAAGGTCTAAAAACAACAGGGATAGATTTTGTAATATTCGTACAAAGTACGTGGCTCCTCATACCTAGTACGTATATTACACAATCTATCCCTGTTGTTTTTTGACCTTATCCTTGAGTGTAATTGTAGATTCATGTGCCACACCCGATATCTATACAGTTCAACATATATTGTATACTTGTATCATAATTGTTTTATTTATTGACAATTTGCATTAATTCTTTGTACTCTATTTCAGGTGGAGCCTCAACAGGTTCAAGTTGTAATTGATGCCTTTAAGAATACCCCGAAAATAAGAAGGGAAGGGCTTAACTTTAAGGGAAAGAATTACAAGTGTATGCGTGCTGATAAAAATTCCATCTATACTAAATGTGTAAGTCAACAGCAATTCCATGTATCAGGTTCTTATAAACACATACAATCTTATGTCTGATACCTAGTGTGAGGACACTATCTGGGATTGTATGTCCCTCCTTATACAATTCTGAAGATTCCAATCACTCTGCAAACCTGGTGCTTGGAGACCTGTGTTACATGGGAAAGACTGTAAGTGTAAGGACTCCCCTTGGAAATAATGGATAGTGCAATGTATAGCTAGTTCTTCATGCTCTTTAGGACTAACTTGGTTTTGGGTGACAAAATCCCTTTAATGCATTATGTAAATACGAGTGCATCTCTAATGTCTAATTGCCATTCTGACAAAATAACACTTTTTTCTTCTTTTAATCAGGATAATGAGGGAATTGTGTTAATAAAAACCAGATATCAGATCCTGCTTGCTACTTACCGTGAAGGCATGTACCCAAGTGTGTGCATAGAGGCTGCTGAGACACTAGGTAACTACTTATATAAAATACCAACTTTTACAGTATGTATTACTTCGCAAGACCATTATAGGTCAAGAAAATGTGTACTTGTTTGGTAAATAAGGAACAAACTAACAACTGAAGCAGCTGGAAACATAAAAGTATTTTTCAGAATTTTTGAGGGGTATGTTTATTTATAGAAGATTCCATCTTGCCTGTTTACATCACTTCCTGATAGCTGAAGCCTAAGAGATTGAGGAGGAGGTAAGGTGGAGCGTGGGGATTTGTTATATAACTGAATGTTTTTGAATTTCACAAACCCCCCTTCCATGCCCATACTCAAAAGCAGCTTACGACAATAAATGTAAGCTCTGCTCCTCCAGAAATCGAAACACCCCTCTCACACACTGAAACAGAGATTGTGGATGTCTCAAGCGACCAGCAGAGGCATCAACATGTAACATTTTTTGTAATTAACTTGCTTTATGACTCTTTTACCTGTCTAATTAGGTCTTATTTATTTATATAGTTGAATAACCTACAGCGGTAAGTGCTATATATATATATATATATATATATATATATATATATATATGTGTGTGTGTGTGTATATATATATATATATATATATATATATATATATATATATATATATATATATACCTTAGATTGTAAGTTTGCGAGTTTCTATCCTAAGTACTTCACCATGGACATTGGATTCCTAGCTCAAAGACAGGGCTCTCCTTCCTTTGCTATATGTAAATTTGTATTTATCTTTGTCTGAACTTAATTTATGTACAGCGCTACGGAATATGTTGGCGCGTTATAAATAAACTATAATAATAATATTAATGTATGTGTGTGTGTGTGTATATATATATATATATATATATAAACTAACAATACATTTGTTAACCCATTTGCAAGTATAAAAATAAGTAAAGAAGCTTATTTCTTTCCCAGAATTCACAGAAATACAGTCATTGTACTGCACTCTGAGGCAGCTGGGCAGGGACATGCAAATGAGAAGATTTACACTTAAATCCCCCCAAAAAACATTTTATACATGGCTTCTTTAAAGTATATGCTCGCTGTATTACACAACTTTAAGCAAAGCACAGGATTGGATTTTGCACATACCACTGACAGACAGTACTGTTTCGAGGTTGATGTCTCTCATCAGTGTGCGATTGGTTCTGGTTTGTGCATTGGATTTTACGGGACTTATTCACTGAAAAAGTTCCTTCAGTCATCAAAAAAATACTAATGAGTAGCGTCTTTACAAGCTGATATAATGGTTCATTTATTCAAAACAAGTATTTTATTTTTATTTTTTTTAAATGTCAAAAATACAAAAACATCTCACAAGGGAAATAAGATTGGCTTCCAAATACTGACACATATAAACATACAATACAAGGTGTGGAGAAGGAAGCCTCAACATTGATTAGACATTTGTTGGAAAGTCATTAGCGGAATATGAGTCCCACAATAACCATTTTGAAGTAATTCTATTTTTTTAATCCGGATTAGAGATGAGATAATCCAGTTCAATTTGTCTATTTTGTGCTATAGAGGTGCTGATAGCCTTCCAAGAGGAAGGGGGCCAGTTTTCCATCTATATGCTATCAACCATTTTTCGGCAAGGAGGATATGCATCACCAAACTTACTTTAATACCATCCAATTCCTTAGGGAACATATGAAACAAGAATACCTCCAGAGAAAGTTTTATCTCCATTTTAACTATTAACTTGTTATATGTTCTGTGGACATGGATCAAAAGTTCTAATTTTTTCACAATTCCACCACATATGGGCTTGGGTTCCCCTCTCCATACAACCTCTCCAACAAGAATCTGAGTTAGCCTTAGGATAAATTTGATTTAATATCTCAGGAACTATATACCATTTCGGCACTATTTTAAAGTGTATCTCCCTAAATGACATGCACTTAATTCAAAACAAGTTTAAAATCACTTAGATGACTTACATTTTAAGTTAGGCAGCACAGACAGCCCACTTGGCTGTTAGGTCTTTGTTGCATAACTGAAACCTTTATGGAGATATAGAATGTATTGTTGGTAAAATGCATGTTATCTTATTGGTTTTAAATGTTATCTTAATGGTTTTAAATCAGTTGTGGTCAATGACACACTATTAAACATGTTACCATTTAAAGCAAAACCATTTCTTGGCATAAATCTAGAACAGGGGGACCAGCTGGTCTTGTAAGGGACCCGTCTTTGCACAGATTTTAGTAGAGTGCATTATAACTGCAGATAAGTTCTTCAATAATCTATGTATAACTGTGACTAATGGTAGTGTTATGTTTAAAATATTAGGCTCCCATCATCCCTCTTTGTTCTGACAGGGTCTTATAGGACTAGCTGTTGGGAGCCACTATGCTTGGACTGTGTCTTTCAACCCCTATACACAGCATTTGGCCACCAATATGGTGCCCTACTTGAGCATTGTTAATTAAAAAAAATGTCCCACCTTTCTTTAAGCAGGGTTATAGGTTTTCTAAACTTAAATATCCACTGTAGAGACTATACAATAGGGTTTTATTTGTATGTTTAATTACTGATTAGCAATCACATATTATAATTGTCAAACTGCGATTCGTTGTCATCGCAGTTTGACAACCGATCGATCGCAAAGCCGATCGGGGCACACGCATACGCAATGCGCAGCATTAAGGGATGGGGAAGAGACACAGAGGAGGGAGAGGGGGAGAAATTGACACAGGGGAGGGGGAAAGAGATGCATGGGAAGGTGGGGGGGGGAAGAGACACAGGGAGGAAGAGACACACGGGAGGGGGAAGAGACACAGGGGAGGACAAGGAGGGGGGAAGATACACGGGGGGATATGGGGGAAGAGACACGAGGGAGGGGGGAACAGACATAGGTGGACGGGGGGAAAGAGACACAGGGGAGGGGGGAACAGTCACAGGGGAGGGAGAGGGGGGAAAGAGACACAGGGGAGGGGGAAAGAGATGCATGGGAGGGAGAGCGGGGAAAGAGACACAGGAGGGAAAGAGACTCAGGGGAGGGGGTTAGAGACACAGGAGGGTAAAAACAGGGGGTAAGGGGACATGACGGAGAGGAGGGGGGAAAGGAGACACAATGGAGGGAGAGGGTAAATGAGACACAAGGGAGGACGTAAACAAGGGGAGAGGAGACTCGCTCATTGTGAGGCCTGTGATGAGCCCCAAAGAATATTTAGTACAGCCTCCTGGGCAACTCACCTTCCACTCCCTGGACTTAGAGTTGGAGAGAAGCAGCTCTACTAGACCCTTAAATGCTGAAATTCAAATGTAAGTTATAAAAGCTATACTGATTTAATGCTTTATCATTGTCATTTATTACATAAACAAATTAAACACTATAGTTTGACCACTACAGTGGTCCTTAAAGAGTATTTTAAAACTAAATTAAGAACTAAATATGTGTTAAATATTTTGCAAACTGAGTTATGTAAAAGAGAGGCTGACAACCTCTCTGATGCTGATCTGTGCAACTCCCACTCCTCATTCCCTACCTTTATCACACTCATCTAGAAGCCATATGACACTTTTTAAAACCTGCAATACATTATGTACTTTGTAGGTTTAGTTATTTTTATGTTTTTGATGAATTAGCCCTACTTAGACCTACTTTTTGTTTTTAACACTCCACATATCTGATTAATTCACAACCATCTGCCCAGCCCTCTACAGTCTGTTTCCAATCCTCCCTCTGCTCAGAATACTCTGTTTTTATCCTGTTTGGTTTTAACAGATTTCTTATTAGCTTCTTATTTTATTAGCTTTATTATTTTATTTATTTCTATTGATAAAAGGATTTGAATCCAACTAGCAGGTAATCACAATATGAGTTAACCTATTATTAAAATGACGTGACACCCTTTACTGGTTAATTTGTTGAACTCTGGTTGCCTTCTTGGTATTGGAACAGAAATGAGAAAAATAGCCTTCCTTTAACTGTAAATCAAAATATGAATAACTTAGCAAAAATGTATTGCCTTATGTTCTTATTCTGTATTTTGCCCATTGCTTACCATGGACAAGTTTTAGGTAAATGGGACAGTCTTGCAGCAGAAGTGGTCGGTAAAACAGTATAGGGAATCAAGGATGTATGAGGCTTTCTTGAAGATTCCTTTTAACAAAATTCCAAATTTTTTAAGTATTGTCAAAAATAAGCAATTTTTAATTGATGGTTAGTTGCATAAAACTCACATACAGTGTAGGATTTTATTGGGTGTAATTCTATTAAGAAAGCTTCTCTCCTACCTGTCCATGTCATCTCACTGCTAATTATCCACAATTAGTTGAGGGGGTTGCACATTCCCTGTTCCTCATTCTGTGTGTGTCATACAGTCGGGACTGACTCTCGGTGACCTCAACCACAAAACAGTATGCTGATCCACTTGCTATCCATGGCAGAGATTGTGGCGTGGGTTGCCAGTTCCTTTTCTAGTCTGCCACAGCATACAGCTCCTGGTATTCCTAAGTGGTCTCCCATTCAAGTACTGACAGGCCTAACCCTGCATAGTTTCAGGGTGGTGAGATCTCTTGGTTCCCTGTCTTGAATCGAACTCAGGTTGCAGCGGTGAATGCACCAAATCCTCACCACTGGACCACCAGGGAACCCTCAATAGTTCTGCTTTAACCTCAGAGACACAGGTCTTACACTAAAAGCTAACCAGTATAATTAGCAAGCACTGACTGAGAGCAATTAGCATGGGCATATAACATGCAGGTGCAGAAGGAAACAAGGAAAGTATTCTGAAAATAATAATACCACACAACATATTATATATTATGTAACATTTGTGCAACTAAATACATTTTTTAAAACATGTTCAAAAATGCATATTTTTGTCTTATATGATGAATGTATTCACATTTTCGTTTTCCCATCATTTACATCATAGAATATGCATATCAGTGGACCTATTAGTACGTATTGTCTGCAATAACCTAAGTTTGTCTGTTTAAGTATATATGATGTAAAAAAATTAAATCATGAAGCAACACTTGGGATTTCTAATGCATTATGGATAACTTTTATGAATTGTGCCACAAATTGTAACCCACTTGATAATTACTTATTGCTTAATGTTTTTATGTTCTTTTCTAGGTTCTTATTTCAGGGGGAAAGAGAATTGACTCTAAACAACTTGCTTTGGCTGAAGAGTCTTTGTAGATGTTCATCAGCCACGGTGCAAATTCTGCTTCAAGAACCTCAAGTACTTTGCTTAATATTGAAGTTAAGGAGATGACAAAATGCTGTCCAACTGTGCAATATAACTAATACAACTAATACACCAACCCTTTTATTACTGAATCAATATTCAAACACATTGAGGCATTATAATGTTATTTATTACGAAGAATCATCACAACATGCAAGGGATCTGCTTTCCACAGTGATTTAAATGGACACTCCATATTCAATATAATGGCATCATTTACTCAAAGATTGATCTCTGATAATGGCATGCCATCCATTCCTGACACACACTAAGGTGCTCTTCACTGACTCTGAGTTCCTTGGTGGTTTGAATGATTTACCAATGGAGTATTTGGCTATGGTATATGGTTAGGGTTGCTTAGGGAGATCCACAAAAAGTATTGCCAATAAATTAGATAATCAGCACTATTGGAACATACAGACGAGTGGTTCATTGAAATGTCTATGATGTTGCTAGAACACAATCCGACACATTTCACATCTTGCATCTAAAAGAATCACAACCTTTCCTCCAGATAGGTCAGGATTTCGGTTTAACACTTCATGAACACTGATGAAGCTCTTCCTACTCAACATATGGTGAAGTGTCTAATTGCCTCATCTGTGTTCTCATAGTGTTAAACCTAAATCATGACCTGTCTGCATGGGTTTAGGAATCACTGATCTAGCATAAGGAAATCCCTTTCAGCTAAGTTGTGTCAGAGGCAACAAATTGTGATTCTCCATTTTGCAACTCCTGAAGCAAACACAGTTCCACTAGCAGCTTCTTATGGGTCATTTGGTGTAGTGACTATGGTTGCAGCGAGCGCCGCATTATTGCATTGACCAATAGGAAGCTGCTAAGTGTCCTGTGAATATGAAGATTCTCAGTTTGCTGTCCACTCACATTAGACGTAGTCCAACCACGTAGAAGTAAGTAGAGAGAATCTAAAAAGTGTTAATTATTCATTGTTTTATATAATTTATTGACACATAGTACCACTTTTAATGTTATTTTAATCATATGCAAAATAATGTCCTTTACAATTCTAAATAATTTTTTTTAACTCTGAGACCTTCATTATAAAAAGAAAACACACTGTGACACATTATCAAATGCCCTCTTTCTGATCCAACAAAGCAAAAGAATTCTACCGATGCCGTTTTAAAGTACCATTGTACTAAAGTTATATAGAAGTGTCATGGATTATAAATGCATCTGGTAGAAGAGAATCAGTAGTGTATGTAAAAATGTTTGCATGAAAAAAGTCCCAAAATAAACATTAATAAACTTACTTTAGATTTTGCAAATTTCTTCTGTTTTCTGATTTTGAGAAAGAACGCCCCTGAAAACCCAGGCTAAATTAGCAGAAAATTCATACTTTATTTTGACCAATCAGAGGCAGCTACAACCTTTCTGTAATGTCTACAGATCAGTCTCTGCAGTAAAACGTCATGGAATATGTCGTTTTTTCTTCCAACCACAAGTCAGCAACTTCAGGCAATACTGCTCTGGTTCTCTTCATTGTACTGCTGTTGGCTTGAAGTTTAAAAAACATACCTAAATGCAGTGTTTCTATTGGCTAGTACCAGTTGCAATCCTTGTAAAGAGATCAAGGATGGGTGTTATGTGTCAGGAGTAGGTCTTGGTTGTCAGAAGCCTTGCTGCAGCAACCTATACCCTCTGCAGGTTATGATATTGTTGATCTGGAAGTCCAAGGAATATTGCATTGTAGTAGTCAAGACACATGTCTGTCTGATTATAACACTCAGTTTAATGCGCAAGAACACATTAAATATGTATCCAGTTAAATATGTCAGTTAATTTTAATAGAGGTTGGTAAAGTCCATATTTTTCGTGAAAATTTAGCATCTGAACTACATATTTTATTTATAAATACATAAGCAGATATATTTTAATGAGCATGCAGAAGAAGAGATTCAAACCAAGAAAAATATCAAAATAATTCCACATTATGGGTTTATCTTTATCTTCTGTGTGTTCTATTTCCTATGGGAAATGAATTCAATTGTAACCCATACAATAAATTAGTAAATAACCCCTACTAGTTGTATACTCTAAATCGGGGGTCCCCAAGCCCCGGGCTGCGGACCACCAGCTGTCCGCTGCCTCTGTTCAGCCGGGCTGTGTGCTGAGAAGAGCATGTGCGGATCTATCACTGGTGTCTCTCCCCAGCCCCCTCCTCTTACTTGTGCACTGAGCTGCATGGTTCAGTTCCCATTAGTCAGAAGTTGGATATCCTTCCCCTGCTGGTGCTTCATATTACTAGGAATTCCCCTGCCCTGCGGTATGAAGTCCAGGCAGGGAAGGATATGACTAATGGGAACCGGACCACGGAGCTCAGTGCACAAGTAATAGGAGGGGTCTGATTGGAGCTGCTGAGGGGAGGGGGGGAAGTGGGGCTGCTGGGGGTGGAATGGAGCTGCTGGGGGTGGAATGGAGCGGGGTTGTGGGGCTGCAGGGGTGGGGTTCGGAGCTAAAGAGGGCAGCTGGGGGTTTAATGGAGTTGCTGGGGGGTGCTGAATGGGGCTGAATGGGGTTATAGGGCTGCTGGAGGGTTGGGGCTGCTGTGGGGGGTGAATGGTGCTGCTGGGGGCTAAATGGGGCTGCCCTGGGGTGGAATGGAGCTGCTGGGGGGAGCTGAATGGGGCTGTTGGGGTCTACTGCTGAGTGTGATTGGGGGAGGGGTTGGGGGCTGAATGGTGCTGCGGGGGTTGAATGGGGCTGCTGAGATTGGAATGGAGCTGCTGGGGGAGCTGAATGGGGGTGCTGGTGGATTGGGGGCTGCTGCTGGGGGTGAATGGTGCTGCTGGGGGGTTGGGGGCTGAATGGTGCTGCTGGGGGCTAAATGGGGTGGAATGGAGCTACTGGGGGGAACTGAATGGGGCTGCTGGGGGGTGAATGGTGTTGCTGTACAGCGCTGCAGAATGTGTTGGCGCGATACAAATGAAAGATAATAATAATAATCGTGGGGCTAAATGTTGTTGGGGGGAGTTATTGGTGCTACTGGGGGGGGTTGTGGGCTGAAAGGTGCTGCTGGGGGGGGGGGATTGCAGGGGTCCACTGCACTACAGAAGAGGAACAAGAAAACCTAGTTTAAATATATATATATATATATACAGTGGATATCAAAAGTCTACACACCCCTGTTAAAATGTCAGGTTTCTGTGCTGTAAAAAAATGAGACAAAGATAAATTTCAGAACTTTTTCCACCTTTAATGTGGCCTATAAACTATGAAGAAGAATTGTCAAGGCATTAGATATACCATGGAACACAGTGAAGACAGTCATCATCAAGTGGAGAAAATATGGCACAACAGTGACACACCAAGAACTGGAGCTCCCTCCAAAATTGATGAAAAGAGAAGAAAACTGGTCTGGGAGGCTACCAAGAGGCCTACAGCAACATTAAAGGAGCTGCAGGAATATCTGGCAAGTACTGGCTGTGTGGTACATGTGACAACAATCTCCCGTATTCTTCATATGTCTGGGCTTATGGGGTAGAGTGGCAAGATGAAAGCCTTTTCTTACGAAGAAAAACATCCAAGCCAGGCTACATTTTGCAAAAACACATCTGAAGTCTCCCAAAAGCATGTGGGAAAAGGTGTTATGGTCTGATGAAACCAAGGTTGTACTTTTTGGCCAAAATTCCAGATATGTTTGGCGCAAAAACAACACTGCACATCACCAAAAGAACACCATACCCACAGTGAAGCATGGTGGTGGCAGCATCATGCTTTGGGGCTGTTTTTCTTCAGCTGGAACTGGGGCCTTAGTTAAGATAGAGGGAATTATGAACAGTTCCAAATACCAGTTAATATTGGCACAAAACCTTCAGGCTTCTGCTAGAAAGCTGAACATGAAGAGGAACTTCATCTTTCAGCATGACAACGACCCAAAGCATACATCCAAATCAACAAAGGAATGGCTTCACCAGAAGAAGATTAAAGTTTTGGAATGGCCCAGCCAGAGCCCAGACCTGAATCCGATTGAAAATCTGTGGGGTGATCTGAAGAGGGCTGTGCACAGGAGATGACCTCGCAATCTGACAGATTTGGAGTGTTTTTGAGGAAGAGTGGGCAAATCTTGCCAAGTCAAAATGTGCCATGCTGATAGACTCATACCCAAAAAGACTGAGTGCTGTAATAAAATCAAAAGGTGCTTCAACAAAGTATTAGTTTAAGGGTGTGCATACTTATGCAACCATATTATTTTATTTTTATATTTTTTCTTCCCTCTACCTAAAAGATTTCAGTTTGTTTTTCAATTGAGTTGTAAAGTTTTTAGGTCACATTAAAGGTGGAAAAAGTTCTGATATGATTTATCTTTGTTTATATATATATAATTTTATATGTAATATAAAACATGTATAATTGGTGTCTGTCTAAATATATACAGTATCTCACAAAAGTGAATACACCCCTCACGTTTTTGTAAATATTTTATTATATCTTTTCATGTGACAACACTGAAGAAATGCCCCTCTGCTACAATGTAAAGTAGTAAGTGTACAGCCTGTATAACAGTGTAAATTTGCTGTCCCCTCAAAAGAACTCCACACACAGCCATTAATGTCTAATCAGTTGGCAGCAAAAGTGAGTACACCCCTAAGTTGAAATGTCCAAATTGGGCCCAAAGTGTCAATATTTTGTGTGGCCAACATTATTTTCCAGCACTGCCTTAACCCTCATGGGCATGGAGTTCACCAGAGCTTCACAGGTTTCCACTGGAGTCCTCTTCCACTCCTCCATGATGATATTACGGAGCTGGTGGATGTCAAAGACCTTGCACTCCCCCACCTTCCGTTTGAGGATGCCCCACAGATGCTCAGTAGGGTTTAGGTCTGGAGACATGCTTGGCCGGTCCATCATACTTACTTTCAGCTTCTTTAGCAAGGCAGTGGTCGTTTTGGAGGTGTGTTTGGGGTCATTATCATGTTGAATACTGTCCTGCGGCCCAGTCTCCTAAGGGAGGGGATCATGCTCTGCTTCAGTATGTCACAGTACATGTTGGCATTCATGGTTTCCTTAATGGACTGTAGCTCCCCAGTGCCGGCAGCACTCATGCAGGCCCAGACCAAACATATATACACGTATGTCTCTAAAAATGCCATATTGAATACAGCATTGTCAATCTAAAGAATGCAGCAGTATCACCCTATTGAATACAGCAGCGTCACTACAGAATACAGCAGCGTCACTTTACAGAATAGAGCAGCGTCACTCTACAGAACGCAGCATCATCACACTATGAAATGTAGCAGCTTCACTCTGAAGAATTTATTATTGCCGCTCTTTAGAAGACAGCTTTATGTTCTTCTCAACCTGTCATATGCTGGCTTATTATGATGGTATTATGGTAGTACAGCTATGGCTTCTCATTGTCTGACAGAGCAGGTAATAAACGTACTGAAACACACGTAAAATTCTCTCAGATGCAACAACAAAAAAATCCCTGTCCCTTTAATAAACAGTTTATCTAAATCAGCGGTCCTCAACCTGTGGGTTGCGACCCCTTTGGGGGTCGAATGACCATTTGCCAGGTGTCGCCACCGGAGGTCTCTCTCGCGCTGCCGCAATGCTTACTGATCGGCAGCGTCTGATGTCATCATAGCGTGGCTGCGCTGTCCAGTGTAGTGCCTGACGCGCGTGTTTCTTCTGTTCACTTCAACTGAGGCAATAGGCATACCTTCTATCCTTCACACCAGTATATGAAGTCTAGTTAAAGTAGGAATCAATTAAGATATTAACTCTTTCATCCCTGTCAGTATTCGTATACCTATATACAATAGATCAGAGACTGTTAGGGGTCGCCACAACTTGAGAAATGTTATCAAAGGGTTGAGAACCGCTGATTTAAATGTTTTATGCAACGGAATCTGTAAGCCCTTCTTTGGTGGTAAAATGGTATTTAATTGATGATTTTAGCTTGATTTAAGGTACAATCTCAATGAAGAAATGTATAGGCAGCGCTTGTACTGGATTTACTGAAATACTCTACTTGTCAAACTGGGATCGCATTGTTGGCGCTGAGAGCATCATCCAACCATGGAGCGTTGATGAGATTGCAACAACTGGCATATGTTTTGTCGCAATACTCCATCAACCAATGGCAGTTTAGTTTAGTTATTATGAAACAGTGTTTTATATTTAAACTTATAAGACAGTACTACTGAAAACTGGAAATACTTTTTGATTAAAAAATAATCTCTTCTATACCTTTTATAAACATTCAGTGAACTATATTACATTTTTTGGGCTTACTTTATTTTACCACTCATATTGCTCAGTATTGGGGAGGCCAATTCTTCCACTCAGAAATCTTCCTCCACCTTCTATAGCTTTTGCGTGCTAAATGGACCTATCCTGTTATGTGCACGCACGCTTCAGTGCTGGGAAGCGCGCCGTGGAAGTCAAGATTTAGCTGTCTGTAAGTGCCTGGTAAGTCATTAGGGGTTTTCGGGTTATGGGGTTAGGGTTAGGGCCGGTAAGTGGTGTGGGGGGTTAGGGTTAGGAAGGTACTTTTAGGGGGTTAGGGTTAGGGCCGGCAAGGGGTGTAGGGGGTTAGGGTTAGACGGTTAGGCATGTGGGTTATGGCCGGTAACTGGTGTAGGTGGTTATGGTTTGGGGCCGCCAAGGGGTGTTGGGGGTTAGGGTTAGAGGGATAGGGGCTTAGGGAGTACATCGGGACGCATGCCTGCCCTGCACCGGGAGTCTTCCGTGCATGCACATAACAAGATAGATCCCATTTTATTAAACAAATAATGTGTAATTCATAATATTGCACACCACACAAAACTCTTCCTTTAATACATAGAAAAATTAGGTACCGTACTTACTGTATAATGTATATATTATTTACAGTTTTGAACATAGCTATCTATATTAATTTGAACTATGTAAATAAATATTTTTTACTTTTTTTTATTATTGGCAGAGCTTTGTGTGCTATACAATAATACGATTTAGACTTTTCAAGCACCAGCTAAACAAGTTGGAAAATTAAAAAATATTTCAAATATTTCATTAAATTATTTTTATAATGATAAATATTTCAGCATTCAACGGTCCTCTAACATTCATTATATGCTGAAGGCGTAAATAACTAGACCTATTTCAATATACAGTATTATCGCATATATAGATGTGATCATTGCGGGTTGTTGCTAACGTTGCGGGCTCGCGCATCCAGCCCTCAAGCAACTGCAGCCCTCGCAAAGCGAGGGCAGCAGTTGCTGGCAAGAAGCACCAAAGGCGCTATTTGCGCTGGTGGAGATGAGCGCCATAGGCGCTCATCCCTACAAGCCCGCACGACTTAGGCAGTGAGCGCCGAAGGCCATTGGTGCTCATCCCTACGACCCGCGGGAATACAGATCAACAGAAATCACAATTACACAATTCAAAATGCGAGACCTGTAGCACTTTGAAAAAATCAAGTGGAAAAATGACGACTCGTAACACTTTGAAAAAAGGAAAGTGGCACTTATAAAAAAAAAAACGAGGTCCAGAAAAATATGAAGTTAACGGCCAAACCATGCACAATACAAAAACAACAAAAACACAAAGAAAAAAAACATTAACAAAACATCACATGCAGCACAGGGGGACAGCCAGGACGTCTGGGATTGAGGTTGCACGACAATTTAAACACAATTTGCCCAGATTCGGCACTGGAAAATCGCCTAAGTGACAAGAAAAATGGCAGCCGAAAAAAACGAAAATGAGGCTACACAACTCCTAAACGCACAAAACACCACCAGGCACATAAGGATGGAAAGCGGGACTTAGAAAAAAACAAGTACGAGACGCGGGACATAGAAAAAAAATACGAGATAAAAAAAAAGTCGCTCAGCACAGGGGTCACAATGAGTGCTGAGGGTGTTCAGAGTGGCAAAAGTACATGAGGGAGAGGCTTGCAATGAGCACCGAAGGCGCTCAGCTCGAGGCTTGCAAGGAGCGCCAAAGGTACTCGGTGGACCAATACCCTTACATTGTGTGCAAAACAGCATTACCTGCCTTACAATTTTATGACCGTCATTTTTTGACGGGCAATTCGCTAGTATATATATATATATACTAGTGACTTGCCCTTCAAAAAATGACATCAATAGAATTGTTGTGTGAGTACCTTTGGCGCTGATTGCGAGCTTTGCGGTGAGTGCCTTCGGGGGTCTGGGTTGGTGTTTTTTTGGTTCTCAGAGCCCTTCGGCGCTGATTGCAAGGTCCATGCTGATGGCCTTTTGGCGCTCATTGCGAGTCTCTCCCCTGGGGTAGTTTTACTCCTGTGAGCACCCTTGGCACTCCTTGTGAGGCGTGCAGTGAACGTATTTGGCGTGTATTGCGATCATGTGGTGTGGTGTTTTTTAAAGTTTTCTGTATATGTATTTTTAAATGATAGTTAATTTTGATGTTCCTGCAGCATACAATGTAGATTTTCATTCTTGGTGAGCTGAGGTGTAAGTGCCAGCAATGTGTGCAGTGTGTAGTGTAAATAGGCTGCGTGCGCGAGGGGAAACCGTTTGTGTAGCTGTGTAGTTCCGCATTTTGTAATGTGAATGTTAGTATGTGCAAGGTAGTGGTGTAAAATGGCGGCGATTGCATATGTGTTAGGCTGGTTTGGATCATTTTGCTTCCTTTTATACCTTGTACTGTCCTGTGTAAAAGTCGTATGTGTGTGGCGGAGTTTTGCATGTTTAGGGGTCGTGTAGCCTCGTTTTCGTTTTTTTCGGCGGCCATTTTTTTTCTCGCTTAGGGGATTTTCAAGTGGCTAAACTCTGGAAATTGGACTTAAACTGACGTGTAACATGACTTTCAGGCGTCCTGGGTGCCCCCCCTTGCTGTGTGTGATGTTTTTTTTTGTTTCTATTTTTTGTGTTTTTTGTGTTTTTCGCTGTACACGGTTCAGCTGTTAAGTTTGTATTTTTTGCGTCTTGTATTTTTTTTAATCTAAGTCGCGATTTCCTTTTGTAAGTGTTACGGGCCGTATTTTTTTTTCATGCAATATTTTTAAAGTGCTACGGGTCTCGCAGTGTGAATTGTGTATTTGAGTTTTCTGTTGATGTGTAGTCCTGCGGGTCATAGGTATGATGGTAAAGTCGTGTGGGGTCGTAGGGATGTTGTGTGGGGTCGCTCCCTGCCTAAGTCGTACTGCCTAAGTCGTACAGCGCTCATCTCCACCAGCGCAAGAGCAACTTCGGCGCTCCTTGCCTGGCCGCAACCAAGGTCCTCGCTTTGCGTCGTCTGCGATTGCGGCTGCAGTTTCCCTGTTGCGTTGCCAATGGATTTTGTCAAACCCGGCTGCTGAAAACTATAGTTAAAGTGTGATTAGTTAAATTAGTGATTTACTGATGGACCAGTACCAGTGACACTACCATGAGTGTGTACTACCATTTCTCTTTTACTAGATTTTGTCCAACAGGACGCACTGCGTGTAATGGATGCTGCTTTGATTACTGGTCACCATTCCCAATACATTGCCACATTTAGTTTTTCTTAATAATGGAGAATGCAAGAGAACACAGAGATTCTGCTTTGATCTCCACGTTAATGTACTATTTATTTTCAAAAATATTTTTCTTATTGAGAAAAGCATTTATTTGTGGGCAAGCAATGCAATTCTGGATTATGATGATATTTGAAATGGTAATATGTGTGCATATGTTATTATTACATAGTTACTACCACTGAATTTAATATATGATTGACTGTACCATTGGTAATCATTTGTAATGTGAATGTTTTGTTTTTTTCTTCAAGTTATTATAAAAGTTAAGTTTTATATACAAGTAAGGAACTTTTTTTCTCTGTTTCTTTGGTATTGTCTGCTTACAGTTGTGCTCAAAGGTTTGCATACCCTGGCAGAAATTGTGAAATGTTTGCCTTTATCTTGAAAATATGACTGATCATGCAAATAAAAATGTATTTTATTGAAGGATAGTAATCATATGAAGCCATTTATTATCACATAGTTGTTTGACTCCTTTTTAAATCATAATAATTACAGAAATCACCCAAATGGCCCTGATCAAAAGTTTACATACCCTTAGTTCTTAATACTGTGTATTGTCCCCTTTAGCATCAATGAGCGTGCAGTATATTGTAATAGTTGTCTATGATGCCCCTAATTCTTGCCGGTGGTATAGCTGCCCATTCTTCTTGGCAAAATGCCTCCAGGTCATGCAAAGTCTGTGGTTGTTTTGCATGAGCCCCACGTTTGAGATCTCCCCAAAGTGGCTCGATGATATTATGGTCAGGAGACTGTGATGGCCACTCCACAATAAAGGTCTCTGCAAAAATTTTAAAAACAGTGCTCCATCTCCCTTTAACTTAGTTGTCCTGCCATACAGTGCCTTGCAAAAGTATTCACCCCCTTGGCATTTTTCTTGTTTTGTTGCCTCACAACCTGGAATTAACATGGATTGTTTGAGGATTTGCATAATTTCATTTACAGAACATGCCCACAACTTTGAAGATGTTTTTTTTTTCTTTATTGTGAAGCAAACAACAAATAGGACAAAATAACAGAAAAAGTCAATGTGCATAACTATTCACCCCCCTAAAGTCAATACTTTGTGGAGCCACCTTTGCTGCAATCACGGCTCCAAGTCGCTTTGGATAAGTCTCTATGAGTTTGCCACATCTTACCACTGGGAGTTTTGCCCATTCCTCCTTGCATAACTGGTCCAGCTACTTCAAGTTGGATGGTTTGCGCTTGTGAATAGCAATCTTTAAGTCTGATTTTGTATTGGATTGAGGTCTGGGCTTTGACTAGGCCATTCCAACACATTTACATGTTTCCCCTTATACCACTCAAGTGTTGCTTTAGCAGTGTGTTTGGGGTCATTGTCCTGCTTGAAGGTGAATCGCCGTCCTAGCCTCAAATCACGCACAGAGTGGTACAGGTTTTTCTCAAGAATATCCCTGTATTTAGCACCATCCATCTTTCCCTCAACTCTTACCAGTTTCTCAGTCCCGGCTGCTAAAAAACATCCCCACGGATGGTGTTCTTTGGGTGATGTGATGTGTTGGGTTTGCGCCAGACATAGCGTTTCCTTTAATGGCTGAAAAGTTCAATTTTAGTCTCAACAGACCAGAGCACCTTCCTCCATACACTTTGGGAGTCTCCCACATGCCTTTTCGCAAAGCCATTTTGTTTTTTGCTGAAAGTAATGGCTTTCTTCTGGCCAGTTTACCATAAAGCCCAACTCTATGGAGCGTGCGGCTTATTGTCGTCCTATGTACAGATACTCCAGTCTCTGCTGTGGAACTCTGCAGCTCCTCCAGGATTACCTTAGGTCTCTGTGCTGCCTCTCTGATTAATGCCCTCCTTGCCAGGAGGCAGGTTTGCTGTTGTGCCATGTTCTTTCCATTTGATAATTATAGATTTGATGGTGCTCCTGGGGATCATCAAACATTTGGATATTTTTTTATAACCTAACCCTGACTTGTACCTCTCAACAACATTGTCCCTTACTTGGTGTTCATGGCAGTGTTTGGTTAGTGGTGCCTCTTGCTAAGGTGTTATAGCCTCTGAGGCCTTTCAAAAAAGGTGTTTATCTGTAATGACAGATCATGTGACACTTCGATTGCGCACAGGTGGACATCATTTCACTAATTATGTGACTTCTGAAGGTAATTGGTTGCGCCAGAGCTTTTTATGAGCTTCATAACAAAGGGGGTGAATACATACGCACAAGACAATTTTCTGTTTTCTATTTCTAAAAAATAGTTTTATGTATATATTTTTATCATTTCACTTCACCAACTTAGACTATTGTGTACTGATCCATCACATAACATTCAGATTAACAGAACATTGAACTTAAGGCAGTAATGTAACAAAATAGGAAAAAAGTCAGGGGGGGGTGAATACTTTTGCAAGGCACTGTATAATGTACGTTACGTTACATTCACTTCTAATGTATAGCTGTTTACAATTATTTTATTTCATATTAAGGGTGTGCTTGCAGTTGACTTTGGAAACTTAATGAACATTGTAAAAAATGTCAGTTTTTATACCTCCTAACCGTTAAAAATGGACAGCAAGGCTTACACACTTGAAAATATACATTCTGATAGGTAATGGAACTGATATTTTGTAATATGTGTAGACTGAGGTTTAGAGATACAAAGTTGATATGTGTACAGTGTTTCATTATGTGGAATAGACACTTGAAGACTCCATCTTTCTCCTAGACTTTGAGATAAAACAAGAAGAACTAGAGAAAGTGGGATATGATCAAGGCTGGAGAACAGAGAGCAGGTCAGAGATGAGATTCTCAGCATCCATAATCACTAGTTTCTTATTAAATGTTTTTATTATAACCCTGCTTGGTCGTATCTGAAGATATGTTTCATGTCCTTACTGATAGTGCCCCTGTTTGTCTGGAGTTAAACATAATTAGATTGAGACCACACTGTTTTCAGCTGTATAGTATTAATAATTCACATCAAATAATGTACATAACATAAAAAAAAATGAATGCATGCATATTTATTAAAACACTCCAGATTACAATGAGCTGTCAGCAATCTCTATTTTACACAACCCTTTTGGTATATATAATATATATATCATATATATAGTTGTGGATCTTACGAATGTTGGTAATGTTTACGATGTTGGTCACGCGAAGTTGCGGGGCGGCAATGAGCGCCACAGGCACTCATCGCGAGGCCCGTGGGACTTAGGCTGCAATGTGCTCCAAAGGCGCTTATTGCAGGGCTTGCGATGAGCACCGCAGGTGTTCATCACAAGGCCCGCGGGAGTTAGGCACGCAGGACTTTAAAACAGCATAGACATGAGCACCGCAGGTGTTCATCACAAGGCCCGCGGGAGTTAGGCACGCAGGACTTTAAAACAGCATAGACATGAGCACAGGAGGTGCTCATGTCGATGGCCGCGATAGCCGTCGAAAAATGTAGTACATTGTCGCTGATCGCGAGGCACGCAGTTTACTAATTTAACAGCCAAAATTGTTTCCAGCGCATAAGCCGAAAAACATAAAAAAACAGCAAAAAAAAAAAAAAAGGAATAACACACTCACACACAGCACAGAGCCAGGAAGCCTGGGAGTCGGGTTGCAAGCGAATTTGAGCCATATTTGGCATTTTTCATCGATCGAAGAGAGGGAAAAATGGCGGCCGAAAAAACATAAAAATTCTGAAACAGATTCAAAACAAGGCCAGACACGCAGGACTTAGAAAATAGACATCAGCGAAGACAGTAACACACACGAACAACGCCAGGCACGCGGGACTTTGAAAATAAACATCAGCAAAGACAGTAACACACACAAACAACGCCAGGCACGCAGGACATAGAAAATAAACATCAGCAAAGACAGTAACACACACGAACAACGCCAGGCACACGGGACTTTGAAAATAAAACTAACGGCAGTCAGCGCAAGCCATATAAACATTCAGCAGACACACAGAGGAGAAAGACACAGGGAAGGGACAGGGGGGAGATGGTAGAAAGAGACGCATGGCATTCTCAAGCACAAAAGTTGCAAATCCGCTCATTGTGAGGCACGTACAGTAGACGAAAGGAGAGGCTTGCCCCAAAAGCGCTCATTGCAAGGCACGCGATGAGCGCCGGAGGTGATCATTGCAAAGCACAAAAGTTGTGGGTTGACAAGGCCTGCAATGAGCGGTAAAGCCGCTCATTGTGGGGCTAGCGATCATCATAACGCCCGTACAGTAGACGGAGGGAGATGCTCGCAATGACCTCCAAAGGTACAGCATTCCCAGCCTTACATTTTGATTCCCGTCATTTTTGACAGGCAAGTTGCTAGTATATATATATTGTTTTGCAAAAGTTATTAAAATGTTATGGCGGCAATAAATTTCTTCCCCGAAAGTCATAAATCTCACTACATACAAATATATTTATATCTCAGTGTATTGCCTATTTAATATTGTGGCTCTCAAGAACAAAATTGATGAGCATCGCCTTTAGTTCATTTTCATTCCACAAAACAACATTTCTTATTTACAGTTATTGAAGTTATATTTTAATACTTACAGAAAAACATCAACATTATTCACATTTCTTAAGGAAATTGTCTATTTTCTGTTGTAAAAAGGTATCAAAGGACTTGCTCAGAAGTTGTTTTTCTAGAAGCTTCTTCTGCTTTTGCTTCTCTGTTTCTCTTACGGAAATCTTCTCTAGCAGAGCTATCTCTCCTAGCTCTCTATATGTCAGAGACTGCATGCTGCTGTCAGGTTTCCTCTCCAAAGCAGATGTTGCTCTTTGTTTCCTCGTGACCGGTTTCTCAGATTTTTCTAGACTTTTGAGAGTCGATTCGCTGGGTGTTATTTTTGGTTCGCTTAGAAATGGAATCTCCTTCTCTGGTGTAGCGGAGGACAAACTCTTGTTTCCCCAACTTTTAAAAGCGTCATAAGATCCACTAGCCTGTCTCAGAGATGTTGGAGCAGGCGGCCATTTTGAATAAGTACCAGCACCTTGAATTTCTGCTGTACTTGCTGGTAGGTAACTTTTGGGGTTTCCAGTGCAGTGTTTGACTTGTTTTAAAGTTTGGATTTCCTCCATAACATGTTCCAGTTTTGATTGAGGAGTTATAGCTCTTTGGGTAAGTATCTTTTGCCGTTGGCTTACGACAAGGCCCATGGCATGCCTCAGCCTCATAAGACCTGCATTATGCTGGTAATGCATGCCATTCAGTTTCTCAAGTAAGGATTCCTCCTCTCTTTTATTCTGAAAGTAAGCTTCAGTTATCACAGGAGCTGACTTGGGCCTGTGTTTGACTGGACGATCCATCGATGTGGTGGTGGTGGTGGTGGTGGCTCTGTTCAAAGTTAAAGTGAAAGTTGTTAGTGGGATTTTATCCAAAAATTGCATATAAAGCAAAGAAATGTATATGTGCATGTATTATTATTTGCATAATAAGACATTATTCTCCACAAAGTACAACACAATTACATAAATATGTCCATTGGTTACATAGTCCCTGTCCTGAAGAACTTGCAATGTAACTATATGGAGAAAGATACATACATACACATTAGGATAAATGCATATGGAATTTAGGATGCTACGAAGTATATGCAAGTGTATATGTCTCTACAATTTTCTAAGTGAACTGTTGGAAAGAATCATTAAAAAAGGTGTTTTTTAAGGTGACATGGAAATGTATATCTTTTTCTTTGTTGCATCAGAAAGAGAGTATTTAACAATGTGTGTGTGTGTGTTTTTTTTTTTTAAATAAAGGTCAATAAGGAATAGGCATATGAATAAAACAACAGTTATGAGATAAGTTTGTGTTTTTTATTGCAGTGGTCACCAACTTTCGTGAGGAAAATATTCGATAATGGAGAGGTATACAATATAAAGGATGGGACTCCGACAGGTCTTGTGAATCAGTTTAATAATAGCATGGTTTACATGTCAACTTTTCAGTCCCCTTATGGGACATTTTTCAAGACAAGAAACTATGTGGTAGGTCGTAATTTATATCCCTAAACAATCTCTCGGACCATAAAATTACGTCACCCGTGCATGAACACCTAGAAGTGAGTCACACACACAATAGACGGGTAAGAATGAGCATAAGGAAAACACATTTAGATATTCAATTACTATATTTGCAGTTAATATAAAGCCTGGGTATACGTAATGAGGAAAAGTGTGTGTGTGTCGGGTTGGGGGCTGTTAGTATTATATATGTACTGGACCCCAAGATTTATGATGGAGGCCCTGCCTATAACTGATCATGGTCTCAACCGTCCCTCACAGTCACATGTAAAGGACCACTGTAATTATCCAGCTGTCATAATCACATATATAGTTGTGAGCGTACGAGTTGTTGCTAACGCTGCGGGCTCGCGCAGCGAGCCGAGGCCCTCGCGAAGCGAGGGCACTGCCCGAGGGTCTCAGTTGCTGGCATGGAGCGCCGAAGGCGCTCCATGCCAGCAACTGAGGACCCTCGCGAAGCGAGGGCCTCAGTTGCTGGCATGGAGCGCCGTAGGCGCTCCATGCCAGCACCTGAGGACCTCGCAAAGCGAGGGCCGCAGTTGCTGGCATGGAGCGCCGAAGGCGCTCCTTGCCAGCAACTGCGACCCTCGCAAACTTCACCTCGCAACCCAAACAGTACGACACACACATTACGACACTCGCAAACAACATACGACACACGTTCACACACATTACGGACTCGCAACACTCGGACGCAACTCGCGAACATTAGAAAATGTCAAACACAATACATACACACACCACATACATAAAAAACTTACCTACACCAAGAGGGAGCACCCAGCACCTCAAAAATACAACTTACACCTCGATTTTACTTCAAATAAAACAGTTTAGACACTAAAAAAAAAACGAAGCGAGAGAAAAAATGGCCGCCGAACAAAACGAAAACGAGGCTACAGCACTCTAAACTCGCAAAACACCACAAGAAACTCGCAAAACACCACAAAACACCTACGGATATTCCGATACAAACGTATAACACACATTACTCGCCATTTCTCGCCAATGCGGAAGTACGCGAGTACGCTAACGGTTTGGTCTCGCGCACGCACAGTGTTACACTGCACACATTCATCACGCTTACACAGCAGCTCCACAACACTAATGCTGCAGCAACATCAAAACAGATTGACAGCTCTTCAACACAATGCTTCAAAATAGGTAAAGTATATTACTTTATTAATCTATTAGTTATTTTATTAGTATACACCAAACAGCATTAGCTCACTTAAAATTTCATTGCCGTCATTTTTTGACGGGCAATTCGCTAGTTTTAACATAGTAGAGAGCAATAAAAATAACCTTTCAATTTATTGAGATAAAAAATAGTTGAAAATGTACACTTGAAATTGCTGCCTTCTAACCGTAGGAAACCCACCCCAGTATCTCTGCCATGAATACCAAGTGGATCAGCACAACAACCTGTGGTGACTATGCAGCACATTTGCCAAGACTCTGTCTCTATAGCCTTATTGAAAGGAAGTCTATGGCACTTTTTGTAAAGAATTGGAGAAGGACACGGCGAATGGTGGGTGGAAACAGCTCTAAAATGACTATAAAATTAAACATTGTTTATCACCACTTTAGTCTCCCAGCAGTATGAAACGCACAAATACCTTAACACCCCAGTTGGTTTATACTCCCTCTGGCTATTTTAAGAAGGTGCTCTAGGTGAAAAGAGCTGTGATTCACTAAAATAGAAGTTCCGCCAAGAGAGTAGAACTATATACTAGAGGATGATTTGAGTTGTTAATTTAGGGCTGATTTTTCTGTCTCGACTGTACCGTTTTAATAAATGGTGTTCACCTAATCTATTACTCTATGAGACTGCTTTACACTTGTTTTCGTTTGGTTTTCACTTGAAATTGTGTGGGCTTGAACTTTTCTCACCGTGAAAACAAGCAACACCGTTCAGTGTCCTTGAATCCCTTAAGAATTAGAATAAGACAGCTTTTGGATATATGATAAAGGAACTTCCAGAGAAATGTATCTCCTCTACAAAGAAGGACTCATGTTATGAGTTATGTATGAAGATAAGTACATACGGTAATATAAACCTTATTATATTGTCGTGGGTTTTGAGGGTAAAAAGAATACCACATACATCTACTGCCTACAATGTGTGAGCATCTGTTGGTTTTAATGTATACACATACACTTATAGTATACTTTTTTAACATATGAAGAGTTAAAACATTTTCATGCTAAAATTAAATAAACCTTTAAGTTGGTAAATAGGTCTTATCAAACCAAGCCAAGTCTTAGATGTTTTCAAATGGGTGAGAAAGTCTTTGTGAATGTCTCAAGATAGCGTGTCCTGAGACATACGCATCTCACTTCAATACCACATTGTTTTAAATAACATTATCAGAGCAGGTGTTAAGTACAGTGGTGTAGTCCATTGCCCAAAATGCTTGGCAGGTGAGATCTGGGACAGGGGTCACATATATTAATAATAATTCATATTAATTCATGTAACCAGAGCGCTCTCAAGTGGGCAAAGACAGATATACGCAACATATTATGCATATACATTATAATTATACCTATTACCTGAAAACCGGGAGTAACATATTGTAATTGGTGGAAACCAATCTTGTGACGATGGGGAATAAATAGTTTATCCATCTTGTCTGGTCTTTCCCTGGTCTTTCCTGCTTGTCTCATCTTTTCTGGTCTATTGCTCTGGGCTTTTTCTGTCTGCCCTGACAGTCCTGTCTGTGAAAACCTCTGACTCTCATTATTTGGCATAAACCTATGCCCCCTTTATATCTTCTGTAAGATATCATACTATATCTGTCTATATCCACATTCTATCCTATCTCTACAACGCTATCTAACAAACCAATAACACAAAGAGGAATTACTTCAAACTATCTTGAGAAGAGATCCTAAAATGAGACAGGTGTTACCCTGAAATCATATATATGGTAATGTAAAAACTTGTTTAATTTTCTTATTTGTAATGGAGGTAAATATACCACAATCCTTCGGTTCCCCTTTTGGGAGTGGTCACAGAACCAAGACTAATTAGCACATGTATTCCGGACTGTAGGTGTTAATCAATACCGTTTTGGCCCTAATATAAGCCGCACCCGTATATAAGCCGCACCTGTGAAATTCAAGGGGGAAAAGGAAAAAACTATAATACCCAAATATAAGTCGCACCCGTAAAATTGGAGAGAAAAAGACAAAAGTCAATTAGATTCAGGGAATAAAATAGTGATTTTATTTTACCATATACCATATATAAACAACTTGCATCATACGCCTCATTCCTAGGCTTGATGATGCTTTTCTCTCTAAGTGATCAGCCATACTTGCGAGAAACAGGCTTTCTAATCAGTATCTATGGTAACTTCTTTTGCGTGTTACAGACAGAAAATCGTAGCTCGCAAAATATTGCAATTGCAAATCGCAATTCAATTGCTTCAATTCCGTAGGCACTCACACCCGTAAACGGCAAATGTAAAAGAAACTCCTACGGGTTCCAAATAGGACCCGCAAGTGGTTTAAATGTATCACCGTAAATGCAAATTAAAAATCAATACTGCGCTGATAAATACAGGGAAAGCGATGAATTACGTTATAATTAATTGCACAACAGTCTCAAGCCTGCAAATCGGCAATCATTTGTTTGAGATCGCGAATATAAGCCACACCCTTAATTTCCAAGCTAAAATCTAAAAAAAAAGTGCAGCTTATATTCGGGCCAATACGACATATTTCATTCTGTGCCCATATTCCCTAAAACAGACTGATTGACTTTATTCAGTAATGTAACCATTTAACTCTGTTACAAAACCAATTATTAAAAACACCTATACAGCAAACCATACTCAGCAATACTCCACATATATAGGGCCTCATTCAAATGCAATTTGGCCAATTGAATATGGCTCTATATAAGCACAAAGCATATTTTTTTACAGCAGTTTTTAGTGAGTGAAGACCTTGCTTTTGGATAGAAGTTCACTAACTAAAAAAATATGTAAAAAAATATGCTATATGCTTATATAGAGCCCTAATTAATTGGCCAAATCACAATTGAATGAGGCCCATAGTCTTGTATCACACAATCAAAAAAACAGTTTTACATCATTATTGATTGAATTGACTGATTTGCTGAATTAAATTAAATGTAATCAATTTTGATATAAAACCGATCAACTATAATAGTTGTCAATCTGCGAGTTGTCATCGGGCTTGCGGGGCTCGCATAGCTGCGTATCTGCGGCTCTCTTGAAGCCAGTAACTGCGGCTCTCTTGAAGCCAGGGATGCAGTTGCGGGGGTGGAAGCCCTCGGGACTTAGCTGCAATTAGCACCAAAGAGGCTCATTGCAGGGGTGGAGATGAGCGCCACAGGTGCTCATCGAGAGGCCCGCGGTATTAAGCTGCAATGAGCGCCGAAGGCACTAATTACGAGCCCCGTTGGACTTGCAAAAATTTGCGGACCTCTGAAAAATTGCGGGATCTCGCTAAAAATTTGAATTTAACGCCCCAACGGAGAACTTGAAAAACAAACAACAAAACACAAATATGACTCCAATTAACTTCCACACTCACACACAGTGCTCAAAGCCAAGCAGCAGCTTCAAAGGCAAATAAAATATTAGTATGTATTAAGAAGGGTATAAAAGCAAGGGAAGCAAATATAATTCTGCCACTATACAAATCTCTAGTACGCCCTCATTTGGAATATGGAGTACAATTTTGGGCACCACTTCATAAAAAGGACATTTTAGAGCTGGAAAAGGTACAGAGAAGGGCAACAAAACTAATAAAGGGAATGGAGGGGCTAAGTTATGAAGAAAAACTATCCAAATTAAACTTATTTTCTCTAGAAAAAAGGCGTCTAAGAGGAGATATGATTACCTTATATAAATATATCCAGGGCCAATATAAAGAATTGTCAAGGGAGCTTTTTGTGCCAAGAAGTTTTCAACTGACAAGAGGACATCCCTTGAGGTTAGAAGTAAAAAGATTTCACCTTAAAGAAAGAAAAGGGTTCTTCACAGTAAGGGTGGTTAATCTGTGGAATTCTCTACCAGAGGAGGTGGTGACAGCGGATTCAATAGATAACTTTAAAAGGGGACTGGATTTGTTTCTAATTAAAAAGGGAATTCAGGGTTATCATGGATAATTAGAGAGGCAGTATTGATCCAGGGAGAAGTCCGGTCGCCGGTGTCTGGGATCAGGAGGGAATTTATATATATATATATTTTTTTTTTATACAACTAATTAATTAATAGTTAATCCGCATATTGCAGATCAGAGGAGATTTTAAAAGGTTGAACTTGATGGACTGAAAGTCTTTTTTCAACCTTAAATACTATGGGCCTCATTCAATTGCGATTTGGCCAATTGAATAGGGGTCTAAATAAGCACATAACATATTTTTTTTAATACATTTTTAGTTAGTGAAAACCTTGCTTTTGGATACATTTTTACTAACTAAAAACTTCTTTAAAAAAAATATGTTATGTGCTTATTTAGACCCCTATTCAATTGGTCAAATTGCAATTCAATGAGGGCCTATGTAACTATGTAACACTGCACAGGGGGAGAGCCAGGGAGCATGTGAGTGAGGTTGCAAGTTAATTTGAGGCATATTTGTCGTTTTTTTAAGATCGAAAAATCGCCTAAGCGAGAAAAACGTTTTGCTGTTTACTGCTTTCATAGAGTAACAGGTTATATTGCTAATTATCAAATATCATATATACTGTATCAAATAGACAGCTGATTGTTTATACACTCTGCGTATCATTTCTGTATTGCACTAACCAAATAATAGACTGTTCTCAGATAGACTGTTAACCAAACTTTATAAGTTTATATACACTGTTTATATACTCCTATATTGAACTAATCGAATATAGATTGTATTAAAATAAATTGTTAAACCACATTTGATAAGTTTATAAACACTACTTATTGTTAAGACTAGTTGTTATCCAATCAACCAAAAGAGATTGTAATAGACATCGGGTATATTGTGATCTAATGAAATAGCAAAGCTTACAAGTGTAAATACTTACTGTATAATTGTATATCCTTAATATTAGCCCAATAAAGGCTATTTCTGCACACAGCGTATACTTGTCTATAAATTGATCCTCAAACTCAATTAATCTATACATTGTTATATTTTAAGAAACAATATTAATCTATACAGTGTAATAGGTATGTCATATCAAATTGCATGACAATATTTAGGTTTTATAGTTATCTTCACTTACTAGATCCAGTGCTGAGGCAAAAACACTAGGAAAATTTGCAAATAAAAAGCATAAAAAAGGTCAATGTGATCTGATATGTCATCTAATGTTATGTTTATATAGAGAATACAATTAGAAAAATTCAATTACTGGCCATTAATGGTAACATAGATTCAATAAATATTGAACCTTCTGATCAACAGTGAAACTCTAACCCATTAAAGTAACTGCTTTTAATTTGTTGGCAGTTACTTTTAACCTAAAGATAAAACAATTGTGTATTCAGTCGTTAATTGACAGATTCCTTAGTGAGCCAAAGAGTTTATTTAAAAGTAGGGCGTGAAGCTAAGTGTTTTCCAACAAATCAGCCAGAGTACAAGATCCTATTACAGGAACAACACAGTCAAACATTGTAGTTAAATTAGATTACAATAATAACTTGAGGAGCCAAATGTATTGAAGGCAAAGCATTGGAGAACTCTTTGAGCACCTCTCCATTCCTGTTATTGACATGCATGGGTGTAGGAACTGGGGGGGGGGGGTGCAAATCCCCCCCAGATTTGTCTGTGTTTGTATGTATTTATATACAAGCTATTTTACGGCCTGTGTATACAATGAGCTGTACCCCCCCCCCACCCCCACCCGAATCAATCTGGATCCTACACCCCTGTTGACATGTCCTGGTATCCAACAGTTCACCCTTTTGTACATGTGGGAGGAAAATAACAAATTGAATGTTATGTAGTACATAATATTAAATAGCATACATCTTTGGGGTGTTCCCTGGCGGATTCAGTGCTTTCACTGCTGTGACCTGGGTTAGATTCCAGTCAGGGAACCAAGAAGTCACACCACCCTGAAGCCATGCAGGGTTGGGCCTGGTCAGTACTTGGATGGGAGACCACCTATGAATACCAGGAGCTGTATGCTGTGGCCCATTGTAGTAGGAACTGGCAACCCACTCCAGTATCTCTGCCATGTAAACCAAGTGGATCATCATGACCATGGACATAAAGATGGGTTACGGTCCATGAGTCGGAAACGACTAAATGATATATACATATTTTGGCCAGTGCCTTGTTAAATATGTGTACTAAATTAACTTGATGATCGTTTCTCTTTAAAAAATGCTTGTTTTAAAAGAACTATGTGCATCATTTATTATGCTTTTGTGTGCAATATTAACCCCCTTTGTTATGAAGCATATAAAAAGCTCTGGTGCAACCAATTACCTTCAGAAGTCACATAATTAGTGAAATGATGTCCGCCTGTGTGCAATCTAAGTGTCACATGATCTGTCATTACATAAATACAACTTTTTTTAAAGGCCCCAGAGGCTGCAACACCTAAGCAAGAGGCACCACTAACCAAACACTGCCATGAAGACCAAGGAACTCTCCACACAAGTAAGGGACAATGTTGTTGAGAAGTACAAGTCAGGGTTAGGTTATAAAAAAATATCCAAATCTTTGATGATCCACAGGAGCACCATCAAATCTATCATAACCAAATGGAAAGAATGTGGCACAACAGCAAACCTGCCAAAAGATAGCCACCCACCAAAACGTACGGACCGGGCAAGGAGGGCGTTAATCAGAGGCAGCACAGAGATCTAAGGTAACCCTGGAGGAGCTGCAGAGTTCCACAGCAGAGACTGGAGTATCTGTACATAGGACGACAATAAGCCGTACGCTCCATAGAGTTGGGCTTTATGGCAGACTGGCCAGAAGAAAGCCATTACTTTCAGCAAAAAAACAAATGGCACTTTTTGAGTTTGCGAAAAAGGCATGTGGGAGACTCCCAAAATGTATGGAGGAAGGTGCTCGGGTCTGATGAGACTAAAATTTTACTTTTCGGACATCAAAGAAAACGCTATGTCTGTGCCAAACCCAACACATCACATCACCCAAAGAACACCATCCCCACAGGGAAACATGGTGGTGGCAGCATCATGCTGTGGGGATGTTTTTTAGCAGCTGGGACTGAGAAACTGGTCAGAGTTGAGGGAAAGATGGATGGTGCTAAATACAGGGATATTCTTGACCAAAACCTGTACCAATCTGTGTGTGATTTGAGGCTAGGACGGAGGTTCACCTTCCAGCAGGACAATGACACCAAACACACTGCTAAAGCAACACTTGAGTGGTTTAAGGGGAAACATGTAAATGTGTTGAAATGGCCTAGTCAAAGCCCAGACCTCAATCCAATAGAAAATCTGTGGTCAAAGTTAAAGATTGCTGTTCACAAGCGCAAACCTTCCAACTTGAAGGAGCTGGAGCAGTTTTGTAAGGAGGAATAAGCAAAAATCCCGGTGGTAAGATGTGGCACGATCATAGAGACTTATCCAAAGCGACTGGGAGCTGTGATTGCCGTAAAAGGTGGCTCTACAAAGTATTAACTTTAGGGGGGTGAATAGTTATGCACATTTACTTTTTTTCTGTTATTTTGTACTATTTGTTATTTGCTTCACAATAAAAAAAAATAAAAAAATCTTCATAGTTGTGGGCATTTTCCGTAAATTAAATGATGCAAATCCTCAAACAATCCATGTTAATTCCAGGTTGTGAGGCAACAAAACAGGAAAAATTCCAAGGGGGCTGAATACTTTTGCAAGGCACTGTAAGTGCTATAGGAGCAACCCCCTTCTGAATCACAACATTGTCGCGGTGAAGGGGCTTGTGTTCCTCAATGAAGCTATGAGCTAAACCATGTAGGGTCACCCAAGATGGGTAGGTCCTAGCAGAGAGGTCAGACAAATGCGGCCCGCTGGAGAAGGAACTGGCAACCCACTCCAGTATGTTTGCCAAGAAAACCATATGGTTGAGCACTACCAGACACAAATTTCAAGATCATCTCTACCTGACTCTATATCTGATTTTGGGTTATTAATTAAAGAACTACTGTTCAATGAAAAAAATATCTATGTTTGAGCACTTGGACTCAAGAGTATACTAAGACTAGTAGACTAAGAGCATAGAGCCCCATTCAATTGAGGTTTCGGGCGATCGGGTAGCCTGTAAGTGAGGTCACAAGATAATTTGCTATTCAATTGGCGTCTTTTTGTGGGCTCCAAACGGGTTTCGAGTTACGGCCTTGAAAAAATGACGATAGTTAAACCTGTAACTTACAGCCTCCCGAAGCCTTTGATCTTTCACTTTCGCAAGAGTTACAATGGCTAAAATCGCAAATTGCTATTCAATTGTTCCAATTCCCCAAGGCTGCACTTGCGTTCAAACCTGTAAATGGGAAATGTAGCCCTAAATCCGACGGGTACTAGAGAGGACTCGCAAGGGCTTTAAAAGCCCATATGTATGCTCCACCTAAACGTCCCCTCTGCTGCTAACCTCACAGGGTCTCCACATTAACCCCTTGCTGCAGAGGTCCAAATTTGGACCCAACGGAATTTAAAAGGGTCCGCGGCACACAAATAGTTAACCCTGGCCCTAACATTAACCCCCTATGCTGCGGAGTCCCCATTGGGACCCCCATAGGGTCTCTACATTAACCCTTGCTGCTGGGTCACGATCGGGACCCCTGCATCATTTCAAATTCAAATTCCCTGCCTCGCAGGTCCTTACAGGATTGGCTGAAATCTGATTGACAGTGCTTTCAGCCAATCAGCGTGGGATACAGGGGTGTATCCCATTCTGATTCAATGAAATCTAATTGACATCCAATCAAAATCCGCAATTTTTTTTTTAGATTGGAGCATGCACGGGAACTTTCATTTGCGGGGGGGCGGGGGAGTTTGTTAGTAGCAGTTTTTTTTTATAGAACGTCGGGATTTTGATGGAGGGGCCTTTCCTGGCCCAGAGTGAAGACCAGGGCATCAGAGATCATCACTGGAGGGGCATTTTGGCCAGGTCAGTAGACTCATTAACCCTTTCTTTACAGGTTGTAAGTCTTTTTTATTTTAATGGTGTTTTTTATTTTATGTAATGTTTTTTATTTTATGTTTAAGTCTTTTTTTTTACTATAATGCTTTTCTTAATTTCATGTAATTAGAAGTTTGTTATTTTTTGTACTTAGTGGGGGTTTTATTTTCTGTAATGTGTTTTTTTGTACTTACTGGGGTGTTAGGGATTTGATTAGGGGGTTTGGTAGGTAGTGTAGGGGTTAATAGGGTAGTGTAGAGGGGGTAATAGGATAGGGTAGGGTTTAATAGGATAGGATAAGGGTTAATAGGATAGGGTAGGAGTTTATAGGATAGCATAGGGGTGAATAGGATAGGGGTTAATAGGATAGGGTAGGGGTTTATAGGATAGGGGGTAATAGAATAGGATAGGGGTTAATAGGAGGGGGGTTTATTGGGTACAGTTAGGGTTTATTGGGTACAGTTAGGGTTAAATAGGTACAGTTAGGGGTAATTAGACACAGTTAGGGTTAAATGGGTACAGTTAGGGGTAATTAGGTACAGTTAGGGTTAAATAGGACTAGATAGGGATAACTGGTTCTAGATAGGGTTAAGTTGTTAGTGATAGGGTTAATTATTGTCCCATAAGAGTCTATATAGACCCTTTGGAACTGATGGAGTAAAGCAGAGGTTAATTACAATTGTTGGGTGCCACGGGGGTACTGTAAGTACCCCGTGGCAGGGGTTAACTGTATGTGTGCCGCGGGCACTTTAAGAACCCACTGTGGGGATATTAATTTTTAAATTACGCTGGGTCCCGATTGGAACCCCTGCAGTAATGTAGGGACCCTGAGGGAGTCCCGATTAGGACCCCTACATCATGGGGTTCATGGGGTTCATGCAAGGTTTCCTTAAGTGAGCCTGTGGGGGATTGGCAGGTTTTATTGCCGCCATGATGATGGTCTCATTTACTATTGGCTCTGTCTAAGCAGTAGTTATGGGCTTGCATGCGCAAGCCCTGCTCTGCTTACATATGGAGCCAGGGTTTACGATTTCGGATCTCGGGCAGTGAGTTGCGGTTTTGTTCAATTGAATAGCCCTGGAATTGTAGCACAGTGCAAGCCCGCAACACACACGGCCTACTGCAAAAGAGTTGCAGGTTTGCAATTGAATGTGGCTCATAGTTAGACAGAAAAAAGTTATTAAACTAGGTTTTAATTAAAATATAATTGTGATGCATTTGCCTGACTATGGATAAATTCATGATAAGCAAGTGGGATTTGTGTGTACGAGAGGGGTGTTCACATTTATGGAAAGCTGTGATTGCATCTTTTTTTCAATGTACAGTGGTCCTTTAAGTTAATATAATATAGCAGCTAATGGTAGCAACCCACCAGTGTTCATTTTGTTTGAAGTGTTTGCCAATAAAAGGGTTGTACACTACACTGTTAGTCCTCGTTTGCTCCCCTCCCCACCTCCATCTTTATTTACTTACAGTTTTGCATGTTTTGGTTTCAGAAGAAAGAGAATTTTCCCTTTTTGAACTCCAATACTCCATCATAGAAATTATTTGGTGGACCTATGAACCTGAGACCTGGACTTAAGCACTTGGATATCATACAGACTGTTTTGGAGCCAGAGTAAGATCTAATCCATGCCGGAGTACATTACAGGAAACAAACATCATTGATTGATGATATTTAGTGCCTACTTTATAAGGTACTATATATATATATATATATATATATATATATATATAATTAATCAGAGTAATGCAGTATCTTTTTATTATACAAACTTATTCATAATATAGTGACGAGCATTCGAGAGATAAACCTCTCAACCTCAGGTCAAAAAACAATACTGATAAAAATATAAAGAGAAGCAAAAAGTGGGCAGATAAAAAGGGAAATAAAAAATAATTGGAAAAAAATGAATTAGGCAGAGATAAGAGAGACGCAGACCAGCATTGTAAATAATGTCCTGATAGGTCAGTATGTGAGTCTGTAGATCAGGTTTTAGATAAGAACACATCAGAGCCATCATTTAAAGCCATAAATGTTCCCACAGTTTGTGGATTAGAAACACAGCAATTGAACAGGGGAGGCAGGTGGAATGTGAATTCTAAAACATGTTGATAGTAAGATAGAAAATGTAAATCAATATTAAGCCCAGTATCCTTTGTATAAAAACATTTTATTATTTTGAATTCAAACGTTTTCCTCGGTTGGATAGTTTTGAAATTCCCTCTGAGTATTTTGATTTTCAGGTTTTGGATGGAGTGATTCTGCTGGGTGAAATGGTGTACAGTAACTGTCTTCAATGTGCTTTTTGATGGAAAGTCTGTGTAGATTCATCCTCAAGTGTAATTTTTGACTGGTTTCCCAATGTAACAGCCCCATTCATACACAGTACATTTTATTATGTAGACTACATTGGATGATGTGTATGTATATGTATGTATTCTGATGTTGTAGCTCTTGTTGTTATGCATGGCTGTTTCCTCTTTGCAGATATGCTGTCATAGTTTGCAACAATTTTTATTGCAAGGTTTGGTGCCGTTTTCTCTATAATGCTGTTCATTGGCCAATCTTCTGTTCACCAATGTGTGTCTTAAATTTGATGGCTGTCTAAATGCAAGAATTTGATGTTTGGGGAATACATTTCTGTGTCCTCTGTTAGTGGTGGCTGTAAATCCTTAAATATGTTGCAAATTCCTTCTAGAGCAGGGTGGTTTGTGGTGACCAGTGGTGTACGTGAAGTTCTTTCTTTAGTTTTGTATTGTAACAGGTGTTCCCAGGGGTGTTCTGGTTGCAGAGGTTACGTTCTGTGGGATAACACAGGGTTTGTGACCCTTCTGTATGAATGAGTCAGACAGTGTTTTTAAATGTTTATCATGGTCCTCAGTGTCTGAAAATATGCAGTGGTATCTGACGGTTTGACTGTGAATTATCCCTTGTTTAGTGTGTGATGGATGGAAGCTAGAGCTGTGGAGGTAACTGCATCTGTCTGTAGATTTCCTATACACTCCATCCAAAACCTGAAAATCAAAATACTCAGAGGGAATTTCAAAACTATCCAAGAGCGGAAAACTTTTGATTTGAAAATTATAAAAAAAATTAATACAAAGGATACTGGACTAAATATTGATTTCAGTTTCCTGTCCCATTATCAACATATTTTAAATTCACATTCCATGTCTCGTCTGTTCAATTGCTGTGTTTCTAATCCACAAACTGTGGGGAAATGTATGGCTCTAAATTATGGCTCTGCAGTATTCTTATCTAAAACATTATCTACAGACTCACATACTGACCTATTAGGTCATGCTGACTGTGATCCAGAAAATCCAGGCCCTGAAAAGGGGTCCGTGACACTGATCTATTAGGTAGGTGCATCCAAAAGGATGATTGACTGGTAAATTGCACACAGCAATACATTTACAGTTGTTTAATTAACTATGCTCATCATTTGCTTTAGTTTTAAATTATACCACATTTCTAACCTCAGCTGTGTGCATTTAAGAGCACTGGCTTAATCAGGGTAGTTTACAATGCTGAGGTTCTGTTGTCAGTCATGTGTTAAAATAACACATTACAAGAGTGTTTTATATAATATTCATTATTAAATAATAAGTAAAAAAAAGTCTTACCTCCAAGCCTTTACATCCATCAGTAAAATGTACACAAAGAATATTAGTGTAGGATATGCAGCCCTTAGTAGAACATGCAGTAAATGTGTCTATGTGAATATGAGCCTTGATCTGCCTCTCCCAAACACTTAAGAACTGTTGAATTGATTGTCTTATTGTTTGAGCAGCATATCCTCGTCACCTCTTCCCGTTACTTCGTGGGAGGTCTGTGATTATTAACTGTACAACACTTCTTGGAGATAAATAACACCCCTAGTGTAGGATTTCCCCAGAGCACGTATTTATTTATTTATTTATTTATCTATTTTCATTTGTGAAATCATATGTTGTTCATTAATTGTTCGGGTAGCTATGGGTTTTCAAAGCTATTGGGCAGGTAGGTTCTTTCCATAGGACAAGGTGTCCTGTGGCAGAAAACAGCACAGTAAATATAATCTTATATTAAAGGGACACCGCATGTTCCAAATATTGAATGATGTAAAACTATAGGTAATATGAAGTAATTTCTTGATTGATTGATTTTAAATTGGATTTTCCTGCCATGCATTTACATTAAGTGTGGACATTACACACACACTACCCAACAAAAACTTTGATATATTCATGACATGACACAAATAGCAGCAGCTACTGACTATCAGTTTATCCAGAAATCAAATTACTGGTTCAATTGGGCAGTTTCTTCATCAGTCAATCAATAATTATCCTTCAGATATCAATCTATAGGTCTCTTACAGCTATACCAAACTTAATCATCATCACTTACTCCTCATATCCATCGTCTCATCCTTCCTCTCCTTTTTTCTTCTTTCATTTTTTATTATTTTCTCTTGTTTATTATACTGTTTGTATTTGAAAAATGTAAATAGCACAATACAACTAGCTTTATTTTAAATCTCTTTATAAAAGCTTCATAATTAGGTATATTTCTCTGCAACCGTTTATGTGTATACTAACGAATTGCCTGTCAAAAAATCACGGCAATAAAAGTGTAAGCCAGGCAATGCTGTTTGCCCCACAATGTAATCTTTTGGTCCACTGAGTACCTTCGGCGCTAATTACAAGACCCGCGCTGAGCGCCTTCGGCGCTTATTGCGAGCCTCTCCCCTGGTGTAGTTTTAGTTGTCTGAGTACCTTTGGCCCTCATTGCAAGCCCGGCTCTGAGCGCCTTCGGCGCTCATTGCGAACCTCTCCTCTCATATACGTTTGGTTCTCTGAGCACCCTGTGTGTTCATTGTGAGCCCCGCGCTAAGCGCCTTTGGCGCTTATCGTGTGGCTCGCAATGAGCGCCAAAGGCGCTCATTGCGAGGCTCTCCTTTTTTATTTTTATATATCTTTTGTAATAATAATTAATTAATGAATTAATTAAATAATAAATGAATATACCTTACCGATTTGTAATTCATATATCCAGCAATCAATATCCTAAAGAGCTAACAATCCCTTTTGATTTTCCTGCAGCATACAATACACATTTGGACTGTTGGTGACCTGAGGAGAAAGTGTCAGCAATGTGTGAAGTGTGCAGTGTAAATAGGCTGCGTGTGCGAGGCTAAACCGTTTGTTTAGTTGTGTAATGCGGTATTTTAGATTGGTTATGTCGTTAGTTGTAAGTTAGTGTTGTAAAATGGCGCCGATTGTCTATGTGTTACCGTAATTTCTAATAGTGTATTTTGTACCTCGTACGTTCCTGGGTAAAAGTCTTATGTGCCTGGCTGTGTTTTTCGTGGTTATGGGTTGTGTAGCCTGGTTTCCTTTTTTTCTGCCTCCATTTTTTTTCTCGCATAGGCGATTTTTGAGTGGCGAACCTCTGCAAATTCAACTTAAATTTGCATGCAACCTCAGTCCCAGACATCCTGGCTGTGCCCCCGTGCTGTGTGTGATGTTTTTTGTCTTCTTTTTTTGTGTGTTTTTCAATGTGCGTGGTTCGGCCGTTAACTCCGTATTTTTTTGACATCATATATTTATTTATTTTTATCCCGCGGGTTGTATTTTTTTTTCTAAGTCCTGCTTTCCTTTCCAAAGTGTTACGGGCCGTAATTTTTGCAGGCGATTTTTTCAAAGTGCTACGGGTCTCACACTATGAATTGTATAATTGAGCTTTCTGTTCATCTGTAGTCCCACAGGTTGTCGGGATGATGTGTAAATCGTGCTGGTCGTAGGGATCTCCACCAGCGTAATGAGCGCCTTTAATGCTCATTGCCTGGCCGCAACCGCGGCCCTCTCTTTGGCACTCACTGTAAAAGCTGTATGGGGTTGTAGGGATGAGCCTCTATGGCGCTCATCTCCACATTGCCCTAACTTAGAGCACCTGATTTACATAGGGTGCTATGTTTTCATGTGACTAAAGAGGTATCGGCTGCATGTCTGCTTTGGGAACCAGGGTTTTATAAATGGGTAGTAATTGGTCTAAATAGACTAATCACCTGCCTATGTGGACTCCAGTACTAAAGGTCCAACATCAATGTGGGTATAGATGGTATGTTGCCAATGCAAGATTAGTTATGGCTCGCTAGGGTTTCACTATCCAATAAACTTGATGGTGCCTTATTGTAAGAGGAGCACCCATGACATATAAATTTCAGCTAAATAGTGGTTACCAAGGTATGAGACTTTGTTTGTTCTATCGGATACTTATTAGGGGCTTCTTATTGTTGGTTTTCATTAGAGTAAGGTATGGTGTTAGGTCTCTGTAACATAAACCACAACCTCAACCACGTGGCACTGGGAAGAAAGTAAAATACCCCCGAAACTAACTATGTGCTTGTAAACTTGAAGTTAATGATGTTATCAATAGAACCACAGATTTGATGCATATGAGAATTAAGAGGTCCATCTAGTCTGTTCATTTATTCACAGCTAATATTATTATTATCCTTTAATTGTAACAAACCAACATATTCCCTAGTTCTATGCATGGTAGACACAAGTCAAAAAACATTTTAATAAATAACAAAAGAATGGAGGGCCCTGTAATTGAGAATAAAATCAAGCATTATTATTATTAGCCTTTATTTGTAATGCGCCGACATATTCCATACAAACTTACAGTCTGTAGAGTTTAGTGAGGTATAGAAAGTTGAGGTACAATGTGTTGCGCATATTAAGGCTGAAGGTGATGGGCTTCTTTAAACAGATTAGTTTTTTTAATGAGGTTTTGAAGGATTTAAGGTAGGAGAAATGTATTGACCCGGCTAGCAATGTATTGACGGCCAAAGATTTTGCTGAATTACTGTGTTTTCTTCAAACCATCATAACAACCCTTCAACAGATAAGAAATGCAAATCAGTGTGGGGGTAGTACCATAGTGATGTTACTGAAAGGCTAAGGGGTCTGCATACCGGAGTCATGTTCATCACAGATTATACAGTATATACTATTTTGGGTTGAGCTTCTTCTGAGAGTAGGTTGCACATCCATTATTGAACACATGAACCAAAACTCAAGTATAATGACCAAGGATCTCATATAGGCTTCTCCAGTGAGTTTAGAGGTAATATAAAAATATATTTTATATTTGTTAATATACAGTGCCCAGGTGATCCTGCACCCTTCTACCCATCCATCCCCTTAACTACTAGAATTCTACATTTAATTGTTATACATTTATATTTAATACTAACACATGTATATATTATATTATATAGGTAAAGATACATACATATTTATGAATACACAGTCAAATCATATTCATATGACCACCAGCTAATACCCCAAATAACCGACATTTGCATCACGGACAGCAGCTTAATGGCGTGGTAGTGAGTCAATAAAATGCTGGAAGGTTGGTATGCCAAATGCAGTGCATCCAACAGCTGCTGAAGAGTGCGTGGTGAAGGATCCATATGGCGAACATGGCGATCGAGATGGTCCCATAGGTACCCATTGGGTTCAAGTCCGGGGAATTTGGAGGCCAGGGAAGTACTTGGAAGTCTTTGTCATACTCCTCCAACCTCTCCCAGACAATTCTGTCCGTTTGACATGTTGCATTGTCCTGCTGGAATATCCCATCTGCTCCAGGGAAGACAGATAACATGTATAGCTGTACTTGATCTGCAAGGATGGAGAGATAACCAAATCAGTTGAGAGTTCCTTCCAGAGGTATGAGTGGCCTGAGATAATGCCAAGAAAACATTCCCCAGACTATGGTTGCAAAGTTTTCTTCCAACAATGGTTGCAAAGTGTTGTTCTCTGAGGTTTCGCGCCTGAAACACCGATATCTGTCCAGTTGATGGAGCAGAAAAGGCAACCCTTTGCCAATCAGAAGAGGTCCAATTTTGGTACTGTCATGCAAATTGAAGTTGTTTCTGATGAGCCCTCATTAGCATGGGTGCAGTGACTATATATTATTAACGTTTATTTGTAACGTGCCAACAGATTCTGTAGCGCTATACATGGATTATGTTCAAAGCAAAACAATATTAACACATTGCAAGAAATGGAGGGCCCTGTCTTTGAGCTTGGAATCCAGTGTCCAAAGTGCATTCCCAAAGCACCTTGCAAAATTGAAAACTCGCAGACTTACAATCTAAAGGGTTTGGGTGTGGTACAGGAGGGTTAAAGATGCATTGTGGATTTTAAGGTGACAGGTGATAGGCTTCTTTAAACAGATGTGTTTTTAGAGAGGTTTTGAAGGTTTTGGGGCAGGAGGATAGTCTAGTGGAGGGAAGTAAGGAGTTCCATTTAATAGGGGCAGCACGAGGAAAGTTCTGAAGGCGAGAGGAGGTGATGAGAGAGGAGTAAAGAAGGTCATTAGCAGAGCGAAAAAGGCGGGCGGTGGATTATTTGGAGATAAGAGTAGAGCTATAAGGGGGTGCACTGTAGTTGAGGGCTTTGTAAGTTAGAATTTTAAATACTTTTCTGGAGGCTACAGGAAGCAAATAAAGTGATTGACAGAGAAGTGCTGCAGACACTGAACGCTGTGTACAGTAGAAGAGTCTAGCGGAGGCATTTAGTATGGATTGAAGTGGGGATAGATGGATGGTAGGTACGCCAGAAAGAAGCAAGTTGCAGTAGTCAAGACGAGATATGATGAGAGAATGTATTAGATTCTTAGTTGTGTCGTGTGTAAGGCAGTGACGTATTTTGGGGGAAAAAAATTTAAGTTTAAGAGGCAAGATTTTGTTAGTGACTGTATGTAAGGAATGAAAGAGAGGGCAGGGTCCAATAGAACCCCAAGACAATGGGCTTAAGAGGTGGGAGTGATGACGACACTGTTGACAGTGAGAGATATGTGAGAAATTGACCCTGTAGTAGATGGTGGGAAGATTAGGAGTTTGTTCCTAGACAAGTTGAGTTTGAGATGGTGGACGGACATCCAGGAGGATATGCTAGAGAGGCAGTTGAAAATATGTGCTAGAAGAGAGGGGGATAGCTCAGGTGCTGAGAGGTAGATTTGAGTCTGCATAGACATGATACTGAAGTCCAAAAGATTGTATTAGGGTACCAAGTGAGGATGTAGAGATGGAGAATAGAAGGGCACCTAGGACTGAACAGAGAAGGAGACACTAAATGTTTGAGGTATGATGTGAACCATAAGAGAGCGGTATCTCAGATTCCAAGGGAGCTGAGAATTTGGAGTAGAAGAGAGTAATTAACTGTGTCAAAGGCCGCAGAGAGGTCAAGAAGAAGTAGAAAAGGAAAGTGAACCTTTGACTTGGCGGTGAACAAGTCATTAGTGATTTTTTGCGAGCTGTCTCAGTGGAGTGTCGGGCTAGAAGCCAGATTAAAAGGGGTCAAAAAGGGAGCTGGAGGAAATAAATTGGGTAAGGCGATTGTAGATGAGCCGTTCAAGCAGTTTTGAAGCCAGGGGTAGTAGAGAGATAGGGCAGTAGTTAGTTGCAGAATCAGTGTCAGATGAGGGTTTCTTAAGAATGGGTGTAATGATGGCATGTTTTAGAGATGAAGAGATTTGTGAGAGCAGGGATAAGTGTAGTAGAGAGGTTAGAGAGTGATTAGCTGTGATGATATAGGATCTTAAGGACAGGTAGTAAGGTGATAGGTTGATAGTAGGCTGGAGACTTCATCCTCTCTTACAAGGTCAAAGGAATGCATAATGGCTGTGGGAATGGGGAAGGGTGAAGGCTGGGTGTTGTCAGTTAGTTGAGAGGAGGGAGTGTGTAGTCCACGTTGAGGGGAGAGTTCCCCAGCCATGAGACAGGAAGGAATGGGAGATGGTGGTGGGTGGAGATGAGTGTTGAATTTGGCCAACAAACATTTGGGGTAAGAGGACAGAGTAGATATTAATTATGTAAAATAGTGCTGTTTGGCAAGGTTGAGGGCAGAGAAGTAGGAGCGCAATATAATCTCGTAATGGAGGAAGTCTGCCAGATGAGAAGGGCAAAGTGGATTGTTTGTGACAGGACATAAGTATTAAGTTGTTGGGGTTGTGGGTGTTTGCAAACCTGGGGGCAGTGCATGGCTGACAGTGGGTGGAAATGAACGAGAGGCTGGGTTAGGAGATATATCTCCAGCTACCAGCAGAAGGAGGAGTGAAAGGGACAAAAGATGGGAGTGAGTCTTACAGAAGCGTTTCTGCTTATGATCTGTAGGTGATGGAGGAGATAGTGACTGTAGGAAGGAGAGGAGCTTGTGAGAGCAGAGAAAAGGGGAGGAGATGAGAGAAGGAGAAATGGTTATTTTGTTGGGGACATGATGTGGCGAAAATGAGGATGAGAATCTGAGAAACAGACAGGTGATTGTAAGGAAGACGAAGGTGAGAGGAAACATTGTGACACATTGTGTAATCTTAGAGGAATAATCACAAGTAGTTAGCAGGTATTGCTGATTTGTATGAGTCTATAAATTAAGGGTATGCAGGGGCATCACAATTTTTTTGTGATTGAAAAAATGTGATCAGTTGTGAAAAACTTTCACTGAAAATACCTTGTTTCCCCCCAATCTTTTTAGGCTGGATCCTTTTTCTTCAAACTGTAGCAAAGCGTGGAACAGATTACCCTGCAGATAACTTTGGGGCAGATGTGCTGCACTTTCAGTCATAGGTTGGAAAAAGTGGGAGAGGCGCCGGCCCAAAGATTATCGGAAAACAAGCAAATTCCACTTTAAGTTTTCTCTAAACTTTTGATGAAATATTATTTAAATTGGTCCTTGTTATGTTGAATTAAAACATACACATATATAGTTGTGCTCGAAAGTTTGCATACCCACGGCATTTATTTTGAAAAAAAGACTGATCATGCAAAAAAAAATTATTTTATTGAAGGATAGTGATCATATGAAGCCATTTATTATCACATAGTTGTTTGACTCCTTTTTAAATCATAATGATAACATAAATCACCCAAATGGCCCTGATCAAAAGTTTGCATACCCTTAGTTCTTAATACTGTGTGTTGCCCCCTTTAGCATCAATGACAGAGTGCAGTCTTTTGTAATAGTTGTTTATGAGGCCCCTAATTCTTGCAGCTGCCCATTCGTTTTGGCAAAATGACTCCAGGTCATGCAAAGTTTGGTCTTCTTGCATGAATTGCATGAATTGTCCGTTTGAGATCTCCCCAGAGTGGCTCGATGATATTATGGCCACTCCAGACCCTTCACCTTAGCAGTAACAAGGGCCTTTGCTATATGACTTAAAATTAAAGAAAACTTGCTATTTCAAGGCTTATTTTAATTAACTAAATTCCAGTATTATTCTACAGGGCAAATATACTAAAAACGGACATTTCCAAGTGTACTCCAACACCTCCCCTTTAGAATATGCAACACTATGAGAACCACATATTATTATTATTGTTTATTTATAAGGCACTGGTATTTTCTATAACGTTATACAAGGATAAAGTAAATGGATGACAGAACAGATTATAGGGTGTTCAGAAAGTACATCAGACAATACAATATGACATTACACAAACTGGTGGAAAAGGTTTGAGCTCCATACCCATGCACTGCTCCCATTTGTATTAGCAGCTTTGGAGCTTACTATTCATGTTATAATAACATGTGTAATCAGCCAAACATAATACTATGTACAGAATAGGACAACATGTCATAACAAAACCAGGACTGGTACGGAATAATAGCCATGTGCTGGCCCGAGTGCAGGCGATTAGTGGCCCTGGGGGGCAGTCTGTTCATTCAACTCTCTTGTATGAAAAAAAAGCAACATCCTTTGTTCCGAACTGGTAAACTGCCAAAAAATAAAAAATTACCATCCATTGCCAAGCCAGGTGCAAGGTCCAAAACATGATGTTGTGCATTTAAAAGACCATGTTTTATACATTACAAATGTTTTTCCCTATGGAAAATATATTAATCGGAAAAAAAACAATGGCCAAGCAAGTAAAAAAATTGTTTAATTTGACTTTTTCTTCCTAGTGAGTTAAGAGAATGTGTAAAAAAAAACAGGCTAGAGGTGAAAAGGTGTTATATTTTAGCCTCATTTGCATGTCACTACCCAGAATCCTAAGTGGCAGTAGAAACACTGTTTGCTGAGAGATTCTGTTGGTCTTCTGGCCAGTTTGAGGCATGAAGACATAGTCAAAATATATTTTTTATTTTCTTCCTGGATATACTGTAAATCACCTTTCTATCCAACATAGCAGGCTTAGTGGTTGACTTAAGACAATATATTGATACATCCACTGAACTGGCTTCCTTGTTCCTTGGTTTCACAGGCTTGTAAAGCACTGGGACAGTATCCAAACGTATTATTCACAGCTGCGGGAGGTCCTCACATATTGTCTCACCTTGAATGAAACAGGATCTTTTCTTTGTTAGGTGTCATTATGAAACTATAATATGTTAGAGTCTTTAAGATACCCCGTACATGTAATATGGAGCAATATAAACTTTCTGGAAATATGATTACAAACACAGTAGAAGTACGTTTATTATATATTTACATTCAATGGACGCAGTTGATGATGCTGATGTGGCAATTCTCACGTTGTAAGATGTTACATTTCTTTGTCTCACATATAATGTCGTTCTTGTACTTGGACACGGTCATAGCAAAGTTAAATATTGTGATTCCTTATAAGATTGTGCTGAAACTAATTTCATGATTTCGCTTTTTGAGGATGCTTGAGGATTTTATAGACTGTCACTTACACAGAGGCTAAGTTTCTCTAATGTCTTATTATATTAAAGGGACATGGAATGCACATTTTTCTATCATGCATTTAAAAGAATATGTTTTAAACATTATAAAAGTTTATTTTTTCATGAAAAAATATTTAATAAAACTTAATTAAAACCTATTTGAAGCAAGAAATACCTTTGTGTGAGCAGTTACGCCTGACTCTAGATCTCATTGGTAGACACGTATGACTCATACAGCTATATTCGCTACCAGTGACAATCCACCAAAGACAGTTATACATTCAAAGCAGTTTATTCTGCCTCAGGTGCTCCATTTTCAAAAAAGTACCACACTGTTCAACATTATCAAATTAGCTCTTTCAGATGTAGCAAAAAAAAAATGCCTTCAATGACCCTTTACAAGGGATCTTTTTTTTTAATTTAAATAAATTATTAAGTTTAGTTTATGTTCTGAAGAGAAATGTATGTTATGTTCAGAGGGCCTCATTCTATTAGCGGCCGCAGCCGTTGCGGGGCCGCAAGGACCGGCCGCAAGCTATTCTGCTATTCTATTCCCTTACGGCCGGAGGCTCCGGCAGGCTTGCGGCCGGTGCCTTGCTATCTCTTGCGGCCGCTCGCGCCAGAGGAAAGCCTTTGATCTAAAACGGCCGCAAGAGTTTTGCAATTCAATTGCTCCGGGAAACCTCTCTGCAAGGCTAAAAACGAGCCGCAGTTACTTGCAGGAAAGAGGTCCCGCTAGCACCAATTAAGCACATAAAATAGCTCAAATAAAGCCATCCTGCACTTTGAGAAGACTATAAAGGGATTTTAGGTGTTAGAAAAAATAGCACATAATTATCCTGTACTCAAATCCGTAAAATATTTTATTTTTAATTTCCGTAAAATATCCATGTAAAAAGTCCAGAGTGCTTGGAGCACTTCAGACCCGCCCACGCCGCATCCGGAAAATAAACAGTTAATTTGAACTCGGGTTTGGGCTGATGTGCAAGCTTGAGAGTGGGTTTCTTTTAATCCTCATGTCCCCCAATATGATCCCTAGCATTTACAGAGCTGTACAGTGCAGGCTTGAATTTATTTTTGCGTTTTTAGATTTCTGAGATTACGGCCGGTTCCAAGATATGCGGCCGGCCGTAAGAGGAGATCCTTGCGGGGCCGTATAATAGAATCGCGAGTTAACAGAACCAAGGAATCGCAGCCTTACGGCCGATTTACGGCCGCTAATAGAATGAGGCCCAGAGTGTTTAAGTTTAAATAATTAATTTCATAATTCTCAACATAATTTTTCTATAAAACCGATACTTTACTTACATAAGAAGCCCAGAAGTGAGTGTCTGCTAAGTCCGTAAATTTTCCGTTCTTAGTCCCTGGGTTCGTATTTTTTTGTGTAAGTCCATATATAGTGATTGCGTGTTAGATGTATTTTGGTAAAGTGCCGCTTGTGTGGGTGTTTGTAACCGCCTGTGAGGTGCCGTAGAGCCTCCATCTCTGCAAATGCGGCCCCTCATTTTGCGAGGGTCCGCATTTGCGGACCTGCAATGAGCCTTCGTCTCATTGCAGCCGACATTGGAGCCTCCACCTTCCGCAAATGCGCAAAGCGAGGGACGCAGTACTTGAGAGCTCGCTTTGCGAGCTCGCAAAGAGTGACGACGATTCGTAGTTTGACAACTATTATATGTGATACCAGCAAAGTGTTATTATAAATGATTATATATTATGATTATGATTGAAAATCTTGAAGTGTCAGTGAGATGAATAGAGCACAATCATTACTTCTTATGGCAGCTCCCACTCAACTCAAACATGGACCAGCACTGTTTGTGAAGTATGTTACAAATTAACAACATATCATAGGCATAATAACAATTTTATAGAAAATCTAAATTTTTGAAGAATACAGGAATCCATATGGTTTTCTTATATCACTTCCAGAGAACTGGAATATGAGGTTGTGTTTAATTTACAATTTTAGAGCTCCATTCCAATTTGAAATAAAGGTGCGAGAAATGGCCCCCTCATAGCTGTGATAGATTTTTTTTTTGCTATCTAGGGAGCAATTCCAATCCATTTCTCCTAAAAATGTTCCTCAACGTCACTGACATGCATCAAGGCTCTTCTCACATTGCTCTCAGGCTGACGTAGGGTGCATGTAGTCTGTAGTTTACTTAGCAATGCTACAGAGTCCTAACAACTTCCCAATCTATGTAAACCTCTTCCCGTGGATGAAAGGGGGTTAAGTAATAAAAAATCTATACATCAGGTATCGGACCCCTATTACCATGACCCCCTACTCCATATGAGCCCAGATATACCAGGATTCCATTACTAAAGTTACTCTAAACCAGGGAACCCTGGGGATTCCCTTTTGCCATCCTCTGAGGGGAACCTGGGGATGCCCTCCACCCAAGCATTGAGTGGAATCCCAGGGATTCTCTCCTCCCAGCTAACCCCAATCCCCAGCATCTACCTATAACCATGGGGATGTCTATAGACTTCCATGGCAGCTAATAGCTAACCGCTGACTGCAGAGGTTCTTGAAGGACCCAATTGCCATAGAGATCCTGTAGGGACGCCCTGGCATCTAACATGAGCCCCTAAGCCAACTTATGTCCTCAGCCTAAAAATCCTGTGCTGTATATAAAAAAAATCTAACAGAAATCCTCCTAAGGAAGGCTCCCATGCTGCAAATGCCAAGCTTTTGCAGTATTAAATATACATTTCTGCGACAAATGATTGCCTAGGAATATATTTGAAGAGGTCTAAGACCTAAGAGAAGCCCTGTTAAAAAAAGTATTTATTTTCTAAGCAGCAGTTTTTTTTTTTGGTGAGGCATTGAATTAATTATTGGAGCCCGTTGATGTGGAGTTAATTTTAGATGCCATGGAGATCCTTACAGGTTTACATGGACTTATGCAGGACCTCCATGGCATAGAAATTATTTGTAAGTAGAGAGAGGGAGTTATTTTTAAGTTGCCATGAAGGTCATTTAAGGAATTTAACTATTAGTTGCCATGGGGGTCTACAGAGACCCCAATGGTTATTGATAGAATTGGGAATCAGTGGTTTAGCGCTTGGGATGAGAGAATTCCAGTGGTTCCACGCAGCTCCTGGGAGGAGGTGATCCCACTAGGTTTTCCCATTTGTAGGTATGGTGGGAAATCCTGGAGATCTCTGGGGTCATAGGGGTAGGGGTACTGGGGAGGATCCAGTAGATAACAGGGATATGTGATGTTGTGGCTACACCTAAATTGTGTGTTTTGAACTTTGTAACCTATTTTGCTTAAGTTTGCTTTTTCTCTAGACTGGAATAGCTAGGTAGTGATTTAAGTCAACTAAAAAGCAATTAAACCGTGGTTTCTTTAAACAATACTATTTAGTAGCATAATTAAGATCGTTAGATCAAAAGGCCAAGTTAAACTAATTGGTTAGAGATGTTGTAAAATATATGACTATTCAGTAAGCTGGTTGTTTGTATCTTTCCACAGGATGCCTTCAATGACAAACTGTTCTATTTGAAGAATTGTTTAAGCTCCACAAAGAACGTCTTAGATCTATTGTTGCAAACAATCTAGTGATTACAGGATAGATTAAATTACCACAAAATAACTTATAAAATTATACATAGAAGTATCAGGTATGTTTAACATTAATCTAATCACAATATAATCACCTTTAAGGACCCCAGTGGCACCTAAATGTTAACCCCACCACAGGGGTCCCTAACAGACCCCCGTGGCACATACACTTAACCCTGATGTCCTAGAAGGACGTCCGCTGCATCTAACTATTAGGGAATTGAATGAGGCTCTTTATTGGAAAAGAGTGTCTGATTATGCTGTAATAATGTCCCAGAGGGAAAACTAGCTAAATATCATACAATGGCTATGTTGGATAAAACAGAATGTTGGATAACCACGGCTCTACTGTAATATAGCTTTCATTACGTAATTTGCCCACAGTTTATTTTTTGGGCACATTAAAATGCAATGTGTTGAATATAAGAAGATTTTGGCATCATGGCTTTTGTTCAGAATATGGTAAGCATTTGATTCCTTACCTGGACCATTACGGGGATATGATAGATATTATTAAACAAAAGAAGTAGAGAGTTTTGCCACTGTTATAGATCGTTGTTATTGTGTTTTGAGTGGGAGACAATCTACTATTGTGGACTGTCTGATCCATGGCAGCACTTGAATTCTACAACTTTTTTAGAAAAATAAGAGCCTCATCAAGAGAGTCATCGGGAGATCCGGGCTTCGGAAATGGAAGCCGTAAATTATTTTGCTATTGAATTGGCCTCTTTTTGCGGGCTCCGATCCGGTTTACGGACTCCGGCCCCCGATTCATTTCGATGTTTACCATGGCAAGTTAATGCTCCTCCAAGCCTTTGATCTGTTCTGTTCGCTCAAATTGCAAATCGATATTCAATTGCTCCGATTTCTTCTTGCTAACCACCCCACCAAGGCCCCAAATGTCAAAAGTCGCTACACAAGTTAGGGGTCCCTAGGAGGACTCACAAAGCGCTTAAAGGCATGTCCATAGCACTTTAAATACACATATATACTCGCTACTGTACTTTTATTAAAAGGGAAAGTGACGTTAGGTCTTACATTCTCAAACTCCCAAATGCTACATACGATGGCATGGTTTCCGAATTTCGCTATCGGCCCATAGCTTGAGGTCTTGCAGAATTGAATAGCACCGTAACTTGAGCGTGCTGCGGGCCCAGAGGAGACCTGCAGACATACAGCCTACATGCCAGAAGTTACGGCCTCCAAATTGAATTAGGCTCTAAGTGTCTATAAGTGCTAGATAGCTGATTGGGATTTACCGTATATACTCCAGTATAAGCCAAGTTTTTCAGCCCTTTTTTTAAGGCTAAAAAGGACCCCCTCGGTTTATACTCGAGTCACTCCCCCTAGTGTCTCTCTAACCCCCCTGTGTCTCTAACCCCCCCGTGTCTCTCTAACCCCCCGTGTCTCTCTAACCCCCGCCCCGTGTCTCTCTACCCCCCTGTGTCTCTTTCCCTCCCCCCTCCTCATCCTCAACCCCCCTCCTCCTCATCAACCCCCTCCTCAACCCTCTCCTCACTTTCTCCCCTCTAAATACCTCCCCCTCACTTACCTACTTCTTCTCCGGCCTCTGAGGGGGTTGATGAGGAGGAGGGGGGTTGAGGAGGGGGTTGATGAGGAGGAGGGAGGTTGAGGAGGGGGTTGAGGTTGAGGGGGGTGAGAAGGGGGATGAGGATGGGGGGTTGAGGATGGGGGGTTGAGGAGGGGGTTGATGAGGAGGAGGGAGGTTGAGGAGGGTGGTTGAGGTTGAGGGGGGTATGGAGGGGGTTGATGAGGAGGAGGGAGGTTGAGATTGAGGAGGGGGGTTGAGGTTGAGGGGGGGTGAGGAGGGGGATGAGGATGGGGGGTTGAGGATGAGGATGGGGGTTGAAGAGGGGGTTGATGAGGAGGAGGGGGGTTGAGATTGAGGGGGGTGAAGAGGGGGTTGATGAGGAGGAGGGAGGTTGAGGTTGAGGAGGGGGGTTAAGGTTGAGGGGGGTGAGGATGGGGGGTTGAGGATGAGGATGGGGGTTAAGGATGGGAGTTGAGGATGGGGGGTTGAGGAGGGGGTTGAGGTTAAGGGGGGTGAGGAGGGGTTTGAGGATGGGGGGTTGAGGATGAGGATGGGGGGTTGAGAGGGGAGGATGGGGATGGGGTGTTGAGGGGGGAGGATGAGGATGGAGGGGTTGAGGGGGGAGGATGAGGAGGGAGGATGAGGAGGGGGTTGAGGATGAGGAGGGAGGTTGAGGATGAGGAGGGAGGTTGAGGATGAGGAGGGAGGTTGAGGAGGGGGTTGAGGATGAGGAGGGAGGTTAAGGATGAGGAGGGAGGTTGAGGATGAGGAGGGAGGTTGAGGATGAGGAGGGAGGTTGAGGTTATGGAGGGGGGTTGAGGTTATGGAGGGGGGTTGAGGTTATGGAGGGGGGTTGAGCTTGAGGAGGGGGTTGAGGATGGGGGGTTGAAGATAAGGGGGTTGAGGATGAGGAGGGAGGTTGAGGATGAGGAGTGGGGTTGAGGAGGGAGGTTTGAGAATGAGGAGGTGGTTGAGGAGGGTGACAAGGGAGGGGAGGAAGAGACATAGGGAAGGGAGAGGGGAGAAGAGACACAGGAGAGAGAGGGGGACACAGGGGGCAGCACATTTCCGTCCCCCGGCTTATACTCGAGTCACTAATTTTACCCAGTATTTTGTGGTAAAATAGGTGCCTCGGCTTATACTCGGGTCGGCTTATACTCGAGTATATACGGGTAAGTGATAAAGTACTTCTAGAATTTAATCATACTCTATATTTCTTCATTCATATCCCAGGACAATCTTATGAGAAAATCCTGCTAATAACAAGAATTGTACCTATTCTGTGTATAGTGTAAGTACCACATGTCGAGTGATGCTTATTGAATACCTGGGAGGGAGGCAGTAAATTATTTCTGTCATATATATGGTTCAAGGGTGGGCAGCAATTAAATGCTACATACACTACCTTACCATACACTACCCTAATTAATTCAATATCCCCCAGGATTTTTACTATAATGGGTTTATTATCTGCCCTAAAGTAGATACCCTAAGTTGAAAGTATAAGTATTAACAACTTCATTATATATAGAAACCTTGTTACCATTTAAAAATGAAAATATTAGTTTTCAAAAAAAGAAGGCAGCTTTATGCTGAAGCTCTAACTTTGGCGCTACTATATATATATAGTTGTGAGGTTAGTTAAACTTCGGAAAGAAGCCTCTTTACTGTCACGTTCCTGCCATAAAATGTATTTAGCAAACCTCTCCTTAGACGCTATGGTGCCACAAGCCATTTGCCACCTGCTAGCATGGGTCAGTCTCTGAATTTGTAGACCAGAAGAGGAAAGATACTAAAAAACAATGGCTCTCTAATTACAGCAAATGGTTAAATCCTAGACGTTCAGACTCCTAAGCCCTGGGAGGTAATTAATAACTCTGATATCATAGTAGTACTAGTATAGGTAAGCCACTTTTGTTTTGGACAAATGCTGGTTGCTGAAGGAAGGGGAGTGACACCAGGGGGGGTGAATAGGACTCCTATTGAGTTTAAAAGGTAAGAAGGAAAACATATGATTAGCTCTCAAGGGTAATTAATAATCCTGACATGACAGTAAGTGACCAGGTGGGAAGATTAATAAACCTCTTGTGATTGATCCCTGTACGCTATAAATACTAGACTGTGGTTCAATAAAGGGTCAGTTAAACATACATAATTTGAGGTGTGTGTTACATTCTGAAGGTCTATAATAATTGTAACCATTAAAATTATTTTTACGGACTCTGCCTGCAACTCTGCTCCTAACCACCGTGGGTAGTATTGCTTTCCTGTGTTCCTGTATCATGAGGACTGATTGTTCCTGGGCTGACTATGCGGGCTGGGCACTGAGAGATAACACCCAAAATCTACAACCTAGAGGAATTCCTGTAAACTAAAAGCATTGACTCACATGTGTACAGAAAGGAAATCTTCAAAACTTGTGCACCCCCGGTATAGACCATAGATCATTTCTTTGTCAGTGGATAAACGTTCAAAATCAGCAGGGGACCAAACACTTTTTTCCCTCACTGTCATGGAACACTTTGGGACCAATAAAAGCAAAATCACTAGAGGAATCCATTAAAAAGCACCACCTATCTCAGTTGGTGTTCCTTATAAGGTGAGAGACGGGTAAACTGAACCCTAACAACCTGATACATCTGCAAGGGAGACTAAGGTAACTTTAGATATTTTAAGTCCATAATAGTAGAGAGGACTGTAGCATTATAAGACAGATATCTGGTCCTATAAACAATATCTATGAGACCTCTCATATTGTGGTCCATAAGGGAACAATTCATAATCTTTCCCCCTCATCAACATAACCTTTGATGTCTTATTCTCCCCTCCAGCTAGTATAACTGTTTATATCCTCAGTATAAACTATAAATAGTCCTAACTGATTTTTATTTTTGAGGTGGTCAAATACTATATCACTATCATGCTCTAGCAAAAAGATACTCATATGCCATACCACATGTATTATCAACATATTTATAAGCAGTCTATCATAACCTTGTTGGAATATTGAACCTTGAGCACATAGCTAGAAATAACTTCATTGCTTATATTATAATATTTGAGACACTACCATCACCTGCTGGCCACATAGAGGATCTTTCTCTCTCTGCTAAACCATGTAGTTCATATGAACTGCTAGTGCAGATAAGATCAGAAACATATAATTAATCCACCTCTCAATTAAAAATCTCTGGACTGGGTAAATAATTAAGTGATCTCTTGCTGGTACCTGGGAAGTTTTCTCAAACACTGCTCCTACTATTATACCCGTGGTCTACCTGGTTTGGTTCCACAGAACTTGCTCTTGGCCTATTGAGAGATTACATAATTGGACTATTATCCTAAACCATTAAGACCAAGAAGATTATACTACATGTTAGTGCTGGTCGACTTGCTTAGGATTTACCCTCCCTACAGCATCCCTTGCACATGAGACACTAACCTAAAATGGGAAAAATGTAAATGAAGTGTTGCCCGGTGGGCTCTGGTCACACACACATGGGAAATTAAATAAAGAGTCACCTCTTCCTAATGGAAATGTTGAAATGCACCAATAATAACTTTATGCTTTCTTTCTCATAAAGACTACTGTAGCTGTATAATTTATCAGAACGACGTGCAATCAAACTACAAAGACGGGCAAGTCCAAGAAAAGCCTTCCGGCCAAAAGTATCTCAGATCATTTTAAAGTAAAGTCATTTTGCCAAACTCTGTCACACAGATCTGCTACTGGATCTTTGGAGGTCTCGGACAATAAAGGGGACCACAGGAACATGTAGAACTATCAGATTTATCACAATCCACAAACATGCTGGAAACCATCACTGACCAACTCCTGGATGCCTATTCCAGTGAAAAGTCAGAGATCGTTAAAAATATCTCCTCTCTGGAAAGCAAACTAGAGGATTTGAAGAATAGGTTCACACAGCATAATGTCCACTTTCGTGGTGTACCAAGATCCATTACGGACCTTTCTACCTACCTGAACGCAGTAGTGAACACTATTCTCCTTACGCTCCACGACAATTCATGGGAAATTGAGAGAGCGCATAGAGCTTTAGGAGGACCGACTATCAACCAAAAGATGTAATAGTTTGAATTTCTACCCCCAAAAATCAGGGATCCAGTTCTAACAACAGCTAGGACACTTCATTCCATTATGGGTCCAGATGGTTCTCCACTACAAGTGTTTGCAGATCTAGCCCAGATCACGCTAATGAAGTGTAAACAACTGAAACCTGCTCTGTCAGTTTTAATAAAAAAACATTATAAAGTACAGATGGGAATTCTCATTTCATTTTATCTTTCAAGTTGGGTCAAACTGCTACATGCCGAGCACATCTCCTTCTTTTTAATCTTATCCAGGAAGATGAACTACTCAATCAACAAGAGCTGAGACCATCTCAGAGGCCAGTTAGACAATGGTCCGCAGCTCCCCGGAGCAAGCGTCAATGGAGACTTCAGACAGTCTGGGAAGAAGCTTCAACTACCATTAAACTTAACCCATCCAAAAATTGAAACAATGCCATTGCCACTGGTAATATGGACTATGGTTTGATTGACTAATTGTTAGTACATTACCCAATGTTAGCAGATGAGGCGGATGTTATTTTGTAAAATGCCTTCTTTTCTTGGGTTTCACAACTAGTCCTGTTATCCAAATGGACTCATTAATTATAGACAACAGTATGGATTAAATGATAAAAGATAAAAATTGTACTCCGCTATGATGGAAACTGGTGACTCTTTACAGTTTGTTACTATAGGGTGACCAAACCCATTTGAATGTTAATCATTTTTGTAACTTCAATATAAACTTTAACAAATGTTACAAATTTCTAACTTCTTACTGGGGGAAACCAAAGGAATTAAAATTTAGTTCCTCTTCCCCTGTCACGTAAGTGCCCATGGTTGTCCTTCAAGGAATTGTGTTTGTTACTCTGCTTGCTATCTTTTTATTGTTTTGGCTTTATCCCTGCTCTCTCTCCTCTCTGATTTCAGCTCTCCAGCTGGGCTCACACACCTCTCTGCTGCACCTTGATCTCTAGCGCCGGGTTTCTGGGCCACCTACAAATTGGACTCGCTCCCTCCTCCATGGCAAGAGCAATATCCCCAGAGGGACATATTACCAGTTAATCAGGTAACATAACTGGCACAAGTTTCACCTTCATTACCCATAATGTAAGGGGATTCAACTTACCCTTTAAGAGGCGTGAAGCCTTTATTTCATATAAACCACCCCACCCCTCCGCAATATTTTTACAGACTCACTTTATTCACAATAAGATTCCTAAATATATGCATAAGTCGTACCCTACATATTTTGCTACTAGCAAACCCACAAAAAAATGGGGATAGCCATCCTACTGCACTAAGGTTTCTATTTTACGCTAGATCACAAGAAGATAGACCCAGGAGGGAATTACATTATTCTCATGGGACCAGGGTCTCCCTGATCACCTTGTACTCACCCACGACAATGCCCCATAAAACGTTAATTACATTTCTTAAATAAAAAATGGATTTTCCAAATTCCATGAGTTTTTCACTCTAATGACAATGTGTCATAATTATTATAAGGTAGTATTGGGAATAAAGTTAAATATATACACAATTTGCAATTTATTAGGTACTTATACCTCACAACGACGATTAAAATGTTAAAAAACAAGGAAAGGAAGGGTATATTAAAAGCAAGCCTTCCATGAGGCCTAAAAAGGGCCCAATTATTATAGGATAAATAATATCTCAGTTGTCTAGTATCCACTTTAATAAGTATATGGTGGTAGATTGATACTGTTATAATTACACACTCCAGATGACCATAGCAAATCACAGAAAATCACTTCACTTATTATTCTGTGTAAATCCCATCACTTCCATTAGTATTCAATATTCAATATATGATAGTACTTTTTAAGGTCTCTATCAGGGCCATATTAAAAACGTTTTTAGCACATTTAATTTCTTGTTGGCCTCTATCAGGACCATACAAAGCGATTTTTAGCACATTTAGTTTGATAGGTTTTTCACACAAGATTCTTAAGTTCAAAAAGAAGCAGATGATAGTTTTACTTACAAGACACAGGCTATACCTGAGAGTAATAAAGATATCAAAAAAGCTTTCAATGAACTGATGAAAAATGCAAAGAAACAGGTCAAAATAATATGGGAAATAAGTAGTTTACAGAATTATCTGAAAAATCACATAATCCCTAGAGGACTAAGAGTCAATGTGATTCCAGCTACGAATTTGGCTAATGACAAATTCATGGAAAAATGGAAAGAAATTTTGCTAAAATGCTCACATGATTTAATTGAACTGATTGTTGAAACAGAACAGACTAACTTAGAAACTTTGAAACCTAAGGTGGCTCTATACCAACAGGATTTCAATAAATTTAATGAAACACCTGAATATGATAGTTACTGTACAAAACTAAATGATAACATAGAAAAATTAAAAAAAGATCTAAAAGAGAGGAAAAAAAGAAAGTTCCTTAGAGATCAAGATGACTTCAAATCCGGAAATATATTTAGGAAATTCCCTACAGGTCCACCTATATATAGCCACTCTGATATGAGCTCTTCTGAATATGAGAACTCAGACCTAGATGATGGTACTACATCCAAGTTTAGAAGTAGACGTTCCAACACTTGGCTTAAAAAAGATGATACTAGACCCTACTCCCAAACAAGAACAGGGAGGAGATTCAATAACAATGAGAATTTTTTAGAGAGAGGCAGGACAGCCAAGAAGGACCCAGAGAAGAAATACAGGAACAAGAACAACAGAGACCCATAAAAGATAGTCCTCCATTCTCTCTAGACCAGGACAAACTGGTAGTTAATCTTTCCAATTTCCAACTTAAAGATAATCATGTGTCCGTTCTACTAAAGGGGTTATCATTTGTGCCTACATCTAGGCCAGATCCTTTTTTACATATAAAAGACCTAAACCTATTTGCAAGGAAATTAGCTCTACACAAATTTTACAAACTAAAACAGGAGAGGGAAGTGTTACATCTAGGACTTGGTAAAGAAGATATGGAAGCATTTCATACTATGTTATCACTCTTGGAAGAGAATACTCCAAAACAGAGAGGAAACTAAGATATGCAAAAATGAGAGTCGTTTTACAGTGTTAAAAGACTATGCTAACATCTGGTTGTTTCTACAACAAACCACCTTAGAAATTGAGAACATTAACTATCAGAATATAGCCAAAAGTTATAACCTTACTAAGAGTGAAAATCAGGCACTGTCTGAATTAAGAAAATGTAAAGTTATACAAATAAAGTCTGCAGATAAAGGGGGTAATATAGTTGTAATGGACAATATAGATTACAATTTAATGTGTATAAAAATCTTAAATGATTCGAATACTTATGAAACTCTCGAAAGTAACCCCACTTTAAGATATAAAAAATTACTTAAAAGTATCTTGGACCAAGCTAAAACTGAAGGTCTTATTGATGACCAAACTTTTCAATATCTTCTTCCAAAACATCCTACCATTTCCATCTTTTATACCTTACCAAAAATTCATAAAAAGGTGACTCCCATCCCTGGAAGACCCATTGTGTCAGGGACTGATAATTTATCGCACAAGTCTAGTGTTTTCTTGGACTATCATTTAAAAGATATGGTTGAAACATTACCAGCATTTGTAACAGATACAAATGATATTTTAAAACAACTTGAGGACCTTACAATACCTATAAATTCCTATCTGGCCACTGTAGATGTAGAGGCACTATACTGCAGCATTCCCCATAAGGAAGGTATTGAATCCACTAAGTTCTTTTTACAGAGTAAAGGCACTAATTTGCATAAGTTCAATGAATTTCTTTTGGATCTATTAGAATTTGTCCTTAAACATAATTATTTTATCTACAATGGGAAATGGTACCACCAAATTAAAGGAACAGCTATGGGAACCCCATGCGCTCCCAGTTATGGCAATTTTTTATTGGGTTGGTGGGAAGAGAAAACAGTATTTAGTGACTCCTTCTCTGAGTATACAGATTCAATCCTCATGTGGAGGCGCTATATTGACGATATTATACTTATATGGACAGATACTAAAAGTAGATTTGAAGAATTTATGGCAAAACTAAATGTCAATCCACTGGGCCTCAGATTTACACACGAGATTAATGACTCTAAAATTATATTCCTTGACTTAATGATCAAAAAAGCTGAGAGTGGTAAAATATCTTCCACCACCTATAGAAAAGATACTGCTACAAACACTTGACTGAGGTGGGAAAGCCAACATTTTGAACCACCCAAGAGGGGAATACCCATAGGCCAATACCTTCGTATTAGAAGTAATTGCAGCACAGATGAAGAGTTCTTAATAGAAGCTGATACATTTTTTTTCAAAAAACTGCCTCAAAACAGCATTTAAATATGCTTGGAATTGTAATAGAACTACTTTACTCCATGGAAGAAACTCTTCAGAAAACATTTCTAATGGTCCAGATCCCATTTGCTGCATAATGACTTTTTGGTATGACTCCCAAATTGTTAAAGAGTCAATTGCAAAATATTGGTACCTGTTAAAAAGTGATGAAGACCTCACTGAGGTGTTAACACCTAACACCTCAGTTACATACCGGAGAGGAAAAAACCTTAAAGACATTTTGGTACATAGTGCCTTTAAAGAAAAGAGACCAAATACTATGTGGCTCAAACCGCCATCCGGTTGTTTTAGATGTGGCAGGTGCAAATACTGTAGTTACATTATACCCACAAAAGTGTTTGAACATCCAATAACAAAGGTCAAATATGAAATTCGTGACTTTTTTAACTGTTGTTCCACAGGGGTGGTATATGTAGCGGTTTGCAGTTGCCATAAGATCTATGTTGGCAAAACTAGCCGCCAACTACGACGCAGGATAGGGGAACATATCTTAAGCATTAAACATATGCTTGACACCCCCATTGCACAACATGTAAGACTTTACCACAAAAATCAAAGTAAAGTTTTATCCTTTTTTGCCATTGATAGACGGTAAACTCCTTCAATGTGAGGCCCAGTGGATTTACAAATTAAAGGCCCTCTCTCCTTTTGGTCTAAATGAGGGTTTCAACTTCACAGCCTTTATTTAGGACTTAAGCCTATTTTCTAAATTTAAAAACTGGAAGACTTTCATCTAGTTTTGAGTCCTATTATTATAATCTAAAATTAAATCTATTTTTATATTGGATTCAATATAAGGATAAATTTGCATTAATTTTAGTCAGGATCTATACACCTTTACTATGATATAGAAGGATATAAAGCCTCAAACTCATAATATATAAATTTTGTCTACTACACTAGTCCACTTTGTCTTGGTTTCACTATATTATTCTGGAATTTTTTAGACCCTCTATTATTGTTTTCACTTATATGTTATTATTTATAGTAGTTGTTTTGTAGTCGACTTAGTTCACATATTTATTATAGTTTTACACTATATCATATAGGATTTTTATAAATTGTGATGGTATCCATCACAAAATACTCCATAATCATATATTATTTTCACTATATTCTATACACTTATAATTACCCAGTCAATTGGGTTCTTTATAACTGACTCTATGTCCCTCTATTCATCTTACTGTTATATTAGGGCTGTGTTATGTTTGCCCTGTTAGTATATCTTTTTTCTGCCATTATTAGAGCTCTCTAAATGGCGATTCTCATCCTGACTTATATATCCAATACTTATCTTATATATATACTCTTTACTGTCTTTTTTCTTGCATTTAATACGCTTCAGAATTGCTTATGGTTGCCGTAGCAACCGCGGTGTATATAAACCTCACCCCAACGCCACTCCCTTGTTTGCCCTTTGAGAAAGACGTCCTGTGTGACATCGAAACGCGTCAGGCGGAAGCGTCCATGCGGTCCACAGTGGCACAGTTAGACGCTGGTAGCGTTGCTCTGTACAATTCGCGCTCTTTCAAAATAATTTGTACCTTAGCATTTCTAGCTTTAAGAAACGGCTCGGTCCCACACTAATCCATGAACTTTGCTCCAAATGAGAGTGTCTTGGCCTATATGAATTTAATTTAGCACTGTACTTAAGAATCTTGTGTGAAAAAGTTATCAAACTAAATGTGCTAAAAATCCGTTTGTATGGTCCTGATAGAGGCCAACAAGAAATTAAATGTAATAAAAACGTTTTTAATATGGCCCTGATAGAGACCCTAAAATGTACTATCATATATTGAATATTGAATACTAATGGAAGTGATGGGATTTACACAGAATAATAAGTGAAGTGATTTTCTGTGATTTGCTATGGTCATCTGGAGTGTGTAATTATAACAGTATCAAGCTACCACCATATACTTATTAAAGTGGATACTAGACAACTGAGATATTATTTATCCTATAATAATTGGGCCCTTTTTAGGCCTCATGGAAGGCTTGCTTTTAATATACCCTTCCTTTCCTTGTTTTTGAACATTTTAATCGTTGTTGTGAGGTATAAGTACCTAATAAATGAAAAATTGTGTATATATTTAACTTTATTCCCAATACTACCTTATATACATTTCTTAAATACCTAAGATCTCAGGTAATAGTGGGGGGAGACCTCAACCTTTCAGACCCTATATTAGATAGATCAGTTCAGAGTCGAGACAATTGGTTCTCAAGCTGAGGCAAATGAATTCCCTGATTAATTAGTTGCAACTTGTGGGTGCATGGAGGTTACAGCATGCAGGGGAAAGAAGTACAATTTTTATTTAACAGTACATGGGTCCTATTCTAGGATAGATGCATTTCTGATGGACTCCTTTTTCTCTGACCACATGGGAGAGATTGAGATCTATCTGTGTCCCTGGTCGAACCACTCTCTAGTCAGTATATCCTTGGATCTATCCCAAACTGTAAATCACCCTTTTCCTGGAGGCTGAATGATATGCTCATGTCCAATCCGATGTTTTGGGAACTAATTGCTCAAGAAATTGAACTATTTTTTACTAATGCAAGAACCCAACATTGGTTGGATATGGGTAGCTCATAAGGCCTTCATTAGGGTCTCCTGTATTAAATCTGCAACTGCACACAATAAACAATGATACAGATAAGAGACCCTATGAAGGGAACTAGGAAAGCTAGAGAAGTTCAACCAGGGAACCCATCTGGTGGCTTGTGCTGGAGGATAGACAGAATCAGGCTAGAATTTGACTTGGTTTTGTCAGATCACACAGAGAAATCCATGAGATGGACATACCATAAGTTTTATTCCAAGCCAATAAACGGGATACTCTCCTGGCCAGGAAACTAAGAAGGAGAGTTACCTAATCCAAAATAAAATGCATACAGGTACTGTCACCACCAGCCCAAACAATATCAAAACATTTTTTTTTAATTACTTCCAAAAATGATATTCCTCTTCTCCACAATCCATTAAAAAACAGATGTCTTAAACGGCGACCTTAAGATACTAGCAAAAATTATGGCCTGCAGAATCTCAAAATTCCTCCCAAAATTGGTACACAAAGATCAAGTTGGTTTCGTGCCGTACAGACAGGCGGGGGACAACATCAGAAGGATAATGAATGTTATGCATATAGCCAAGGCAAACAACAAATCACTCTGCACCATCGCTTTTGACCTAGAGAAAGCCTTTGATTCCCTAGAGTGGGGCTATCTGAAAGGAGCGCTACACAAAATGGGGATCAGGGGAAATTTTCTCAACGTCTTTAACACCCTATACAATAAACCCAAAGCATTCCTGAAACTAGAAGGGGAAAACATAAATTACATCGACATAGAAAGAGGGACGAGACAGGGGTGCCCCTTGTCACCATTACTATTCGCTTTGGCGATAGAACCTCTCGCACAGAAAATCAGGGCGGATGGGGGTATCAAGGGGGTTTGGGCTGGGTCCCACCAATTCAAATGCTGCATGTATGCAGATGACATTCTATGCACTGTGACCGAGCCGGAATCCTCTATACCCCCCCTGCTGGAGACCCTGGACCAATTCGGAATGATTTCGGGATTAAAAGTTAATTATAATAAAACTGAGGCTATGGGCTCCAACATTCCGGAACAAACCTTAACCAGACTAAAAACAAAATATAACTTTACATGGTCCTCAGACCAAATCAACTATCTGGGAATAAAACTGACCCCCGACCTGTCTGGGCTGTATGAGGCCAACTATCCACCTATATTCAAAACCTTATGTGCAGACACAAAAAATTTGAGTAAATTCCCGATCTCCTGGACGGGACGCATAAATTCCATCCAATTAAACATATTACCAAGGCTGTTGTACTTGTTTAGGACCCTCCCTATTCCCATAAAACAAAAAGACTTAGACAAATTTCAAAGGCATCTAACAAGATTCATATGGGGCAACAAAAAACCTCGAATTTCAAAGAAGCTGCTATATAGCAATTATAACACCGGGGGCATAGCGTGCCCGGACCTAAAAGCTTACTATACATCAGCCCAACTAGCATTCCTCCCCCAATCCCACTGGGTGGAGCACCAGCCAATCTGGGTATTTGTGGAGAACATACAAATGCACCCACATAAATGGGACAATGTGACATGGTCGCCCACCATACCACACGCATGCGAGAAACACAGCAACCCAATCATCAGACATATATTACACACCTGGCACAAAACCAACAAGGCACACCACATAACAAGAGGCCTATCAAACTTAACACCCACTTTCACAATCCCAACAATATGGGATACATTAGACAAGGACTCAATTAACTGGTGGTCCTTGAACAAACTAGACACCCTAGACAAATGGATACAAATCGATAAGGTCCTTACCTTTGACCAGCTCCGACATAACCATAACATCCCATTAAGAGAACATTTCAACTTTTGTAAGATAAAACACTACATAACAACACTTATTAGGAAATGGGGAGCCCCCAGACCAAACTGGCTAAGCGTGATCTGCCAAAAAGCCCCACTCACAAAAGGCATCATAAGCACACTATATGCAGCAATTAGAGAAAAGCACAACAACAACAACACAGCTCCCTTTAAGTGGAAGTGGGATCAAAACATAGGAACCCCAAAAGACGATAAGGCCTGGGAGAAAACCTGCCTCAAACTTGTGAAGAGCCTCCTGAGCTATTCCCTTAGGGAATCATCCATAAAATTCCTCCATAGAGCATATTATACACCTGCAAAACTACACACCATTAACACGCGAATCCCCCCACAATGTTTCAGGCACTGCCAGGATAGGGGGACATTCGAACATATATGGTGGGAATGCCCCATAGCCCTAAACCTCTGGAACAAAGTGCTAAAACTAGCCTCAGAGACACTGCATACACAAATCCCTTGGTCAATTGACACATGCCTCCTAGGAGGACCTATTACACATATTTCAAAAAGCCAGAATAAATGGTTTCAGTACCTGATGCTATCAGCAAAAAGCCACATAGCTCAAAAATGGCGAACCCCAGACCTCAGGATACAAGAGGTAATACACAAATTAAATGTCATAATGTTGTTTGACAGATTCACACACACGACTAACAACACATACCCAAAATTTCTAGAAATATGGGGGGCATGGACAACCTCCACACAGGCAATAGAAATATAACAAACATAAACACAGATAGCAGACAAACTAGGAGATAAACCAATTCAAGAAAAGTGAACTGGGGCCCCCCCCCTTGCCGGACTCCACAGACCAGCGCCAAACGGCAAGACTCAGAGGTGAGTGACCTACTTCAAACTACTGTCTAGTATACATACAAAAACGGTCCCTCGACATGAAAGGACAGAAAGAAGAATCATTAGACACAAGCACACGAATGACACTGTAGTTAAAGTTGTTATATCCAGTTAATTTTATTTTGTATGTTAAAAAAACTGTAACAAGAGGTAGCATATCATACTAAAACCATCAGAGATCTCAAAAACAGGCAAACAACCATGCTACCAGTTTAATGTTACTTAGAAAGGTTAAGAAAAAGGAAAATGTAATGGAACTGTCACTAAATGAAAATGTCACCATCATATAAGTTTACGGTTAAGCAATCTACAACATAAATTTGGCCTGCGAGCCATCGCTGAAACATTAATACTGTATAAGATTTACAACTCTGTGACAATAAAAACTATTGAAACAAAAAACAGATGTCATCCTTCTTGCTTCCTGTGACCTCCCAAGTCTGTCAGTTTTAAAGTCACTGAGAAAGTAATGCCCCGGTTCCGGATGGATTCACCAACCTTTATTTCAAGAGATTTGCGCATCTTCTTATCCCTCATTTAACAAACCTTTATAATATGATTTTGGAGGGTCAACCGATCCCCCTGGAAATAAATCAAGCGGATATGGGCCGGGAACCTCTTTGAAGTGAAAAATGATCACCCTATTTTATTGTTGAATATGGAAATCAAGATTCTTGCAAAGCTCATGGAGAACAGAATAGCTCAATTCCTTCACAGGCTTATATACAAAGATCAGGTTGGGTTCATACCTTACAGGCAGGCAGGAGACAAAATTTGCCTTAGCAATTAAACCCCTAGCACAATCGATAAGGAAAACATTTAACATCCATGAAAGTCAAGATGGGATATCATAATTTTAAACGCTGCTTATTTGCAGACAACCTTTTATGCTCCCTTACACACCCGACATACTCGATTCCAGCTCTATTACAGGTTTTTGAAAACTTTAGCGGGTTCTCAGGCCTAAAGATAAATGTCGATAAAACAGAGGCCCTGAACATCTCGCTACCACTTCTTGATCTTGAATTTCTGTGTCAAAATTACAAATTCTCCTGGCTAACTTTGCATATCAGATACCTTGGGGTTAACATTACCCATAGGGCTAACTATCTCTGTCTATATAAAGAGATGGGGCAGGATATCCAAAAGTGGTCGAAAGATCACATCTCATGACTTGATCGTATCAACTCTATTAAAATGAATGTTCTACCACTCCTTTTATATCTATTATGTACCCTTCCAATAGCAATTAATTATAGGGACCTGGAAATATCTCAATGCCAAGTTTTTAACTCTATGTGGTGCAATAAGCCCCGTAGAAGCGCCATGTCAGTAATGTATAAATCCAGGGGTGGTCTCTCATGGCCGAATTTCAAACAATATTTTAAAGCAGCACAATTATCCTTGGCCCATTCCACAATAAACCAACCGATTTGGGTCTTTATTGAAAACTCCATAATGAGCCCATATTTGTGGGATACTATTGTTTGGCTTCCCAAAACATTATCCCTTTTAGAGAAATAGACTAACTTTTTTATCAAATTAGCTCTTATCCATTGGACGTGGGCAAATCATAGATTTCTCTTAACCCCTCGACTCTCTATCCTCACACCCATTATCCCCCACCCACAGTTTCTTTTAAACCTCTCAGCAGCTTCGTTGACCTGGTGGAGATCCAGGGACTTGGTGAGATTTGAACCACGATAATTACTTACAACTATCTGAAGTATAGTTGTGGTCTCCCCGACATAAACATTTTAACTACTGTAGGATGAAACAATGCCTTACTACTACTGAATGTAACTTAGGAAGCCCATGGTCTAGGTGGTTTACTAGATTTTGTGATGCTGTCCACTTCCAAGAAATATTTTGAGCTTTATATGACACTTTTAATATTGACCCTTCTGGTTAGAAATTCAAATATTTGGGTCAGTGGGAGAGAGATCTGGGTCACAGCTGGGACCAACATACATGGCAAGAATCCTGGACTAACCTCACACGGGGCTCGTATAATTATAGTATTTTAGAGACCTCCATTAAAATTCTCCATAGAATTTACACTACTCCTGACAAATTTCATAAATGGAAAATTCAACAGATCCCAATTGCTTCCGGGGGTGCCAAGTTGTGGGCTTCTTTTTCCACACCTGGTGGTCCTGTCCAACATCACTGAACCTATCAGCTTCCCAAAACAAACTACTACATTTTTTGATGCTGGCCATGAAAAGCCACATTGCCAAACAGTGGAAGTCTTTAACTGCAGGCAGTCAAAAACAAGTTAAATGATATACTTATTAAAGAAAGGCTTACCCATCTATTAGCTGACACAATTCCACAGGTTTCTTGAAATTTGGGGACCATGGTTAGGTTCTACCTACAGCATTTCCTTAATATGAGCTCTTTGGCTTTACCCTATATGGCATGGGGGGAAGTTAAGAGGGGCACAGTGGCCTGGACCTGGAGGTTGTGGACGGAGGTGAGTGGCAAATTTACCTTACCATTATTATACTGGATCTGTAGATGAAAGGTTTCCTTGTTCTATACCCCCACCCATCCATTCTTTTTATGTTACTTCTAATATTAATTTCATTTTGGAATGGAAAAAAGTAAAATTCTTGGGAATGGCTCTAGAGTTACAGATATAAAGTTCAAGTGGCAGTAGACCCTCGCACACAACTTTACTTCGGTATAAAATCTGAAGCCTTTGTCTACAAGATGCGTGTAATGTGTATTTACTTTTAAACCATCTTTGCCCAATAAAAACTGAGGAAAGAAATACAATGCCTAGGGCCACCTTTGCCTAGGGCCACCATTGGTGTAAATCTGGCTCAGAATACGTCCAGCTACTAGAAGCTTTGTACCAATAAAAAGGGCCAGTTTCAATATTTATACAGTAGATTCTCTGTTATCTGTCACCAACGAGGATTGGTAGATGCCGGATAAATATAGTTTCTATTAAAAGAGGCCTAGATTAGCTGCACATAGGATGCTCTGCTAAGAATATTTGTCAGTGAGGGCTGTTTTAGCAGCAGCAGCTTTCACTCCTCACTTACACACAGGTACGTCCGGCTGGTGGGTGCAGTGCTGAACCCGGGGAATGTAACGCCAACATGGCACCGGCTCAGTCACTCATGCCTGTCTGCTTCCAGGTAACATTGAATTGCAGAGACGTACAGTGGATGAAATCTAGGTGCCTGTAAGCATTTTGTGGCATGACAACCTGGCTCCTGGCATTTGTTGAGCCCTGTAAATTGTCATTTTTATTTAATGTACAGTATTCCATTTTTTTGGGTTGCTTGAGTTTCAGTTAACTGAGAGTCTATTATATATCCATATTTGCAGCCTTATTAAATTGCGATTCGGCCAATTGAATAGGGCTCCATATAGGCACAGAGCACATTTTTTTTACAAAATTTTTTAGTTAGTGAACTTCTATCCAAAAGCAAGGTCTTCACTAACTAAAAACTTCTGTAGAAAAAAATATGCCATGTGCTTATATAGAGCCCTATTCAATTGGCTGAATCACAATTTAATAAGGCTGTATATCTTTTGCCTTTAATTCAAACAGAAGGCAACTTATGTGAAAGCAGAACTTTCTAAGCTTCAGGTTCCTGCATATTCTGCTGTTTCTCACTTTGTATTTTCCATACTTAATGTTCCAGTGTCTGTCACAGAGCTGGAGATGTGATGATGAGTTATATACTATAGTCACTTCAAGGAGTCTTATTTCTAAATCATAATTATATGCAGCATTGCTGAGACACGTGCTCTCATCAGAATGAATTATTCAGGGCTCCTTTGGGGTGAGCAATATGTACAGTACATACAGTATGTCTGATTAACCAGTTATCCATAATAATTACACGTTACACCTATAATACAAATATACATAGCGTTTCGCCGGCGCTGCCAAATTCACGTTATGCAATGTCATCATGAGCTTTATTGTGTTTCTTTTTTATGTAGTGTGAACAGATTTATTCCTCGCTGCTGCTTTACAGCCTGTTATCACAGAGTGTCCATCTGTGCAAGAAAATAATGAATAAGGAGGCAGTGAAAGGATTTGTTTTTCAATTTAAAGAGACAATGCAATACTAATGTATCTATGATTTAGATTATATAAATTATAATTGCAAATTATATTAAAATGGCACAGTGGGGGTTTCAAAATATCTGAAATCTATATATAATAACAAGTATTTTTTTAGTAGAGTGTTGCATTTTTTTACAGTAATCTTAATGACTTAGGGCCTCATTCTATTATCGGCCGTAAATCGGCCATAAGGCTGCGATTCCTTGCGGGGGTTCAGTTAACTCGCGATTCTATTATACGGCCCCGCAAGGATCTCCTTTTACGGCCGGCCGCATATCTTGGAACCGGCCGTAATCTCAGAAATATAAAAACGCAAAAATAAATTCAAGCCTGCACTGTACAGCTCTGTAAATGCTAGGGATCATATTGGGGGACATGAGGATTATAAGGAACCCACTCTCAAGCTTGCACATCAGCCCAAACCCGAGTTCAAATTAACTGTTTATTTTCCGGCTGCGGCGTGGGCGGGTCTGAGGTGCTCCAAGCCCTCTGGACTTTTTACATGGATATTTTACGGATATTAAAAATAAAATATTTTACGGATTTGAGTACAGGATAATTATGTGCTATTTTTTCTAACACCTAAAATCCCTTTATAGTCTTCTCAAAGTGCATGATGGCTTTATTTGAGCTATTTTATGTGCTTAATTGGTGCTAGCGGGACCTCTTTCCTGCAAGTAAGCTGCGGCTCGCTTTTAGCCTTGCAGAGAGGTTTCCCGGAGCAATTGAATTGCAAATCTCTTGCGGCCGTTTTAGATCAAAGGCTTTCCTCCGGCGCGAGCGGCCGCAAGAGATAGCAAGGCACCGGCCGCAAGCCTGCCGGAGCCTACGGCCGTAAGGGAATAGAATAGCAGAATAGCTTGCGGCCGGTCCTTGCGGCCCCGCAACGGCTGCGGCCGCTAATAGAATGAGGCCCTTAATGTCTTTCTAATGAGGCCTTTATTGCCAGTAATTACTGAGCATTTCTTGGGGCATTGAAACTGTGCAAAAACAAAGGCTGTGCATGCTCAGGTCTCAGGGGGCGATTTATCTAATCAGTCTAGTTACTCACTGAATGCAATAGGTTCAGCGCTCCAGGAAATAATCAGTAATTACTGACAACAATGACCCTAGGCAGACAGTGCAGTCTAAATATTGCAAACTTTAATGTAAGATTACTGTAAGAAAATGCAGTTTTTAAAATACCATTCAAGTGAAAAATACTTGCTATTACAATATTTATAACCGCCCCTGTGTCACTTTAAGATAAAGGAGAAATTCCACCTAAACACAAGTGGTTCTTACATGTTTCAGCTCTTGACTTTTATTGCTACAAGACTTTTGGATAGTTTGTGATGTGAACTGCTGAAGAAGTAACAACATAAATGTTATTGTCACAGGTTAGACCTCTGCAGCATTTTGATTGTCTCTTGAGCTGGCTCTTGAATTTTTGACCCAATCAGTTCAGCATTTTGAGTGTCAGTGCCAGAAATGCAATTTAAAATGGCTGCTTTCGCTCTACACAAACAGAAGGCATCATAACTTTTACATATATAGTCAATCTTCACTGTAGTTCAAGTATAAACAGCATTTGTATGTAATAAACAACATTAGCAGGTGTGTAAATCCTTGGGCAAATAAATATTTTTAGAGAAAATCTGAATTTTTTTTTTTTTTTTTTTTAATTCTTATTTTTTTATTTTTTCATTGCATATCAAAAATGTACAGAATACGTCAAGAATGTAACATATGTAAACATGTCTATACATTGATAAATAACTCTTCATTTTATCACATAACAGTTCGATTAATATGCTAAAAGAAGTAAATATAAAATTTGTATCTCTCCGAGGGTTTAAGAACTGTAATTGGTATTGTAGTTATAACAGCTATTTTATTTAAGATATTCTTCTTTCCTCTTCCTCCACGTAGTTTACCAGTGGAGTCTCAAAGTCAATCCTCGAAGAGTTAACTTATTTACAAAAAACAAAAACTATCTCCATATGTCTAGTTCTGAACTATTAGAGTGTAGTATATTTTCCTCCCTTATTACTATTCAGCAAATATCTTATAAATAAGTCCAGTTTTTTTTTTTTGGACTCACCTCATCTCGGACCTCTGACTTTCCAGATATCCCAGCAGGAGGCCCACCGTTTGTATCTCACATCGAATTCCGCTGAGAAGTGGCTCATAGTTTGAATGTGGTCAATTTTCTGTAGTACTTCTCTAAATGTAGGGTTTGTGTGTTTCCAATGTTTGGCTATAATGCATCTAGTTGCCAAGAATATCTGATTGGTTAGGAATTGCTCGCTTTTTGTTAGTACTTTGTTTGGAAGTCCTAATAGTGCTTCTACTGGTTTTTGCTTTATAGATTTCCCCCACAATTTCTCCAGCGTGTTGTATGTTGCCTGCCAAATATGCCTAATTTTGGGACATTCCCAAAGCATGTGGGTTAACGAGCCTATATGTCCACATCCCCGAAAACATTTGTCGGAGTGTGCTTTGTTTGATTGGTGAAGTCTCGTGGGTGTGAGGTACCATCTCATGACTGTTTTTAATGCGTTCTCTTTCAAATTGATGTTTAAAGATGACATGTTGGCCTGTATGATAATCTGATTCCATTGTTTGTCATCTAGGGTGATATGTAAGTCTGATTCCCATGTTTCTTGATAGCGTGGCTTGTTTGCACTAGACAGCTCAGAGAGGTTTTTATATATAACTGAAATGTTGCCCTTGCCTCCGGGGTTGTTAATGCAACACTGTTCATATATTAACTTTTTGTTTTGGCTATTTGATTTTGTAGTCTGAAATATCGTTTGTTTGATTATCATTAGATTAATCCATTCATTGTTGGGTATTTGATTTAATGTGCCCCCTTGCGCCATAGACCAGGTGTCTGCAACTATAGTCAGTTTTTTTTGTATCCACCATTTCATCTGAGAGCTCTTGCTGGCGTGGTCCGCCTTCTGTGCTTGCCAAAGAGGGGTTAGGCCTGAGCCCATGTGTAGCATGGGGGATTTTTTATTAATGTCCCTCCAAGTTTTCAGTGAATTACGGATACAGCTTGTGAGGTTTTGTGTTTTTAATTCTGTGTGTAAGCTTAGCCACAAAGCATGAGATATAGTTATATGATTATCTTCTAGAATTTGTTTTTCTAACTCGACCCATGTTGGGATGGCTTCTTTTTTATACCAGCTAGTCATTTGTGCCAGTCTTGTGGCTTTATAATAAGTGACCAGGTTTGGGAAAGCTAGACCCCCTTTTTGTGTGGGTGCGTGCATCGTATTCTTATTAATTCTTGGTTTCTTGTGACTCCAGGTGAATTTGAGGAGAGTTTTTTGTAGTGATTTTATGGCTATTAAATTAATTGGCGTCGGTATCACCCTAAATAAGTATAGAATTTTTGGGATGACATTCATTCTGATAGCGTTTATTTTACCAATCCAAGATATATTGAAGGATGACCATTTCTCTATGTCCTGTTTTATTCTACTGATGATTTGGGGAAAGTTTGCTTCATATACTTGTTCTGTCGAGCCTGGGATATTAATTCCCAGATAAGTCAGGTATTTTTGAGCCCATTTCATGGAGAAATTTTTATCTAGAATGTCTAGCACTTTTCTGGGGAGTGTAATGTTGAGTGCCTGACTTTTAGCTGTGTTGATTTTAAAACCGGAGATGGTGCCGAATTTTGTGAGTAATTGGAGTAAGTTGGGTAGGCTAATTGTTGGTTCCGTCAATGAGAGCAAAATATCATCAGCGAAGAGGTTGATTTTGTATTCCTTAGGGCCTACCTTTATCCCTTTTATGTCCGGGCAGTTCCTGATTGCAGTCGCCAGGGGTTCCAGGCATAGAGCAAATAATAGAGAGGAGAGTGGGCAACCCTGTCTAGTCCCTCTGGTAATTTTGAGTTTTTTAGAGCTAAATCCCTGATACGTGATGGATGCCTCTGGGTTCGCGTATAGGGCCTGTATTCCTCTTATAAAGCTTTCTCCTAGACCTATTCTCGTCAACACTTCCCACATGAATGTCCAATCTATTCTGTCGAATGCTTTTTCTGCGTCAAGTGATAATAGCATTGAGTGAATATTGTTCCTTTTAGCTATTTCTATTAGGTTCAATACTCTCCGAGTGTTATCTGGAGCTTCTCTGCCTGTAATAAAGCCTACTTGATCTGGGTGGACAACCTTGGGTAATAACGGGGCCAGTCTATTCGCCAAAATCTTTGAGTATATTTTAATGTCGGTATTAATTAGTGAAATTGGTCTGTAGCTTCCACATTGGGCCGGGTCTTTACCTTCTTTAGGGATTACAATAATTTTTGCCTCTAGAAATTCTTGTTTTATAGGGGGACCTTTTAAAAATTCATTAAATAACTCGTGTAGATATGGGAGTAATTGTTGTGAGCATTGTTTATAATAAAAGTTTGTGAACCCATCTGGGCCGAGCGCCCCATGTGATTTACTTGTCTTAATTGCCTCCTTAATTTCTTCTAACGTTATGGGCCTAGCTAAATCTTCAGCTTGGGTTTTCTCAATTTGTGGGAGTTCTGTTGAGTTTAAGAAACTACTTATTTGTGAGTTGTGGGCTTTGGACCCTGAGTGTGGGGGGGCTGAGTATAGCTCCTCGTAGAAGTGTCTAAATGTTTCAGCTATCTCATTCGGTTTAAAGACTAGTTTGTTAGATTTGTTATTTATCTTGGGGATGAAGGAGTTTGCCCTTTGTGTTTTCAATTTTCTGGCTAACATGGTGTCAGGTTTGTTGGCGCTTCTGAACATTGTGGCCTGCGAGCGTTGGAGGATGGTCACCATTTTTTTCCTAAGAATTGAGTTTAGTTGTTGCTTTTGGTTCAAAATTTCCTCATAAATTTTTGGGTCGTGTTTCCTTGTGAATTGCGCCTGTAGGTCCGCGATTTTAGAATTAATAGTGGTCATTTGGGCTTGATCTAATTTTTTCGTTGTTGCTCCTATTTGAATGCACACCCCTCTGATGACTGCTTTATGGGCTGCCCACACTCCCTCCCTGCTTACCTCACCTCCATTATTGACTGTGAAATAGTCGTCTATTGCTTTGGTAATTTTGTCTTTAGATTTAATGTCATTGAGTAGATGTGGATTTAGGGTCCATGTCGAAGACCGCCCTGATGGGATGACGCCACTTAATGAGATCTGAACCAAATCATGGTCCGACCACGCGATGGGGTGTATATTTGCGTCTATTAGGTTGTGGGCTAGTCGCTGTTGAATCAGCACATGGTCGATCCTTGAGTGGGATTGGTGTCTGGGGGAGAAGAAGGTGTATGACCTATCTGAGGGGTATATTGCTCTCCATGTGTCTATCAGACCGTGGTATTTTAGAATGTGTTTGAGCGCTTTGGTGGCTGCTGGCGTAGTGTGTGCGGAAGATTTGGAGGACCGGTCTTTTTCCGGATCTAGTACGGTGTTCATGTCCCCCCCTATTACTAGGGTGGATGGTTCCCATCCCGTCATAATGTGTGATATTTTATCGAAGAATTGTGGCTGTTCGGTATTAGGAGCATAAAGGTTAAGGAAGGTTATCTTTTGTTCTTGGATTGTCCCGTGGATTGCAATATATCTCCCTTCTGGGTCTGATTGAGTCCTGGAGTGGCAAAAATTTAATCTATTGTGCACTAAGATTGTCACTCCCCTTTTCTTCTCTTTAGCTGTAGCATGGTATGTTTGTCTGTATGTTTTCCCCCAGTATTTGGGGACAGCTAATTTTTTAAAGTGTGTTTCCTGGATCATGACTATATCTCCCCTGAGTTTTTGATATTCTTTTATTGCTATCCCTCTTTTAACGGGTTCATTAAAGCCTTGGGTATTGTGTGAGATGATGTTAATATTCATAGTGTGTCCTACCTTTTGGTTCTTTGTTCCTTATGGGAAGAAAGTCGTGGCGGGATGATGTTTCAAAGTTTTTTGCCGAGACTGTCCGGTAGGCCTCCTGCTGGGGTCTGCGTAGAGTTCACCTGGAAGCTAGTGCTAATGAGGAGAACAAGAAGGTGGATATTGCCGTTAATTCGTGCACAAGAATAGCAATACGTAGAGGCAACTCTGTAAGTGTTCTCCACTGTGCTTTTGTTGGTAAGGGTTTTGGATTTATTATGTTTAGATTGTGAATGTGTCACTGGGCTGTGAACTGTATCACTAGAATATGAAAATTCAGGTATTTTAAATATTTATGGAGATAGTAGTAATAAAACTATCGAAAGGATAGCACTCGCTATCCTCCTTAACTTGTTTGGTGAGTCCACCCGTGTCTTTATATGACACTGCGTGGAATCGCCTGTTTTTTGAACTAAAACAAATTGCCCTTAGGGGGCTTTATAGGAAGTCTATAACTTTTAAAGTGAAAAGTGGCCTTCCATATGTCTAAGTCATTTTCTGGCATCAGTCCATTGAGAGGCCCAAGATAGCCATATCTACCAGAGAGTTGGAGTAGTAGTGTTCTAGCTAACTTATCTTGATTACAACTGATGGGGGTCTATTGGGTAGACGTTTTAATGTCGGCCCTTGGGTCAATTCAGGGAAACTGTGATTTGAATGTGTCTATAGTAAATTGCGGAGGGATCCCTGTTTGGACTGTTGTAGAGCTGTGGTCATTTTGTGGTGTAGCTAGCTTCTCCTATTAAGATCTAAGATTATCTAGTGGAAGAGCATTGTAATGTCTTCATCATAAATAACCTGGAAGAGTGCAATGCTATCTGGTGCTATAACAACTTGGCCTGACTTAGTATGAGTAAAAATTCCCTCATGACATCATTATAGACCTCTCATGGAAAAAAAGACAAGAGAGAAAAGACAAAATGATACAACATATTACAACACTTTGGAATTAGGAGTTCGTCTTGTTTGGAAGTGTGACATTTCTCTCTCTGTCACGACGTGTTGATGCTCTACTTCTCTCTCCTCGATGTCTGTTCTCCAAGAGTGGTTCAGGAGTCGCCTGCAGGTGGATGTCCCAAGAGGACAATAGATTGATTCCTTCTTCCAAGGATCTGACAGAGTAGTACTTGTTATCTCTTAATATGGTCAGGCGGAATGGAAAGCCCCAGGAATATCTCCAGCCCTGAGCCAGAATGCAGTCCAGAAGAGGTTTCATATTTCTCCTTTTGGAGAGCGTTAGCTGTGATAGATCAGAGAAGATCTGGGGTTGTTGTCCTTCTATTTCAGGTACTCCTCCCCTGGCCGCTTTCATAAACATCTCCTTTGTGGTGAAATAATGAAATCTTGCGATGATATCTCTAGGTCTATCCTTCATGTTTGGACGTCCCCCCAGCGCTCTGTGTATACGATCTAAGGTGTATTGTTCTGAATTTAGCTCTGGTAACAAAAATTCACACAGTTCGTACATGTATCCTTTCAGATCAGACACCTATTCAGGGACGTTTCGTATTCTCACGTTCTGTCTCCTAGATCTGTTTTCTAGGTCCTCCTGAAACAGGAGGTTAGTAGCTTGTTCTTCTTTTAGTGAAGACATTTCTGCTTCCAGAAGGTGGTGAGATTGCTGTAGCTCTTCGTATTTTTCTTCCAGAATATTCGTCTTAGTGTCTATCTTTTTTATTTCGGACTTTAGCTCCGTGGACACTTTCAGAATTTCTGTTTTAATGTCTTCTCTGAACGTACGAATTAAATCTTTCAGGTCTTGTATGTCACCTTTGGTGCTCGGTGTGGATTGTTCCATTGTCATTGACCCCGTGGGTCTTGCTGTTGGTTGAAGCGTCTGGGGGGTTGTTATTGTTGTCTTTGGTGGGTAGTATGCTTGGATGTTTTTGTTGCTTTTCCTCGTTGCGACTCCAGCCATAATACTTTATAATTCACTTTTCACTTTTGTCTTATGTTAGCGCCCCCTTTGTGTGGGCATTGGAGTAGGTTTACATCTTAGGGGAGCTGGATTCCATGTGAATGGTAGAATGCAAGTTTATTGCAATGTAGAATTTCTCACCCCTGTGCACTATGTGAAGTGGCCACCAGGGGTCATTGGTGTTCTGTCAAACTTTTCATTAGTAACTCTCTCTTTTGTTTGGTCTAAGTTTCTTTTTATTCCCCCCTGTGGAGGTGTGTAGAAATCTCTCCTTGTAGCGTAGGAGGTCTCTTGTATAAGTGGGACTCCTTTATCACCTTAATGTGTAAATAATCCTCTGGAAGGGGAAAAATGGAGGGTGTCTTTATGTGAGCAAAGTGTCTTTCACTTCTCAGATGGGTATAGGGTCTTGCCCCACTTTTGTTTGGCTTTTGAAGGTGTAAATGCCTCCCTCTCGTTTGCAGTCAGCACCTCTGTTGCTTCCCTTTATCTGTGGTCTTTATAGCGCTTTGGTGAGTGTTAAACCTTTAAAACGTTGGGATCTCAGGTTTTGGGAGAAAAGCCTTATCTTGGCCCTTGTGATCGCTTTCCCTTGAGGGTTATCTCTCTCCCGCTGGAGTTGATTATGTGAGCCTTTTTTTGTGAGTTAGTCCCAGAGTTGCAATGTATGTTCCAGGCACTTTAAAATGGCCGCCGCTGTTTTTTGGCAGGAAACACTTTCAGTTCTTGTCTGCCGTGTAAGGACCAAAATGGCCGTCAGTGATAGGCTCTAGGTGGGATTCACTCCACAGTGGGGTTGTGTGGGCTCTCGTTTGTGAGACCTCTTGTGTCCCTCTATTCAGGGCTCGTTGCTGAACTTAACCAGAAAATCTGAATTTTTAAAGATTGTTTTTATGAATGGTGTAATCAATTTTGTCTTTGTTAAACCACTTCCTGAGAGCTGGATGACGAGGATGTGATTTTGTTTTTATCTATAAGTAGAGGGAATGTTCGGGCAGAGATAAAAGGGAGAGGTCAGAGGGATTAGTTTTTAAACATGTATATTTTTTTATTGTACAGTGACACTTTAAGTTTAGGTGAATCTTGTCGTCGAAAACAGGTGAAAAGCAATTTTATTTGTCTTGGCCTAAACAGTGAATTGAAACAAATGACAGAAAAAAGGTTATCTAGTGTTCTAATAAGTTACTTATCTGTGTCTGCTCTCTCTCCTTACCTGTTTCGCATTCACACTTATCTCCTCTAATTTAACCTTGACGACTCCCAACTTCTGCTCATACCAAGAAAAGAAGATCAGCCATTTCTGGGGTATATATTGGCCCATAATTACACTTATTTTTTATTAGCATTATGATTGTCTGTTAAATTTGGGTAGATAGCAACTTTCTAACTAAAACAACTCCATCCTAGCTATTTACCAACTCAGCCCCTCTGACAGTTCTGTACACGTCCCACTCTTATGACCTTGTATTTGTCTCTACTAATAATAATCTATTTCTCCGTTTCTCTATCGGTATCTCTTTGTCATGCTCCTTCCTTGTCAGGCACCAATTAACCGCCCTGGCGGTTTGGCCGTGTCAGTGCCCCCGATTGTTAAAGCAGTACACTCGGGGGTACTGACGCGGCCAGACCGCCTTATTCTGCCCCCTGCATCGCCTATGCATGCAGGGAAGGGTATTGGAAGACAGATGCATGTGGTCCCAAGCGTGGCTCAGGGTTGCTGCTTTAGGTACTGACAATTAACCCTGAGCCACACTTGGGATTACCGCTAAGGCGGTTAAAGGACCACAATATATTAGCAAAAACTTTACATGAACGTGAAGAATGCAACAAGCTAACAACATTAGCTGCTATGTAAGTCATAAAAGCATTTTTTAGAGAAAATCTTCATTTAAGCAGACTATGCTTCTATAGGCTCAAATTAAGGCAAATCCCTCCTGCAATTATACCATTGCGCATATTTTTCCTAAATAGGTTTTAACTATCCAAATTAACAGTCCAGTCATGAGTAATCCCACTATGTTTCAGTAATAATTCTAACACACCCATTTTCCCTGACAAGCTTCTGGGCATTAGTAAGGATACACTTTATGTTGCTATGACTAGGCAGTTTTGAAGTGCTTCCCACTGTATTTGAGTTATTCAGCAATACCTCCCTATTGACTATATTATCCCTCCCCTTCTCCTCCCCCATGAGTAGTTAATTCATCCGTTACTCCATTACTTCCATCTAGCCCTCTCCTATCTAATAGTTTAACACCCCCAGCCTTTCTACCATCCTATCCCCTAGCACATCAGCTCCCTCTTTATTAAGAAGCAATCCATCCCTGCTATAGAGATTGTACTCAATGGAGAAGTCAGCCCAGTGCTCTAAAAACCCAAACTCCTCCTTAGTGGACCACTTTTTTTAGCCACGCATTAACCTCCCCAAGCTCCTTCTGTCTCCCTGGGCTAGCATGTGGCACTGGTAGTATCTCAGAAAATACTATCTTAGAGGTCCTAGCTGATTTCCTAGTTCTATAAAAGCATTCTTTAGGACACTCCATCTTCCACTTACTTTGTCTTTGGTACCAATATGTACCAGGACTGCTGGTTAATTTCCAGCCCCTTGTAATAATTTATCTACAAACCTGAGCACCCAGGAGACAGCAAACTATTCAACAAATCACCCTGCCTACCTTCCTAATAATAGAGTCCTCTGTTGCTCTGCCTATTCTGCCCTCCCACTCCTCCAGTAGAACTGTTCTCGACGGCTGTTAGAGGGAACAGCTCTATCTGGCATTGCCATCCCTGAATAGACATCCCCAACAGCTTCACTCAATCTGGCAACTCTGTTGGTGCTTGCCAACTCAGAATTGGCCTACCTCCTCCTCCTGTTACCTCTGATTCCCCTTGTAACTGTAACCCAGCTGCATCACTAACCCCAACTCCACCTTTCATGCTAGGCCCAGCTAAACTGTGCTCGGTGAGCACTGACTCCCTTTGCAGTGGAGCAATATCATTGTTTATTATATGATGGGCTTATAGCATTTGTCTCCCGAAAACATCAAACTAAATATCAACCAAAATGTAAGCTTGTGATAAGAGCAACTGCCTACAGAACAGCAATGCCAGTGGGGAGCAGCGATCATTATCGTCCCACCGAGAGTTTGAAGGTGGACCACGATCGATAGGGGGAGCTCCAACAACCAAAGATGGAAGTAACAGCCAAGACAGATCAGGGGAGGGGATACACCTTCAGAACCTGATGCTGGGAACCCTGACAGATCACTGACAGGCGTACGTGGCCAGCCTAAGAGAGACCGCCATATAGAGAAGGTGGCAGCAGCAGCAGAGAAGGCGAGTCCAGGGAAGAGCACAGCAGCTGGAGATCTGTCCCAGGACAAGGCGGAACCTACCTCGCCAAGAAGAGGATCTAGCTGACATACCAGCAAAGAGCAAGACCACCAGATGATATGGGGAGGTGAAGCCTTGGCATGTACCCGAGAAAGACCACTACAAGAAGGGGAGTAGGTTCTAAAGGAAGATGGCCAGATCTCCAGGGAGACTGAGATCCCAGGAGAAGTCGACCCTGACTAGCAGACATCAGCAGCTGCAGTCTGGGCGGAAAAGCTAATGCTGGTAGGTGGAGGCCCACTGAACTTCATTCAGAAAAGCAGAACAGACTAGAGGGAGGGACTGATCCCACAGAACTGGAGAGTCATGAGGCGGCCAGCTGAGGGAAGCCAAGACATTGTGGCTCTCCAGCAGAGAAGGAGCATTGCAAGGTAACCAGGAGATAAGTGACCAATGGTCCAACATCCAATCAGCGGAAACCAATCAGCAGAACATTCCAATCAGTCGCATCCAAGTAGCTGATGGACCCCAGAGAAAAGAGGATCTCATAGTTCAGTTATCCAGAGCTCCAGAAACTGTTCCAGCAGCAAGGTCAGCATGGGAGATTGTGTGGGTGGACGGCCAGGATGGGTCACCATTGCAGCTGCTCCCCATCACCACACCACCAGGTTAACCCTGTTCCTACCTTGGAGATTGTGATGTGGTCGATTAGGGCTGCTCCTTACTTATTCCACAAAGGAGCTTTATCATGTTCTACATCCAGCAGAGGCCTCCGGTGCTGCTCCATACCATTGGTAAAGCAGGACCGGTTGTTGCCCTTAATCCTCCCTGGGAGAATATGCGGGTGGCTGATTCTGTGTGGTCAACACCAGAGCTGCTCCCCATCGCCGAACCAGCCAGGCAAGCAGATGCCCTGGACCTGCCTGGAGATTATGCAGAGAATCACTAGTGATCCCCATCGGAGCTGCTCTGTAAAGTGACGATAAACCCTTGATCACTATTCTGCATCCTGATGGTTAAGAAGCAGTAACCGAGAAGCCCATCCATTTCACGGTCCAAGGGAAGATTCCTGCCGCTAAGACAGGAGAATTTTCGGAGCTGAGTTGGGCCCCCTCTCCTGTGTCGTGACATGTAACTTTGTATGTTTATCTTTACCCATCGGTATCATGACTACTTACTGCTTACTATATCTTTGTAATTTCCCTTAACTACCTGTACCATGACTTACTGTCAATAAAATTGGATAAAAGTACTTTAGAAATGTAAGTAAAATAAAAATAAAATTAATATTTCATATTTGGTTTGATTTTATGTTTTAAGATATATTTTTTTTATGCAGCCATTTCTGATTTCTACCTGTCTGCCCACCGTGGAGCCAAAATACAATTGTTTGAGTAGTAAATATTTGAGGGTTGAAGAATCCTTTTAATTTTAATAGCACATTTTTTTGTAATTTGCTGGGTTCTTATTATGAATACACAATTGAAAGTGGATAGATATTTTACTTAGGAGACAACTTCAGTTGTTTGCAAGTTATAACATGCTGGCAGCATTTATTATTATTTTTAGTTATTATTAGCCTTTATTAATATAGTGGCAACATGTTCTGTAATACTATATGCGATGTACACAACACCTTATAATTTATTACATTTAAGGTTGACAGAACTAGGCAGTGAAGTGGGGGAGCCCGTTGAGTGAGTATGCAAAGTATGCACGGACCCATTTTTGCCTTTTCTGTGTGTGTAAGTTCCTTTTCCTGTTGTAACTCTCTTATTCTAGGTGGTTATCCTCTAGTAGCCGGTCTATGAACTCCAGTATGTCATTTCTTTTAAGCCAGAAACCATTTTCTTTGCAAAATTGGCACCCCTCACAGGGAAGCGCTCCTGGGCAGCTGCCTAGTTGGCCTAATGGTTAATCCGGGCATGATGGTTGGGCAATGGTGCAGGCAAATAATACTTACATGTGTATCTCTATGTCTAAGATATTTAATAGAACCCACTTCCAAGATCCAACGATATACAGTATCATTTTTCTACTTTGTCTCATACCTGAAGTTATAATGCAGCTTCAAAGCCCAGCAAAACCTGACGTGTATTATGCAAAGCTCATACACCAGTGTGGTTCATATAGATTTATTTAGTTGTCATGAACCCTACATCCTGCTACTGAAAAATAAAAGGGTTTACTAATTTGCTGCTGTCGATCTTTTTAGAAACAGAACATTAAAGGCATATCTAAATTTTCTGGATTATGACTGCATCTGATAGAGGAGAATCAGTAGTGTATGCTAACATTTTTGCATGAAAAAATACCAAAATAAACATTAACAAACTCACTCTAATATTTGCTAACTTGTTTCAGTTTGCAAGTTGAACCTTTTGTTAGTTGACATTACTGAAAATCCCTGCTCAGATTAAGCAAAAATTCATAATTCGTTTTGGCAAATCAGGAGAAAGCAGAGGTCAGCAGATACATTTGTATCACACTCTGGAGTTCATGTGTTGCAAATCACTGCCTGTTTCTTACCAAACATTTGAAACCCAGGAAAATATGTAGTCTCTGTCTCTTTCTATCCCTGTGCTCTGATTCAGCTGTGAGCTCAGACCCCACCCAACCATGTGATTCTATCCAGCAGCAAGTACTTCCTTTGAGCGGTTAAACTCCATACCTAGCTGCTTTCCTGTGTGTACTTGGTTATGTAAGCTTCCTGTGGGTGTGCAAAGCTGGATTTTACTTTCCTGCCTTTAACTATGTAAGTACACTGCACTTATCTATATAACACACAATTTTCTCATAATCACTGCCTGTTTCTTACCAAACATTTGAAACCCAGGAATTTATTTTTTATATATATATACAGTATATATATATATATATATATATATATATATATATATATATTGGCTCAGGGCTCGATTACATATGCACAATAATTATGAGTGAAAATCACTGGTAAAGTCTAATGTTATATTCTATATGTAAAAAATACAACAAAAAACCTTAATATGCAATAATTTGCAAGTGTTCGCTACATGTGATATACTCCCTGCTCTACTGGCAAAACATCCTACACTACTATTACATTAGACCTGCAAGAAAATTGTGTGTGTGTTAGCAAAGATTTGATAGGGCCTAAAAACTTAGGTGTCTTTCAAACACTTGCAAAAGCTAGAAAAGTCCTAGCAAGTGCATGTTAAAGGCACCCAACTATTACTAGATTTGTACCCTAGGTTGCAGAGAATATATAGTAAAATTAATGCAGGGATTTATGCTTACTTTGGCCTATCACATGCTCTCACCAATCGCTAAAGTACATTTTGGGGCCACCCGGGACCCCCTAAAAATTCATGGGAGCCAAATAACCACAAAACACTAGGTGTTGGGGGGAAAGGGACCTGATGGGGGAAAGGGACCCGAGCGAGCCAAAGCTTATTTTGATTGGAGGGCAAGTTGGCCATAGATGGAGGAAGTCATAAAGCCCCCACATTCATTTTCTTATACATTAACCTTTTCCCAGTCATGAAAACTAAAAGAGCTGTAAATCTAACCCTAAGAAAATGAACAAAGTCTTGGCGCACAAGGATAGCGCCACCTACTGGCTGCTCCATACCACTGCTGGCGGGGACAAAACAGGCCAGGTCCAGGGTGTGTATGTATTTATATATTTATAATCTTTATTAATTATTATATATTTTATGTTATAGTATTCCGTTCTCTTGCCTTCACACTTGCTGTTTTTTTTGTTTTATTACCCTTATCCATGTCTTCACCATGCTCTGTGTATATTGAGAATTCTGTTTTCTTTTTTTGTTAAAAAAGTCGGATCTATCCCGTTGTTTAGGCGCAAACATATTGCCAGCACTGACAGCTGCAGTGCCAGCAAGTAGCCGCTAGATGGCGCCATCTGGTCCCAGGGCGTCCCTATAATTATTTCCCACTCCGACATGGTGCAACACGATGGCGCTGAATCGACAGCGAGGCCATCGCTATGCTTGGCGCCGGCAGGCCTCATAGCTCAAGGCCTCTTCTGTCGGCGTGCCTTATATGCATTGGGCAGCACTATTCGCAAAATCAGCAGCACCATCTAGCGGTTGGCGGCGGTACTGCTGCTGCCAATCTTATGCGTTGGAGAAGAGGGAAAGGACCAAAATGTCTAATTGATTACTGACGGTTTAATTTGTATATTCCCCTAAATTCTTCAGTATTGCTCCTAATTAAGAAAAGGTCCCTGTTTTGGAAAGCTTATCTGAAAAATTTGATTTTTAGTCCAATAAAAAAGCTATCACTTTATACTGCAATACCGTATTTTGCATCTGTATCACTGGACTAGCACAGGCCGTGGCATTTGTTTGTACTTGCCTATAATCAAGTCCATGTTGCAACCCATATCACCCCAGCTGAACTCCTTATTATAAGAGGCGGTCTGTAGAAATCTACTGTATGAATCAGCAAATTTACTCAGGGATCAAACCATTTCTGTTCTGCAGGGGGATCACAAATAATATTTTACTTTCTGCAACAGTGTAACAAAACACAGTCTTCTAAAGTTTATATTTGATATTAAAATAATGAAATATAAATCTTCCTGTGATTACATTTGCTATTATGCACCTGGCAGCTTGCAGTTTATGTAGATAAAACATTTGTACACCCCTCTGGTGAGAGGTGGTACATTCTATGAGTGCACAGTTTGACAGGCAGGGTTCCTCCTCTCTGAATTAGAAGTATTGCAACACTGAGCATGGAGGGTAAGTAACTGATCAGAAGTGCAGTGACATCTCTATCACTTCTTATGTACAGTGACGTGAGTCCTTCAAGATGCAAACATGTATTTTAATGGGCAGATCACAAAGTCTTTATTTACCACAATGCATATATATGTATCATGCATGGCTTCAGTGTACGGGTAAGTTATACTTCAATTGTACTGTGAATTAATAATACATATATCAGAGTGCAAGTTGCATTATTTAAACATATTTTATAGCGTAATGATTTCACGTCAGGCATATTTACGTTTCCTGGATTATGAATGCATCTGATAGAGGAGAATCAGTAGTGTATGCAAACATTTTTTTGCATAAAAATATCAAAAGAAACATTATTTAAATTAGAAAAATGTTCTAAAGTTTGCAAGCAATTGATTTTCAGAGTTAACACCCTTTGATATCGCTGCTAAAATTTGCATTAAATTCATAGGCAGCTAATACATTGTATCAATCTGTGATAGTAGTTTGTGCAGGAAGGAATCATGGGATGTGTAGTCCCCTGCACAATGAAGCAAGGAGGAGTCAGGCAATGCTCTGTAGATCTCTGCATTGTGCTGCTGTTGTCTTGAAGGTTAGTATAGTGTTAGAATCTGTTCCCAAATGCAGTGTTTCTATTGGTAGGTACACTGTGCTTATGCAAGCAGCTCTATGGGTGTGGAAAACAAGTTTTATTTTTTTAAATAAAATAAATCTGTATGTGTATAGAATGACTCAATGTAATGTGTGTTTCTGATATAAGCATAAAATGTTAGAGGTAAAAACAGGGAAACTTAGATATACCTTTAAACATTTTACCATTTGGAAACTTTCCAATTCTGCAGTGCTGTTAAGCCTATCTACAGCCTTATTAAATTGCGATTCGGCCAATTGAATAGGGCTCTATATAAGCACAGAGCATATTTTTTTACAGAAGTTTTTAGTTAGAAGAAGACCTTGCTTTTGGATAGAAGTTCACTAAGTAAAACAATAAAAAAAAACATACTGTGTGCTTATATAGAGCCCTATTCAATTGGCCGAATCGCAATTTAATAAGGCTTTTAGTCTTTTTTTAAACTTTCCGTGAAGCCTATGTTTCCAAGTTAGAACAATCGTGCCACGTTTCAGTGATGTGGAAAGTTTCTTGATTTTACTATGTATATAATACACCTGGGTATCTATTTACTTTTATGTACTTTATTTTATTAAGAAGTGCTTATAGGCTCTGTTTTTACTGTGTACAATCAAACAAATATTACCTGCTTAGCTCTGCCCTCTGCAGCTCATGAAGGCACAGGCATTGCTGTACGGTGTCCCTCCTAATCAATCAGTGACCATCGCTCAGCAGCATGCTACTGAGATGTAGTCCGTGATAGGCTAGGACACTACACTGTACACCCAGCCCTACAAAGTCTGTGTATGCTGTAGACCCGTACAGGAACTATGTTTGATTTTAGGCACTAAAAACAGACCTTATAAGCGCTTCTTAATAAAATAAAGTACCTAGAAGTAAATACAAATAAACATAGATTTTATTATTACTAGTAAAATGTAAATCAGTGTATTTAATCATTGAGCCTTTGTCACTCTTATGAAAGTTATCTTTTATATTTATAATATTTAGGTTTCATTTTTGCATTTTAGGGTTATTATAAAAAGTTGAATTTTTCTGTTCTTTCAGGAAAAATGTTAGCTGCCTTTTTTGATAAACCTGGAGGCCCAGAAAACCTCTACGTCAAAGAAGTGCCAAGGCCGGTGCCAAAGGAAGGGGAGCTCCTTATACAAGTCCAGGCCAGCGCTCTTAATCGGGCAGACTTACTGCAGGTAGTTTTTTTGTTTTGTTTATATATATAATAAAACATAAGTCAGAGGCGCTCATCAGAGAATGAACCAACCTTAATAGATTATTTCTATGGCCATGATAATCCACTCTGAGAGCAACCTCTTTTAGCTCACTTGTGCCCTTCACAGGGAGAAGTATCCTGTAGTATATCAGTCTGGTCCCACTCAGAAGAGTGACCCAGCCCCGAAATACCAGGCAATTCTACCCTGAACAGGAGAAACAGCAAACCCCAGACGCGTTTCGGCCTTTATGGGCCTCCTCAGTGAGGTGCAGCTGAACTCCCTAAGGCACAGTGAGCAAGTCTTTTTGTTTATGTTTTATTATAGACCAGTGATTCACCACCAGTAGAGCGAGGAGTGTCCGCCACACCTACTCTGCCTGGGTTTTATCGATACCACCCTGCGGAGTATAAAGGGTGCCAGCTATTAGTACCTATATGATTTCACAAAGTTTAGGTTAATCATTTGCACACTGAACAATGAAATCATTGTCTTGGTAAACGTTCTTAATATTTTGTGGTGCTGGACATGTTTGATAACTGAGCTTGAAAGTTTAGTATTTGAAGTATTATTTACCTAGAAAGGTTCCCCCACTCAGTAACTTTATTTAAAGTAGGGGTAGGCTAGTTTGATCCTGGAGAGCCACAGGGAGACCAGGATTTGAGGATATCCCTGCTTCTTCAGTAATCCTGGTTGACCCTCCTGTGGACATAAAATAAATCCTCAAATACAGGCCTGTGTGTGGCTCTCCATGACTGATCTTGCTTACCCCTGATATGGGGCCATTAATTGGAGGATTTGAGGAAGGTGCCTGATTGCGATTCTTGTTTTTTCAGAGAAGGGGTAATTATTCTCCACCTCCAGGAGCCAGTGAGATTTTAGGCCTAGAGGCAGTAGGCACTGTGGTGGCACTTGGACCAGGAGTTGAAGGACGATGGAAGGTTGGAGACCCAGTCATGGCTTTGCTTTCTGGAGGCGGTAATGCCCAATATGTCCCTGTACCAGCAGGGCAACTCATGCCTATGCCCTCTGGCTTAAATGTAACTGAAGCTGCTGCCATTCCTGAGGCCTGGCTCACGGCCTACCAACTGCTGCACTTTGTAGGTATGTTCTCTCATAGTGTATCCCAACTAGCAATGAGTGCCATTTTTCATTGTTATCTAGGATTTTGGTTACAAGATCTCCAAGAAGGCTGACTTCAAGATAAGGCACGTTGAAGAATGTTGCCACTGATTGGTTACTATGAGTGCAACCCCTGTACTTAGAAGTACACTATCTTCATGAGCTACGGAGGGAAGAAAACCACTAGGAACTATTTGTAAGATTTTAGACAGAGAAAAAAATGAATTTTAAAAAACTTCTTAAGAAAATAAAGTACACAGAGAAATATATATATATATATATATATATATATATATATATATATATATATATATATATATATATAAAAGCCTTCCATGTCCTATTCAAGAACATCAGTATATTAATCTGATTTATTATTCTTGCACATGAACAGTACAGCTCCGACTCCTCATATCATATACGTTGATTTATTACATGGTATTAAATGACAGGGAATACACAGGGACTCTTTATTAATCACAGGTGGGTATGCCTTAACCCCTGGGGCTCTTTATTAATCAGATGCGACTTAGCTCTGGTTTAGTGTCAATGTTTAATTGTGATAGCAGGTATTTGTATCTGACATTGTGATTTATTTATTATTATTGGGCCGGGTTAACCCTTAGAAATGCTTCTTTTTTGCTTTAGGGTGTGTCGGCTTCAATGTATTCCTTAATATCTTGAAAAATGTTTCTTTAGGCTATGTATTTTTTTCCTACTGGGACATATGAAATATTTCTTAAGGGAGCCATTATATTGCAAGTTCTCCACTGTAGAAAAATGTGTGACTAAGAGCACTTAGGCACTAAAAATATCATAAAACTAGTTCTTAAAGTTTGATGCCTCTGGTCCCTGGAGGTATTCATTATATATTGGTGAAGGCTCTGTCCATGAGAGGGGTGTTTATATTTCTGCAGGAGCCGAGCTTTAATTTTTCCTTGTCTGCATCTGAGCAAGTACAATGGAAATAAATAGGTGCCACGTTCTAAAAGCTCCATTTATAGCATTCCCCGTTCTCTTTCCCCTATATCCACTTCTCTTCACTGATAGGTAAGATAAGCACAGCCCCTCAGGCTCCAATCTACCAGAAAATATTGCTACCACATAAATCATCTGCAAAAGAAAGCAATTAATCCACTAATGAGTTAATAAGGTAATGAAAACAAGACCACTCTGACAGGAATATCCCTTGAGCTGAGTGACAGACAAAATGTTATCAATTCAAAGCTGTTTTTCTATTACGTTAATGACATTTCTTTAAATATTCATATATTTATTGGTAGTCTACTATTGGGACATCTGTGTCCGTTTAAAAAACATTAAAACCTTATGTGAGTCAACCAATTTGGGCATGGTGTTCCAATGTCAAGTGTCAGTAGATGATACCTGCATACTTATCTAATGTCTTCCGTTCTTTCCAGGCAAAGTGCAAAAGGGAGAGACAGTCTTGATCCACGCTGGCGCTAGCGGCGTTGGCACAGCGGCCATTCAGCTCTGCCTATTGGCTGGTGCACGACCCCTTGTAACAGCGGGGTCGTATGAAAAACTGAAAATAGCAAAGAAACTTGGAGCTGCGGCCGGCTTTAATTATAAAGAGGAGGACTTTGGGACAAAGTGCCTGGAGTTCACAAATAGTAAGTTAATTTTGTGTTCTTATAAGAAACTGTTATGGTTAAAATGGTAAGTGACATTGCGGAGGTTCTAAATATGGTATAATTTAAACTGATAAAAACTATTATTCTATTTTTTTCATTTATTTTTTATTATGATTATAAATTACGTTCTCCTACAGTAGACTCACATTGATTGATACTGAGGAAGTTAATTTAATTTATATATATATATATATATATATATATATATATATATATATATATATATATATATACACACACACACACACAGCTACAAATTAAAACATGAAGCCACACATACATGAGCTGCATAAACAATGCTGAATATCGCAATAATTGTTTAAAGTAGAGTACAGAAGCTGATTTTAGTACCCTGGAAGATGAAACCAACTTGTTGGTGTGTGCGTGCCTATTTTCTTTCTGTAATTACTACACAATATATAATATTATGTATCCTTTCCTGCCTGTGCCAGTTACAGAGTCCACCCCGATTGTTCTTGTATTACTGTGTGGCAGTCTCTGCTATTTGCTTTGGCTCTTGGATGATGAACGAGCGTTAAGGACATTATAAACTTTAATATTTATTTAAGTGCTGGGAGTGCCATTTCGCATTTATCTTTTTACTAATTATTTGTATGTGTGTTGTAAGATTTCTAGTTTGTACATGAAATGGTCATCAAGATTACAAGGGTACAGTTGGCAAAAGCAAGACCTAAAGTTAATTTTCTTCATAGCGCTTGTTCAGACACATGTTCTATTGCCATTAGAGAAACACAAAGGGAGATCTATTAAAAGACCACTGCAGTTTGAGAAAAACTTCATATTTTTCTAAAAAGAATTTAACAAACATGGCTGAAAGTGAGGAGGAACTAAAGGACCTATTGATGCTGAAAGAATAAAAACTTAGTTTGGGAAGAAGTGGAGGCAGTGACAGATTTTAATTTTGTGGGATCTATTCAGATGGTGACTGCAGCCATGAAATTAAAAGGTGTTTGCTTCTGGTGAGGAAAGTTATGGCAAGCTTGGACAAGCTATTAAAAAGTTAAAATATTACACAATTATCAAAGGTCCGCAGTGTTAATTAAGCAAAAAGCATAGCAGCATTTTAGAGGAACACTTATATTTAGCTCTCATTGTGTGGTAGGGAATCCAGTTTGGATTGCTAATCTGCCCGTAGTGTTATCCTGTTATTACGTTCTATTACAAGTGGTTTTTTTTAAGTTTCAGTCTTTCAAAGGACTGACAGGTTTTTGGAATCCACAGTTCTTCCCATTCCTCTCTGTATCTAATCCCGCAAGGAAAACCTTTTATCTGTTACATTTTTGCTTTAATGGCAGCAGAAATGATGTATTTTTTTCCGAACTGCTTACTACAGACATACCTTGTCAGTTTCCTTTACGACACATCTTAACAAATCCCAGGACGCCATGGCTCCTAAAATTGTACTTCTGGCTCCTAACTTTTAAACTTTCTATATATAATCCATACCCTGCCTCCTAAAAATGATTGACAGGCTTTAAGAAAACATTGACAACCCCTGCTTTAAGATATGGATGTCTTTGTATTTAAATCTCTATTTTGTTGTGGCATGGAGTGTAATTTTAGTGAACAGTTTTTCTTGATTTCCTAAAGTATTGATTTATTGCATCTTCTTGCAGTCCAAGGGGCTCTAAGCAGTTTTCTCCAATAATACAATTCAAAGGTGTCAATTCTATGGTGCTCTGACTTCTTTATGGTCCAGCTCTCACATCCATATGTTACTACTGGGAATATTAGAGTTCTAACTCTGCGGACCCTTGTTAATTGTGTAATATCTTTACTTTTTAATAGCTTGTCCAAGCTTGCCATAACTTTCCTCCCCAGAAGCAACCACCTTTTAATTTCATGGCTGCAGTCACCATCTGAATAGATCTTGGATCCCACAAAATTAAAATCTGTCACTGCCTCCACTTCTTCCCAGACTATTCGCCAAGTTTTTCTTCTTTCAGCATCATCAATAGGTCCTTTAGTTCCTCCTCACTTTCAGCCATCAGAGTAGTATAATTGGCAAATCTGAGGTTGTTGATATTCCTTCCAGCAATATTGATTCCGGCTTTGGATTCATCCAGTCCAGCCTTACACATGATGTATTCTACATATGTTGAATAAATAAGATGATAATATACAACCTTGACGCACTCCTTTTCCGATCTTGAACCCTTCTGTTGTCCTGTGTTCGTGTCTGACTGTGGCTTCTTGGTCCACATACAGACCCATCAGGCGGTGGATGAGATGATCTGGTACTCCCAACTCTTTAAGAAATTGCCACATTTTGTTGTGATCCACACAGTCAAAGGCTTTAGAATAGTCTATGAAGCAGAAGTAAATATTTTTCTGGTACATATGCCCAATACATACATATAAATATTCATACACTTTTCTTCTAGATATACAGTATATGTGCATGGCCGGATTACCCATTAGGCCAAGTAGCCAGCCGCCTAAGGGTGCCTGATTGTGAGGGGTGCAACTTTAAAAAAAAATAATGGTTCCTGGCTTAAAAAAATGAAATGCTGCAGTTCATAGACTGGATACTAGGGGTAACAACCTAGAACAAGAAGGAACTTACATGCACAGAAAATGCAAAAATGGATCAATGCATACCTTGTGTACTCAATCGCAGGGGCTCCTCCACTTCACTGCCTAGGGTCTCCAAAAAGGTAGATATGGCCCTGTATATGTGTGGTAAACTTCAGATGGGGACACAGCAAAGAGAAATGATTATGAAGTCAAAGGTTTCTTTACACTGTATTATAATAAGCACGCATAGAGATGAACAATACAACACATTTTAAAGAAATCTTGATATTGTGCTTAATTTTTTTTTGTATGAAGGTTTTTATCTCTTGGGGTGTTCCATTTTATGTGGCTTTTGTGTGTCCTCTCCTATCACTTTAACATACCACTACCATTGGTCACCATTAGTCAGTTAGATAAATGAGGAACTTCAGTTAAGATTCTATTTAAATCAGTGCAAAATAAATGAAATTGTAGTCAGGTGGTATTGTATTGCTCCAAATGTTGTGGAACTCACAGACGGACCCCCTGTTGACTGACCGGTAAAAAAAAAAAGGTTGGTAAAAGAAGGAAGAGATCTTATTATTCTTTTACTTTCATCTTCTTAGACACAAGCATTCATACAATACATATAAACCTTTAAAATATCTCCTGCAATCAAGTATACCTGTACATAACCCCAATACTGTCCTTAATGTATGCCCTCAAAGATTCTGTTCCCACACTAATTAATGACACTGTGAATCACAAATTAACTTACCTACCACAAAACAGTATAATATGGCCACCTGGAGAGAAAGCGTAGATTTATTTCAACAATGGTTTACACTGAGAAAAATGGCCTGTGCAATGTCTAGTTACTTGTTAATGCTATTTAAAAATAACACAGAATCCTTTCTTGAGAAAGTTCTTCATAGAAAAAGGAGACATAGTCAGTTGCACCTAGAATATTTCTTGCAACTTCTCATGTTTGGTCTATGATTTAGATCAATTGAATGTTTGCTTCTTTTATTGACACCATTTTTAAAATGGTAAACCACGGCTTATCTTATTTAATGTGGCAGAGAGGCCCTAACATTCCTGGTGCATACATATTTTCGTGCCAAACATGAGTTAGATACACAATTTATTCAAGTGTGCTCATGGTTGCATTACAAATGTCCTTGTTTCCTTGTCACCTTGTTTCAGATGTTGGAGCAGACATTATATTAGACTGTGTTGGAGCCACACATTGGGAGAAGAACCTGCAGTGCCTGAATACAGATGGCCGATGGGTGGTCTATGGACTCATGGGATCCAGCGAGATTCATGGAGACCTACTGGCAAAGATACTATGGAAAAGAGGAAGTATTATAGGCAGTTTGTTAAGATCACGCTCAAAAAAGGTTAGTTTATAAACGTGATAATGCATTAAATCTATATTTTCAACACTATATGTGCTCAAAAACTGACTCCCTAGAATTTTTACTCCTTATTACATTTATGTAGGTTTCAAGGTTACGGATGGGTTGTAACTTGCTCTGGGTTTTTCTGCATCATGATCGCTCCGTGTGATGTGTAACTGTTGACTAGAGTAGAAATAAAATAAGAAATAATAGTGCCAAACATGGAGAGCACCTTGCCTACTATTAGGCATAGTAGGCAAGGTGCTCTCCATGTTTGGTACTATTATTTCTTATTAATTAGAGGCTCCTTTAGAACAATGATGGGCAACTCAGTTCTACGAGGGCCATCGACAGTCTAGGATTTCTCTCTACTTGAGCACAGGTGAATCCATAAGAATGAAGTCAAACAACTCTAGTGTGCTAATGCAGAGAGAACCAGAGAAATCCAGGTGGTGGCCATTTTAGGTCCAATGAGCTCACCATTGTTCTAGGATCAGGGACCCGAATTGCTGAGAGTTATTTAAAAGAAGGGATGTCCATATCTGGTAGGTTCCTCTGAAAACAGACACCCTTACCTCGTATAGATTTTATTTGTATCAGGAAGTTCCACCTCTAAGGCCAACTTGCAATACCTTTTCTTAGCCTCCTGGAGCCCACCTCTAGAAGTATCTCTGAAAATAGGAAGGCACACTTGAGAAATGCATATGAAAACAGGTACCTTGGGAAACAGGAGGCCCATCTCAGATAGCTTTCTTTTAAAACAGAAAGGTCACCCATAATAGGCTGTAATACTGGAGGCCCATTGCCTGTTAATTTCTCTAAAACAAAAAAGTAGTATTGAATCTGACAGATGCACTATAACTGGAAAAGCCTAGTGCACGTGTGTTATTCTGATACTACAGAGCAACCATGTGCAATGTTTGTTATATATTAGTGTGTTAGAGAACAAGGCTTGATCTTAGGAAGGTCCAGTGCATATGGATAATTTGCAGTTGCACAGGGAATAGTCAAACGTTAGGGTGGTCCAGTGCACAAGGGTAACTTTGTAATTACCTAAGGGATATTATTCAATTAGAGAGTCCAGAAAACAACTGGAGAGGCAATTGGAGAGGCCCAGTGCTAGGAATTGGAGAGGCCCAGTGCTAAAGGGTTACTTTGCAGTTGGCGATGCACTGGTAAAGATCATTCATCTTAGTTGTATTATAATAGATACATTTAAAATATAGAGAAATATAAAATTATTTGGAAATCTATACAAACAGAATTTGACTGCAATATTATATATATATATATATATATATATATATATATATATTAAAAACATTTTCAATCTGTTTCTACTTTCCTGCATTTCAGCATTATTCTATGATGAGTGGTCAGTTTGAGGCTCTATCTCTTGTTTTTATCTTTTATTGTTGAAACATTTTTTTTTATTTACAGTAATATGATTGAATTTATATGCTGAAAGATTTCAATAATAAACTAATAATACTCTTATACATGGCTAATATTTGGCTGTTTTTGTTCCAGTACAAGGAAGATCTGGTTAAAGCCTTCACTGAGAATGCTCTGCCTCACTTCACCCCAGGAGGCCGCATCCAACTGCATCCGATAGTGGACAGCGTCTATCCCCTGCAGAAGATAGGAGAAGCTCATCAGCGTATGGAAGAGAACAAGAACACCGGAAAAATAGTCCTCCAGATTCCCTAAAAAAAAAACAGATTATGGCAGAAACCTCTATATAACAAATATATACTGTATCACAAGCTTCAACCATTCAACCACACACACATATATACGTTTCATTAATTTTTGAGTGATTACATATATATCATTCTTTAAATCATGTTTATAACACTTGTTAGTGAGTCTTAGGTGCATTGTTGGCTGGTATTAAGGTCATAGCACCTGTGAACTGCAATTAGTGTTAGTTTGCATATTTTGCTCAAACATTCATCACATAATTACCGGTAACTGTTCTACGATCAGTTGAATACTGAATTAATAATTAATTGAGAGGCACAGTCGCCCACTGATACTGAGAGAAACTGAGGTTTTTTTTCCAGTATGCTTATCTGAATAGATAGAAAATATAAATCATAAAAGTACGGGGCCACAATTAGTCACAGTCATAATGTAAAATGTACTTCACTCACATTAGTTCAAAACGAAATGAAAATGTATCACTCTGTTAACAATATTCTGGATTTCAAGGGCAATCGCCACAGGGTAACTTTATGGTCGCTTTAATCTATTATCCATTATATGTAATTTTGGGCTGCTCTATTACTATGTTTATGTCTTCCTTATATGTATCTGTCATGTGAAGTAGCATTAGTAAATGAGTCTAAAATCAATTAGCTCTGTTTAAGTGTTGTCATCATTACTTTTTTTACATTAAACTCATTACCAATTCTAATTCTTCCAAATGACATATGGTAAATTTTAGATTGAAGGTGCTAAAATCTGCACCATTGATTTAACAATATGTAAATAATAATATGCAAGAATTAATACTGTTGTGAAAAAGGACACGGCTGGAAAAAAAATCACTGCCTCACAAAGCATTGCATTCAGCCCCATATATAGAATTAAAAATATAAAAATGTTAGAGCCCTGTGAACAGTGGTATTTCAGTAATTACAAAAATTATAATTCTTTCGGCCAACTTTATATCTGATCTCACATAGATTATTGTGGTAAAGATCCCAAGTTATGCTAACCTCACATTTACAATATTTAATAAAGTAACATTGAAAAATATATATATTTCCAAAAGCATAATGTATCCCTATGAAGGGCTTCCTTTCTAGAAAATAGACTGACTGGTTTCTATAAAATCTTAGATATGTTTAGTTGCATATAAAGATTGCTGCTATACAAAATAACAAATTCACATATTGTTAAATGTCTTTTTATTTCAGATTTTTATACGAGATACTTAATATTGTATTCTGCCGCTTCAGTAAAATACCCTTGATTTTTTTCATATTTTGTTAACTGTTACATTCCTATGAGAAACCTTATATACAAAATTATATACATGTATACAGCACTTTTTCTACAGATCTACAAAAGCATAATTTAATTTCTCCATATTTATTACAGGAGAATCTCCATGCATGTGTTAAAACCCAACCAAAACCAATATGATACCAAAGGCTTGTTTGTTATGTGCAATATAATAATAATATAACCAATTTCTGTACATCTCATCAAAATTTGCTTAACTTTTTAGATCTAAAATATTTTTTTTCGTTATCACTCAAAATCATAATACAGAAATAATTGTATTGCAGTTATTAAAGTTAATGAAAAATAGCAAAGTAGCATAATTGGTAAAATAAATATATGTTTTACTAGGAATCACTCAAAATCATAATATCATATCAGTTGGTGTATTGTGGGTAATGGGTCCAGCATTATTTCTCCATTGAGAGAATATTGTTTAGGATGATTTGATTGGTGATGGGCTAACTGCCTTCTTTTTTTATTCGGTGCACTTGTATGTTGATTATTCTAAACAGTTCAAATTGTATTTGATGTATTAAAATGTCTTATGATTAAAGGATATTGCTTATGCTTTTTTTGAATTTTAATAATTTCATTCTTCTGTGTCTGTATGATTAAAGTTCCATTGTAGTGGTAGTTTTGTTTTTAATTTAATAACTGAATAGCAATAACATGAGCACATCAAATATTATACTGTCATTTATGACGGGCAAACGACTAGCAACAAATAATAATTGTGTAAAACAGTTCATAAATTAAACACTTTATTTTATTTACTTTTTTAAAGAATATACTAAAAATATGGGGTCTATTTTGTTCATAGTGACCTGCCTTTAGAAACCATTTGACTTGCATCTTCCATGTACAGGACTATGGAATATGTTGGTGTGTCATAAACAAAGGATAATCACATATTATAATTGTCCAACTACGAATTGTCGTCACGCTTTGCGAGATCGTCACGCTTTGCAACATCATCCACAGCCGCATACCACATTCACCGCCATTTTACAACACTAACTTACACAATGCGGAAGTACACAGCTACCCTAACGGCTTTCCCTCGCGCACGCAGCCTATTTACACTGCACACTGCACACATTGCTGACACTTACACCTCAGCTCAACAACAGTGCAAACCTACATTGTATGCTGCAGGAACATCAAAACAGATTGTCAGCTCTTCAACACAATGCTTCCTGCATATATTACTTCCAAATAGGTAAAGTATATTCATTTATTAATTATTTAATTAGCATACCAAAATACATATACACAAAAAAAAAACAACACTATTGCAATAAATGCAAAAGCAATTCACTGCGCGCCTCACAATGAGCGCCAACTCTGCTCATAGCACACAAACAACACCAGGGGACAGCCTTGCAATAAGCGCAAAAAGCAGATCAGCGCCGACCTTACAATGACAGCAAAAGCGCATCTGAGAAAAAAAACCAAGAGGCTCGCAATGAGCGCCGAAGGGTGTCAGACCAGCAAAAAAAATCATGTTTGTGGCAAACAGCATTACCTGCCTTACAATTTTATTGCCCCATCATTTTTGACGGGCAAGTAGCTACTACTTATAATAATAATGTACATTAAACTTTTTCCCTGGTAGATGAGCCATTAATGCACTGATAACCCTGACGGGCCAGTGAAAGCGTTAATATAGCCAACTCCTGATCCATGGCCCACTGTAGAGTCATACAATGTATTTACATTTAGTATTATTCAGTGCCCTGTGCTCATTAAAAAATCATTTTGCAAAAATAAATGAGTCATGAACTTAACGCCTCCTTTTTTAAACACCCCTAAAATACTCTGTGCCCAAAACAAAGATGGCGGACATAGCGCGTTGTTACATGACGTCCATACGTTGCCCACGCATCCGGAATGCGTGGGCAACCCATGCGTCTTGCGTAACTTCCTGTAGGGTTTTGCTTCCGGTCTATTAGTGTGGTTCTCGGCAAACGCATTTGTTTTTCGGTGTCTGTAAGGTTTCCTTTTCCAGCGGTCACCATGGCTATGCAAGCGGCGAAACGTGCGAATGTAAGTAATGGGTTATATGTGATCTAGAGCTTAGAGGTCAATATGGCGGAGTCGTGGACTATTATAATAGTATAACCAGTGTTTATGTGTCCGTGCGTGTGTTGTGTATTGGTTACTGTCTGTTAATGTATCTCTTTCTGTGACTGCTTATTTATTCATTAAATATTAACAGTGACCAGACTCATTATGTGTAATATAGACTATATACTCCTGTTTATTATCACACATGTGCATTAAACTAATGGAGAAGTCACTATGTCCCAAGGGGCGGTTATATTTTATTTTACTTGTATCAGGGTGTAATGGGGGATTACAACATAATATTTGTGGTTTGTTAAAAGAAATCAAACATGTCTGAGTGTATCTTTTGTGTGTTGGTAATGCCAGTGTGTGTGTGTCTGTCCATGTATCTCTATTTGTGTGTGTGTGTTGGTAATGCCAGTGTGTGTGTCTGTCCATGTATCTCTATGTGTGTGTTGGTAATGCTAGTTTGTGTGTCTGTCCATGTATATCTATGTGTGTGTTGGTAATGCCAGTGTGTGTGTCTGTCCATGTATCTCTATGTGTGTGTTGGTAATGCCAGTGTGTGTGTCTGTCTGTCCATGTATCTCTATGTGTGTGTTGGTAATGCTAGTTTGTGTGTCTGTCCATGTATCTCTATGTGTGTGTTGGTAATGCCAGTGTGTGTGTCTGTCCATGTATCTCTATTTGTGTGTTGGTAATGCCAGTGTGTGTGTCTGTCCATGTATCTCTATGTGTGTGTGTTGGTAATGCCAGTGTGTGTGTCTGTCCATGTATCTCTATGTGTGTGTGTTGGTAATGCCAGTGTGTGTGTCTGTCCATGTATCTCTATGTGTGTGTGTGTTGGTAATGCCAGTGTGTGTGTCTGTCCATGTATCTCTATGTGTGTGTGTGTTGGTAATGCCAGTGTGTGTGTCTGTCCATGTATCTCTATGTGTGTGTGTGTTGGTAATGCCAGTGTGTGTGTCTGTCCATGTATCTCTATGTGTGTGTGTGTTGGTAATGCCAGTGTGTGTGTCTGTCCATGTATCTCTATGTGTGTGTGTGTTGGTAATGCCAGTGTGTGTGTCTGTCCATGTATCTCTATGTGTGTGTGTGTTGGTAATGCCAGTGTGTGTGTCTGTCCATGTATCTCTATGTGTGTGTGTGTTGGTAATGCCAGTGTGTGTGTCTGTCCATGTATCTCTATGTGTGTGTGTGTTGGTAATGCCAGTGTGTGTGTCTGTCCATGTATCTCTATTTGTGTGTGTTGGTAATGCCAGTGTGTGTGTCTGTCCATGTATCTCTATTTGTGTGTGTTGGTAATGCCAGTGTGTGTGTTGGTAATGCCAGTGTGTGTGTCTGTCCATGTATCTCTATTTGTGTGTGTTGGTAATGCCAGTGTGTGTGTCTGTCCATGTATCTCTATTTGTGTGTGTTGGTAATGCCAGTGTGTGTGTCTGTCCATGTATCTCTATTTGTGTGTGTTGGTAATGCCAGTGTGTGTGTCTGTCCATGTATCTCTATTTGTGTGTGTTGGTAATGCCAGTGTGTGTGTCTGTCCATGTATCTCTATTTGTGTGTGTTGGTAATGCCAGTGTGTGTGTCTGTCCATGTATCTCTATTTGTGTGTGTTGGTAATGTCGGTGTGTGTGTCTGTCCATGTATCTCTATTTGTGTGTGTTGGTAATGTCGGTGTGTGTGTCTGTCCATGTATCTCTATTTGTGTGTGTTGGTAATGTCGGTGTGTGTGTCTGTCCATGTATCTCTATTTGTGTGTGTGTGTGTGTTGGTAATGCCAGTGTGTGTGTCTGTCCATGTATCTCTTTTTGTGTGTGTGTGTCTGTCCATGTATCTCTATTTGTGTGTGTGTGTGTGTGTTGGTAATGCCAGTGTGTGTGTATCTCTTTTGTGTGTCCACATGGGTGTGTGGCTCTTCTAGGTGTGTATTATTGTGTCTGTGTAAGTGCTTCCAGTGCTTGATAAATAATTCATGTGTACTGGTTGATACAAATGTAGTGTTGGGCTACACTGCACTTGCTTTCTGTCCCACTATCTTCTCAAACATTCCTATAATATGGTCTGAACTTGAAATCTTCATTTATTATAACAATGTTTGCTTTATACTTGATAAACTGGAGAAATATAGTCCGTAAAAGCCCACGACCAAAAATGTGAGATATTAACCATACTATAAAGATAAAGATTGGAAGACCACATGGAGCCCGGTAAATGGTTTCCTAAAGTGTTTATTTTAAATCAGGGCTTGATAGAAAGCCACAACTCGTAAAGTGTTACTGCTGAGTCCTAATTGTTTAGCTATTACACACATATATTTCTATATATAATTATAAACTGGATTCTAAAAAACATTTGTCTGGCTCCTAAGTTTTATTCTAATCATACTCCTAATCCCAACCATCTCCATCTTGCAAAATATCAGGTTTCAGTTATACTGAAGAGCAGTTCCAAGGCCCAATTTTTTAATTTTTTATAAGTCTGGACCCAATAGCACTTTTCAGACACTGGATAACAGGACTCCATGATATGTGTTTACATGTTTATTTTTTTAAACTGTTTGTTGTTGATATTCACATTTAACCAAATATCAGTAAAGATGTTCAAGTTCTATGACACAAGTGCACAATATTACAAATTACAGATTAGTTTGATTCTCAAATCTGGCAAGCTGCTAAGAGTGATAGTCTGTTGTAAACCCCTTTTTTAAAATGCAGACTCTTTCTTGCTAATAATTTGCTGCATTCTCCTTTATTGCAAATAGAACTAAGACCTGTTCAAGCCGGAACCAGTGTATTAAAGATTGATAAAATGTTCTTTGCTTCACTTTTTAGATCCGTTTACCACCTGAAGTGAACAGAATTTTGTACATCAGGAACCTGCCCTATAAAATTACTGGAGAGGAAATGTATGATATATTTGGGAAATATGGACCTATTCGACAGATCAGAGTGTAAGTTATTTATGTTTTTGTTAGTTTTATTGTTTTGGCATTTAAAGGTACAGGTCGCCCAGTCACACTGCTTGAGACAATTAGTTCACCTTTGTAAAGCAATCGTATGTAAGTAGTGGAGTTCCCTTTGCAAATAGACATCCTATGTCTTGCAGGAACTTACATTTTTGATTTGGCAATGTCCAGAAATTGTTTGATGGGTTAAGAATCCTATTCTATCTGTCCAATCGCTCTTTCTTACTTTGTGTCCTGTCTCGATTTCTCCCTTCATATCTTAAAGCTTACACCTAGACCCATGCTCTTCCCCAACTTCACATCTTCCTTTGGTCCAAAACAATTTTTTTATGATATCCTTATCCCCTCTCACCATGAGAACTCTCCTGCTTACTCGTAGTTCATACCATCAACTGTCTACAAAATATGTCCTGTAACTGTAATATAAAAAATCTATTTATTTAAAAGATCATAGATTAAACATATGTGCTTGCCTGGGCCTCGCGATGAAGACTGACAAAAGATGCCAATTACTTCAAAAATTAACTTACTACCTCACACACACAACACATGGGGTGAGGCACAGAGCCTATAAGTAAGGTTGCAAGCTAATTTAAGGTTTAATTGGCGTTTTTAGGAGATTGAAAATCGTCTAAGCAGTGAAAAAAATGATGTCTGTAAACTATTACGGACATCATTGTATGGAAAAAGGCTCAAAGCGAAGCTGAAGGCAGTAAGACTTAGCTGCTCATCGCGAGGCCCGTAGGACTTCAGCAGCTGGAGGGAGAGAAGGGACAGAGTGGAAAGAGACACGTGTGAGAGAGGAGGGAAAAGTGACACAGGGGATGGAAATAAGGGGGAAAAAAACACGGGGCATCGGGGAAACAGACACAGGGGTCAGAGAGTGAGGATCATTGCAGGGCTCGTAATGAGTGCTGAAGGTTCTGATCGCAAGGCCCGTAAAGTAGAGGGGGGGGGGGGGGGTGTCTCGAAATGAGCGCCAGAGGTGCTCATTGCTAGGCATGAAAGTGGAGGGTTGGCCGAGATTTGCCACTCATTGCAGGGCTCACAATAACTCTCGCAAGTTATGGGGGGAGGGGGGGCCTTGCATTGTGTGGCAAACAGCTTTGCCAGCCTTCAAATTTTATTGCCGTGGTTTTTTTTTAACCATAGGATTTTATTAGGCGTTAGTACATCATAATACAGTATGCATAGATATATATATCACACTTATCCATATAATAGTTTCCGGGTGACATGTGAGACAGTATGACGTGATATACTCAGAATTTCATGTATGTCGCATCACCATCAAGCAATATAAGGATAATATTAACCCATGGATTTCCGCCACCAAAACCTAGTATTTTTTTTATTTATTTTTTTACTCTCTATATTAGCAAAGCAATGTAACATTACAACCAAAATGGTGTATCGAGGGGGATAAACAATACAAATACAAACTGTTCGCTTTCAGGTACATCTCAAGCCTCGCACCGTAGTTGCTTTTCACTTCCATCCACCATCTCCAGGGATCTCCCACATATCTGGAGCCTCCCAGTTAGGAGTTTAAGTGTTTTAACAGATTGAGTGTCAAGGTTATCCAATATGTATTGTATTAAATCCCATTTTATCCCACTGATATGCTATCTGTCCGGGCAATCCAAGGTGACCATATCTCCATAAATTTTGAGATAGTGTCTTCTAATAAGTGAGTCAATCTCTCGTTAATTAGAATAAAATAAATGTTATTTCAAATCGCCACTGTCGATTACAATTGCTTTTTGTGGCATACTCCAATTAGAACTTTTTCCCATAGATTTTTTACCATTAGACATGTCCACCAGATATGTATGAATGAGCCTGTATTTCCACAGTGTCTGAAACAACTATCGGTTTGGACAAGACCCCATTTATAAAGTTTAACAGGAGTTTGGTACGTTCGATGCAGAACTTGTATTGACGTTTCAAGAATGCTATAATTCAAGGATCCCTTTGTGAGAGTTCGACAGGATTTCTCCCAGACTTCATCACTCAGAGATTCTCCCAAATCCTCCTCCCACAAATGCATATATTTCGGCTTTAATGTTAGAGCGGCTTCACTGTAAGAATTATACAACAAGCTAATGGTTTTGCTCGACAGTGGATGATCCCTACAATGCTTAGTAAACCAGTTATCAATATGGGTTTCCAAATGTTCGTGTCCAACTTTGTTATAAAGTGTTTTTTCTACAAAAATGTAATGTTCCGCCAAAGGTAAATTAAAGTTATCTCTCACATATTCAAAAGTTATACTTATATTATTTGTGAACCAGTCCCCAAATCTCAGTAACTTCTTGGATTTCCACCAGTGCGTTGAGTTAGAAGTGAGTGAATGGGAAAATGAGGATTGGGTATGCCCGGAGGTGATAGTAGATCATTTTGGTGCTAGGCCATTTTTCGGGGTAGCGCAAGACCAAATTTTAAGTGAGTGTTTGATAATAGGGTTAGGTATTGACCCGAGCTCTAACCTTGGTTTAGGGAGCCAGATTACGGTGTCCCACGAGTACGGAGATATTGCTAAATTTTCAGTAAATACCCAAAGGGGTTAATGCAATGAGGAGTGGGAAAGGGGAATAAAGGCAAGTTGAGCCGCCTTATAGTATTGATTAAAATTTGGACACGAAAGCCCATCCTTAGTTTTATGCGTATACATATTTATTCTAGATATTCTTGGGGCTCTATGATTCCATATGAATTTAAACACCAAGCTTTGAAATCTTTCCAGTTTATAATTTTATAGCGATCGGGAGGGTGCAAAATAAATATGTGGAGGCGAGGAAGAATATTCATTTTCACAGAATTGATTCTCCCCAACCAGGAAATCTTACCCTTCGCTCCCAATATCTAGTCGTAAATCTCTATACAGAATTGAGTAGTTGGCTTTATAAAGACAACTTCTTAGTGATGTTCACACCTAGATATTTAAAATATTGCCATCATTTTTGACAGGCAAGTCGCTAGTACATATAGTAATTCTTGCTTAGATGCACAGTAAAAGATTTTTAATAAAGGTTTTTTGGCCCTACAGAACTAATCTTTAGAAAGCCCTAAATAGTCATTTAAAGCAACATAATCTATCTGTCATGCAAAAATAATTTACTTACAACACTTTCATCACCTTGACTTTCAGATCCACAAACTTGTGGCGGTAACCACAATACTGACACTAATAAATACACATTTGTAAATTTATTGTCTTTTTCTATTTTAAACTGTGATGTCAGAGGGAACCATGGCATTGTTGTTTTCACAGAACCCCAAAGATAACATTCACAAATAAATAAGATTTGCCCATATTGTTAACTTATGTAATGTGTAAGGTGCTTCATATATGGAAAATTACAGATATAAAGAAAAAGCACACATATAAAGCACTCCAAATCTGTCCCGTGAGGGGATGAAAAATGAAATATTAATGGGACATGGCAAGTTTCCAAACAGTCCCAACTAAGGTCCACCCCCTGTAACTTATGTATACAATGTTTCTATAGTACTAGATGCTGAATTGCTTCTGAGACTCTGCCTTTCATTGTCTAGTCCATCTACTAGTATAGAAAAATGATATGCATGGGTTACAAAGGGTGGACATTTGTATGATCTGTTTTGTAAGGTTTTGGTGAGTACAAAGACTGCTTTAAGCACTTGTTAATACAATGATATTTAAATATGCAAATAAATGGTTAGGTATGTTATTGTAATAATAAATACAGGGGGCGTCCATGTCCTTTAATGTCTGAAAGACCTGTTCTTTTAATTGCACTAAATAATTGCACTGATTCTGCCTAATAGGCCTAGTGATTTGATCCTTATGGCTATTAGATTAAATCATTTTTTTTATAACGGGTACCCCCAATGTAGGTGTGCAATACCATGTCTTTCCTTAATTGGGCCACTAACAATGGTAATAAAACAAAACATGTTGAGCTTGATTAGCTCCTTCAGTGGCCTTAGAAATTATATAATGTTGAGAATATATTATGTTTTCATAAAAATATACATGAATCATTTTTGCAGTGTACCTGCTATTCCATAACATAGACCTGAATGGTTTGGTTAGTAATTTGAATGAGGGAGTAAAGAGTACCCGTTGAGGCTGGCTATAATTATATGTTTATAAGAGTATTGCATTTCAGATTACTGTATGTAGATACACTTTACTGGAAGTGCAATAATTGCTTAATGAGCCTTACTTGCAAGAAGTCCTGCTATTTCTTAGAAGGTAATTAGTTTAAACATAAACTATTAAGCACAAGTAAGTCCTGCACAAGCCAGCAGCTGTTGCGGTTTTGCTAGATGTGTAGTAAATATGACTGGTTATATTGTCACTTTCTGCTTTGCACATATTGAGATTTAACAAAAAAAATAACATGAAAGTCATTTAGTAATAATATAAATCCAAAGCCTTAAAGTTCAACTGAAGTCAGATTTATAATTTGCTCTTGAGGATGGACTGATATTTTTAGAAAAAATACTAATTACAATCCTAACTATTAAACAATAATATAAAAAAATTCCCTTAATGGAGGGATTCATTCGTTTGTCCTAACATAATTATTCACCTCTGTGGTTCTATTGAAATGTTGCAACAATGACCATCGGATTAGATGGAAGCGGAACTCCCAGTAGAATCACCCGGCTTGGTGGGATTCAATCAGTCCCAATTTTAAAATCTGTTCCTCTTATCTAATCTTCCTGATCAAAGTTTAAAGGAAATTAACACCACTTGCATTGCTGGTTTATGTTATGTTTTCCACATGACAAAAGTGTCCAAGATATAATTTGATGTCTTTCTTTTCCAGTGGGAACACACCAGAGTCGAGAGGCACAGCGTATGTGGTGTATGAAGATATCTTTGATGCCAAGAACGCCTGTGATCATCTCTCTGGTTTTAACGTCTGTAACAGATACTTGGTTGTTTTATACTACAATGCAAACCGGGTAAGACAGAAGCAATTCATCATTACAATTCCCTTACAATGTACTGATAAGTTTTGTTCCTGTTGAATTCTATGTGCCACAATCTGGGCTGGAAATTTGACAGCAGTGGATGTTTTTATTACATTACCCATTTTATACAGGTCTTAGTATGGCATTATGCACTTTATTTAGAATTAATATGTATCTTAAAGGTTTTGGAAGTGCAATGGTAAAGTAAAACCAAGCAAGGATCACATTTTTTTGCTGAACGTTTAAATGTTAACTTCTGAATTAAGAGTTCAGATAGTATTTAACCTAGATTGGAAACCACTTAACGCCAGAAAGCAAATAAACCCTGGGTAAAAATATATTCCAACTTATATTACGTTTTTATGCGATCAGACACTCCTAGTCTATGTAATCCTGACAAGTAAATGGAATCCTCAATTTTAACTATAAATAGTAAAATTGGGTATTGTTTAGAACTTTAAAGGGAGGAGGCACCTCCATGAAAGCTTGTATATTAAATTACATTAATATTCCATTACAGATATATATTGCAATACTCAATAATTTAAATCATTGCACGAACACAACTACTTAAAACTACCCATGCATTATTTATTGTTTTATTTACTTTTTAAATATGTTTTATACATTTTATAAAATAAGCTGACCTATAGATGTTTTTATTAAATTATAAGTGCCTAATTGACGCATGATGTATGTATAAAGTAACTTTCAATACTACACAGCAGGGAGTTGGTGTTCTTTTATTGTTTTGTTCTCTGTTTATTTTATGTATTAATTATTTTATTTTTGTGTCCAGGCATTCCAGAAAATGGACACAAAGAAGAAAGAAGAACAGCTCAAACTTCTCAAAGAGAAATACGGAATCAACACAGATCCCCCCAAATAATGTGCTTTTATTACCCTTTGATTTATGGACTTCTTGTATTTTGTCAGGCTTACATGATCTGGGACATATCTTATTTTATTTTTTCATCTACTTCTTGTCCCTATAAACATGAATGTAAAGAATAATGTTTCATTAGAAGAGACACTCTATGACCAACTCTGTGTCTGAATTTTTTCATAATTACTCAATGCGAGTTACTTATACTTTCTGTAGACCCCTTTATACAGTCCTATAGACACCCTTCCTTTCATGAGTATTGGTTACAATTTTGTATAATGCAGAGAATCTGTGTAAATTCAGACACAAAACAAAAGATGCATCACTCAGTAAGCCCATATTTTATGTTTTAAAGTAATGGAGCAAACACCTTTTTTAAAACGTAATTTGTTGTCTCATACCTAGTACACTTAATATCTCAAAATCTGTAGTTGATATTGCATTAATCAAGCTACCCAACGACAGTATATTAAGGCTATTCCAAGACTGTCGTGTATAACCCATCTGTGCATAGCCGGAATGGCACTACAATTTGGGCTGATGGTACCTCTTAAGGACAGAGATGCTCAGTCCACGTATTTATATGTACAAAATGTAACCACACTGGTCTACTGGAATTTGGTTCTGTTCAAGCTTAAAATTAAACGTTTCCGATCAAATATTTTTTGTTTGCTGTTACTTTGTGCAAGAGTTAATAGCAGATTGTAGGTGTGACCTTTTATTAATAAGAACTACTGTCAGATTGGCTCAATGAGTGTTCTCTCCCACCAAACACTCTGTCGTCTGTCTAAAATTCACAAACATTTCCATTGCATTCTCTGTAAACTGCCTATGAGCCACTGCAAAACTAGTTTTTTTTTTGCTATTATATCTTATGAGGTCAGACATATGCAGCTAATATTATATTTATGTACAATAAACCTGAACAATTAAAGATACAAGACTTAAAGTGGTTGGGTCCTTATCAGTAGCCACTCAACCCAATTACATTACTATTTTTGGCTTGTTTACTTTAGCCCTTTTACTTTAAGGATGAATAAATATTAAGCCAGCCACCTTTCATCCCAGAGCACTATTCGCTAAAGGGAGTAGTGGGCTAAAGGGAGTAGTGGGCTAAAGGGAGTAGTGGGCTAAAGGGAGTAGTGGGCTAAAGGGAGTAGTGGGCTAAAGGGAGTAGTGGGCTAAAGGGAGTAGTGGGGAGGCGAATCCCTGTTTTAAAAGTAGTTTGACATCAAATGTTTCTGACTTGCGGTTTGGTTCTGTCTCCAGAGTTGGCACCAAGCCCAAGGCCCCTCAGTCCGCACCATCCTAAGCATTTTGTCGTAGTGAGAGAATTAGGGAGGATGCCGTAAGGTAATGCTGCTAGAGAGCTCAGCCAGATTTGACAGATTTTTCAGAAATAAGGGGATGGTATGGGATATTGCATGTTTTAATATATCATTAATCATGAAAAATTGATTTTGTTGATGACTTTCCTGGAAGTACAGACATGTGTATTTCCATTTCCTAGCAATGTGGCTTTTGGAAGCTAACATTATAAATGGAAGTAATTTATTTTGGGAGTTTGAGAGAGAGAGAGAGAGAGAGAGGGGTTGTGATGGCCTAAAAGGCATAATTCAATGTAAGGAAAGATTGGAATGTTGAATAGATTGGATTACTTTATTTCAAATGAGTTGAGCTTTAGGGCAGGGCTGCCCCCTGTGTAAAAATGTCCCTAATGCTGAACATCTTGGGGTTTAATTTTGTGAAGCCTGTCAGGGGTGATGTAGGTTCTATGAAGTACTTTTAACAAGGTTTACTATATATTATAATTCAACTAGAATATTGCCCAACAAAAAATGACGGCAATGAAATTGTAAGTGAGCTAATGCTGTTTGGTGTATAGTAATAAAATAAATAATAGATTAATAAAGTAATATACTTTACCTATTTTGAAGTAATATATGCAGGAAGCATTCTGTTAAAGAGCTGGCAGTCTGTTTTGATGTTCCTGCAGCATTAGTGCTGTGTAAGCGTGGTGAATGTGTGTAGTGTAATAGTGTGCGTGCGCGAGACGAAACCGTTAGGGTAGCTGTGTACTTCCGCCTTGTATAAGTTAGTGTTCTAAAATGGCGGCTAATGTGTGGTATGCGGCTGTGGCTGATTAAGCGTCCTTCGTTTTGGATGTCGTCTGACTTTTTCGGAATATTCGTAGCTGTTTGGCGGTGTTTTGCGTGCTTATGGTGGTGTTTTTGCGTGTTTATGTTCCTTCAGCCTCATTTTCGTTTTGTTGCAGAGGTCCTGGGTGCACCACCTTGCTGTGGGTAAGCTTTTTATATTTGTTGTGTGTATTTATTGTGTTTCTAACGCTTTTGGGGTTGCGCGGGTTGCATCCTTGTTTTCGAATATTGTATGTCTTTTTCGGGAAATGCGTTGGTCTTTGGTGTTGTTTTGCCTCTTTAGACTGCTGTAGCCTCGTTTTCGTTTTTTTCGGCGGCCATTTTTTCTCTCGCTTAGAGGATTTTTGAGTGTCTAAACTCTTTTATTTTGAGTTAAATTGAGGGGTAACTTCAGTTTTCGAGGTCCTGGGTGCCCCCTCTTCCTGTAGGTAAGCTTTTTATGTATTTGTTGTGTGTATTTGTTGTGTTTTTCATGTTTTGATGTGCGCGTGCTTCGGACGATTTTTGCGAGGTCGTAATGGGTCGTAACGTGTCTCGTATTTTCCTTTCGTAATTACGTAAATGTTGAGAGGTCCGCAGTTGCTGGCAAGGAGCGCCTTTGGCACTCCATGCCAACAACTGCGGCCCTCGCTCCGCAAGCGTTGGCAACAGCTCGCATGCTCACAACTATATATGTGATGATCCCCTGGAAAGGTTACGTCAGTTTTTTCCCCATTTCTTTGAATCCTATTCTTGGGCTAAGTTATGCTTCCATTTGCTCATGAATATAGGTTTGTGATTTATATGAGGGTATTAAAGATTGTATATAGTGAGCCTAAGATACCCCGGGTTAATGGTGCATTTTCACAAGTGTGGGGCAGCCAGCTCATTCTGGGAGGCCCACAGGTCCTTACTAAAGTGGTAATATGGTTTCTACGTTTGCAGTTAGTTTTCTCTTAATGATAGTCTGTAAATATCGCTTATCTGTTCCAATGAAAGGCTTTTGTCATTTATGAACTAGTGGGGAAGCCTATCTTGGCCCTTGGAAGTCCACCCTAGTATTGATTCTGAATATAGATCTCTGGAGATGTGGGGAGAAGAGCAGAGAGGTCTGTTGTGAGTGGACACCTGGAGTTAGCCCATGTCCAGCTCGCGATAGAAAGTTTAATCATGGGATTGATTTGTTTTGAGTGTGGAAGTAGGGTTTTAGGGAGCCAGGTTATCTTATCCCACGAGAGAGGTCTCATTTGGAAATACTCCATGAATACCCAGGCCAGTTGATGGGTTGTTAAATGCACTATAGTGGTAGGAAAGAGATTTGAGCTGCTCTATAATAGATCTTTAGGTTTGGGCAAGCGCACCCACCCTTGCATGTGTGCCTGAATGTGAAGGATTTTTCAATCCTTGGTGGTTTATTGCGCCAGTTAAACTTGAAATTTTGGTTTTGGAATTTGTCCAGGACTTTAATTACAACTACAATAGGTAAGGATCTAAAGAAGTATAGTATCCTGGGGTGAATATTCATCTTTATCGTATTAATGTGGCCTGTATTGGTCCATTTGTTAATGTCTGCCTCCAATTCTTTAAAAAAGGGATAGTTGGCTTTGTATAAATCTGAAAGCTTAGGGGTGATATTTATACCCAAATTATTTGTGAGATTTCAACCAGGCAAAGTTATGAGTTTTTTTTTTTTTAAAGTATTCTAGCTAAGTGCGCGAGAGGCGATAGCTAAGAACCTCTGTTTTCTTGTGATTTACCATGCGGCATGAGATCTGACCAAATCAAACTTAGCAGGTTCATTAGGGCTGGTACAGAGGATGTGGGATTGGTCAGAGTGCATAAAAGGTCATCTGCAAATAGGCAACATTTATAGAGATGGAGGCCTATAGTTATTCCGTGGATTTCTGGGTAGGATATGATTAATTGGGCTAATGGCTCAATCGCCAGGGTAAAAAGAAGTGTGGTTAAAAGGCATTCCTGTCTTGTGCCTCTCTGGATGTGCAAGGACTCTCTAATGGATCCTGGAAGTTTCAGGTAGGCTTTAGGCAGGTGGTAATAAGTTTTCAAGAGATTATTTCAGAAGTGGCCTCTTATGCAGTTCTATTTGGCTTCTAAGTAAGGTCATTCGATCTAATCGAAGGCTTTTTCAGTGTCTAATGCTAAAGTGCATAATGGGGTATCAGAGCTTTGAGCTAAATGGAAGACATTCAGGACCCTCCTTATATTGTCTCCTGCTTGTTTGTGGGGTATAAAGCCTACCTAATCCTTATGTATAAGCCGAGGAAAAAAATTAGAGACCATTTTGGCTAAGATCTTCACATCCCCATTTAGTAAAGCGATTGGGCAATCATTTCTGACCTCTCGCGAGTCCTTGCCTGCTTTCGGAAAGAAAATTTAAGGGCCCGATTCAATTGCTCAATTCATAAATTTATACACTTAAAATTACTATTAATATTGCAACATATTCAGCAAATATTACTGAATTAAAAAATGAATGAATTCTTAAGTCAATAGAATGCATATCACATATAATAGTTGTCAAACTGCGATTCGTCGTCGCGCTTGCGACAAATCGCAACTTGACAACTACAATTGCCGCAACCCCCGTGCTTGCGCATTGCGTGGTGGTGCATGCATGCGGTTCGCGGCGCGCGCTCAAGCGGCTGCCTGTGCGCATGGCGGGCCGCGCAACCCGGGCCCGGAAGAGGAAAAAAGACGTGAGGAAGAGACACACAGGGAACGAGTGGGGAGACAAAGAGGAGGGGGGCGGTGGGGTTGAGACACAGTGGAGTGAGAGGAGGGGGGAGAGACACGGGAGGGGGGAGAAGAGACGGGTAAAAGAGACAGGTGAGGGAGGCGGGGGAGGGGGTAAAAACATGGGTGGGAAGGAGACACGAGGGAGGGAGAGGAGGGGGGAAATGAGACACAAGGGAGGAAGTAGACAGAGGGAGAGACTTGCAATGAAACAAAGGGACATAGGCCCTCATTCAATTGCAGTTTGGCCAATTGAATAGGGCTCTAAATAAGCACATAACATATTTTTTTTAAATAAGTTTTTAGTTAGTGAAAACCTTGCTTTTGGATAAATGTTTACTAAGTAAAAACTTCTTTAAAAAAATATGTTATGTGCTTATTTAGACCCCTATTCAATTGGCCAAATTGCAATTGAATGAGGGCCTAAGTGTTTTATAGATTTAGCCCAGACCCAATTAGCCAAAGTGGAGTTAATCATAGGATTGGAGTGGCGTTTAATGCATGGAGAGTGTGGATCCCATATCAAAGTGTCCCATGTATGTGGTTTTAATTGCCAATTTTCCACAAAAATCCAGAGGGGTTGGTGCTTGATCGAATCGGCAACCAGAATAAATGCTAGCTGAGCAGCTCGCAAATATAGCCGAAGATTCGGGCAGGAAAGCCCCCTTGGTCCTATGCTTAATAATTTAGTATCTTTAATGGTGTCTCTAACTTCATTCAGAGAGGGCAGGTCGAATTTATCAAGGAAATGATGAAGCATAAAATCGCTAATTTCTGTGCGGGAAGAGTAAATGCCCTGATTGTATTTAAGAAATGTTTCTTGAATCTGACTCCCCGTAGTATTGGTTATAATTAATCTGTTTGTGAGTAGGGCTTGTTTGCCTTGTTTGTCCGATCTGACAAGTTACTGTCCAACTCCACCTGATATTATCAATCCTTTGGCGAGGAATGTCTGTTTGGTGGGATTGATTTTGTTTTTCAAGTTCAGTTAATTCTTTGAATAGATCGGATTCTCTTTTTTTTTTTTTTTTTAAGAGGAGGCCACTCGTATACATGTTCCTCTTATAAAGGCCTTGTGTGCGACCCACAGCCAGCCAATACATGTGTCTTGGTTGGTGTTAGTTGCAAAATGAAGCTCTATCTCTCTGGAAATTTACTCTTGTAGGTTTGGGTTGGACAGCAGCATGTAATGAGTAGGGGATTTTTAAATTAGGATCTAGGTTTAGACATATGGATACAAGGCTGTGAATCTGACCAGGAGCAGGGAATTATTTCACAGCATCTATAGAGGAATCCGTGAAAATGGTGTTGACAAAAAAACAAAATAGAGGTGCTTGATCAGAGAACAAACTAACCTTTATAAGTTAGTTCTATGGACATGAGAACCTACAATAAGAGCAGCCTCTTTTAGCTCACTTGTGTTCTTCACAGGAAGATATATCCTAGAGTGGTCCAGCCCCGAAATACCAGGCAATTCTACCCTAAACAGGAGAAACCGCAAACCCCAGACGTACGTTTCGGCCTTCTTTGGGCCTCATCAGTGAGGTGTAGCTGATAACTCCTTAAGGCACAGTGAGCAAGGGGTCCACGTCTGGATTCCCCTATTACCCTAAGGGTCATTTGAATAAACAAAAAACTAAATAAAGGTGCTCAGTCAGAGAACGAACTAACCCTAATAGGTTAGTTCTGTGGACATGATAACCCACTGTGAGAGCAACCTCTTTTAGCTCACTTTTGCCCTTCACAGGGAGAAATATCCTGTAGTATATCAGTCGGGTCACACTCACTAGAGTGGTCCACTCCCGAAATACCAGGCAATTCTACCCTGAACAGGAGAAACAGCAAAGCCAATACGTACGTTTCGGCCTTCTTTGGGCCTTGTCAGTGAGGTGTAATTGATAACTTCCTAAGGTACAGTGAGCAAGGGTCCACGTCTGGATTCCCCTATCACCCCGAGGGAGACCAATCCCTAAGGGTCATTTGAATAAACAAAAATCTAAAATAGAGACGCTCAATCAGAGAACGAACTAAGGTTAGTTTGTTCTCTGATTGAGCACCTCTCACTTTGTTGTTTTGTTTATGCAAATTACCCATAGAGATTAATCTCCCTAAGAGGTATAGGGGACTCCTGGTATTTCGGGGCAGGATCACTCTAGTGAGTGGGACCAGACTGATATACTACAGGATATTTCTCCCTGTGAAGGGCAAAAGTGGCTAAAAGAGGTTGCTCTCAGAGTGGGTTATCATGTCCAGAGAACTAACCTATTTAGATTAGTTTGTTCTCTGATTGAGCACCTCTCACTTTGTTGTTTTGTTTATGAAAATGGTGTTAATCCTGCAGTAGGATTTGTGGGTATGGGAGAAAAATTTGTATGTACTGGTTGCTGGATGGTGTCCCCTCCAGGAGTCAACCAGGCCCAATTTGAGCAATAGGGTTTTAATTTGTTTCACTTTATGGAAGAAGTGGGTACAGGTCACCCCTTAAGGTGTGGTTTGCAATTATGTCTCATGTAAACAAAATTTAAATTATATAGTTTAGAGTTCTCTTAATTGACACTTGTCTTTGTAATGAGAAGAATTGCCAATTTATACCAATTGCTTATTTGTTAAAATGTAAAACAAAAAAACAAACAATAATGAATTTTTGTTGTTGTTCAGTAGTTTACTTGTGTCCGATTCTCTGTAGTTGCTGCACGCCGGGCACATCCAACAGCCACTGCCCCTCCTTCAGTCTCATGTTCATTGATTCAATTACCTCATCTTTCAATTTCCATCTCTGCCATCCCTTTTTTGTGTACCTCCAATCTTTCCCAACATCAGTCTATCTCTTTTCTAGGGAATCTTGTCTTTTCATGATATGGCCAAAAGATTTGAGCTTCAGCCTCATGATAAAACCTTCCAGTGCACAGTTTGTCTTGATTTTTTGGGAAATTCAAAGGCATCAATTCTACGGCGCTCAGACTTCTTTATAGTCCAATTCTCCATGACCCCATGGACCGTAAAACACTGATCTACTTAGTATTCATGGCAGAGATACTGGAGTGGGTTGCCAGTTCCTTCTCCATTGGGCCACAACATACAGCTCCTGGTATTCCTAGGTGGTCGGCCATCCAAGTACTTATTAGGCCCAACCATGCTTGGCTTCAAGGTAGTGTGGCTGCTTGGTTGCAGCAGTAAAAGCACCAAATCCTAACCAAAATACTCAATGGAAAATGTGTGCTATGTACTCTTGGCTAGTGCAGTACTACTACACATCTTTTCAGTGGTGTTTTTTTCTTTCCAATTGTTCTCTTCTGCCCACATATATGTATTTTTTCCTCCTCTTTCACTCCCTTGTTTTCTTTTACTACAAAATATTAACACACAGGGATGCACTTTCTTGGAGAGAAAACCCTACTACTTTGTGATTATCTGTAAACCAGACATACAGAAGAACATTAATTAGATTAAGATATAAAGGGCCTCATTCTATTATCGGCCATAGGCGCTGCGGGGCCGCAAGGACCGGCCGCAAGCTATTCGGCTATTCTATTCCCCTCCGGCCGGGGATTCCGGCAGGCTTGCGGCCGGTGCCTTGCTATCTCTTGCGGCCGCTCGCGCCGGAGGAAAGCCTTTGATCTAAAACGGCCGCAAGAGTTTCGGCCGTAAGAAAATCCTATTTGCAATTCAATTGCTCCGGGAACCCTCTCTGCAAGGCTAAAAGCGAGCCGCAGCTTACTTGCAGGAAAGAGGTCCCGCTAGCACCGATTAAGCACATAAAATAGCTCAAATAAAGCCATCCTGCACTTTGAGAAGACTATAAAGGGATTTTCGGTGTTAGCAAAAATAGCACATAATTATCCTATACTCAAATCCGTAAAATATATATTTTTTAATATACGTCAAATATCCATGTAAAAAGTCCAGAGTGCTTGGAGCACCTCAGACCCGCCCACGCCGCAGCCGGAAAATAAACAGTTAATTTAAACTCGGGTTTGGGATAATGTGCAAGCTTGAGAGTGGGTTCCTTTTAATCCTCATGTCCCCCAATATGATCCCTAGCATTTACAGAGCTTTACAGAGCTGTCTTCAATTTATTTTTGACTTTTTAGATTTCTGAGCTTACGGCCGGTTTCAAGATATACAGCCGACCGTAGGAGGAGATCCTTGCGGGGCCGTTTAATTGAATTGCGAGGTAACGGGACCCCTGCAAGGAATCGCAGCCTTACGGCTGGTTTGCGGCCGATAATAGAATGAGGCCCCAAGTGTCTAAGAACGCTAAATCGATTTGATTCCTCTCCACAGCAGAACTTGCAGATCATGTTTATTGTGTCTTATAGCTGATATGTAAAATATTTGAGTTTGTGTCCCTTTGAAGCAGAAGAAAATGTAGAGTAGTTGACTTCAACCACCAGATGGCAGGTGTGATATATATATGTATATATACTATGCTATGTACAGTATAGATAATACACACTGCATAAGCTAACTCAAACCATCCGCTGCAATATGGAAAACAGAAAGAGATACCCAGAGTCTCTGTAATGTCCAACGCTCTGCATTATGTGACATGGTAAGACGCTCTGCATTATTTGACATGGTAAGACGCTCTGCATTATGTGACATGGTAAGACGCTCTGCATTATTTGACATGGTAAGACGCTCTGCATTATGTTACATGGTAAGACGCTCTACATTATGTGACATGGTAAGACGCTCTGCATTATGTTACATGGTAAGACGCTCTGCATTATTTGACATGGTAAGACGCTCTGCATTATGTGACATGGTAAGACGCTCTGCATTATGTTACATGGTAAGACGCTCTACATTATGTGACATGGTAAGACGCTCTACATTATGTGACATGGTAAGACGCTCTGCATTATATGACATGGTAAGACGCTCTACATTATGTGACATGGTAAGACGCTCTGCATTATGTGACATGGTAAGACGCTCTGCATTATGTTACATGGTAAGACGCTCTACATTATGTGACATGGTAAGACGCTCTACATTATGTGACATGGTAAGACGCTCTGCATTATATGACATGGTAAGACGCTCTACATTATGTGACATGGTAAGACGCTCTGCATTATGTGACATGGTAAGACGCTCTACATTATGTGACATGGTAAGACGCTCTACATTATGTTACATGGTAAGACGCTCTGCATTATGTGACATGGTAAGACGCTCTGCATTATTTGACATGGTGAGACGCTCTGCATTATGTGACATGGTAAGACGCTCTGCATTATTTGACATGGTGAGACGCTCTTCATTATGTTACATGGTAAGACGCTCTGCATTATGTGACATGGTAAGACGCTCTGCATTATGTGACATGGTAAGATTAACAGTTTTTCAATGTATATAAAATAGTCTTCTTGGTGATATGTTACTTGTCAAATTTCATTTTCGTATTTTTTAACTTATCACCAGCAAATTAACTTTTACTAGCATATCTGCTTATATAACTATAAGCACATCATTGGAGCATTTTTGGGGGCTGAAATAACATTTTATCAGATTTAGCCCTGTTTTAAAATCCCTTACCCAAATGTTATTACTAAATAACAAATACGCCCTTGAATTAAGTTAAGTTTATCTTTTTATTTACATAATAACATAGTAACTGAGGTCGAAAAAATACTGTTAGTCCGTCAAGTTCAATCTCCTCTGATCCTTGTAATGTGTGAATTAATTGTTAATTAATCCAGAGCAAGGCAAACAAAACTCCCCATTGAAACATTTCCAATTGTCTCATAAGGTGAAAAAAGTCTTCGAGGTCCAAAATACTGCCAGTAGGATTTGTTGTTATGTCTTTCAGTCATGTCCTACTCTCCGTGATCTTATGGACACAGCACAACAGGCACATCTGTCTATGTCTCTGGTTGTGCCTATCCATACGTTTTTTTTGGCAAAGATACTGGAGTGGGTTGCCAGTAACTTCTCTAGTGGATTGCGTGTTGTCTGACCTCTCTGCTATGACCTGCCCATCTTGGGTGACCCTACATGGCATAACTCACAGTTTTATTGAGGTACACAAGCCCCTTCACCATGACAAGTTAGCCATTCAGAAGGAGGCCAGTCGGATTACTCCGTGGATATTCACTTCTTTCTTTAGTTAACCAACGTAACCCTATACATACTTTTTATTTAAAAATATATCCTTCTATTTTTAAAGTTATCTATCGAATCTAATGTCACAACCTCCTTTGGCAGAGAGTTCTACAGTCAAGCTATCCTTACTGTGAAGGACCGTTTTCTTTCCTTAAGGTGGATTTTTTTTTCTTTTAACCTCAAGGGCTATCTTCTTATCAGTTGAAAACCTCTTGGCACAAAAAAGTTCCCCTTCAAAAGACCAAGGCAACGGGTGAGCTTCCCCTAAAATTACAATGAACCCCTCCGGTTATCTGCTGTTATGTTAGGTTGGTGTTTCCAAGAGCTACGTATTTGGCTATAACTCTGTCAGTCTAGGCACGTAGGTCAGGTAGCTGGTCAGGAGGGCCCTACCCCACATAACCCGGGATGAGGTTCTAACACTGTAGCACAGATTCTTCATTCAGTCCTACAATAAGCCCTGATGATGTAGACACTACACTGATTGGCCGCCCAGGGCAGGAGAGATAATTCTCTTTCCCACCTTTCCGTTATTTAAAGAAACACTAATTTAAAAAAAAATAATTCTGCAGTAATGAGGGGCCCCTCTAATGGATTCCCCCCTATGTGGATACCTACCCTCCCTAGTGGTAAATTCAGCCCTGGCATTACCATGGATAAACATAAATCAAGATTTATGCTTTCCAATGGAAGTTAAGAACATTGCATGGTTAAGTGAGTTTAAAAGGCCAATCAACATAAAAAATATATTTTAATCAATCATAACCTATACTTATGGGATAAATATAAAAATACATAAACACTGACATGACCTCAATCTGACTTAATACCCATAGCTCAAAATAAATGGTAGACACCCGACACTATATCACTGCTATGTAACATGTTTAACAATCTAAATGCTATTAGTACATTAATATATACACACAAATTGAACTATATTATAATCTAGCGACTTGACTGTCAAAAATCTCCCTCCACATTGTCTTATCCCCCCTCTCTCTTCCTTATGATCCTTGTGTCTTTCCCCCCTCTCTCCCTCCCCAGTCTCTCTTTGTCTCCTCTCTCCCTCCCCAGTCACTATTTGCCCCTCTCAGACTCCCCAGTCTCTCTTTACCCCTCTCTCCCTCCACAGTCTCTCTTTGCCCCGCTCTCCATCCACTGTCTATATACAACTGTAGGTTACAACAGAATGGCACAATCATAAAACAAAACATGGCAACAAAGAAAAAAATGAAATGACCCTGTTTAAAAGTTTGCAGGCCCCCTTTAGCATCAATGACAGCGTGCAGTATTTTGTAATAGTTGTCTATGAGGGCCCTAATTCTGGCAAGTGGTATATCTGCCCATTCATCTTGGCAAAATGTCTCCAGGTCATGCAAAGTCTTTGGTCGTCTTGCATGAACCTCACGTTTGAGATCTCCCCAGAGTGGATCGATGATATTAAGGTCAGGAGATTGTGATGGCCACTCCACAACCTTCACCTTTTTCTGCTGTATCCACTGGAGGGTCAACTTGGCCTTGTGCTTAGGGTCATTGCCATGCTGGAAAGTCTAAGAGCGCCCCATTCGCAGCCTTCGTTCAGAAGAATGCAAATTGTCTGCTAGTATTTTCTGATAACATGCTACATTCATCTTGACATAAATTTTCACAAGATTCCCCGTGCCTTTAGAGCTCCCCCCCAAAAAAACCCATCAATGAGCCACCACCATGCTTCACAGTGGGGATGGTATTCTTTTTACTATAGGCCTTGTTGACCCTTTTTCCAAACATATTGGTCTCTTCACTCCAAATTACATTGTGCCAGAAGCTGTGAGGCGTGTCAAGGTGTTGTTGGGCATATTGTAACCAGGCTTCTTTGTGGCATTGGCACAGTAAAGGCTTCTTTCTGGTAACTCGACCATGCAGCTAATTTTTGTTCAAGTACCGTCTTATTGTGCTTCTTGAAACAACCACAACGTTTTTTTCCAGAGCAGCCTGTATTTCTTCTGAGGATATCTGTTGCTTTTTCTTTGTATTCCAAACAATTCTTCTGGCAGTTATGCCTGAAATCTTTCTTGGTCTACCTGAGCATGGCTTGATATCAATAGATCCCCGAATTTTCCACTTGTTAATAAATGATTGAATAGTACTGACTGGCATTTTCAAGGTGTGACGACCACCAGATTTGGGGGACTACGCTCACCCCAAATCTCTCTCTCTCTACGGGTCGCAACTTTTTGTTCAGATCTTAACACAAGCAGACACTTCAGATGACAGCATTATTACTGCAGAGACAGACACCATCAGACCCCTTTTCTTCGGATCTAAGAATCACACACCATGACCTATGATTAGTACAAGCAGACTCTTACACAACCTTTCTTTAGTGTGTCCAAAGTCAGACTGGCCACTTCTTTATTGTCACAGAGATATGTAAAAATATAAAAATCACAAGATGACACAAAACACCAAAGACCTTCCCTCAGTTCTAGCCCATCCTCCTAGGCAAATAGCTTGCTACCCCCTCACCCACATGGCTTTCTTCTTATTACACATTTTTTCTCCTCCATAAAACTAGCTCACCCCTTTATGACTAAAGCCAGAGCCTTCACACTTGACCGATCGTAGGGCCATAAAAATTCTTTAAAATCTTTAACTCTTTGTCACATAAGTGACTGCATTAACTTTATTATTTAAGCATAGCCCACTATCCTATTTCTAACACAGATACAGTATTCCCATGTTAATCAATGACAGCACCACATGCACTTATTACATCCATGACATAAATGTTAAGCAAATTGTTAGTACCTTCTAACCACACATATAATAACTGATGAACCCCAAACAGTCCAGTGGGCCATTCTGTTCATAACACAATGCTTAAGATAACTTTTTATATCCTTTTCCATCTTTATGAAATTCCATTACCTTGTTACACATGTCTTTTTGACGGTTCTTTTCTGCTCTCCATGGCTCAGTATCTAGCCTGCTCAGTGCTTCCACAGACAATAAGTGCAATTTAAAAGGTGTGGGAAATTAACCTTTAATTGCCATTTTAACCTGTGTGTGTCACCTTGTGTGTCTGTAACAAGGCCAAACATTAAAGGTTATGTAAACTTTTGGTAAGGGCCATTTGGTTGATTTGTGCTATCATTATGATTTAAAAAGGAGCTAAACAACTATGTAATAATAAATGGCTTCATATGATCACTATCCTTCAATACAATACATTTTTTTGCATAACAAGTCATAATTTCACAACTTCTGCCAGGGTCTGCAAACTTTTGAGCACAACTGTATATAAAGTATGTAATCTAGATTTGTATATAATTAGATAGATAACACTGAGCTAGGTACAGGTGGGGTACTAAAAAGAGGGTCAGAGATTGCTTTATGTGAGTACATTATCAATTATCAATTAATACACAAAATGAGAGATCTAAAAGTTTGAACTTCATGGAGTAAGTGTTATTTCAACCTCAATTACTGTGTAACTATGTAACTGCAGCCATTTCAGTCCCTTAACATTCAAACATTCATTTATTAAAAGGTGCTGTTGTATGAATTGGTTTTGAAGCTTCTCAGATGTTATCAAAAACAATCTTTTGTGCAATGCAAATTTACAGCAGTTACTTTGGTCCATCCAATTATGAACTGGAAACTGCAACTTTCAACTCTATACTTAGCAGACACTCCAGAAAAAGCCATATAGTGGGCGAAATGCGTATATAAAATTTACACAGTGTTGGCCAATACCATGTCTCAATGCATTTCAATGTGATGCTAAAATTATCACATTGAAATACAGCTTCTGAAAGCACAGAAACCAAGAGCTGCAGCTATCAATTGGATGGACTAAATGACTGCAGTCACTTTGATTTGCACAAAAACATATTTTTTTTTAGTATAATCTGAGAATATTCAAGAAAGTTCTACACAGCTCCTTTCAATGTATGATTCTATAATAATTTTACATGATGTAATTCGTTCTACAAGACTTGTAATATATTTACATAATTATATTACGACAGATACTGGGATCTGCACTTAAAGATTTAAAGGGACTTTGAGTTCATGAATACTGGGTGTCAACTTTTTCTTCAAAATGCCACTGTAATGGTCCAGTAGAATGGACTTTATTTTAACAGTGCTAACCTGTGCAAAAATTAGGCTCAAGCCTAAAGATGAATGGAAAACCATCCATTCCCCATCTAAGTTTTCTCAAAACTATTATTATTATTATTATCTTTTATTTGTATCGCGCCAACATATTCCGTAGCGCTGTACAGGGGATAAGAACAGGGGAAATACACGTTTAACAAATTCAAAGTTGAAGGGCCCTCTTTTGAGCTTAGAATCTTAGCAGAAAGTGCTTTATCCCAAAGCACCCTAAAAGACTGGAAACTCGCTACTTACAATCTAAAGGGAATTGAAGGGCAGAGAACTGGGGAAGAGTAACAAATAGGAATAGCAAGGGTCAGGAAGCAGATGAAAGATAGAATGAGTTTTATTTTAGAGGAAGAGGGGAGGGATCTGAGGTGAAAGACTAGTATGTTGGCTGACCCCTAGTGTTGAGATGAAATATCTGCAAGTAGGAAGTCAGGTGATTTCCATGGCTCTATAAATGTAATCTGAGTTGGGGTGGGTGAGGGGGAGGGAGGGCAATATTCTGAGAATCTCACAGATGTAGTAGGCCTTAAAACCAGAGTGAATTTGCACTGAAAGAAAGAGAGAGAATGGATTGGGGTCAGACAGTACAGGAAGATATGGGAGTTAGGAAGGAATGGGAGAGAGACCTTAGAAGGAAGGTATGTGAGGAGGGGGGAGGAGATTTGAGGTAATTATGCCAGCCATAAATGGGGGAAGGTTGGGGGAAGGTGGGGACATCAAAGCAGGGTATGGGAAACAGTTAAAAATTGAAAACAAAATGTCAGAAATATTTCTATCTGCCAAGATATAACTATAAAACTATCAGCTCTTTAAAGGAGTATGGAACAAAGAGCTTGTTATAAACATTATAAAACCTATTTAAACTTCATTCAAGCTATCAAGAAGTGCACAGAACATACTTTAGCCTGTAGATCTCATTGGCCGACAGAGGGCAAGCCCCCAAGAACAGTTAAATGTATGTTCTTGTGCTCTGAGACCTTCATGTGAAAAAAGAAAACAAACTCTGACACATTATTAAATACTCTTTTTCTGATGAAACAATTAAAATAATTATTTCTATGTCCGTAATAAATTGAAATGGTTTCTTATACTACTATTTTCTGATTAAAAGTTCTGAATGCTAAATCACAGTTATCACTCAATAGCGTTAACATGAATACTGCTATAATCCATACACTATTATGTATTGAGAATCACAAGTTAACCAGGTCTAAAAAAACACATTTGCACACAATATGGTAACTTTTTGAATTCATTATAAAACAATGTGTTTTTTTCATACATATCCAAAGGTTCTTATGCACAAGGCTGAATTTACTTCACTTTTTAAGTTACCATATTTGCATTATGTTCAATTGCTTTCCATGTCTCTACATTGGAACAAATAAAATAACACAATAACTTCGAAACAATAACCCACAGGCTGTAATGCGTTTGGTCTTTGTTACAGATGCCTCTTGCTTCTCAATAGCTGCAGGTGCAGAGCTTTAAGACTATTATTTAAAAATATAAATAGAACCTTACAAATTCTCGACAAAGCTTCGCCAGCCCTGGGAGAGGAAGAAAGACATCACTTGTTGGAATTTTACATAAAATGTTTTAGAATGTTACAAAAATGTAAACAGCCTTCAATTTACCACCTATTATATTCAACTATATCTAGTCCTGTCATTTCTCTTGCTGTCTTATAAAGATTTAGTTTATCTGTTATGTCTCAACTTCTAAAGTTCTTTCCTGTTTGAAGGGCATTTAAGCAAAATTGTCTTGAGCTAACCTCATCATTCACGGTTCCCACCAACTTGGCAAGACACTTACACCTACGGATAAGGTTGGGATCACCTATATAGATGTCGTACTGCGAGTTGTTGTAACGCTTTGCGAGCCGAGCTGACGACGGTGAGCCTCCCGAAGCGAGGTGAGCAGTTGAGGCACGCAGGTTCAGGCTGCATTGAGCGCCAAAGTCGCTAGTTGCAGGGGTGGACTTAGCTGGCGCTCATCCCGAGACACGCAGGGCTTGGACTTATCGACGGACGCAAAATTACAGCCTGTATGACTTAGGACCCAAAGTACGTAGATGGACTGCGTGGCTTGCAAAAATACGACTTTAACGGTCGAACCACCGAAACTGGAAAAGCCTGCAAAAACATACAAATATGCCTCAAATTAACTTACACACAGCACAGGGGGAGAGCCAGGGTGCCTGTGAGTGAGATCGAAAATTGCCTAAGCAAGAAAAAGATGGCTCCCGAAAAAAACTTGAAAATAAGCCAGTAATACTTAACTCAAGACAGTAACATTTTACCCAAGGCAGTAACATTTAACCCAAAGCAGTAACAGTTATCTTATGTCAGTAACACTTAACCAAAGTCAGTAACACTCATTGTAAGGACCCAAACTACATGGGGGGGGGGGGGGGCTCTTGATGAGCGCCGAAGGTGCTAAGAGGGGCCATAGCCTAGCATTGTGTGGCAAATAGCATTGCCATTATTTCAAATTCTATTGCTGTCATTTTTTGACGAGCAAGTCGCTAGTTAGAATATAATTATGGAGGACTACATTCAATTACATACATAAATCAGTAATACATTTAAAGGATGTTTTTCTTTTTCTACCTTACTAAAATCTTTTGCCCATTGACAGTACTAGTTATTTAAAAGTGTAAACTGATGCATTTTTAGCAGAGTTATCATCCTTCATCATTATCCTTTATTTGTAACGCGACAACATATTCCTTAGCGCTATACAGGTACAAGTACAAATAAAAACATTTTTTAACACACTGCAAAAGAATGGATGGCCCTGTTATTGAGCTTAAAACAAGATTGAAAAATCACAAACTTACAGTCTAGAGCAGGGGTCCTCAAACTCTCTGAGTCAGCACAGCCGCAGCCCCAGCTATCACTGAAGGCAAGGAGGCAGTGTGGGAGAGAGACAGACAGATAGACAAGGGGGAGTAGGGTAGAGAGACAAGTGAAGTGATGGAGCAATAAAGGCAGACTTAATTAAGACAAAATTTATTAAATTATAAAAAATTATAAAAATAAAAAAAATGAAATAAAATAAAATAAATATATATATAAAAGCCGTATATGCAAATTTATACTTACCAAATAAAAAACAGATTTCCTACCTCAAAAAGTTACTGAAAGTTGTCCAAAAAATAAGGAAAGGCTATATATAGCTGTGGAGATTTCAATATGGCCCTAGATGCAGGAAAGGATAGAGTGGGGAATGTAGAAATAAAAACTGAATCTCAATTGACCAAAATATCTCATGAAGCGTTGAAATAAATACATCAGTATGGTCAGACCATTCAATGCTTACCATTATGTTAAACAACACTATGGAATTAAAACTAAAAAAAATGGAATTCATCCTTCTTTATTTAAAGATCTGTCCTTTGTTAAAACATTAAAGGAAGAGATATCCAACTTTTTCGAGATTAACCATCTGTCACCTGGTGTGCCAATAAGCCCTTTGTGAAAGGCCTATTTATTTCCAAAGCAGTAGAACAAAAAAGTTAAGAGGTAAATCTTTAAGGCTTTTATATATTGAATTAGAAAAAACACTATCCCTAAACAAGATAAAGCCAAATAAGGAGTGTCAAAAATTAATCAATTCTTAAATTAAATCTGCAGATTAAAAAAATACTACAAATACAAGCCGATAATCTCCTGTGGAAATATCAGATATCCCATTTTGTTTTTGGGAGTAAAACGGGAAAATTCTTGGCTAATAAATTAAAAAAACAAAATCTAAATAGAATTTTAAGGTTTAAGGGCTTAGACAATAATCTATATTCCCATCCAGATAAAATTGCTAACATCTTCATGAATTTCTATAAAACACTATATAATCTGGAACAGGATCCATTTTTTATAAAACCAGATTTAGGGGACATTAAAAAATTTCTAAGTCAAATAAAATTGCCTTCAATAACTTTGGAAGAACTAAAAAATCTCTATGAGGAATTTAGTAGTAAGGAAATCTTAGACGTTATAAAAATTGGGAAAACAAATAAGGCCCCAGGCCCTGGCGGGTTTGATCAATTATGCAATCAAATATTCTCAAAGGAGATCTGTGATCATCTATGCAATATGTATAATGAGATCAAAATACCAGGCAAGTTAAGACCATAATTATCTAAAGCCAAAATAATAAATATCTTAAAGCAGGGGAAAAACCCAGAACGGTAGCTCGAGCTACCGTCCAATTTCCCTGGCATATAGATTAAACCTTATTATACCAAAATTAATACATTTGGATCAATCAGGATTTGTTAAAGGACGACAAGCCTCAGATAATATAAGATGTTTAGTTGGCATTATGTCATTTGCCAAGAGCAAAGATCTACCCTTACAGACCCTGTTGCTTGACGCTGAAAAAGCGTTTGACAGGGTCAGTTGGGACTTTCTAGATGCAGTTTTGGAGAAATACGGTATGGGCGAATTTGGTTCTAAAGCTATTAAAGCCCTTTATACTAATCCATCAGTGTATATATCAGGACCTGGATTTGAATCTGAGAGTTTTACCATCAGTAACGATACGCACTAAGGATGCCCCCTATCCCCCCTCCTGCTTATTTTATTTATGGAGCCCTTTGCGGCATCCATAAGAAATAATGTTTTGATTGAGGGAGTGGTGATAGGAGAAGAGGCGCATAACATCATGCTCTTCGCGGATGATATACTGCTAACACTTACTAACCTTTTGAGTTCATGTGTCAATCTGCACCTAACTCTTTATGAATTTGGCATTCTCTCATATTTTAAAATAAAATCAGATATAATATATAGAAAACTCAAATGGGAAACCAAGCAATCCCTAAAACAACAATTTATGTATAATTAGGATTTGAGGTAAATAACACATTTAGGTCTGACTTTCTCTTTTTCTATGAAAAACTATATGAAAGAAAACTTGAGCACCCTTTGAAAGATATAAAGCTGCTAACCAACAAATGGAAAACACTAAACCTCTCTTGGTTGGCCAAAATTGCTGCAATAAATATGTGTAATATTCAGATGCATACCTGAGAAAGTTTCTAACAACTCATTTAATTTGATTCAATCTAGTATAGATAAGTTTGTTTACTTTGGTAAAAAAACAAGAATTAAGAAATCTATAGCATGCAAAAAATTTAAAAAGGGGCCCTGGTATACCGTCAATAAAGGACATTCATGATAACATTTTGATTTCAAATTGATGGTTTTGAATATCCAGAGTAACAGAGCAATTTGGAAAACTATTTAGGATAATATTGTTGGTGATATACCAATCCATACAATTTTGTGGCAGTCAAAGATTGAGTCTATCCCCCTTAGAAATTTACCAGGAGGGCTTAGCGCCATGTTGAAATTCTGGTTCAAAATCAGAATTAAAAATCATCTAATTCATATTCGCTTCTTGGCTTCTCCTATAGAAGTTTTAAGAACTAAAGAGAATCATCAGACCCCTATTTATTGGAAAAATAAAGGTATTAATTATATAGGCGATATGTACTCAGGGGGTAAATTAATGCATCTAACCACACTACAAATTAAACTTAACACTAGTAAGATCTTGTTGCTTGAATATGAATCAATAAAAAAGCTTATGATGCTTTGGAAATTCAATGAAGATAACTTATTTAAAATAGAGATCTTGGCGACTATGGAGGATGATTCTAAAATTATATCAAAATGTAGTAAAGCGATGTCTCACGAGTCCATTTTCATAAAATCTAGTGCTATTTTAGGGATGGAGAGAGAGAAAGAGAGAGGGAGAGAAAGAAGAAGGAGATATAGAGTGAGATGAAGAAAAATGAGAGGGAGGGAGAGATGGGGAGATAGGGAGGGAGACAGAGAGAAAGAGGGAGATAGAGAAAAAAGATAGAGAAAACAGAGGGAAGGAGAGAGAGAAGACACAAAGAAGAAGAGGAGAGAGAGAGGAGACAGAGGGAGAGCGAGGGAAGGAGAGGGAGATAGAGAGTTAATGAAAGGAGAGTGGGAGAGAAAAGATAGAGTGCTGGAGAGAGAGGAGAGAGAGTGTGAGAATGAGAGAGAGAGACGGGAGAGGGAGAAGGGGAGAAAGGGAGAGAAACAGAGGGGAGAAGGAGAGGGGAAGGGAGAGAGGAAGAAGGGAAAGACAGAAGTTAAAAGGAAAGATGGAGAAAGGGGAGAAGGAAAGGGGGAGGGAGAAAGTGAGAAAGAGACATAGCAAGAAGGGAGATAGAAATGAATAGAGAAAGGGATCAGGGAGAGGGGCAATATAAAGGGAGAGGGATAAGTAGAGAGAGGGAGAAGAGAGAGAATTAGAGATAGGGAGAAAGAGAGAAGGAGAGAGGAAGAAGGGATAAGGGAGAGAGAGAAGAGAGATGGAGAAGTAGCGAGAGTTAGAGGAAGGGAGAAGGAGACATAGAAGAGAAGGGGAGAGGAAGAGGGAGAAGGGAGGGGATAAGGAGAGAGTGACGGAGTAGGAGAGAGAGGAAGAAAATGAGAGAGGGAAGAGTTTGAAGGGACGGAAAGAAGGGAGGGAGATACTGTATATATATATATATATATATATATATATATATATATATATATATATATATATATATGGTGCATTATGTGGCCTCATTTGCATGTCCCGCCCAGTTTTCCCAGACTGCAGTGCATATACTGTACTTCTTAGAAATTTCAGCAGGAAATACGTTTTTATCAACTTATTTTTAGACATTAAAATAGAATCACTAATGTACTATTCCTTATTTATACTACTGTACTTTGTACGGTGGAGGGCTTCTATCACTCTTAGCCCACCATATGTGAAATAATTGTTGTATAGAACTACTCTTTACAACAATCACCACACAAACCAGGCACTCACACCATCCTGAGGATTGGCAGTAACCATAAAACAGTACTGTATGTGGTTAAGTGACTTGGTTTGTGAAAAATCCATCCGTTGCTATGCTTAAAACTGTGAAATACAGTAAGCATATGCTTAAAAGGAGCCATGTTTAAAATGGTTTGGATTGACAGAGTGATGGTGCATTATGTGGCATTATTTGCATGTCCCGCCCAGTTTTCCCAGACTGCAGTGAATATACTGTATTTCTGATAAATTTGAGCAGGAAATAAGTTTTTAACAACTTATTTTTAGACATTCAAATAGAATCACTAATGTACTATTCCTTATTTATATATATATATATATATATATATATATACTGTATATGTACATATTTCATATTTTTTTCAAACTATAGTCCAGCCCCCAACAGTGTCTGAGGGACAGTGAACTAGCCCCCTATTTAAAAAGTTTGAGGACCCCAGGTCTAGCGGGTAGGGGTGAGGTATAGAAGAGTACAATACATTGTACACATTAAAAGTGCTAAAAGTGATACGTTTATTTAAACGGATGCTTTATTAATGAGATTTTGAGGCAGGAGCGAGGCAAGGAGTTCCAGAGAATAGGGGCAGCACGAGAAAAGTCTTGAGAGGAGGTGATAAGAGAGGATGAAAGAAGAAGGTCATTAGCAGATTGAAGCATTGGGTTGGGGGAGTATATTGAGATAAGAGCTGAGATATAAGGGGGTGCACTGCTCTTGAGGGCTTTATACATTAGGGTCATGATTTTAAATGTTGTTCTACAGGCTATAGGAAGCCAGTGGAGTGACTGACAGAGAGAAGCTGCATATACTTAGCGTTGTGTATAGTATAGGGAGTCCTCCACTCGTCACCATCACCACTGGGATACAGGAAAACCCAGTTTAGCTCTGTGCTTGCGTTCCTGCATGCAGGAGCACTAAGTAAATCAGTGTTAAACAGGGCATTTTAATGTCATAGCGCTGAAACTGCGCAATGGTGGAAAAAAAAATACAAAGCAGGGATTTAAAAAAAAATTAAAACGTGATTTGGCGCCAAAACCGCGCAATTGAAATTTAGCACTAAAGAGAGAATTGGAAAGTGAAACCGCGATATAGCAAATCAGCATTATGCAGGAAAGCACAAATGGGGGGTATACCTGATAAAATCTGTATATCTCTAAGTGAACTGGCTGTAAATCACAGCCAGCTCCATGCATCCTCCAGCCATTATCCAGAAAATTAGAAGCTGGGACAACCTCCAGCAGCAAAATCACCACCATTTTGAACACACTGAGAGGGTCTAACTGACTGAGTGGTTAGTCCTAGCCAGCTCTATAGACTCCAGTGCACCTCTGTGGACCACAGCCTATTGGCTACAGCTGCTACACATCCCTGCTCATGCATACTAATGCAGAACACTGGAGGATGTCTATAAAGAGCACACGAAAGCTGCTTTTCATGACCTTTCACTCAAACTCCCCTCATCTCACCCCCCTGCCTTTATCTGCCCCCAAGTTTACCTAATCTCCTCTCTCTGTCCCCCAAGTTCCCCTCTCACCACATCTGCCCTCTGTGCCAACCACCCCACATATCCCTCATGACCTCACTCTCCTTCTCTACCTCTCCCCCTCACCTCTTTCTCATCCGTCCTCTTCCCTCCCTCTCCACGTCTCTTTTTGACACTTCTCAGAAGATCCATCTGACCAATTCCCTGGCTGGTCCTGCACGTCCTCTCCGTCAGAGAGGGAATCCCCAATGTCATCACATGGGTATGATTTAATGGGTAAGGGGCTCCGCTTTACAACAAAATTAATTTATTCTTAAAGAGCATAAAGAGCTAGCTACAGTATGTATTGTACTAGCCTTTTTTCTAAATAAGATAAATAAGATATTAAGCATTGCTTGTGCTGCATCTCTTAGGTGCAGCTATTTCGACGTTCAATTATTAGGCATATATGGCCTACTAAGAACTTTGTTAAAATGAAGGCTTGAAAAACAAGAACCTGCAGAACAGGGCATGGTTGTGATGGGTCTCATAATAAATGTTTGTAGAGTTTCAATTAACACAATTTTCAACAGCATACATGCATTTAAAATATCTAAGAATAAATCACTCCATCACTCAATTCAATGCAGTATTTCAGATTAAATTAACTAAAAAAATGGTTGCCCAAAAGGTAGACTATGGAAATGTACAATTGCCACAACCTTCTAAAAAACGTAAAGATCTCAGAATAGCTGGCACTCATAATGGTCAATGTCTCTGAAATTAAATAACCTGACATTTCCCCCAGGGCTAACTTGAAGGGTTTACAGAAATAGGGGTGAAAAAAGAGATCTCCATGTACAAATAATCATGGTTGTCTGTCCAAATGAAAGAGGTTAGGCATTAGACCAACTCTTGGACAGCCACTCAGGTTCTGGCAAGCTTTGAACTATTTATCAATATACAGTGCCTTGCAAAAGTATTCACCCCCTTGGCATTTTGTGTGTTTTGTTGTCTAACAACCTGGAATTATCATGGATTGTTTGAGGATTTGCATAATTTCATTTACAGAACATGCCCACAACTTTGAAGATGTTTTTTTTTTTTATTGTGTAGCAAAGAACAAATAGGACAAAATAACAAAAAAAGCCAATGTGCGTAAATATTCACCTCCCTAAAGCCAATACTTTGTAGAGACACCTTTTGCAGCAATCACAGCTCCAAGTCGCTTTGCATAAGTCTCTTTGAGCTTGCCACATCTTACCACTGGGGTTTTTGCCCATTCCTCCTTGCAAAACTGCTCCAGCTCCTTCAAGTTGGATGGTTTGCGCTTTTGAACAGCAATCTTTAAGTCTGACCACAGATTTTCTATTGGATTGAGGTCTGGGCTTTGACTAGGCCATTCCAACGCATTTACAGTGCCTTGCAAAAGTATTCACCCCCCTTAACTTTTTACCTATTTTTTTACATTACAGACTTAAGTTCAATGTTTTGTTAATCTGAATTTTATGTGATGGATCAGAACACAATAGTCTAAGTTGGTGAAGTGAAATGAGAAAAATATATACATAGGCCATTTCAACACATTTATATGTTTCCCCTTAAATCAGTGTGTGGGGTCATTGTCCTGCTGGAAGTTGAACCTCCGTCCTAGCCTCAAATCACGCACAGAGTGGTACAGGTTTTGCTCAAGAATATCCCTGTATTTAGCACCATCCATCTTTCCCTCAACCCTGGCCAGTTCCCCTGTCCCGGCTGCTGAAAAACATCCCCACAACATGATGCTGCCACCACCATGTTTCACTGTGGGGATGGTGTTCTTTGGGTGATGTGATGTGTTGGGTTTGCACCAGACATAGGGTTTTCTTTGATGGACGAAAAGTTTAATTTTAGTCTCATCAGACCAGAGCACCTTCCTACATACATTTTGGGAGTCTCCCACATGCCTTTTCGCAAAATCAAAACATGCCATTTTGTTTTTTACTGAAAGTAGTGGCTTTCTTCTGGCCACTCTGCCATAAAGCCCAACTCTATGGAGCGTACGGCTTATTGTCGTCCTATGTACAGATACTCCAGTCTCTGCTGTGGAACTCTGCAGCTCCTCCAGGGTTACCTTAGGTCTCTGTGCTGCCTCTCTGATTAATGCCCTCCTTGACCGGTCCGTGAGTTTTGGTGGGCGGCCGTCTCTTGGCAGGTTTGCTGTTGTGCCATGTTCTTTCCATTTGGTTTTGATAGATTTGATAGTGCTCCTGTTTTCTATTTCTAAAAAATAGTTTTATGTATATATTTTTCTCATTTCACTTCACCAACTTAGACTATTGTGTTCTGATCCGTCACAAAAAATTCAGATTAACAAAACATTGAACATAAGGCTGTAATGTAACAAAATAGGTAAAAAGTCAAGAGGGGTGAATACTTTTGTAAGGCATTGTATTGTCCCAGAAATGTTGTAGTCTTACACTATAATTGTATCTAGTGGCACTTTCATTTGTCTTATTTCTTTTTACAGAAGTGGGAATCTGGTTTTGTATTTCCATTAGATATAGATACATGGCAGTAAAACTTTTATCAGACCTATTTCAAGGCACTGGTCACTTTTTGGAAACTTGGATACAATTATTCTGATTGCGTATTTATACATTGCACAAAATGTACTTATTTTATCCTTGATGTTGTATAAAACAGCCCTTAGACCAAGGACTAACGAACATTCTCTCAGTTTGCAAATTGTAAAGGAACAACAATATATAAAAGCTAACTTTTAGACACATACATAACAAGTTCATTTAAAGCAAGAATTTCAGATGCATTATACATTTTAGATGTTATTCACACTGACTGTGTAATAAGATAAAAGCCCATTGACATATTTGCTTAGCAATAGCCTTGTTTTCCTAAAGTCGAGGCTGTTGTCCATGCTGCATATTGTGCAATAAATATTTACAAGAATGCTCTTAGTACAATGGCATTGAGCAGTAAGGCCATATTTCCATAAATGATTTAACTCTATCAAAACAATATATATATATATATATCAATTTACTGGCTAAAGTTTTGGTGAACAGTTAACTTTCAACTTTATAAATTAACTAGGAACTTGCCCGTCAAAAATGAAGGGATTAAAATTGTAAGGCTGTCAATGCTGTTTGCCACACAATGTGAGGCCTTTGGTCCTCTGAGCACCTTCGGCGCTCATTGCGAGACTCTCCCCTGTATACTTCAAGTTTCCTGCTTTGCACTGATCACCTTCGGTGCTCACCGAGAGCCCCATGTTAAGCGCCTTCGGCCTTTTGCACTCATTGCAAGCCTCTCCCGCTCGCAGTGCTCATCGTGAGCCCTAAAATGAGCGCCTTCGGTGCTCATCCCGTGGCTCACAATGAGCGCCTTTGGCATTTGGCATTCATTGCAAGCCTCTCCCTCTTGCGATGCTCATCGTGAGCCCTAAAATGGGCGCCTTCGGCGCTCAACGCGTTGCTCACAATCAGCGCCTTCGACGCTCATTGCAAGCCTTTCCTCTCACCTGTGATCATTGCAAGCCTCTCCCGTGTCCGGTGCTTATCATGAGCCCTGCGATGAGCGACTTTGGCGCTCATCATGTGGCTTGCAATGAGCACCTTTGGCGTTCATTGGGAGCCTTTCCTCTTGCCTACTGTACAGGCTGCTCATTGCAGTGTCCGTTAACCAGCAAGTTTAGTGCTTGGGAATGCCATGTGTCTCTTTCCACCATCTCCCCCCTGTCCCTTCCCTGTGTCTTTCTCCTCTGTGAGTGCGCTGAATGTTTGTGTGGCGCGCGGTGACTGATGTTGTTTTTATTTTCAAAGTCCTGCGTGCCTGGCGTTGTTGGTGTAAGTGTTAGTATGTTCGGTATGGTGTATTTTGGACGTTTTGCAAGCCTGGCGTTGCTGAGCCTCGTTTTCATGCTGTTTCTAAAATGTTGCCTTTTTCGTCCGCCATTATTTTTGTTATGCACCTAAACAGTGCTGCGCGCTGGTAAACCTCGCTATGCTTTGCAAGGCTCACCTAAGTACTGCGCCATTGGCTGCAATAACACCGCTGGCTGCAATGAGCAACAAACAGGGTAAAATAACAGAAAAAGTCAATGTGCATAACTATTCACCCCCCTAAAGTCAGTACTTTGTAGAGCCACCTTTTATGGCAATCACAGCTCCAAGTCGCTTTGGATAAGAATCTATGAGCTTGCCACATCTTACCATTGGAATTTTTGCCCAATCCTCCTTGCAAAACTGCTCCAGCTCCTTCAAGTTGGATGGTTTGTGCTTGTGAACAGCAATCTTTAAGTATAACCACAGATTTTCTATTGGATTGAGGTCTTTCCAAGGCCATTCCAACACATTTACATTTTCCCCCTTAAACCACTCAAGTGTTGCTTTAGCAGTGTGTTTGGGGTCATTGTCCTGCTGGAAGGTGAACCTCCGTCCTAGCCTCAGATCACGCACAGAGTGGTACAAGTTTTGCTCAAGAATATCCCTGTATTTAGCACCATCTTTCCCTCAACTCTGATCAGTTTCCCAGTCCCGGCTGCTGAAAAACATCCCCACAGATGGTGTTCTTTGGGTGATGTGATGTGTTGGGTTTGCGCCAGACATAGCGTTTTCTTTGATGTCCAGAAAGTTCAATTTTAGTCTCATCAGACCAGAGCACCTTCCTCCATACATTTTGGGAGTCTCCCACATGCCTTTTCGCAAACTCAAATCGTGCCATTTAGTTTTTTGCTGAAAGTAATGGCTTTCTTCTGGCCACTCTGCCATAAAGCCCAGCTCTATAGAGCGTGCAGCTTATTGTCGTCCTATGTACAGATACTCCAGTCTCTGCTGTGGAACTCTGCAGCTCCTCCAGGGTTACCTTAGGCCTCTGTGCTGCCTCTCTGATTAATGCCCTCCTTGCCCGGTCCGTGAGTTTTGGTGGGCGGCCGTCTCTTGGCAGGTTTGCTGTTGTGCCATGTTCTTTCCATTGGGTTTTAATAGATTTGATCGTGCTCCTGAGGATCATCACAGATTTGGATATTTTTTTATAACCTAACCCTGACTTGTACTTCTCAACAACATTGTCCCTTACTTGTTTGGAGCGTTCCTTGGTCTTCATGGCAGTGTTTGGTTTGTGGTGCCACTTGCTTAGGTGTTGCAGCCTCTGGGGCCTTTCAAAAAAGGTGTGTATATGTAAGGACAGATCATGTGACACTTAGATTGCAAACAGGTGGACATCATTTCACTAATTATGGGACTTCTGAAGGTAATTGGTTGCACCAGAGCTTTTTATGGAAATCATAACAAAGGGGGTGAATACATACGCACTTGCCAATTTTCTGTTTTCTAAAAAATAGTTTTTTTTATATATTTTTCTCATTTCACTTCACCAACTTAGGCTATTGTGTTCTGATCCATCACATAAAATTCAGATTAACAAAACATTGAACTTAAGGCTGTAATGTGACAAAATAGGTAAAAAGTCAAGGGGGTGAATACTTTTACAAGGCACTGTAAGTACTACCTACTAAGTGCTGCACGGTTGCTTTGCCTCTCTTCGCAAGGCTTGCATATGTGATGGTGCCGCTGGCTCGCCTCGCGTTACCAACATCGCAAACGTTCCAAACAGATGCAAAGATCCACAACTATATATGTGATTTATCTACACTGGGTATTATTTATTTCTGTAGACAATAACCTCAGAATAGTTGTGGGTGCTATCCATGGATGGTGGCTGTTTTTGTACGTTTGTGGTGCTCTCAATACAACAAAAAAAGCCTTATTGGTCATTGAAGAACTTTTTTGGCCCTGTACAATTATTCCTCCCCAGGGATCCTTACAATTGCTGGTAAAAACTCCTCCACCTACTACTTTAAGGTCACATAATGCAATATTGTGAATATAAAGTGGTAGCAGACGTCACTGATATAATTTGGCAACATTTGTACAGATCTAGCCCTGCCCATTCATAATGAAACACAACTTGCATTTTTGGTTTCTGCTTTGGCTAACCCACTTTTAAAATGGTGGTTGATATAGAGGATTTGTTTTATTTTCCCTCAAGAATATTCTTATTTGATAGCCTAAAGAAAAGTTCCCTTGCCAGTTATAAGTTTGCCTGGTTACATTCGCCTATTTTTTAAGATATGGGATTAGCTAGAACACAAATCCTCCTTTCATCTTCTGCATTTTCCTCCTTTCCTATTCTGTATTTTCTGTCCCAAATAACCCAGGGTACAACACGGTTTACAGAAATAGGGGTGATAAGGCTTAGAAACATTTATGCAAAGGGCATTCTGGTTGAATAAAACTAAAGGGAACAGACAATGGACCAACCATAATACAATAAAAAAAAAACGACACTTTAGAATAAAACCTGATTATAATAACGTCATTATACTGTGTCATTATACTGTGTATAATTGCAAATTAATTATCAATGTCATAAAGATAACTTGATGAACGTATATACTATAAAAAATAAAATGAAATACGTATATTTTAGGGAATAAAAAACACAAGAAATGTGTAGTCAGATAGTAGTAGGACCACTGAACAAAACAATATGTTTGAAAACTAAGAGCATAGTTCATCTGAAAAAAAGTCGAACAGCCAATTTTGTAATAGAAAAACATTTTTTGGGTGCCTCTGAATAGCCCTGGATGAAACCCTGGATGATGTTGGTGGAAGTTTTGTGTGTGAATAGGGTTTTTGCATTTATGGAGAGTTGTATTTGTATTAATGTAAATTCCTGCTTCTCAGATAATTACATAGTTACATAGTAATTTAGGTTGAAAAAAGACTTTAGTCCATCAAGTTCAATATTTTTAGATCTCCTCTGATCTGCAATACGTGGATTTATTGTTAATTGATCCAGAGGAAGGCAAACAGAACAAAAAAAAACAGTGAAACTTTGCCAATTGTCTCAACGGGGAAAAAATATAAAATTCCTTCCTGACCCCAAATACTGGCAATCGGATTTATCCCTAGATCAATACTCTCTCTCTATTTATCCAGGATAGCACCAGGCACCAGGTATATGCTAATGTCGTGACGTCACATGCGCGCCACGTCATTAGCATTGGCCCGGTCAAGACGCCGGAAGGAGCGGAGGCTGGAGCAGAAGCTGGAGGTAAGTGAGGGAAAAGGGAGAGGGGGAGGTATTTAAAGGGGTAAAGTGAGGAGGGTGGGTTTAGAATGAGGAGAGGGGGGTTGAGGATGAGGAGGGGGGAGGGAAAGAGACACAGGGGGGTAGAGAGACACGGGGGGTTAGAGAGACACGGGGGGGGTTAGAGAGACACGGGGGGTTTAGAGAGACACGGGGGGAGAGTGACTCGAGTATAAGCCGAGGGGGCCTTTTTTAGCCTTAAAAAATGGGCTGAAAAACTTGGCTTATACTCGAGTATATAAGGTAATTAAGTTTGTTTGACATGATCTATACATCATAAATCCATGTTGGCTCCTACTTATAATCCTGTTTGAATAGACATATTCTTGTATATTATCCCTTATTAACCCTTCTAAAAGCTTTCCCACTACTGAAGTGAGACTCACTGGTCTATAATTCCCCGGATTTGCTCTTGCTCCCTTCTTAAATTATAGGTATCACCTCCGCCTTTCTCCAGTCATCTGGTAGAGACCCTATGTTGAGTGAATCTTGAAAAATTATATATAATGGTTTTGCTATTACAGAGCCCAGTTCCCTCAGTACCCGTGGATGTATTCCATCAGGACCCGGGGCTTTATTAACATTTATTTTTTTCAACCTCTTTTGGATTTCTTCCTGTGTTAACCAATTATTTGGGGATGGTAGTGTAGCCCCATGATGTGTCCCAACCACTGGAACCTCCCTTGTGTATACCGAAGAAAAGAACCTATTTAGCTCATCTGCCTTTTCCTGGTCACTAATTATCAGACGGACTTTGTCACATTGTAATGTTCCTATAGCTTCCTTCCTTGTCTTCTTCCCATTAACATATTTAAAAAATATTTTAGGGTTAGTCTTACTCTCCTTTGCCACTAACTTTTTATTTTCTATTTTAGCCAGTCTAATAGCGCTTTTGCTGCCTTGTTGATTTCCTTATAGTCACATAAAGCAGTCTCTGTCCCCTCTTGTTTGTATAATTTAAATGCTTGTTTTTTACTTCTCATCTTCATCTTTAATTCATTGCTAAACCACATGGGTTGTGATTTACTCATTCTACTTTTATTCCCACTTGGTATATGGGGATAAGTATGTTTATTTAGAAAGGATTTGAATGTTGTCCATTTATGTTCACTAATTTTACCTATCAGTTTTCTGTCCCAGTCTATACTTTGTATTGTTGCCCTTAGACTGTTAAAATCCGCCCATTTAAAATTAAAAGTTTTCGTTAGCCCCTTACAGTTGTTTTTTTAATTCAATCTCAAATGAGACTGTGTTGGGATCACTGTTTCCCAAAGGTTGCCCTATTTCAACATTTAATACCATATTTATATTATTTGTGACTAGCTAATTGCCCGTCAAAAAATGACAGCAAAATCAAATTGTAAGTGAGCTAATGCTGTTTGGTGTATAATAATAAAAGAACTAATAGATTAATAAAGTAATATACTTTACCTATTTTGAAGTAATATATGCAGGAATCATAGTGTTGAAGAGCTGACAATCTGTTTTGATGTTGCTGCAGCATTAGTGGTGTGGAGCTGCTGTGTAAGAGTGATGAATGTGTGCAGTGTAATAGTGTGCGTGCGCGAGACGAAACAGTTAGCGTAGTTGTGTACTTCCGCATTGTTCTAAAATGGCGGGTAATGTGTGGTGAGTCTTTGCGGAATATCCGTAGGTCTTTTGTGGTGTTTTGCGTGTTTCTTGTGGTGTTTTGTGTGTTTACAGTGCTGTAGCCTCGTTTTCGTTTTGTTTGGCGGCCATTTTTTCTCTCGCTTAGAGAATTTTTTAGTGTCCAAACTCTTTTAACTTTTTTTAGTTAAATTAAGGTGTAACTTAATTTTTTGAGGTCCTGGATGCTCCGTCTTGCTGTAGGTAAGCTTTTTATGTATGTGTTGTGTGTATTTATTGTGTTTTTGATTTTTTTATGTTGGCATGTTGCTGACGATTTTTGCGAGGTCGTAATGTGTGGTAACGTGTCTCGTATGTTTTTTGTGTTACGACGTGAAGTTTGCGAGGGTCGCAGTTGCTGGCAAGGAGCGCCTTTGGCGCTTCATGCCAGCAACTGAGGCCCTCGCTATGCAAGGGCCACGGCTCGCTGCGCGAGCCCGCAAGCATGAGCAACGGCTCGAGCTGGCTTGTATGCTCACTATATATGTGATGACTAAATCCAAGATAGCCTCATTTCTAGTAGGTTCTTGTATAACCTGGGCCAGATAATGATCTCTGAGTGTACTCAAGAACCTGCTCCCCTTAGATGAACTGCTGGTCTTCGTTATCCAGTTTATTTCGGGGTAATTAAAGTCTCCCATTATTAGAACTTGCCCATGCTTAGCTGCATTTCTAATCTGTAACAATAATTGTATTTCCTCACTTTCAATTATATTTGGGAGTTTATAGCATAATCCTACTAATATTCTTTAGAATTTGCTCCTCCGCTATTTAACTCTACCGACAAACATTCAACATTACCGCTAGTTCCACCATAAATATCTTCTCTGACTATAGGCTTAAATTCAGGCTTAACATACAGACAAATCCCTCCTCCCCTTTTATCATTGCCCCTATCTTTTCTAAATAGGCTATAACCATCCAGATTAACAGTCCAGTCATGAGATTCATTCCACCACGTTTCGGTAATGCCTATTAAATCCCATTTCTCATTAACTGCTAATAATGCTAACTCTCCCATTTTTCCTGGTAAGCTTCTGGCATTAGCGAGCATACACCTTATGTTATGAGTCTGTAGTTCTGAAGTGCCTGCCACTGTACTTGAGTTACTTAGCAATACCTTCCTATTGACTGTACTAACCCTCCCCCCCTCCTCCCCCATGACTAGTTAATGCATTCCTTAACCCCTCTACACTTTCTACTCCATTACTACCTACTAGTTTAAAAACTCCCTCAGCCATTCTACCATCCTGTCCCTTAGCACAAAAGCTCCCTCATCATTAAGGTGCAATCCATCCCTGCTATAGAGATTGTACCCAAGTGAGAAGTCAGCCCAGTGCTCTAAAAACCAGAGCAGGGGGAGGGGTGTGGTTTCAACTCCAATCTTATCCAATTTTTTAAGAAAAACGCTGGAATTCTGTCTCTTTGCTCCTTCTACACTGATAGCTATAAAAACACAACCCATCATTCAGCTCTCAAACACAAAATGTATTCCTGTACTGAACAAAGTTTTCAAAAATTAAGATTTTCTCCAAAAAAGTTTTTACGTCCAGCGCTACAGAATATGTTGGCACGTTACAAATAAATGATAATACTAATGGCTTACAGCTGCGAATTCATAGTTTGGTACATACTTGGTAAGCCAGTGTTTTTCTTGAACTACGTTGGTTCTTTAATCAACATTCATTGATGCCTTTTTTAATACTGTTCCTTTATTAATCAACAGATAAATAACTTATTTCTATGGAAGTATTTGCTATGTAGGAGTAGGATGCAGATACCATTGTTATCCTATATTCAATGGCGTCTTGAAGGTCAATAATTTGCAGTAAAGGAGTTTATCTTGTAAAGTAATAAGATATTTATTATAAGAAGTTACATGTTTTCTAAAAATAATTTCTATTGATTCAAGGACTTAGGTATAGAATAAATTATCATACCACAATAAAAAAATGGAATTATATCTGTTGATGGATGTTTTTCTGCGTAAGCCAACAGTATCAAGTTTGCTGTCAAAGTCTTGCTATATTTAATAGACCTGTACCAAAGTTCTCCGTTGTTATCAATAGAGCACCTAATAAAAAATTCCATTCGAGTGAATTTTAACCTTCTTCTTAAGAAGCTTTATGGGAGCCAGGTTGAATGTTTTTATTTATTAAAATTGATTCATCCATAATGATTTAACTATCTTTTCTTCTTGAACCTTCATCCTTGGGCATTTGGGCAACTCTACATCTTGGTTGCCTAGACAGGGTGACATTTCTCAAGAAGTCTTGGAGCATGGATATTATTTTTATATAATCATTTATCAGTGTGTGACTTGTATTTCTCAAATTATTTTTATTATTTTATATTTTAATATACCAACAAGTCATTTAGCACTTTTCCAGAGAGAACTCTATAAAGCATTCATAAGAAAATTAGCTAATAATCAATCACATTATTTTTTTGTAATAAAAGTTACCTTAATTTCAACACTGCACAATAAAAAATAAACATGTTTGACTAAGAGCCATACAGCCAGTTTCTAATTAGAAAAAAAATATTTTGATGTCTGCAGGACCCTGGATGGATTTATGATGAAGTGGTGGAAGATGTGTGAGAGAGCATTCGCATTTCAAGAGAGCTGTAGTTGCATTGAATGATGCAAGGTATCTGTTACTAGGTCATTGAGGGACTGAGTGTGGTGCCAATTTCAATCTATTAATAAACAAATGACTTCTGCCTCTCCTCTTCCTGTACCCCTCCATCCACTGATAACTACACACTCTCACTGTGCTTTATGTCCATGACTCAAACAGCTGCCAATATTGTTAATTTGGTACATACTCGATAAACATGTCTTTTTTCTTGATCTGCAATGGTCCGTTAAGAATATCCCGCAATGATTTAACACCAAAAGGGAAATATCCCCATAATTTATTTGTTGAGTGTCTCTCACATTACCATTTTCCAAATGGCCATGGTCTTCGTTACCCCACAATGCCAATCTTAATTGCTGTTGATGAAGCTATTACCTCAGAAGGTGCATCTTTCAGTTAATCTACACATAAAATAACTACATTTTAAAGCACTTCCACCAATTGCAACCATGTTTTTTTTTAATGTATATATCTTACTAGTAACTTGCCTGTCATAAATGACGGTGTCATAGAATGTTATCTTGATTTGTCTGTGCTCTTTCTTTTCATTCTCTGACCTCCTTCACTGCTGGTGTGCTCTCTCTCTCTGCGCTTTCGGTCTATGCACTCTCTCTCACTCTGTGAGCACTCTCTCTTTGTACCCCTCCTTCGGTTGATCTGTCTGTGCACTCTGTCGCATGTGCTCTCTCTGTACCCCTCCCTCTCTGTGCACTCTCTCGCTCTGTGCACTCTCTGCCTGTGTGTGCAGTTTGTGTGCACCATATCTATCTGCATGCTCTCTTGCTCTGTAATTCTCTCTGTAACCCTCACTCTCTGCCTGTGTGTGTGCACCGTCTATCTGTGTGCTCTCTTGCTCTGTAATTCTCTCTATACCCCTCCCTCTCTCACTTTGCTGTCTCTGAAATGCAAATGGCTGCCTGCTTCTGTTGATTTCAGTTTTTAGGCCCCACCCCAATTACATCTTGGCCCAGCCCCCCTGATGACATCAGCGTTACACACACCACAACTATATTAGTGATTTACTTACTGGATTTGAAGATTCACTTTACAGCAAATATTATTTACCTGCAGTGCCATGTTTTAGGGTCAGATGGCGAGCCATCCTCGGATATAGTGTTGGAAACTTTCAATCGATGAAGGCAGAAAGCTACTTTTTAACTTTATATTCTGACATATTATTTTATCAAGCAGCCATTTATCAAAAATGTGGTTAATCATTTAATGAAAGCAAGACCACTCTGATGTGAGGATCTCTTTAGCTGCATCTCACTAACATGTTACTGAAATGCTGATGAGATAGTCTGTCATTGGCTAAGATATCTATTACTATAGAAACACTGTATGGATGAGCTACAGGGGGCGGAGCTTTGCAGGAATGATTTGGAAGGTTTCAGTGAGGAAATAAAAACTGAGCTTTTAAGCATTTGTTAATAAAATGATGTTTAAATGTGTAAATAAACAATTAGATTGATTACTTTAATTATAAAAATAGAGAACTTTCCATGCCCCTTTAAAGGGATAATGTATGTGTTGGCAGTGGTCTTTGAGAATAAGAAATGAACATAATTAAAGGGGAAATGTAATGAAAATGTCATCGAACCAGACAGGAGAGTGTAACTCCTTGGGTGTAACTGGTGCTTCTCCGTGTTTAAGCATGTCTAGTAAACCCATAATAAATATATTTATAATCTAAAACAATGGGCTTCCTTTAGAATTTGTTTTATTAACCTACGTCATGTTACTGAAAAAGATACTGTAACGGAACCCATCACTGTTTTACCCTGTTTTATGGTTATTTAATTATTATGGTTAAAATATGATCACATTGCTGTACTGTAGATATGTTGTTTTATGTTCTACAGAATATATTGGCTCAGAATATTACAGCTACTAGGCTAAAAGATAATCCTATTACAGAGACTCCTCATAAGATAAGGAAGTATATTGTATAAAGTGTTTTCATTATGAGACATAGAACAAATAAGTATAATCTGATCAATGTCTGATTGTATCAAAGTAGCCAGGTAGCCTCAGGGAGGTGTGACCACACCTATTGTCCCTCTATGTGTATTGTGTGGCCAACTATGGGGGATGTGTATTGCCTGTGGGAAGAGATGTGTATATATATTTCTGCACAACAAAATAAAGACAGTATTCATTGACTCCCAATTGAGTGTCGTCCAATATGGGAGGTTGGGGATGGTGAGACTGTAGTGCTTCTTGGATATTTTACTGTATACCAGCGGAGATATTGGATTCGTGTTCCAACTCCATTACAGATACCAAACCACTTCTTTAAACTATTGGTAAATTAGAAGGAAAATAAAACGCAGCATACACATTTGTAAAGTAGTGAACTTTTTATTTATTCCATTTTATATATAGATCTTTATATAATTAATTATTTAAACGAGAGGCTTTCTGAAAACAGCAGCAAGCAAGACTGACGTGTCTAAGTCAAAGTGTTAGCGCAGGTAACCGACGGCTAATGCCCATTGGTGTATCGAGCATACTCAGATTGTTCTGGGCACCTCTTTTTGTTCCTAAGTGTACTGTAAGGCAGTGGTTTTCATGATTTATTTATATATTAACTTATTAGTGTGAATAGTATCACATGCAAATAAAAAACTTTTTTTATTTTTTTGCTGCCAGAGCAAAGCAATGCATTGCCAGCCCCACTGGGAGCAAAAGGTATAAAGAAAATGTACAACTTAGAGAGAGTGTCATAGCCAGACTTGCTGTTTGATTTATCTTTGTTGTTTTTTTCCACGGAAAGCAATAAAGCTTTAAGCTTCAAGACAATAACACAGACACAATTTAAAAAAAAAAAAAAGAAAAAGGAAAATGACAATAACAGCAATGAGCGCACCCTGGTGGCAGAGCGCCTGTGTATATATTTTATTCTCCTGGGCTACGGCCAAGATCTGGGAAGAGTCTTAGATACGGATTTCCAGATACTGGAGGTCAGACAGTCTTATTCAGGATTCTCAAAGGGGCAGTCCCTCTTAGCACCAAAGCCATTTAATAACAGTAGGGTATTTCTTAAGACTACAGTTATCTGTCATGAGACAATGTTAGGCTCTGGAAGACACCATAGAATGTCTTGTGGCAGACTATTATTAGTAAGTAATTTAAAAGAATTAGGATTTTGGTAAACCTAAATCTACATATAAAATCATTTTTAGTGATATTATTATATCATAACTTGGTCCACCTTAAAATAATACATCTCTTGCTTGGGGGGTGACCAAAATAAATAACTAAAATTGTATATATTACAATTAAACATGTGTTTACTTGTTTCTGGTTTGCTTCCTCAAAATTATTTAGTTCCTATAAAAATGCAAAAATTCTAGAGAATTTTTTTAAAAGGATTAAAAATAATAATAATACAATTTTGAGTGAAGACTGACTTTCTTTTGTCTTTTGTGTGGGACTGCCTCTTTCAGCTGTATGAACTGGGCTGCTTTTAGGTTGCATGACAACCATTGTGCTTCCAATGACGGTAGTCATGTTGAAAAAGTATTATTTGGAAAAACAAAAAACTTATAAGTTATGAGCAAAAAATTGTCAAGTTCCTCATCACCTAAATCAACAATGATGAAACTGTGATGTGAGGTTCAACAAGTGGCTACACATTGGTGGCACCAATAGAGGGACAAGAGTTAAAAGATCAACGTGGGTTGCATTGCTGACCTAAACGCAGCCCTACCTAAAGTTGCTAAGCTCAGTGCTGCCAGTGGAAGGTGCATCACATGCCTTTGCAGTCTGCCCTGGCACAGCTAGGATTTAATGTGAAGACATGTTGACCTCCTTACAGGGGATGAGAGCATCTGGCTATTCCCGCCATGAGGAGGTTAAATATAAAGGAAGAGGATGATGGTGGTGTTTGGAGATCTGTGGCCAGCCCATGCTCCCATGCAGTTTACTCTATCCGCAGGAGCTCCACATCGAAGATCAGAGTGGCGTTCGGAGGGATGACTCCAGGGTGTCCTGTTGCGCCATAAGCAACATCGGGTGAGCAGGTCAACTTTGCTCTTTGGCCCAAACTCATCTGGTGGAGAAGAAAGAACGAAAATAAATTATTGAACAGTGTTTTTTTCTCCTATACTATTTATGACTAAATATAGCATAATAAACCATTGTAATCACTCCGCAGATTTGTAATAATGACAGCTTTGTCACACCAAACTCTTAGGATTGTTGAGGGACTTGCTCAGGCAAGTTATATTTCTCCCTAGGGTTTCATTTTAGTTAAAGACCACCCAACTCGGAATTTGACTGGACAATACTGCATTTTTAAATTGTTTTTTTTTTTTAAATATGACTGCATTTTATGACATATAATTGTTAAAGAACCACTGTAGTAAATGAAAACTGCACCTGTTAGTTGAGTATGATACAAACAAAATTAATTGTGAAAGCCATGGACATAAAATATTTTAAAAAAAATTGAGACCTAGAAAAATCCATTTGTTTGCCATATCACTTTATCATGACGGTGTGACTTTTGTATATCTATCATAAGAAGGAGTGGTGAAGAGGTGGGAGCAGGGGGAGATAATTTAGATATGTGGCTCTCACTGAAACTGCCACCACACCCCTTGCCCCTTACAGATCTAGAAGCAGGCTACTGACACCAATAGATACAATCACTGCTCTCTAGATATGTAAACGCCCCTATTACACACACAGCTGCCTCTACTTGGGTCCAACTAAGGCACTACTTTTTCTTTTTCTAATTAATAATGTAATCTTCTCTACGTAATTATGCTTTTAGACTCAAAGTTTTCAAAAATATATATATAGTAGCAACTTTTTTTTTGAAGCCATGGTAATGCTGTTTGGCACACAAGCTTTTTATAACGACCTTCGGTGCTCATTGCGAGTCTCACGTTAAGCGCCTTTGGCGCTCATTGCAAGCCTCTCCTCGCGTGTACTTCGGCTCCTCTCTCTATTTTTTTAAATACTAATTAATTAATTGAATAATAAAATAATATAGTTGACCTTTTTCTAATTAATTTCTGTAACAATAAATAGCCTGAAGAGGAAACAATCTCTTTTTATTGTCCTGCAGCATATATTGTCCAGTTGGACTGTTGCTGGCCCGAGGAGATAGTTTTATGAATGTCCCAACTGTGCATTAGAAGTAGGCTGCATGCGCGAGGGCAAACCGTTGACTTAAATTCGCGTTCCTGGCTGTTCCCCTGTTGTGTGTGATGTTTTTTTTTTGTTTGTATTTTTTGTTTTTGCCGTGTTTTTGTGTTTTGCGTTTTGGCCGTTAACTGTGTATTTTCCCCCTTTTTTTCCCTAAGTCCCGCGTCTCATAATGATTTTTTTTCTCCTAAGGGTTGCGTTCGTCAACTGCTTGCAGCCTCACATCCTTATGAAATTGCGATTCGGCCAATTGAATAGGGCTGTATATAAGCACACAGCATACCTATTTTTACAGAAGTTTTTAGTTAGTGAACTTCTATCCAAAACCAAGGTGTTCACTAATTAAAATAAATATGCTCTGTGCTTATATAGAGCCCTATTCAATTGGCCGAATTGCAATTTAATAAGGCTGTAAGGCAATCCCGGGTTTCCTAAGTGTTTGGAGGCTAAGTCTTGCGTGTTTCATTGCCTCCACTGCTCGCGAGGCTCACAAGTGCTGGGAGTTGTAGTGCTGTGAGTATTAGTGCCTTAATGGCTCGCTTGCTACACGAGGCTCACAGGCAATGAGCGACTTTGGCGCTCAGCACCTCAGTGCTGTGCTTTGAGTTGCCTGAACAGCTCTCCTCGCTACGCATGGCTCGCAGGCAATGAGCGCCTTTGTCGCTCAGTTGTACGCACCACGCAAAGTGTGACAACGTCTCGTAGTTCGACAATTATAATATGTGATATATATATATATTCCCCCCCCCCCCCCCCCACTGTACTGTATATATATCGCGGGTTGGTTCATGTTCCCACTGAGCACTGAATCATAACACTGTCTGAATCACAAGTAGATCCCATTATTACTCACATCAGGAAGAACTGGGCTGCTTTTTTATGCACAGACCTTCAAATATAGCAACGTAATTTATATGATTTGCTGTTTCAGTTCAACCTCTCTAAATATACAGTATGCGTACAAGTGAAAATAAATAACTTCTCTATCCGTCACCCCACAGGCACACACAAATAATTCCTGAGCTTGGGGGATGAAGTCAGTGTAGCTTATTTTTAAAATTATCCAGTCAGTTCTTAAATATTCTCAAAACTGAAGTCTGCTACCTCTCTTTATTTATAACCACATTATATTTATACACTGCATTCACTGAAGTGGCAGTGGTGAAAAAAGGCTCGAGTGGTATGGGTCAAATGTTATGGGTTATCTGGTTCTGTAGAAGAAACATGTTGGATGGATGTATGTTCAGTGCCAGATGGACAGGAAGATTTGGGGCTGCTCCCTATACTCTCTAGTATATGTATACTGGTGGACAACACATCTAAAGCTTAGGAGGGAGGAAGAGATATCATTTTTAAAACTTAATGTGCACATATTGTGCCTTGGTTAAGTATGTCCTTTTGATTCAAGTTAAAGGGACACTGTGGTCATTTTTTCTATTTTTAAATACCGTATTTATCGGCATATAACACGCACCGGCGTATAACACACACCTCATTTTATGAAGGAAATTTCAGGGAAAAAAATAAAAAATTCAAATAAAGAACTTTGAAGCAAAATCCTCAACCTCAACCTCCCTCCTCATCCTCCCTCCTCAAACCCCCCATCTTCAACCCCTTCCTCCACCCCCTCATCCTCCTTCCTCAACCCCTCTTCTCAACCTCAACCCCCCTCCTCATCCTCAACCCCCCTCCTCATCCTCAACCCCCCTCCTCATCCTCAACCTCCCTCCTCATCCTCATCCTCCCTCCTCATCCTCAACCTCCCTCCTCATCCTCCCTCCTCAAACCCCCTCCTCAACCTACCATGTGCACCCGGTATATGCTAATGACGTGGCGCACATGTGACGTCACATGCGCGCCGGGTCAAGGAGCAGAGCGCAGGCTGGAACAGAAGCAGGTAAGAGAGGGGGAGTTATTTAGGGGGGTTTAGATTGAGGAGGGGGGGTTTAGGTTGAGGAAGGGGGGGGGGGGGGTTAGAATGAATATCGGCGTATAACACGCACCTATAATTTGCTCCCTATTTTCAGGGAGAAAAAGTGCGTGTTATACGCCGATAAATACGGTAACTAAACATGATAATGTAGGTATCGAGTTTCCTATCCTGTAGGGTGCTTTGTAAAAAAGCACTTTCTACAAATATTCAAAGCTCAAAACAGGGCCCTCCATTTTCTTCAGATGGCAATATTGTATTTTTCCCTCTTCTCTTCCCCTGTACAGCGCTACAGAATATGTTGGCGCATTACAAATAAAAGTTAATAATAATAATAGTCAAAACATATTTAGAAAGCACAAAGTGAATACATAAAGTTTATGTATTCACTTTCATAATTACATATGAAAGTTGCAAAATCTAAATTGTGTTCATTTTATGACATAAAACGAACACAGCCTTAATATTTTGTAACTTTCATATGTAATTAATTTTAACCACTTTGCTTCAGGCTTCTTATCTGCTTCTGGACAGAAAGGTCTCTCACTATCACTCATTATCCACAATACGGTGAAGCATAGACACTGTGCAGGTTTTGGAAGATTATTTAAATAACTGATTTGTATGATACATCTCTACAGGGGAGAAATGCTGTTCTGGAATACAGTGCAAGTGATGGAAAGGAGATAATATAAAAGTGTGTTACAGAAAATGACTATGCACTGCAGATCCCTTACTTGTCTTATACTTATTCTACCCATTATATTTTATACCTATTCTGTTTCTACAGTAGGGAGAGAGGGAGATGGAGAAGGAATGCGATAGAAGTAAGCGAGAGAGGGAGGAAAAAAAAAAAAAAAGAGCCATAGAGCTATTTTCGTCCTATGAGCTCTGTCTCATGATTAAGAGAGAATGTAAAAAGCTATAAATCTCTACAAACCAACTTTCAGTGCCTTGCATGATACAGCCTCATTATATAGAAGATATTCAGAGAAGGAATCAGTATGCGCTTCCAACAATTAAAAAAATAAAAATAAATACATTAAGCAAAACCTCTGTCTTCAGACAACCTTCATATTGTATATTCAAATGTATACACTGAACAAATGGAAGTTCTAGGAATAAAGATCAGAAAGTCAATGGCCCGATAAATTATTATAATACACCCTAAATTACTAGAGCGGCTTTAAGGTTTCCCATTTTATCCTGCCGGCATAAGGACGCATGGCCACTGATTGGGTCATCACAATTTATTGCTGGTGACAGGCTGATCCTGGCTGAGTAAGTCATGATGAACGAGTGGATTCACCAACTAGTGCCTTTCCAATATAATATCCTTCATCCTAAAGGTTTAGATATGTGTTGGAGGCATACACAGAAGGTGTGTTGGCTAAAGTGTAATTATCCAGGTTTGTGATCCAAGCTTGACTTTTTATAATGTATCGCTATGTAGAAACTGATTGGGGCAATGCCTCTTAATAACCCACTTTTTCCAGTGTATACAAGTTTAAATGTCAGCTCATTGTTACTTTTCTGTTTTGCTTGTCTGGATAGATTTATATAAGTGGTTTTCCTTCATAATTGCACTAACACATAGGTAACTACTGGAAAGAAATGACATGCCACTCACAACCAGATAAAAGTGAAGGTCGTACCAGATTGAAATCTTGATTCTAAAGAATATTATCCTGTTCAATGACTTTAGTCATGTTAAATGAACATGTCATCACCTTGAAAGCACATCTCCTTTTTTTTTTAAAGGACAACTGTAATGTACTGATCATTAAATTAAAGTTCAAATATGTTGGCCATATCATGAGAAGAAAGGAGTCCCTAGAGAAGATTCTGATGCTGGGAAAATTGAAGGCACACAAAGAAGTGGACAGCAGAGGTGAAGATGGATACATGCGGTCATTGAAGCAAGGGACATAAAGCTTGAGGGGCAGTATCTGACAGATGTGCCTGGGAAGCTGCAGTCCATAGAGTTAGAGAGAGTCGGACACAACCAAACAACAAAATACACTAACAGAACCAAGGTGACCCAACCCTGTTTTATTACCTGCATACCTTTCCATTCTAAGATGTCCTATTTCTTTCAATTCTCTAAACTGGTCCATCTCTCACTCCTTTCTGCTCTACCCCTTTCTTCATATCTCTATGCTCCTTCTTACATATTCTACCCAGGTAAACTCAATAAGCAACAGCAAATTGTCTTCTCTTCTCTTTCACTCTCTATCACTCCTAACTTTCTCTCTCTTCCTGATTCTTCCAACGTATTATCAATTATTCTTACAGCAGGTTTCTTCCCCTCCACTCCTTCAGATTGCACATTTTCAATCTTGTAAGGTACTTTGGAAAAAAAAGAATATATATTGTGAGAATAAAGGTGGAATAGTGGTTGATGGGAGATACATCAGACCTGATTTGCTAGACAGCAACCAGAGGATTTCTCAGTTAAATGCCCCAGGGAGAGATGTTACAGTTTGCAATATGCATAGCTGATGCTCTGCAAAACATGGTATGGGTCCCTGGGGCGGAGTATTTGGAGAGCAGGGGGGGCCAATGCTCCAACAGCACTAGTTGCTGTATAAACAGACCACAGCTTGGATCTGTTTTTTAAGAGTTAGCTAATTGGCACTCACCTGTAGCTACTCAATTAGCAGACAGGCCTTTAAAAGAAGAGAGCAGCCTGCTCCAAGGGGCAGAGGAAAAGACAGCTAGGAGAGGCTGCGCTTATTGCAAAGACATTGCTTTTGTTTGGGAAATTGGTAAGTGGGAAAGCCACCCAATTGCAGATAGCAAGTACTGTCTAGTAAGAGCTCAAGTAAGAGCAAGGGATTTTGTTTGTTTTGTTATTATTTAAAGTACCTGCTTTCAAACTGAATAAAAGAGGAAAACTGAGCTGAAGGTGTCCTGGACTTTGTATACCCTAGAAGGCTGTGGTTACTGCAAGATCGGTGACAATCCTACCTGTAAAAGAAGTGGTTTGTCACATATGGTGGAGAATGCGGGCATCCACGTAAGCCTGAGGGTAGAAGTCATTTAAAGCTCAACATGGAGGATGTTATCAAGGCTCTGATCCAATCCTCCTCTGTGCAACAGGAGACTAACAGGAGAGCTGCAGAAAACAGTGCAGCCCTGCAGCAACTGGTGCTGGCCCAGGCAGAGTGTGCTAAAGTCCTGGCCAAAACACAAATGGAGGGCACTGAGTCCTTGGTGAAACAGCTTGTTGTGACACAAGCGGAGATGTTTAAAGTAGCCCGTGAGGAGCAGCAAAAAGTCACCCAGGGACTACAACAGGTAATCCAAGCGATCTCTGGAAAACTGAATGGAGACCCTGATGGAAGATACCAGGGGCCAAAGGTGATTCGGGCGAGCCACTATCTTCAGAAAATGACCGCATCAGATGATGTTGAGGCGTACCTTCTGGCATTTGAGCGCACTGCTGAGAGGGACGGATGGCCGGCTGGTGAGTGGGCAAGCATACTGGCACCGTTCCTAAGTGGAGAGCCGCAGAAGGCATATTATGACCTAGAACCAGCCGATGCAAGTAGCTACAGCAAATTGAAAGCTGAAATCTTGGCACGACTGGGTGTAACCTCTGCAGTACGTGCCCAAAGGTTCCACTCATGGTCATATTCTTCAGACAAAGCCGCACGTTCCCAAATGTTTGACCTCATACACCTTGCACGGAAATGGTTACAACCTGAAATCCGTTCAGCTAGCCACATTGTGGAAACCTTAGTAATGGACCGGTTTTTGCGTGGTTTACCAGCTTCCCTGCGTCGCTGGGTCAGCCAAAGTGACCCCCATACAGCTGACCAACTGATTGCCTTGGTGGAAAGATATGCGGCCGCAGGAGAACTGCTATGTCCTACTTCACAGGCAAACCCTCACAATCCTAAGCCCCAAGATTCTGCAAGACCGGGTAAGACTGTTCAAGGTTTAAGGGGGGCATCCAGGTCTAATAGGCCTGGGAACGGAACTAATTGGTGGTCAGACTGTACTGTCAAATGTTTCAAGTGCAAAGAGGATGGTCATATGGCCAAAGACTGTCCATTTAAGGATGAACCTATGGAATGCAATATGGGCAAAAATGAGGGAACACGTTCATTTTTGCTCAGTTGTTGTGGTATTGCTAACAATGACTATGATAATAACGCTCATAAATGCTGTGTAACTGTGAATGGAAAAATGTCTAAAGCATTACTTGATTCAGGTAGTATGGTTACGTTGGTAGCAGAGTCTATAATACCTTGTGTAAAACCTGATCATGGACAGAAAATAGGCATTATCTGTGTTCATGGTGATAAAAAGGAATACCCCACTGCGGAAGTAAATATTGGAACCCAGTATGGGAATTTAAAGTACCGAGTGGGTGTAGTACCTAGATTAGCCCATGAGGTAGTGATCGGTAGAGACTTTCCTCATTTTCTAAAATTATGGGCAGCTTTACAAAAGACAGACCAAAATTTATCAGAAATGAGTCAGTCTGTCGAGGATAATGTGTTCCCTTTTTCCGATATTGACTTGGGTTTTGACCACTGTGACGGAAAAATAAGGAAAAAGAAAAAATACTGCCCTAAACCAGTATTAATAGGAGATAACCCAGCTCAAACTAGTGAGGAGCCTACTAATAATGCAGACAAGGATAAGGACTTAATTGATATTGGAATTAGTCCAGGTAATTTTAAAAGCGCTCAGTGGGAAGATCCCACTTTAGTGACAGCTAGAAATGATATTAAAGTTGTAAACGGGGTTGTTAATCAGCCAGGAGGAGCACTGCCGTTCCCCTATTTTGAAGTACAAAATGACCTAATTTACCGTGTAGAAAAAAAGGATTCAGACATCATTAGGCAGCTGTTGGTTCCTCAGACTTACCAGAATATAGTGCTAAAGTTGGCTCACAGCCACATATTAGGGGGACACTTGGGAGTCGAAAAAACTAGAGAGAGAGTCCTTAGACGGTTTTACTGGCCTGGAGTGTTTGCTGCTATTACAAACTATTGCTCCTCATGTCCTGAGTGCCAGTACAGGGCTCCTTTCAAGACTTTTCGTAGTCCACTTGTACCCTTACCCATAATTGACGTGCCTTTTGAAAGGATCGCTATGGACTTAGTGGGGCCACTGGTAAAGTCCGCTAGGGGACACCAATATATATTAGTCATCTTGGACTATGCAACTCGCTATCCTGAGGCCATTCCCTTGCGTAATACCTCTGCAAAGCTAATAGCTAAGGAACTTATGTTGATGTTCAGTAGGGTGGGTATCCCTAAAGAAATACTGACAGACCAGGGGACCCCGTTCATGTCCAGAGTCACAAAAGAGTTGTGCAGGCTCTTGCAGGTTAAACATCTTAAGACCTCAGTATATCACCCACAGACTGATGGTTTAGTAGAGAGGTTCAACAAAACCCTTAAGAGTATGCTACGCAAGGTAATTGATGCAGATGGAAGAAATTGGGATTTTTTATTGCCATATCTACTGTTTTCCATTAGGGAAGTTCCACAGGCCTCCACGGGCTTCTCTCCTTTTGAATTATTATATGGAAGACATCCCAGGGGAATATTGGATATTGCTAAGGAGACCTGGGAACAGGAGACTACTCCTCACAGGAGTGTAATTGAGCATATAGCTCAAATGCAGGATAGAATGGCCACCATCATGCCTATTGTCAGGGAACACATGCTGGAAGTCCAGCAGGCTCAGAAAAACAGCTATAACCGTAATGCTAGAGTCAGAGTGTTCCAACCTGGAGACAGGGTATTGGTTCTGGTCCCTACTGTGGAGAATAAGTTCCTTGCGACTTGGCATGGACCCTATGAAATAATAGAGAAAGTGAGTGATGTCAATTATAAAGTCAGACAACCAGGAAGAAGAAAGCCTGAACAGTTGTATCATATAAATCTGTTAAAGCCATGGAAGGACAGGGAGGTCCTGGTTGCTTTAAAACCTTCAGAACCTCCTATAGTAGAGCCAGATGTGAACGTATCTAAGACTCTGTCTGTCCATCAAAAGCAAGAGGTCAGAGATTTCATCAGAAGAAATAGGGATGTTTTCTCGATAGTTCCAGGAAAGACTAAAGTGATTAAACATGACATAATAACCGAACCAGGGAAAAGAGTTAACCTCAAACCCTATAGAATTCCTGAGGCCCGGAGGGAGGTTATAAACTTAGAGGTTGAGAGCATGTTAAAACTTGGAGTCATTGAAGAATCCCAGAGTAACTGGAGTAGTCCTATTGTATTGGTGCCAAAACCTGATGGCACATGGAGGTTCTGCAATGACTACCGCAAGTTAAACGCCCTCTCAAAATTTGATGCTTACCCAATGCCAAGAGTTGATGAGTTAATAGAAAGACTGGGCAAAGCTCGTTATCTAACAACCTTGGATTTAACAAAGGGTTACTGGCAGGTCCCGCTCACTGAAAGAGCCAAAGAAAAGACAGCCTTTTCAACACCCAGTGGCCTGTTTCAGTACACTGTATTGCCATTCGGGTTACATGGGGCACCTGCCACATTCCAACGAATGATGGACAGAATTCTTAAACCTCATGTTCGTTATGCTGCAGCATACTTGGATGATGTCGTCATCCACAGTGCAGACTGGGAATCCCACCTCCCTAAAGTTCAAGCGGTACTTGATGCTATCCGCTCAGCAGGCTTAACTGCCAATCCTTCCAAGTGTACGATTGGTTTAGAGGAAGCTAAGTACTTAGGTTATTCTATTGGGAGGGGTTTGGTTAAACCACAGGAAGCCAAAGTAGAAGCCATACAAAAATGGCCACAGCCCCTTACAAAGAAACAAGTAAAGGCATTTTTGGGTTTAATTGGATATTATAGGCGGTTCATTCCAGATTTTGCTACCATTGCTGCACCCCTGACAGACCTTATTAAAGCAAAATCCCCAGTCATAGTTAAATGGTGCCCTGAGGCAGAAAAGGCTTTTAAGAGTCTGAAGGAAGCTATCTGTAGCCATCCTGTCTTAGTGACCCCAGATTTTTCCAGGGATTTTATAGTTCAGACAGATGCTTCTGATGTGGGCTTGGGGGCTGTTCTTTCACAGGAATACCAGGGTGAAGAACACCCTGTTTTCTTTTTGAGCAGAAAGTTAAACCCACATGAGAAGAACTACTCTATTGTTGAAAAAGAGTGTCTTGCTATTAAGTGGGCATTAGACTCTCTTAAATACTACCTACTAGGCAGAAGGTTTCGATTGATAACGGACCATGCTCCTCTGACGTGGATGTATCAGAACAGGGAAAGTAACTCCAGAGTAACCAGATGGTTTTTGAGTTTGCAATCTTTTGATTTCACTGTGGAACACAGGGCTGGTCTGCAACAAGGTAATGCTGATGGGCTTTCGAGGGTACACTCCCTGATTTCCATGGTCGCTCAAACCCTTGGGTATGAGCTGGGGGGGAGGATATGTGAGAATAAAGGTGGAATAGTGGTTGATGGGAGATACATCAGACCTGATTTGCTAGACAGCAACCAGAGGATTTCTCAGTTAAATGCCCCAGGGAGAGATGTTACAGTTTGCAATATGCATAGCTGATGCTCTGCAAAACATGGTATGGGTCCCTGGGGCGGAGTATTTGGAGAGCAGGGGGGGCCAATGCTCCAACAGCACTAGTTGCTGTATAAACAGACCACAGCTTGGATCTGGTTTTTAAGAGTTAGCTAATTGGCACTCACCTGTAGCTACTCAATTAGCAGACAGGCCTTTAAAAGAAGAGAGCAGCCTGCTCCAAGGGGCAGAGGAAAAGACAGCTAGGAGAGGCTGCGCTTATTGCAAAGACATTGCTTTTGTTTGGGAAATTGGTAAGTGGGAAAGCCACCCAATTGCAGATAGCAAGTACTGTCTAGTAAGAGCTCAAGTAAGAGCAAGGGATTTTGTTTGTTTTGTTATTATTTAAAGTACCTGCTTTCAAACTGAATAAAAGAGGAAAACTGAGCTGAAGGTGTCCTGGACTTTGTATACCCTAGAAGGCTGTGGTTACTGCAAGATCGGTGACAATCCTACCTGTAAAAGAAGTGGTTTGTCACAATATGTATTTGCGTAAAATTTTAAACTCAAACACCGTCGCCTCTATTTTTTTGCCATGTGCTTAATATTGTATCTTTTCTCCTGTTTAGCATCACAGAATATGTTGGCACTTTAAACATAAAAGATAATTATAATATTATATGGAAGGCTTCCAGAATATAATATATTTCTGTATCTCTTTATTTTTGTGTACTTATTTTTTACAATTGCTGTTTTTTTCTAAATTTTACAATTGTTACCAAATGGTTTCTCTCCTCTGCAGCTAATAAAGGCACACATGACAAAGTCTCATGGTAACCATTCTGCAATATGCTACCTGAAAGAGGTCACTGATAGGCTAATTTGAAATACTGCACTTCACAGTCTGTATTCATGAACTGCATGAGCTAGAGGGCAAACAAGAACAAGGTACTTATTGGATGATTTTAGGAAGAAAAGAAAAACAGAGTTTTTAAGCACTTCTTAATAAACTAAAATACATAAAAGTATAGACATATGGGGATATTATATTCCTAGTGAAATCCAGAAAAGCTCCTCCATCTTTGACTACAAAAGTATATATTCCATCCGATTCCATCTGGTGATGTCCACGTGTAGAGTCATCTCAGAGGCTGTTGGAAGAGGGTGCTATGACCAGAGAATTATCTTGACAGAATTCTACTAATCACGGACCTGCTTAAATTGTGTACTCCAAGGCCAAACTTGCCCGTTATTCCAGGTGTCTTTTGGTTCCTTAATTTGGATTTCCAATCTCCTATGATGATAGTGACATCTTTTCTTGGTGTTATATCTATGATGTGTTGAATATCTTCATAGAACTGGACCACTTCAGCATCCATGGTTGGAGCATAGATGTTAAATGGCTTGCCCTGAATTCTATTTGAAATTATTCTGTAATTTATTGGGTTGTAACTGAGCACTGCTTTGGCTAAACTTTAATTGAGTATGAAGGCTACTCAATTTCTTCTGCAGGATTCTTGACCACAGTAGAAGATCTGGTCTGATGTGAGATGGCCCATGCCAGTCCATTTGAGTTCACTAATTGCCAGAATATCAATGTTTAATCTTGTCATGTTTGACCATATCCAGTTTGCCTTGGTTAGTTCTGACATTCCAGGTTCCTATGCTGAATTGATCTTTCCAGGAGCGGACTTCCCTTTCCCCTCCAGACACATCTGCAGCTGGGTGTCCTTTTGGCTTTGGCCCAAACGCTTCATTAGATCTGTAGATCCGGTGCTACTCGTACTCGCCCTCTGCTCTTCGTCAGTCATGTAGTAGGCACCTTCTGACATGAGGGGCTCATCTTTCAGTGCCATATAGTTATGGCTCTGGTTGTGCTTGCCCATAAAGTTATCTTAGCAACATTACTGGAGTAGGTGGCCAGTGGCTTCTCCAGTTGATTGCGATTTGTCTGACTTATCTTCTATGACCTGCCCATCTTGGGTGACTTTACATGGTATAGCTCACAGCATCAATGAAGTACACAAGCTGCTTCAACATGACAAGGAAGTGATCCAGAAGGGGATATATGCATATACACACTAGACATTTTGGTTTCTAGGAGACTGAAAAGAAGCCCAACATAGAGATGCAATACACTTTGGAAGTATATTTAGGTGCCATCAGTATGTATACATACATACATACATGCATGCATGTACGCAGAGACACACACACACACGCACATATATATCAAAGTTTTAGATATATGTGCAATATATAAGTTTTAGATATTTTTTTAACCTCCAAAACCTGACAACCTATGCTCTTTTGGGGACATATCAGTTATACAGCTTTGCTAGGACATATTACAAAAGAAAGTACAAATTCTAATGAATTAGAATTGTTTCCTCAATGCCAAACATCAGTACTGTATGCCTAACAAACTCTGTAACACATGCTGTAACAATGACGTTAAAATGAACAAAAAAAAACACATTTTCTGTCATGTATATAAAACAATGTTTTAACCATTACAAAAGATATTAAGTGCTTCCTTTAAGTCCCTGTGTTTTTTTATAATGTCATGACCATGGCAAATGCACCCGATATAAAATATTGATTTATTTTTTACTTGTCTTCGCATTCATTTTGTGTATACCTGCATTCAAGAGCCTTTTAGATTACTTCTACTGTTTAAACTATACCAGAGGTGGCTTGAGTGCTAACGAGTTTATTCTGGCTCACGAATCTAGCTAATCCTCACCTATAATGGCACTTCCATTCTATAATGTCAGTTTTGTGAGGAAACAGAATTTAAAAATATATAAAAAAATAATTTATAATACATTAGCCTTTGTTTTAAACCATTGATCTCTATATTAAATAATATAGAGCAGGGGTAGCCAATTTAAAAAAATGTGCATATGTCCAAATGTATTTGTGAAAATGAATGCCCAGTCCCGTCTATACTAGTCTTTTCAATCCCCTGAGCTTCTAGATGAGGCTTGTCCATCATATTAGATTTTAAGCTCAAAAATGGGGCTCTCAATTCTTCTGCAATTTGTTAAATCTGTTTCCATTTGTTACAAATAAAGGATATTAATATTAATAATAATCCCCGAGGATGATCGAGGTCTAGTTTTCAGGATATCCCTGTGGCAATGCTGCCCAATGCAGCATATGCAGACTCAGTAGGGCTGGATGTGCAGTGCAGTGTCGTAGCCAATCAGGGATCATGTCTCAGAAGCATGTTTCAGAATGTTGCTGAGAGATGGTCACTGATTGGTTAGTATAGGATACAGCACATCAAAGTCTGTGTTTTAATGAGCTGCTGCGGGCAGATCCATGCAGGGACTATTTGTTTTAGGCAGTAAATACTGAGCTTATAAGCCTTTCTTAATAAAATAACTTACATAAAAGTAAATAAGATGCACCTAGTAAATCCATAAATCTTCCAGATCTCTTTAACAATGATGAATAAATAATAATAGTATTTGATAATGTCCGTTGGGCTCCTTACCTGTGCAACTCCTTCCTCCCAGCCTTTGATCACCTCTAGTCGTCCAATCTTGAACCTGAAAGGCTTGTTTCTGTCTCGGGATGAGTCAAACTTCTTGCCGTTCTGCAGCATCCCTGCCAAGAAAATGAAAGAATTAATTCCCAAGTCATCATCAAAGGATAGAAATGGTCACAGCCAAACATGGTAAGTAAATGTGTACAATGTAGTTCAAGGACATCCAGATATTTCCATATCATGGACCACTGTTGCGTTATTAATAACCATACTCCTTTCTTTAAACAAAATGGATCCACATCTGAGAAGCAAGGCTTTGAAGTGCCAACAATATCAAGAGGATCATAGAAAATCCCTGCCGCCAACTTCATGTATAGTTGACTATACAAATGATATAAGTATGATTGAAAACTGAAGTGGATACTTTACAGAGAACTTCAAGTATTCTGCATAAAGGAGCTTCCAAACCCTGAAACGTATTTACTTCAAGTGTAGATTCTAGATAATCGTTTCTCTAAAAAATATATTGTCTATGGCAAACCAAATAAACCTGAACAAACCTTTTTTTGTATATCTGCTCAGGAAGTAAGTGGAAATGTATATAAGTGCAAAAGGTAATTGTTAAAATGGTCACAAGGTCCAAATTAGGGGATTTGCTCTTATATTTGTAGCGTTCAATCTAAGACTACCTCAACAAGATGCTATCACTTGGAAATGGTGTTCACCACTACGGACATCATTTGAAAAGCTGTTGAGAAACAGTTTAAGTGCCTAGTACATCTAGTGCCAATAGAAACATTGTATGCATGGGGCTGCTGTGGGGGCAGACCTTTGCAGGGACTGTTTGGAAGGATTGTGTAAGTAAAACATTTTTTATATATAAACATATTTTTTGCACTTTTAGCATAGACACTGCTTGTGTCTAGGGCCTCCATAGCAGAGCTGGCCTGAACCGAGTGCCCTGGCATTGGATAGTGCAGAGACTGGGGGTGTAAGTCCAACTTTCAACACATTCTCCCCTCCCCTACTATAAAGTAAACATGATTCTTGCCATGTTCTGTACTCGCACTGAACAGAAAGAATTCCAGACATGTCAACCCATATACCCTATCAGAGCCTACTATACCCTATCAGAGTCCCTATACTCTATCAGAGTCTGCTATACCCGATCAGAGTCCCTATACCCTATCAGAGCCTACTATACCCTATCAGAGTCCCTATACCCTATCAGAGCCAACTATACCCTATCAGAGTCCCTATACCCTATCAGAGCCTACTATACCCTATCAGAGCCTGATCAGTGCCTACTATACCATACCAGAGCCCCTATACCCTATCAGAGCCTGCTATACCCTATCAGAGCCTGCTATACCCTATCAGAGTCCCTATACCCTATCAGAGCCCCTATACCCTATCAGAGCCCCTATACACTATCAGAGCCTGCTATACCCGATCAGAGTCCCTATACTCTATCAGAGCCCATATACACTATCAGAGCCTACTATACCCGATCAGAGCCCCTATACCCGATCAGAGCCCCTATACCCTATCAGAGCCCCTATACCCTATCAGAGCCTACTATACCCTATCAGAGCCTGCTATACCCGATCAGAGCCCCTATACCCTATCAGAGCCTGCTATACCCGATCAGAGCCCCTATACCCTATCAGAGCCCCTATACACTATCAGAGCCTGCTATACCCGATCAGAGCCCCTATACTCTATCAGAGCCCATATACACTATCAGAGCCTACTATACCCGATCAGAGCCCCTATACCCGATCAGAGCCCCTATACCCTATCAGAGCCCCTATACCATATCAGAGTCCCTATACTCTATTAGAGCCTGCTATACCCGATCAGAGCCCCTATACCCTATCAGAGCCGACTGCATCCTATCAGAGCCCCTATACCCTATCAGAGCCTGCTATACTTGATCAGCGCCTACTATACCATACCAGAGCCCCTATAGCCTATCAGAGCCCCTATACACTATCAGAGCCTGCTATACCTGATCAGTGCCTACTATACCATACCAGAGCCCCTATACACTATCAGAGCCTGCTATACCTGATCAGTGCCTACTATACCATACCAGAGCCCCTATACCCTATCAGAGCCCCTATACCCTATCAGAGCCTGCTATACCTGATCAGTGCCTATTATACCATACCAGAACCCATATACCCTATCAGAGTCCCTATACCCTATCAGAGCCTGCTATACCCGATCAGAGCCCCTATACCCTATCAGAGCCGACTGCATTCTATCAGAGCCCCTATACCCTATCAGAGCCCACTATACCCTATCAGAGCCCCTATACCCTATCAGAGCCCACTATACCCTATCAGAGCCCCTATACCCTATCAGAGCCTGCTATACCTGATCAGCGCCTACTATACTATACCAGAGCCCCTATACCCTATCAGAGCCCCTATACACTATCAGAGCCCCTATACACTATCAGAACCCCTATACACTATCAGAGCCCACTATACACTATCACAGTCTAATCTAGTTGTCCTTTAGGGAAATATAGGCATCTTAGCCATTTGTGCAGACATAAGATAAATTTGATACAGCATTCAATAGAAGGTAAAACAAACCAATCTAGTATATCTTATTTTTTTATAAATATCTAATCATAAATGTGATTTACAGTAAATAACAAACAACATTTAAAAAGATATTAGGGTTCAAGGCACTACAATACCCAAGAGACAGCTCATGGTCACCAAGAAATTGAACTTATTTACCATAAACGAGTGAATGTGAAAGAGCGGAATATTTATTATTCTGTTCTATTTATATAAACTCTTTCCTGGAAACCGTTATTGTATTTCGGGGTCTGCGGTGCATGGTTTATTACACACGTTTTTTTCTTGCCGGCAGGATACATATTGGAGGAATTTATGGAAATAGTTCTAGGAAGGTCAAGACTACTTCCTGCCGAGCATTTGTCTTGTGTGTAAATCTGTCCAAGGAAAAACAATAAATAGGTTTGGAAACGGGGTGTGACTGAGCTGGGGAAACACATTAAAGGGTCTGGGTCACCCCAAAATCAAGATGCTGTTTAGGTTATTCTTAAAGAGCACGTAAAATTGGCTATATATTGTGTGATTCATATTTTTCTAAAGTGAATCAATCCTGGGAAATCCACGTTATATTTATATGCAAATAAGCAGCTCTTTAATATTATTTAGCTGCTTTGATGTGTTAATTTGGATTACAGTCTGCTTGTCTGTCTCTGTAGTGGCCAAAAATAGACTGGCAATGATATCTGGCAGTTCGACTCCTCTATGATCCCTATCAAGCACATTAACATATAGGAGCTGTAAAATCAATTCTAAATATTTCAGAAATGTTTTACGGTAGAGAAAAACTACTAGTACAATGTACTGCATAGCCAATTTTAATGCTTTTTAAAATGAAATCAAAATTTCCTGTTGAAGTGACTTTAAGCATGTTTTTAATCATAAAAATAAAGCATCTGCTGGACCCTGGATGCTCCATAAAACATTGGTGGAAGTTGTGTGTGTGAATGGGGTATGGTTGCATCCTTTGATGCAATGTCCTGCTTCGGAGCTAGTATTGTCTCCATGACCCTCCCTCTACTGATAACTTTCCTGTTGAAAACAGCGAACATATCCTCAGAGAACCACTTGTAGCCCATGTGAAGCTTTGTTATTCATGGTCTTCGTTATGTTAAGGCAATTAAGAAATTAATAGCCAAGCATGTTCATGACAACACCATTTCTTTAAATAAAATATTTTGCTCAGTTATGTTACCTTTTTTACAGTATACTGTGAAATATGATGTATTTAAGTTTGCTATAGAGGTATAGGGTTCCCTGGTGGTCCAGTGGTTAGGATTTGGTGCTTTCTCCACTGTGACCTGGGTTCAATTCCAGCCAAGGAACCAAGAGGTCACACCACCCTGAAGCCAAGCAGGGTTGGGCCTGAAGACCATCTAGGAATACCAGGAGCTGTATGCTGTGGCCCACTGGAGAATGAACTGGCATCCCACACCAGTATCTCTGCCATGAATACCAAGTGGGTCAGCATGGTGTGTTACAGGCCATGAGGTTACAGAGAGTCAGACATGACTGAATAACGCAAGCAGCAATAGAGGTATAACGTTAGGTATAAATCATGTTTGATTTACAACCAATGCCCCAAAATGCCACATGTCCCCAAATTTCATTCTAAAAACCTGCTCAGTGTTTTATATGAATGATTAGCAAAGTTCCTAAATTAGCAAAGAATTACTCTGAGATCACAAGGATTTCAAGCTTGGATAACTCTCTAGACAATGTTTAGAATATGTCGGCCTCTTACAAGATTACAAAATACACAACCGATAACTCACCTAGAAGCAGGCCCTGTGGGGACAAACTGATTGTCACTGAGTTAGGTTCCAACCCTTCAACACAATAAACCCAATATTGAACAAATCAGCATACAGAGCCACACAAGTCAACACAATTTAAATTAGAAATAGTTCTCAAGATCAGTGGATCTCAACAGCAGCCTGTCCTAAAACTGGTGCCCGTCCGAGACCTTATGTGCCGTTCCTCAAGGATGAGGAGAGAATAACACTTTGAACAAACCATCACTATTAGTCACAGTTAAAGACTTATAGTGTAGAAAACCTTATAAACTGTATCCTAATCCATGCAAATCTAGATGAAAATGCAGCCAGTCCCCATGAGCAGGGGAAGGTGACCCGCGGACCTCCACACCAAAAAGGTTGAGAACAACTGCTCTGGTTAATACAACTTGAAAATGGATGTCTGGCAGAAGATTAAAAGGATCACTGTGCATTTAGTGTGTAAAAAAATAGAAAATTACAGCCTCTAACTTGCTACTTTTTCATATGCAATTATGCAGCTTTGGAATCTACCATTTTGCTTTCTGCAGAACAGCTTTCTGACGTCCATCAACAGAGGAAGTTTCTATCTGAAAAATGAGAATGTGGCACCTACAGCTGCCAGTACCCTCCACAGCACAAAAGGAATGTTAGTAAATAATAATATATTTACTACATTGACGTTGCAAAATGTAAAGGTTGTCTTTTATTTTTTTACTTTCTTTACTTTTGCACAATATAGAAAAAACGGACCTTAAGGTGGGGAATATAGAGATGGGAGCATTGTCCTGTAGAATTTTTAATGTCTGACTGGGAGATAAAATAACTTGTAAAAGATCACAAGATGCTGCCAAGTGACTTATCTTCCGACTTCAGAAGTGGGTCAGTTTCAGGCCGTACGTCTGCAGGATTTTAAGGCCTGGATTGGGTCACCTCTTGTAATTGATTATTTTATCACATCTGGATTATTGGCGGACTATAAATATTTCTAATAATAATAGAAAGCGTCCATGCCCCCTCTGTTAATAAAATAGCTATTGTCAGCTTAGCACTAGTTTTGATAAGAACCAAAAGGCTCATCTACTCAGTCAGTTCTATCTACCTAAGCATTTTAATCCATTCTCAAGATAGCCTAATGCTTATGCCAAGCATGCTTAATTTCCTTCATAGGGTTTGACCCTATAATTTCCACTGGAAGATGGCTCCATTTATCTACTAACCTTTCTGTAAAGCAGCACATTCACAAAATACTCTGTAATCTTCAACCTTCAAATCATGACCTCTTGTTATTGTATTGCTCCTTTTCTGGAAAATATCTCCCTCCTGAATTTTATTAAATCCTTGGATAGATATGAAGGTTTCCATCATATCACGCTTCGCTATTCTGACCTCTAAACTATACATATTAAAGGACTCCTGTAGTCTGCAAAATGTGATGTATGTACCAAACTAGCAGTATTAACAGCTATATAAGCCATAACCAGGAGACTCTGCTTGTGTCATCTTAGATAGGCTGCCTGTAGCCCAAGAGGGAGGGTGATCCTCCTGGCCATTGCTGTTTAATCATTCATGTTGTTAAGCGCCACTTTGTTGTTAATCTGAATAACAATTTCTTCCCATTCATTTGAAGGGTTTTATCGTGTTAGGAACAAAAGCACAATGTCTGATACCATTAAAGCGAAACTGAATATAAAATAGTTAAAACATTAAAGAGGAGGGACCTGCTGGACCAGTTAATGAATGGATCCCACTGATTAAGTCTTCTCCTCTGCGGGTTTCTGTGTATTGGTGCTATTGTGTGTATTGATGGAGGCTGCTTCAAGATCTTGGCAAGATGGCAGTTAGTAAGTGACTGTCCCAAGGACTGAATAGGAAATGTTTTTAATGCATCATCAGAGAAGAAGTATTAGGGATCCATAATGTTAGGATAATGTTCTGCTCCAATTCCTCTGAGCTCATGAGGCAAACAGCACTTAGTCTGATTAAGAAAGTTAAAGTTCGCCTTTCAACTGTCACTGTTGCCGCACAGCACTTCACTTTAAGGTTCTCCCACACCAAAGCGGTCATCACAACGACTATACTTATTTATTTTAAAAACATTGAATTCTTCACAGGAACATATTATAAATATGACAGTTCATTGGTCATTTAAGTGCATGAAGTATTTCCTTATACATTTTGTAGGCCGTGTAAGGGATTATTTTGGAAATATCACAGAATCCTTTGCCTGTACAGCATTTTTATTTGAGGCTGCACAGTCTTATAGTTGAAGCAAAAAAGCCATTACAATATAACAGGGATTAGCAAATACCTGGAACAAGAGCTGCATCATTTCTACTTCTGGCTCCTAAGTTTTAGTAATTTTATATATTTCTATAATATAATATGGCTCCTAAGATGTCTGACTACTCCTACATTTCAGATGGATTTGCCAACCCCTGCAATATACAGTAGATCTCTCTGCAATGACACATTTTCCACTGCCTCTGGCTGCTGTCATCTTTCTGCATCTCAGCATGGCAGCCAGACCTGTGACAGCAGCTGAATTAAACAGTTGGTATCCTCCTCTCATTACACCCCTGCGAGTTTGGCAGTCACCCAAAGGGACCATAGCCAGACATCTTACTGCATAAAAGACTTTGAACTTTCCATCTACAAGCGTTCTCCAATGAACAATTATCCTCAGCACTGTCTGCATAATAAACACTTTATATTCCTCCTGAAGGTGCACTTGCAGTTACACCTCAGCTCACAATCTTAAGGAGCACTGTAAGATGAAAATATATATGTTTGTTGAGTCAGACAAAGGTATAAAAATGCTTTGTTCATTAACTGTATGTGTAGCCATTTTGGAATTAGATCCCACACTTATTCCATCTACAACCTGAAAAGGTAAGGTGACCACAGACATAAAAATAACACAACTCTGCAGATTTCAAAATTCATTATTAATATAAAAACATGTCTATTATGGACACACTTAGAAAATACACAAAGATCTTGAAATAATTACTTCATCAAGCCATATTAAAATGGCTGACTCAGGAATCCAGCTTCATATCCTATGTTAAGTGTAGCAGCTTAGATCTAGCTGAATCTTGACTTCATCACACACGGTACAATTACTCTGCCAGTAACTAATATGGCCACTGAATTGCCAGAAACAAATATGGCCACTGTAACTACATATAAACAGTAAGGCAGGGCCTGCCTGCTTCATAAAGAGAAATATCAGTTATCATGACTGCTATGTTCAAGGCGAGGAGGGGTTTTATTTATATATATATATATATATATATATATATATATATATATATATATATATATATATATATATATATATATATATATATATATATATATATATATATTAACTTCCTCAGAGGGTGGGGGAGTAGGGAACACAGAGCCATTGTAAAGTTAATTGAATAAGCCTGAAATAGACACCACGCCCATTCCCTCTCACTGGCCCAGAAGCAGACCCCTCGCATCATTCACTGCAACCCCAGATATGTAAACACCTCTCTTACACACACAACTTCCACCAACATATCATGGATCTCTCCAGGGTCATGCAGAGGCATCCATTTTTTTTTCTAATTAAGAACTAAATATATATGACTTTTTTTCTGAGAAAGACATAATTTTAAAAAAATATGTTTTTTGCATTGTGCTGTGGTCCTTTAATGAATTAACTTCAATCCATCACTGTGTCGCCAGGAGGCAAAGCACATTAACAACAAACACGGTGTTCTGTCTCAACAAATGGCGCTTTGATGGATGAGTAATGTACACACAGCTTTCATGTGTAAAGGAGGTATCGTCACATCATACCCATGACTGATGTACAAGTTACTAAACACTGGCACTAAGCGGCTTCCTGCAATCAACAACACACTCATACACTCACGCCGTGGAAATGAAATATCGAAATCAGATTTTATCACGTGGAGGGACACACGAAGTGTTCATAAAGTCATGATTAGATACTAGGAAATAACCTCGTTGTGACTGTGAATTGAAGTTGATGAGCAATTATGTCTCTTGGGTATTAGTAGCCCCATAGCTCCCCTCTAGCAGTGGTTGCCTTTCCCTCTTCTCTTCTCTCCCCTTTCCACTCAATACCTCTTCTTTCTAATAATCTAGTTGCTCCTTTCTGGCTGTTTTACCCCTCCTGGTGTATTTCTACACTTGTCTACGTGGTTAGGAGTCCCATTATTTTGGCTTCATTCCCCTCCTCAATTTTTCCTAGGTTGAGCTTTCTTTCCACACCTCCCTCTCTGCTATCTTGCCCCATCTCCTACACCTTACCGCGAAACTCCATCTGCCTTCTTCTCTAGGCCACTCTCTCTGCCCTAACATGCCCCAGACTACTCAGTGCCCAATTTTCTACCGGACGTTTACTTTCTACATCTCTCTCATCTTTCTATCTCTCCCCCTACCTATCCCCAACTTCCTCTCCAACCCCATCTTTTACCAGTTCCCTCATGTCACCTTTTTTGCTTATCCCCTCCACCTCATTGCCCTTCTCTTCCACCCATTGTCCCTCGCCTCCTCTTCCCTCCACTGCCCCTCCTTTCCTTCCACCGTGCCTCTCCTCCTTTCCTTCCAACCCCTCTCCCCCTTCCCTCCGCAAACCCTCTCACCCCTTCCCTCCACCTCCCCTCTACCCCTTTCCCTCAATCCCCCCTTTACCCCTGTCCCTCCACCCCCCTTTACCCCTTTCCCTCCACCCCCCCTTTCCCTCCATCTCCCCTCTACCCATTTCCCTCCATCTCCCCTCTACCCCTTTCCCTCCACTGCCCCTCCACCCCACTTTCCCCCACTGCCTCTCCCCTCCTCTTCCCCACCACTGCCCCCTCTATTTCTTCCTTCCCATTCGCTGTGCTTGCTAATGACTCTTCTGCCCTGGTTGTTCATCTTCTACTTCCTTAGCTCCCTCTATATATTAGTATATAGGTGTGGATATATTTTATTAGAACAGTGTGAAGAAACAAAATGAAATAGGAACACGTTCCTATAAAAGGGCTGTACGGTTCCAAACTGGAGCCTGGAATCTGTCAGCTGGAAACCGCAATTGTCTGACACAAACAGGAGCTCCAAATAAAGAGATGTCTGGCTCTGTCTGACATGGATAGGACTAACCTGGGAACTTTCCATCCTTCTTGGAGACATACACATAGATACACTGATAATATTTACTGGGCTGCATCCTCCAGGAGGTGAGAATTAAACCTGAAGGGCCTTTCTGCAATGGGATTCTAGTATTTAGCAGCCATGGAAGGGTGGCACTATTTCATTGTACTGTATGTTCCATAACTGTGTTGCAAATTAACAAAATAAATATCCCAGGCAACTAAATATAAGGTATAAAAAGCAAAAACAAAATGTCTCCATAAAGCAAAACTGAATGCAATAGTGGAAATGGTTTTGTATGCTAATTTGCAATAAAAAAGTAAGTTAATTTTGGACTTTTTTCAGAGATATGTCTCTCCATTTTGATTAGATGTCCAACAGTGGAAGAGGAATTACTTGTATTTTCTTACCAGTCTATGGCCCCCATTCAATTGCAAGCCCGTAATTACCGTCATACAGGCCGCATGTCTGCGGGTTAGAAATGTGTTACAACTCCGGCTTTATTTAATTGACACAAGCCCGCAATTACAGTGCCGAAGCCTAAAACCATAAACCTGTACATAGCAATTAAGGGCATGATCAATTAAGCAAGACAGTAAGTTACAATTTAGACAGAGCCAATAGTAAATGAGACCGTCAGTTTATACTACAATTAATTAGTGTTTAAACGTCCGATATTCGATCATACTCGCAATCCAGCAATGTAGAAATCAATAAAAATGAATGCAGAAACTGTTCTAGTCCATGTGGGTGACCTGATATGTATTAACTCCTTGATTCCTGGGATCAATATGACACGGAAATAAAATGTGAATTTTTTTTTTTTTTTTATTGCAGTTTTTCAAGCTTGAGACTGTTGTGCAATTAATTTTAATGTCATTCATTGTTTTCCCAGTATTTTAATGTACAGTAGTGTGTGTTTATTTGATTTTGCAGTGTTACAAACAGGTGTTTAACCCACGTGTGGGTCCTATCTAGTACTCGTAGAATGTTTTGCTGCATTTGCCATTTACAGGTTTGAAGACTATTGCGGGCTTGTTGAATTGTTGGAATTGAATATGGGTTTAACGTTTTTAGCACTGGTAACAATTGCGGGCTTGAAACATCAAAGGAGGAGATAGGACGGAGTTACGTTTTTAACAAGCGCAGTGATTTTGAGCCTGTAGCTTGCAAATGGATTGCGGGTATCTAGAAGAGGCCAATTAAATATCAGTAACTTTTCCGGGCTACATTACAGGCTTCAGTAATTACAATTTGGCCAATTGATTGGGGCTCTAGGGAGTTAAAGAGCGATTAAATTAGAAAAAACATGCAAGGAAATGTCTGGAATCCAAATCCGTCAACTATGCTTCGGCACGTAGCAAATGATTCAAACCCGTTATTACGGGTTTAGACGGAGCCAACAGTAAAAGAGACCGTCATCATTACATCACTAAAACATGGGGGTTAAATTTCAATCACTTACGGGTTTGAAGTCCGAGTTGTGATCGGGCCCGCATACCAGAAATTTAGCAATATGAAAAAAATCGATACGTATAATATTCTAGTCTATGTGAGATCTATTATATGTATTAACACATTGATTGCCGGATCAATATAACACAGAAATTAAACATAAAAGAAAATATTTTTTATTGCAGATTTGCGAGTTTGAGAATTTGGTGCTATTAATTTTAAAACCTTTCATCGCTTTCCTTGTTAAAAAAAACAGTATTAGGTTTATATTTACAGTGCTACGGACAGGAGTTTAACCCCTCTCTAGTGCCATAGGATTTTTGGCTAGATTTGCCATTTACGGGTGTGAAAACATTTGCGGGCTTGAGGACTTGTAGCAATTTATTAGCGATTTGCGATTATAACATTTATGGGATTGAAAGATCAAAGGCGTAGCTGGGTTGGTGTTCAGATTTAGACAGCCCGTAGGGATTTCCCGCCTGTAACCCGCAGATAATTTGCGGGTAGCGAAAAGAGGCCAATTTAATAGCCATAACTTTTGCGGGCTACTTTACGGGCCTCTGGAACTGCGATTTGGCGAATTTAATAAGGCTCCAGATGAAGGAGCCAAATAAAGACTGCCTCCTGAACAGATCCTCTCCCACTCCATAACAAATGATACAGGATAGAAAGAAGCGCATCTGAGTATCAGATAACAATGTTTAGTAATATTTTAAAAACTAAATAGTTTTTTCGTTAAAATAATCACTTATATACACAAATGAAACCTATTGTATTTTGAAAAATTATTATACAGACTTCTACATAAATTATTATTTATTATTATCCTTTTTTTTGCAACACGCCAACATATTCCATAGCGATATACCAAATACCAAAACAATATCAACACAATGCAAAAGAATGAAGGGACCTGTCTTAGAGCTTAGAATCAAACGTACATTGGGTCTCATTCATTTGCGAGTTGTCAAATTGAATAGGGCTCTATATAAGCACTTAGCATTTTTTTTTACAGAAGTTTTTGTTAGTGAATACCTTGCTTTTGGATAGAAGTTCACTAACTTCTGTAAAAAAAATATGCTATGCGCCTATATAGAGCCCTATTCAATTGGCCAATTCGCAAATGAATGAGGCCCATAGAGTTTCCAAATCTGGTCCAGAGAATAACAAATTTTTAAAGGTTTTCCTATTTTAAAAGTCACAATCAGTCCTAATGCATCCACGAGAGAGATATAGTATAGACGAGAGCTGTGGGAAAGAGGAGATAGAGAGGGGTGGAAGGGCAGATGGCAGAGACATTTATTCAGAGGTATTCCTGGGTCTCTGCAAGTCTATATATAAAATGCAAAGCACCCCAAGGAAAATGCCAGCTAGCACAGCATGCCACTGTGACTATCCCCTGGAAGCAAATAACCCATCCACAGACAGCTGGAGCCATGCCCAGATCAGCAGTCATGCTAAAGGTTAAAAGAAAAGCAGCACTGTGAGCCTGATTATAGGCAATCACCCGTCACACGTGAATAATGACGGTACTATGGAACAGTAATAATAACTAGTGCATGACACGGCTAAGGCACTTATTTCAAATAGCAAAGGAAAACAGGTTGGAGAAAAAAAGATCCAACATTATATATATATACTAGCGACTTGCCTGTCAAAAATGACGGGGCAATAAAATTGTAAGTCAGGTAATGCTGTTTGGCACAGACATTATTTTTTTTTGGTGGTCTGAGATCCTTCGGCGCTCATTGCGAGCCTCGTGCTGTGCGCCTTTGGCGCTCATGGCGAGGCTCTTGGTTGTTGTATTTTTGTTATCAGAGGCGTTTTGCTGTCATTGTAAGGTCGGCGCTGATCTGCTTTTTGCACTTATTGCAAGGCTGTCCCCTGGTGTAGTTTGTGTGCTATGAGCAGCGTTGGCGCTCGTTGTGAGGCGCGCAGTGAATGGGTTTTGTGTTCGTTTTGTGTATATGTACTTTTGTATGCTAATTAAATAATTAATAAATTAATATACTTTACCTATTTGTAAGTAATATATGCAGGAAGCATTGTGCTGAAGAGCTGACAATCTGTTTTGATGTTCCTGCAGCATACCATGTCGGTTTGCAGTGTTGTTGAGCTGAGGTGTAAGTGTCAGCAATGTGTGCAGTGTGTAGTGTAAATAGGCTGCGTGCGCGAGGGGAAGCCGTTAGGATAGCTGTGTACTTCCGCATTGTGTAAGTTAGTGTTGTAAAATGGCGGCGAATGTGTATGTGGTACGCGGGTGTGGATGATTTACCGTCCTTGCTAAAAGTGTATCTTTACCTCGTACAGCTTTTTGGAAAAGTCGTCTGTGCTGGGTGGTGTTTTGCGGCTTTAGGGTCATGTAGCCTCGTTTTAGTTTTTTTCTCTCGCATAGGGGATTTTCGTGTGTCTAAACTCGGTAATTTGGACTTAAATTGAGGTGTAAGTTCACTTGCACAGGTCTTGGGTGCCCCCTTGCTGTTGGTAAGCTTTTTATGTCTTTTTTGTGTGTATTTATTGTTTGTTTGTTTTTTACGTTTTTATGTGCGTGCGGTTCGGCCGTTAAGGTCGTATTTGTGCCAGTATTTGTGCTGCGGACTGTTTTTTTAGTGTAAGTCCGTATGCATTGATTGCGTGTTAGATGTTCTTTTTCAAAGTCCCGCTTCTGTGGGTGTTTGTAACCGCTTGTGAGGCGCCGTAGAGCCTCCAACTTCTGCAAATGCGGCCCCTCTCGTGGGTCCGCATTTGCGGCCTGCAATGAGCCTTTGGCTCACTGCAGCTGACATTGGAGCCTCCACCTTCTGCAAATGCGGCCCCTTGCTTCGCGAGCGTCCGCATTTGTGCCCCGAACTGCATCCGCACACTTTGCGAGCTTGCAAAGCGTGACAACGATTCGTAGTTTGACAACTATTATATGTGATATATATATATATATATATATATATATATATATGTAAGTAAAGGTAAAGCACTAGATTAACAGGCAGCAAACACTAATCAAACTGCACCAAAATTATACAATAATAATAATATTATTTAATCTGCTGCATCCTACAGAACCTCTTTCGACTCGCTACCTTGTCATGGTGAAGGAGCTTGTGTATCTCAGTGAAGCTGTGAGCTATACCACTGGTCCCCAAACCTCTCCTCAGGGACCCTCCACCCTGCCAGGAATGCAGGTGATGATTATTCAACAGGCTGTGGAGCCACTAATTGTCTCACCTGTATCCATACAGTATTATATGCAATTGCATGGGGGTCCCTGAGGAGAGGTTTAGGAATCACTAACCATGTAGCGTCACCCAAGATGGGCAGGTCGTAGCAGAGAGGTCAGACAAATTGCAGCCCACTGGACAAGGAACTGGCAACTCAATCCAGTATCTTTGCCAGGAAAACCGCCAGGGTCACAGAGAGCCGGACACGTCGGAATAACAACAATCCAACATGGCGTGATAATCTTGAAGGACTTTAGTGCAATGGGATTCTAGTAGTTGTATTTACCAATGTAAGAATCCAAACCGCATATTAGCTTGGCAATGTTAAAAAAAACAAGTATTTAACAAATATTAAGACCCGGGCAGGACCCTACCCAAGCCGTCTTTCTGCCTAACGCTACCTTCAGTCCTAGACAACACCATCCTGTCTGCCCGCCACATCCCCTGCCAGTTCTCATCACAAAGATTATATAAAAACAGTGACATGAACATAAAATAAGATCAATTACCAACCAATTTAGCACTGACAATGGCTCTTATATTTCTAGCACTGAAGAAACTCCATGTTCAACGCTTCAAAAGCTGCAAAAAAAGAGAGATCACCTTCCAGGATAACAAATACTGAAAGCAATATGTTTCTGCAAAGTCTCGCCACATAATAGAGCCAGACAGGGATTCGAAAGCTTCGGTTTCAATTAGATGACAATTAGGTGCGCTCGTTGTGTCTGCACATGTTATTGTATGAAATAATGTCGCACTGGTAAAATGGTCTCCCAGCAGTCTGCTATCTGTGGTGCTATTGAAAAGAGGTGTCAAACAATTCAACTCTTTTAATGAATGACATATTTACTATGGCTATAGTCTTACTAGAGAGGTTTTACTAAAGGATTACACCCTAATTGTAGTTTCTCTCCACGTCCACACTCATATTGTATTACATCTCCTATTACATTTCATATACGGTATGTCTCATACAGACGTCTCAGTAAACAATATTTCCAATGTTGCTGAGGATTCTGGGTAGTGACATGCAAATGAGGTACTTAAAGGCATATCTATGTTTGCTGGATTATGAATTAGTGTATGCAAACATTTTTTTTTGCATGAAAAAACCCACAATAAACATTTAAACACTTACATTGAAGTCAGCAAAATGTCTTGTTGCAAATCAGGGTTAACACCCTCCAAACCAAGGCTAAATTAGCATCAAATTTAAAATGATTTGTTTTGGCCAATCAGGTTTGCTGAAACTTTTGATTTAAACTGTTCGTGCTGTAAAGAAGCCTGGGATATGTGGTGTATCACTGATATGTGCTGTGTATAGCTGCTGACAGAGACAGGAAGCTGAAAGGAAACTGGCTGAGCAACCAAAAGCAGGTAAATAGTGGGTTAATATTGCTCCCCTGATGCTGCACACTGATTGGGGGAGGGGAGAGGGAATCAGATGCCTGTTTAGACACCCCGTGGAGGTGTCAACATAATCATTAGAGGGATTTTTAGATATTAATAAAAATAAAATGATTTATGAGATGTGCTGCATACACATAGGCTGCTTTTAACCTATAGAGTACAGAAATGTAGTAATAAGGTTGTATAATGTCATCTCTTATTTATTCAATTTATATGCACCTTTTCTAATCTTGAACCATTGTTGTCCCATATTCGATTCTGACCTTGGCTTCTTGGTCCACATACAGATTCTTAAGAAGGAGGATAATCTGGTACTCCCATCTCTTAAAGAACATGCCACATTTAGTTGTGATCCACACAGTCAAAGGCTTTAGAATAATCTATGAAGCGGAATTAAATGCTTTTCGCGAACTCTTTTGCTTTCTCTATAATCCAGCGGACATTGTCAATTTGATCTCTTGTACCTCTTCCTCTGCGGAACCCGGCTTGCACATCTGGTAGTTCCCGGTCTATATATTTTTGGGTCAAGTTTGTAGAATCTTAAGCATCACCTTGCTGGCATCTGAAGTGAGTGAAATTGTTCGATAATTGTAGCACTCTTTGGCACTGCCTTTTTTTGGGATTTAGACTGACCTTTTCCAGTCTATTGGCCATTGTTGAGTTTTCCAAATTTGGTGGCATATGGCAAGTAACACTTTCACAGCATCATCCTGTAGAAGTTCAATTGTTCAATTGGGATTCCATCAACCCCTGCAGCCTTGTCATCAGCAAGACATCCTAGGGCTAATCTCCAAGATGTCTGGTTCCAGCTCATTGGACAAGCCATTGAGGTCCTTCCTGTATAGATCTTCAGTGTATTCCTGCCACCTCTTCTTTATCTGATCTTCTTCTGTTAAGTCCCTACCACTTTTGTCTTTTATCATGCCCACTTTCGCATGAACGGAAGAGATTTACTCATTCTGTTATCTTCATAGATAACTTTACATCACTCCTTGTAGACTGTCCCCTTGCCTCTTCTTGCTATCCGATCAGTGCATTAGTAATAAATGAATAACTTAATATAATTGTGCTTTTGTTAGGCCACATACAACGAATACTTTTAAAGGGCTATTGCTTTTTTTTTAGTCTAAAATATGACTTTAAGCCATAAACTCTTATGCGGACAGACAAATAAGCAGCCGAGACAAACCTATCAGTTCATATCAGCAGTCAAAGTCTATATTTCAATTACAGAGAAAGAGCATCAGCAAAACGTAATATTCTAACAATATCTTGTCTGTCTGCCGGTGTTATTTCCATCCAGTGAAGTCAGTACATGGCTCGGTTTTGCTGCAGGGCTCTAATTTTCATAAATATAACTTTGCTAAGGAACGGCCAAAAAATCCCAGACAAAAAACAAGTTTTAAATAATGAGAAGATGAGGAAATAGTATATTATAGGATGTTCAGACCAATACACACATGCTGCAGTTGAACCCGCCATTTTGGTTTCAGCAGAGCAGTTTCCTGTGGTGCACAGGAAGTGCTTGTCTGAGCAAATGAAATGTGGCATAATGGAACCCTGTAGTAAAGCATAAGTGCCTATAAAAGTTAAAGCTGTGTTTATTTTTGTTTTGCTTCCTTAAAAATTCAGATTATTAAATGTCCTGTTTTGTCCCTTCCAGCGCAATGGCGTGCAGTGGCCAGTACGTGGTGCAACGGTGTAACGCTTAGATTTTGTTCAATTTGCTCTTAGAGTGAAGACTAAAGTTAGGGTTTAGGGTTGGGGTACAGCGCAAGACTACAACATGGGTTCGATTACAGTTAGGGAACCAAGAGGTCACACCACCCTGACCTGGTCAGTACTTGGATGGGAGACCACCTAGGAATACCAGGAGCTGTATGCTGTGGCCCACTGGAGAAGGAACTGGACACTCACTTCAATATCTCTAACATGAATACCAAGTGGATCAGCATGTTGTGTTGCCGTCCATGAGGTCACAGAGAGTTGGACACGACTGAACAACACAAACACACACAGCGGAACACTACTTTACTATGTAAAGCTTATCTGTGACTACCCTAACCCTAAACTTAGCCAAAAATTGAACAAAGTCTTGTCACACCACCAACGGCGCTGGCGGGGACAAAAAAGGATAGGTCCACATACAATACAGAAGAAAAAATTTGACCATAGTGGATATGAATTAGATTTTCTCAAACTCACAACATATGGCCTTACTGATGGTTGTTAATATGACAGATAAACATATACAGCCTTATTAAATTGTGATTCGGCCAATTGAATAGGGCTCTATTTAAGCACAGAGCATATTTTCTTTACAGAAGTTTTTAGTTAGTGAACTTCTATCTAAAAGCTCTTCACTAACTTAAAACTTCTGTAAAAAAATATGCTCATATAGAGCCCTATTCAATTGTCCGAATCACAATTTAATAAGGCTGATAGCCTGTAATGTATTATAGAAAAGATGTTTCCGAATAACCCTTTATAAATACGGACTTCAGTTTCCTTTTAGCCCAGCAGAAATCGCCCCCCCGCATTTAAACATTTATTTTCCAATATTGGATCCCATCATTCACAGGGACGACTCTATAAAACTAGGCAAAACCGTACAAAACAAATACTCAAGTAAACAGGGCATTGTTAGTGAGTATTGATTTCTAATTACACATTGAACACTCACGTATGAATAGACCTGCACATACACTCACAGCTTAAGCATTAGAAGCAGGGAATAAATCATCTGTAGATATGGATTTTTATACCGCTGGGATATCTGCTGGAAGTCTAAATGGCTTTGTGTTTGTCTGCATTGAAGGAAAGTGGGCCGCCATTTATGGTTTCTCTGCTATATTATGTATCCGCTACTGCCATCTTATGTATTATGAGACACTCTTAGTTTGAAGTCACATTCTGTGGATGTGGCTGTAGGTCACAGCTGTGAAACATGGCATCCTACATGAGAGGGAACTGGGGGGAAACGGGGCAGTTCCAGAAGGCAAAAATAAGGTACTCTGAGTGTATCAAGGTTATGTTGAGAAGGATAAAATGTATTACTTCACCTGTAACCAAAACCAAGACACTAAATAGAAAAAAAAACTAAAGAGTCCCTTTAAAGAATGACCTCTTGTTATAGCACTTGCTATTTCTTTCATCCTCGATGGTGTGTTTCTGCCTGGATTAACAAGAGTGACAATGGTACTGCTCTCTCCAGTGGTGGTACCTGGATTCACATAGGACTGATATATTGGCTAATAGACACAGCAGTACCGCCACTTTTTTAGGGTGGCACGTCTTTCACACGATGGAGAACAGTACAACGTTATCAGGGCGCCGAGAACTGCGCTCTGATGACGCTCTGCGCTCCAGCCTGCATCCCATCTGCACCATCTCATATTTACTGGACCTGCTTGCTGGAGGCTGCCAAGGGGCTTACAGTGTGCTATGTGGGACTAGCATGTGTCGCTAGGAGCATATTGTATGTAATGTAACCTGCTCCTAGTGACACATGCACACAGTGACATTACATACAATATGCTCCTAGTGAAACATGCCAGTCCCACATGGCACACTGTCAGCCCCTTACCCTAACCTAGCCAGCCACCAGCAAGCAGGTCCAGTAAATATGAGATGGGGCAGAAGGGATGCAGGCAGGAGCGCAGTTCTCGGCGCCCTGATGATGGCGGGCTGTTCTGCAGCGCGCAAAGGTTGGCGTGCCCTTTTTTTAGATCACTTAACCCAGTGAAGGGGCTTGTGTACGTCAATGTAGCGGTGAATTATACCATGTAATGTTACCCAAGATAGGCAGACCATAGCAGCGAGGTCAGACAAATCAAGGTCAACTGGAGAAGGATCTTGCAATCCACTCCAATATCTTTGTCAACAAAACCTTATGGATAAGAACAACCAGAGGCACAATTGTGCCTAGAGTGATGCGGTCCATAAAGTCACAGAGAATCGGACACGACTAAATGACAACAATCCTGTCTCTGCATAGAAGATCCAATCACAAAGACCTGTATTAGCCCTGTCTGATTGGATGCTGTAATCTAAAAATACCCACAATGGCTGTCTAATTGCTGGTGACAAACTGGAACGTAATACCTTATGGTGTGTGATTTATTACAGATTTCCACTTGCAAAAACTTAATGGGTGTTCAATATATTCTTGTATAAATATTCTATTTTATATATATGTATACACAAAGTCCAAATATGTGTGCATAATATAGAAAATTAGATATATATGTATATATAAATATATATATATATATACATATATATACACACACATATGTATGTATATATATATATATATATATATATATATATATATATATATATATATATATATATTATACATGTTTGTTAGGCCATTAAAAGCCAAAGAGGGATAGTGTTGAATACATATTCAACCATTAACTTGTGTGGACAGCAGTATGGCTGTGAGTTTAGAGATATATGCACTTAATGGATACTTGTGAAGTATTAAATAAACTAATAACATTAACAGCTGTAGGCTATGAATATAAAAAGATTTTTTAGAGAAAATCATAATTTTTGAAGGCTGTTTATGTGTAGACGGTTCCATCTTATCTGATTTTATCACTTCTGATGGCTTGAAGCCTGAGGGGTGTGTTTAACTTTATCAGCTGAGGGACAGTTGGGAGAAGACGGAGGAGAACAATTTTTTAAATAATTACATTTTTTTGAATAATAATGACATGCCCAGAAGCGGCAGCAAGACCTGTTCATACTGAAATGCAAATGCCGCTCTCACACACAACCTTCACCAAAGTATCATGTATGCCTCCAGGGACCAGCAGAGGTATTTTTTTATAATTAATACAAGCTTTTTGACTTTATCCTTTTCAAACATATTTTTATTGTATAGTGGGCCTTTAAGTAGGAGTAGTGTTCCATGGTGGTCCAGTGGTTAGGATTCAGTGCTTTCACTGCTCTGACCTGGGTTTGATTCCACACCACCCTGAAGTCAAGCAGGGTTTGGCCAAGTCAGTACTTGGAAGGGAGACCACCTGGGAATACCAGGAGCTGTATGCTGTGGCCCACTAGAGAAGGAATTGGCAGCCCACTCAAGTATCTCTGTCATGAATACTAAGTGGATCAGCATGGTGTGTTTCGGTCCATGAGACCACGGAGAGTCGGACTCGACTGAACCACGCAAGAGTTTAAATTGTATACTTCCTGCACTTTACCGCAGCAGCCCCAAAATGTAAATGCCTCAGCAGAAAGCAAAATAAGCAAGCACTTCCCGGCATGGTTTGGTTTCAATGGAGCTATTATCCGGCAGCAAATTGAAAAGCCCGAAGATCGGTTGGACTTTGCACCGCCGGAGCGGCCTTTTTGTCTCGTACATGTTTTTCAATGTGACACAGCGGAGAGGAGAACATTAGCAGCTCGGAAACCATGTATCACGCCAGGTATAATTAGCCTGCCTTCTGTACTCCGGCTCTCCAGGGGGGCTCTCGGAGTTTGTTCCTTACAATGCGAGCAAAATAATTAAATGCAGTCGCTAGCTTCAGAGCAGCGGGATGGTACAATCAAATCAAATGCTTCTGGAGGTCTTTTTTTTATTATAGCGAGCAACACTAGCCTAACATCTAATTTAATTTTTTCTTCCATTTTTGCTTAAGAAAAGAAATGATTTGAAAAAAAAAAGCTACGGTTTAGAAGTAGTGTGGTGGGAACATAACTTAACATGGAAGCGAATACAAGAAACTGCACAATATGGGACACGCATACCCCCATCTGGTATTAGCACAGAGGAGAGAGAGAGAGAGAGAGAAAGAGAAAGAGAGAGAACGAAAGAAATAGAGAGAAAAGGAGAGAAAAATGAGAGAAAATGAGAGAAAGAAGTGAGAATAAAAGGGAGAGCAAAAAAGAAAAAAATAAATAGAGAGAGAGAGAGAGAAAAGAGAAAAAGAGAAAAAAGAAAAAAAAGAGAAAGAGAAGAAAGAGAGAGAAAAAGAAAAAATAGTAAGAGACAGCTGGGGGTTACTGCACTACATGGGCAGGGTTTGCATTTATCCCTGAAATGGTCTACCTCTGAGCATGTGCGGGGATGGGGTAGGTGTTGAATACTAAATGCTGCAATGATACAACCATTCCCTCCTCCACCTTCTTTCCTTATCCATCCACTGACAGCACGCTCAGTTCAAAAGGAACTGCTAAAGTCAGAAAATATGGAATATCCTATACACATAAAGTCACAGAAATTAATATTTTCTTTAAAAATTATTTTAGCCACATTGCTTAGACAGCTGTTATTGTTGTGCGATGTTCGTCCTTATCTACAGTGATCATATATTGCATTAATTATTCATGTAAGATTACCTGGTGCATGCTCACATTGGAGGCAGGGATTGCAGCCACAGAGCATGCTCCAGGTAATCTGGCCTGAATATTTAATCCTGTCCATGATGATTGAATAGTGTCCAGGACAAGGAGTGCAGCTGTGGTCATTATTGAGACAAACTGTGTTTTTAAATTATATTGTCATGCTAAAGCTTTTCTTTGCTGCTGTTTGCACATGCATTTTAAATGGTAATTAATGGTGAGGTACAAATTGTATTTATCTTTAAAAGTACTAAACACTGGCAATTTAACTTTTGTGTTTGCAATGCATAGTAAAAATGTAAGTGGAGGTTTTGAGCTGCCAGGGTACCTTCCCTATCCTGGCAGCAACCTGTACCAAGTACATAGGCATGCAGAGAGGAGCAGCATTGTGTTCATGGTAGGAGGTCGCTGGTTCCTGCTAACTGAGCTCGCTTTAGCTGGTGGAAATAACCACCATTAAATAAGCACAATTAGCTTAAACAACCACTTTAACTCCCTAACACAATTAGCTAGATGTTTTAATTAGGCATTGATCATTAACAAAATTCATATTCAATGTTTAAAAAGAGTAATTTGTCCTTTCCCTCTTCACCATCGCAAAATCTCACAGCTGCAGTTCTGCCACCGGCCGACAGATGGCGCTGCTGGTTTTAGCATAGAAGGCGCGCCGACAGAGGAGGCCTTGAGCTATGAAAGGGGGGGGGGGGGGGGGGGGCAGGTGCCTGAGCCGAACATAGCGATAGCCTAGCTGTCGGCGCGCCTTCTATGACAAAATCAGCAGCGCCATCTGGCGTCCGGCGGCGGAACTGCAGCGGTCAGATTTAGCGATGCCCGAAAACTGGCGGATGGTACCTGTAACTGCAGCTGTCAGTGCTGCAGAAGAAATGCACAGGCAAAGAGGGATAGATCCAAGCAATTTTCTATATTAAAATTATATCAAAAAGTTTAAAATCAGTTGTTGCAGCTCTCCGCCCACTATAAAATCAAGGGGAGGTAGATTTATCTAGCAGTTGGCTGCTAAAATTCCAGACACAAAGTGTACCACCAGCCTTGGCTGGAGTCTTGTTGTTTTAGAGACTTCCCCTCCAGCTTTAGCTGTGGCCACAGACTATTGCTCTGAAAACCCTTTAGGCCTGCCTCTCAGCCACCCCCATTCATAATCACCTTTTTTCAGGGTGGAGTCAAAAACTCAGGTGGAGGATGATACTCTAATCTTTGAAAATGAATTTGAAATTGAGAATTGCTAATATTAAATATAAACTTTTATTAAAAATAAATGCACAATTAAAATAACCAGCTTCACTTTCTAGAGCTTAAAGGACCACAGTGTCAAATTCTATATTATCTTTTGAAAAGCTAAACTTGATAATGGGTAATTTTTTTTTTTTAATGCCTAAGACTACAAGATTCATATAAATATTTCACTTTTATGTGTAATTCTTTAATTTAGATTTCCATTTTCTTCACTTGGCCTCTTTCTGCTGCTGTCTCAGGATAGTGCAATCTTGTAAACCAATGAGCGTTCCAAAGGTGCTAGTGAAAGCACTGGCAGTTGTATCTACCCGCTGATAAAAAGCTTTTATATCACTAAACTGCTAGATTTTTACTGCAGAAAAAAAATTATAATACGATAATACAACACAGGCTGTATTATGTTTTGTGACTAACAAATGACAAGGGCAGGTCTTCAAGAGGTTAAATTGCAGATCTAGTACGAGAGAGAGAGAGAGAAATAAAAAAGGCACATTATATATAATATATATATATCACATATAATAGTTGTGGAAATTGCGATTTTGGCGGTAACATTATGTTAAAAGTTACGGGTTGCGCATGCGCATTGAGCTCCAAAGGCGCTCATCGTACAGCCCATAAAGAAGAGGAGGGGAAAGAGGCTTGCAATGAGTGCTGAAGGCCATAGGCCTTTGGCGCTCTTCGCGAGGCCCGCAAGGCTCCAACCGGACTCCATGTTACAGGCTTGATAAAAATAAAAAATAAACGCTATTTTTTTCTCAAGCCTGTAACTCGGAAGCCAGTGGGAAAACCGCCAAAAGACGCTGATTAATTATAAAGTTAACTTACAACCTCACACACACAGCACAGGGGGAGAGGTAGGGAGCCTGTACGTGAGGTTGCAAGCTCATTTTCTAATTAAATGGCATTTTTGGGATGTCTCAGAATGGCTAGGCGAGGAAAAAGATGGAGTCCTTAAAGCCGTCATTTTTTTTCAAGCCCGTAAAATCGGAAACCCACATCAATTTCCCAAGCCTGCAAATTATTTCACACCCGTAAATGGATATAGGAGCACAGAGGAGGGAGAGGGGGAGAAAAACTGGAAAAAGAGACACAGGGGAGGGAGTGGGCGGGTTGGGAGAGACACAGGGGTGAGAGAGGGGGGAAGAGACACAGGAGAGGGGGCAAAGAGACACAGGGGTGAGAGAGTGGGGAGAGTCTCGCAGGGAGCACCAAAAGGGCTCATTGCGTGGCACAAAAGGCCGGCAATGAGCAGCAAAGGCCCTCATCGCGAGGCCCATAAAGTAGAGCGGGGGAGAGGCTTGCATTGCGTGGCAAACAGCATTGCCAGGTTTCAAATTGTATTATTTATACTAGCGACAGGCATATGTATATATATATATATATATATATATATATATATATATATATATATATATATATTGCGGTTCAGTTCTCCAGTTATGTCTGGCTCTTGCTTATCCAACCTTCTTGGCAAAGATAGTGGTGTTGCTACATGATATAGCTTGCAGCTTCAGTGAGGTATACAAGCCTCTTCACCATAGCATCTGGAATACTGGACATTAATGGCTATATTTATATTTACTTTTCCTGTGTAGAGCGTGTTGCTGAGATCACATCACCCCCTCCCTTTGGACCTCTAAGCTGTACATATTGAGGTCATAAAGCCAAATCATGAAAGCCTTGCAGATACACAACCCTTTTTATTATGTACCTTTATTACAAGTGCTCTTTTCTGTCTCTATATAAAAACGAGATATGGAACAATTTTCTAAAAATACATCTTCGCTCAGTGCTACTGATACACATTTACTGCAAATCCTAGTGAACACAGGCCATGGTTTGTGTACAGGGGTTTTCTTCCATATATTTATTTGCTCTGATAAAAGTCATGTTAGATTAATCTCTTTAATAAGCCCATGAATTGATGTCTACTTATAAATAATGGCGCAATAAAAACAGAACAAGGCAGAACAAATATAATATTAGAGTACCCAGCAGAGGTCCCAATCATGGTAGGATAATAATGGGAAGTTGTTTTAAAAAACAACAACATTCTTTTAGGAATAGAAAAACTACTTTGAATTTACTAAATTTGGGCTGTCACTCAGCTTAAGAGATCCTCCCACCATAATGATCTTGTTATCAATATCTAATTGTGATTTAATTGCTTCCTGTTGCAGGAGACTTCTGTTTTAATAATAATAATAATCTACACCTAATTAATTTCCTGCAAAAATAAATTATCATCATCAAGGATGAGGGTAATTCGGAAGTGATAATGTAATTATATTTGATATAAGAGGTTGCGAGTTCAAATCACAGATGCTTTTATTAATATTTCTCAGCGGTTACAATGTTTTGTGTAAAATTCTACATGTATTGTGAATGTTTTATTCTGTTTACTGAAATGTCAACTGCAGAGATAAAAACAAATAGCTACAAAATAATATCGTCAGCAAACATCAGTCACAGCGCTAAACCATTATGCACTAAGCCGAGCAATGTAAACAAGCAATTTAAATTAAAACTGACATTTAGTATCACTGATGATCCTAAAATATGCGTTCACACAATTAACATATCTTGGTGTGGATGGGAACGGGGGCTCGGCGGTCATAATGGAGGCCTGGAAAGGAGACCCTCTATTTCTAGAGGAGAAACCGTTCTGACAAGGTTGGAAATGTCATTACTATTTTAAATATATGTTTTGTTTGAAATGGTTTAATTTAATTTAGGGGAACCAAACGGGTAATGCAATCACTATGAACAAGATAACGTAGTCATACAAATTCAGTTTAGAAATCTACGAGCTCTGACCCAAAGAACCTAACCCGCTCCAACTCCCTGACTCAAAGACACCCAACAAACTCCAACTCCCTGACCCAAAGAACCTAACCCGCTCCAACTCTCTGACTCAAAGACACCCAACACACTCCAACTCCCTGACCCAAAGACACCAAACACACTCCAACTCCCTGACCCAAAGACAACCAACACACTCCAACCCCCTGACCCAAAGATACCCAACACACTCCAACCCCTTGACCCAAAGACACCCAACACACTCCAACTCCCTGACTCCAAGACACCCAACAAACTCCAACTCCCTGACCCAAAGACACCCATCACACTCCAACTCCCTGGCCCAAAGACACCCAACACACTCCAACTCCCTGACCCAAAGACACCCAACACACTCCAACTTCCTGACCCAAAGACACCCACCACACTCCACCCCCTGACCCAAAGACACCAAACACACTCCAACCTCCTGACCCAAAGACACGAAACACACTCCAACTCCCTGACCCAAAGACACCCAACACACTCCAACTCCCTGACCCAAAGACACCCAACACACTCCAACTCCCTGACCCAAAGACACCCAACACACTCCAACTCCCTGGCCCAAAGACACCCAACACACTCCAACCCCCTGACCCAAAGACAACCAACACACTCCAACTCCCTGACACAAAGACACCCAACACACTCCAACCCCCTGACCCAAATACAACCAACACACTCTAACCCCCTGACCCAAAGACAACCAACACACTCCAACTCCCTGACCCAAAGACAACAACACACTCCAACTCCCTAACCCAAAGACACCCAACACACTCCAACCCCCTGACGCAAAGACACCTAACACACTCCAACTCCCTGACCCAAAGACACCCAACACACTCCAACTCCCTGACCCAAAGACACCCAACACACTCCAACTTCCTGACACTCTTACCGAAAAAACATGAAACCGTGATACTAAGAGTGTCAGAAAGTTGTAGTGTGTTGGGTGTATTTCTTTATAGTTTTGTGGCCAATTATAGGAGGAATTTGTCATACACTTATCATACACACATAGGATATTTTTAACATCTTTTTTAGATTTACCATTTGACATCTTATTGTGCAAATTCCCTTACAAATGCCCATGCAAAGACCGAAACACTGACCACCTTTAAATACACGTTACTTAATTTACACAAATATTCAAAGTACGCCATTTTTCTTTCACATACACATGCATTTTACACCACAATTTACATTACTATGCTGTATCAGTGAACTTAACCAGTGCTCTCTGCATATACATTGTTTGGTAAATTAAAGTGTGTGTATCCTAATAAATGAAATATAATTATCAGCCAAAATGTATTTAAAACAAATGCAGATATAATTAAAGGGACATTGCAGTCCCATAATTACTGTATGTGGAAAAACTAGACTTTAATGTATAAATAAACACAGCAATTATTCTTTTTGTATGTTCCCACTTGGTTTTCGGAGCCATTTCTTCTCAGAAGGACGTGTCCTTGTAATTAAATGAGTCTTGCATAAATATAAGACAACAAAAGTCTTTTAAGGAATGGACGTGTTCCTTTAAAAGCAAACTATTGTGCCAAAGTGGATTTGAAAGCTTCTTGCTAATCTTGCCAGTTATAATGAGACATGATGAGAAGTGCACAGCATTGTGTGTGGGTTAGACATTTGGAGGTAAGGCACAGAACAATGGCAAGAACAGCATGTCACTGCCTTGATGGAGCTCGCAATTATACCAACGTCACACAGACCCACATAATTATTAGTCACTGCACAAGTAGGAGTTCTGCCTTATGGATGGAGAGGAGACAAATGTGCAAAATACACATTTCTTCACTGCCAGGAAACGCTTTCAATTCAATGAAAAGCTTTGCAATTTAATGCATTTTGGCTTTTTTTTATGTAAATAGCTTTCAAAATAACATGTAATATAAACACAGCATTATGTGTTGCAGGTCCCTTTGTCAGTGAAAGGGTTAACGAGCCACGGTAAAAGGAGCTAGAGGTTTTAATTAGGCATTGTTCATTAATAAAATACATTTTCAATTATTAAACAAAAGCAATATTGAACATTAAACTTGGTTTTCGAAGATCATATTCAGCTGCTGCCGATCTCCACTCATTATAAGGTCAATTGGGAAGGTAGCTGTGATTAATTGTCAGGCACAAAACTATATAATTGGCTGGAAACTTGCTGCGTTAAAGGGGTTTCCCTGGGCAACAAGGTCTGGATTGAAGCCTATGGATTGTTATCTAGACTCAGGTTAGACTCTTTAGAAGGGCCACCGACCGTCTGCATTATATACTATGCACCTTTCAAGAACATGACTTCATAATACACAATATGCTTTTGTAAAGTTAATAAAATGTATGTAGTGTTTCATTTTTAACAGAATTAGACAATGGGAGGATCCTTGGATGCAGATAAAAACTATATTCAGTTGGATTGCTACTAATGTGCAGCATGCGTCAGTAAATGGAAGTGCAACTCACAGTAGGATAATGTTTCTTGCTTTATGTCAGTAAGTAGTGCAAAATGGAAACATCCAAGCACAGAGCTTGTTAAAATTAAGATTTTTTTTAATTAAACTATACTTTTATGGCTCATGAGGGTTGTTTATGACAAATATCACAAATATGGGATTTTTATCCTATACAAAAGTGGTTGATGTTCATGTCCGATTCTCGGTGACCATATGGACGCAGAACGCCAGGCACATATTCTTTGTTTCTTGTTGTGCTTATCCATACGATTTTCATGTCAATGATACTGGAGTGGGTTGCCAGTTCCTTCTCCAGTGGACCACAATTTGTCTGATCTCTCTGCTATGACCTGTCCACTTTGGGTGACCCTACGTGGTATAGCTCACAGCTTCACTGAGGTACATAAGCCCCTTCACCACGTCAAGGTAGCAATCCAGAAGGGGACTACAGTGGTACTTTAAAGCTTTTGCCAGAAAGAGTATTGCCAAGGTTACAATAGAAATGCAGCTTTGCAGCACTGTATGAAGGACCCTCTGGCTGCATAAAAAAAATAAAATAAAAAGGCAGACAATGATTTCTCTAGAGAGCTCCACAACCAGGCTGTTGATTAATTCTTTACTGTGGAAAGACATTGTTAACCTGATTTGCCTTGGATGCAGATAAGATTACCATTCAGTTATATTGATAATGCTTCCAAGAAAGAATGGAACTTGCAACAACTGAAATTGTATTTAATTGTTAATATTACCTCTATACAAATGTTTCTGTTTATCGTTCCTCCTGACGTTTTTATTGTTTTATTGTCACAAACAGGATCAGTTTTTCTGGTCCTTTAATGTATAGTCAGTGTGGGTTTCCGATTAGTTGTATAATAATGGCCCTTATACAGCCAATAACCCGTTACATTCCCGTGATGCTGTGTCTTGTGCTACACATTACTGTAAAGCTGTCCGGGGCACTTTCTGTAACACAACACTGCACTAATCCATCTGTAGCCTACAGGCCATATTAATGTGTCTGCAGACTCGGAGAGACACCACATAATGCCCATTAAGCAATATTACTGGCTAGCTGTAACTGGATGTGGGATTCCTCGGCCGTCTATAATTAGTCATGAAAAAAAAAAAAGCAACTGCCTTGGAAATGTTAGAAGCCTTTCTCGTCTGGCCGTCCGGAGGGGACGCGGCTGTCTGGAAATTAAATACATTTGTTATATGTATCAGAGAAACAAGCTGTAATGCCACACACTTAGGGTCAGTAACTGATTGGGGGACCTAGGTGGTGCATTTTCATATCCAACTGATCATGATGCTTAGGTGAAGGTTGCATATATGAGAGGGGTGTTTACATTTCTTCCTAAGCAGTTATATGTGCAAGCTGACTGCTTCTGAGCCTGTGATGGGGTAGGTGTGATGGGGTGTACTGACCCATCACTAGGCAGTCAGTGCAGAGGGAGCACAAGAACCTGTCCATCATGTTCCACCATTTCCGTAATTAGGTCTGCACCTGATTTAATTAGAGAGCTACAGATTGCTGATGCTCAGACAGGCCAGTATAGTCTCAGGCAGGGATGTGTTAGGCCTCTGTGTACTGTATAAACATGTGCTGTTATAAAGTGTTTGTTATATAGAACTGACAAACTCTCAGCTGAGAATAAAGAATGCTCTAAAAATCAATTCCTTAAGACATTTATAAGAAATAACAGATGTTCTTATTGTTATAGTGTCAAATACCCGAAGGTCCGATAATTTAATATATCTTTTTTATTTATAATGATTACCTTCTTTAAACCAATTCATTTTTAGTGAGGTTTTGAAGGATTTGAGGCAGGAGGATAGGCTGGTGGAGCGAGGCAAGGAGTTCCAAAGAATAAGGGCAGCACAAGAAAAGTCCTGGAGGCGGGAAGGAGACAAGGCGATTAGAGGATGAAAGAAGAAGGTCATTAGCAGAGCGAAGAGTGTTGTTGGGGGGAGTATTATGAGATGAGAGCAGAGATATAAAAGGGTTTGCTGTTGTTGAGGGCTTTTTAAATTAGGGTCATGATTTTACATGTTAATTTTGAGGCCATGGGAAGCCAGTTGAGGGGCTGACAGAAAGGAGCTGCAGACGCAGAGCGTTGAGTATGGTAGATGAGTCTAGTGGAGGCGTTCAATATGGACTGGAGTGGGGATTAACAGGTTATGGGGAGGCCAACAAGGAGCGAGTTGCAGTAGTTGAGTCGAGATATGATGAGACAGTGGATTCAAATTTTAGCTGTGTCTTGAAAGAAAGTGACGTAATATCGAGATGTTTTAAAGGTAAAAAATACATGATTTTGTTATTGACTATTTGAGGAATGTAAGAGAGGGCGGCATCCAGTAGAACCCCAAGACAATGGGCCTGGGAGGTGGGAATGATGGTGGCATTGTCAACAGTGAGAGATATTTGAGGAGTGGAAGCTGTAATAGAGGGTGGGAAGATTAGGGGCTCAGTCTTGTTAAATTTGAGTTGGTGGGGGGACATCCCGGAGGATATGCGAGAGAGGCGGTTGGAAACTTGTGCTAGAAGAGAGGGGGATACATCGGGTGCGTAGATGTAGATTTGAGCGTCGTCTGCATAGACTTTAAGTTGACAAGAACATACTATCAGGAAATGCTCAAATAAGACAACGGAAACTTCTTTCATAATTTAAAGGGCCGCTAGTTTATTAACTAAACCTGATAACTGGCACAGTGTTTTACACAGCAAAAGATGGACCAATAGATCTGTCCTCATTATCAGTGACTATATAATTTTTAATAATTATTCTTTGCCGCCACATTCCATTTTCATTTGTCACACAAGAATGGCTGCTATTTTCTCAGGATGGCGTGCCCATGTAAACTAACTGGCATGACATTTGTCCTGCTGAAAGCACTGGCAGTTATGACTGCAACAGTTTCACTGTGGAAATAGAAGTCTTTTCTGCTCCCACCTAATTGACTAGAAAAAGCTAAAGTGTTAGAATCCATAGCAGACAAAATCCATATAAAATGTAACAATTTAGCACTTTTATTTCTAAAAACAGCTATTTTCATGTATAGTTTTTCAAAAAAGGATAATTTTAAATATAGAAACGGATAAATAATTAAACAGGCACACAACATAAAATTTAGTCCAAAGGCTGGAGTAAGACACATTACTTATCCATCCTTTATGTTGGGAACAACTGGATTCTTCTTTTTTGTTTTAAGAAAGTTCCCGTAGATTGATTGTAGAAATGTATATGTATATATGGTCCTGTTTGCGCTGCTATCCCACTATATGTTTTAAATACAACAGGGTTTTTAAAAAATGTTTTCTTCAAAACAGTTTTATACTCCTGGTATATACAGCTGCTATGGGTTCCTTGGTGGTCCAGTGGTTAGGATTCAGTGCTTTCACCGCTGTGACCTGGGTTCGATTCCAGTCAGGGAACCAAGAGGTCACACCACCCTGATGCCATGCAGTACTAGGAGCTGTATGCTGTGGCCTACTGGAAAATGAACTGGCAACCCACTCCAGTATGGCTACCATGAATACCAAGTGGATCAGCATGGAGTGTTACAGTCCATGAGGTCACGGAGAGTTGGATGCGACTGAACGACACAAACACATATACAGTTGCTAATTGTAATTCTGTTACAAACTTCACAAACACATGAGTTTTTCCTAAAATGCAATGGTTGTTGTATAAATATGTCTTTTTTTTTACTGGAAACCCTGGTAAGAGCAAAATCTGTTTACCCCTCAATGTACTATAGGATAAATATAAATCTCTGTTACCAATAATAGCAGTGAATAGCTGTGATTTTCCCGGATTCTGGATTGATAGACGCGTCTTCCACTTACATTTGTAGGTTATTATACTAATCGCCCCTTATCCATTTTTTGTGTTGTGCGATGAAGTTTCACCCCCCCCCCCCCCGCCTCTTGCCTCCCCCTCATGTTTCCAGCAGTTAATGTGTCACGTTGCCTACACACAGCAATTACTCAAATCCAGTTAGCACGGATATGCACCCCCTCACAGGTTTAGCGAACGTCACTCCCACCTTGGAAACATCAAGGACAAAATGACATTGATCTTTTTTAACTGTCAAAAGAAAGTTAATTAGAAATGTATAGATACCTGGGCTAAATGGGCCACTTAATGCGAGAAAAAGAGCACTTGTTTGTGATGTAACAAACTAACATTAATAAGTTACTGATTAAGTCAGGACATAAAAACACAAGTGCTGGATCAGGGAACACACAGAAGCCAGGAGGCTTTGTTATATAATTGGATTTGACTAAGAATGTCACAACACGCCATTTCCATAACTGACCCAGAATACAATGCTTGCATCAGGAAATGCAAGTGTTGCTATCTAGAAATGTAAACTTCCCTCTCGCACACATAGCTTCCACAAGAGAGTATCATGGATGCCTCCACGGTTCAGCATCATTTTCTTTTCTTTTTTTAAGTTATTTCAGCACAACCTGGAGCACACCACTGTAAAGTACTCCTAAAAACATGTTTAAGTAATAGGTGCCTTTTTCATAGAAAAAAAACATAAATTAAGTGTCTGTTTACATGAGAATTAGGCATGTCTCCAGAGAAAATGACAGCACGAGCTGTGTGCAGAGAGCAGAAAGAGGGTTAACCCTTCCCAAATTCATCTGTGCAGAGAAATGACTGCTGGAAACTCCTAAATATGTTACTTGTGGTTTAACAGATGGCGGATTATATTACTAAATGCAGAGAAAAAATAAATCTTGTGTTCACAGAGCTTGCACCCTCCGGTTATCGGCAGATGTTGTTAATCATGGAACAGTCAGGAGTGTGATTGTAAATAGGCCTAACACTGCAGATTTTAGTTGTTATTAGTGTAATTTAAAACAATTATACAATTTTAACATAGAATCTTGTTCTCTTTCACACCACAAGGTAAATTTCCCTTTAAAGTAAAATGTTGCTTTATACCTCTACAATTGGCTGTTATTTAAAAATACAAATATGGTTAGATAATTGGGCTTGAATGTCATTTTTTATTAGAAATTACGTCAAGATCCTCCTAACTGGCTAATCTATTACTTGGGTCAAACACTAAAAGCGAGAGGGATTATCAGTTGACTGAATCAGAATAATGACATATGCTTTAACACTTCTAGGCATCTGTGAATATGCTGACTGAACCAACTGGGAATGCTCTAGTATCCGGAAAGCTTCATATGAGGTGTGGGCGAACTGGAATATAATGTATTTTGGATCGGGTGTGATGAAGGGAGTAACAGCAGACCCCCTCTGTGTGTGTTATGGATAGAGGAGGTTCTCTTTTTTTATTGCTTACATTTATTTATACGAAAAACAATAAAAAAAAAAAGCTTATGTTCATCTTCAAGGTATATGAGAGATTTCTGGTTTGTAGCTTTTTCTTTTCTAACAAAAGCTGCTTTTATCAGAAACACACCAATAGAAAAACGGCATTCAAGTAAATTTTGTAACCCTATACTAACCTTCCAGAAAACAGCAGAACAGTGCACAGATCCAGAGCAACATTGGAAGAGCTACTTCCTTGTGGTGGGAACACATGATGCTTTGCTGCAGAGACAATGTTGTAGCTGCCTCTGATTGGCCACAATGAATTATGAATTTTATGCTAATTTAGCTTGGATTTTCAGGGGCGTTCCTTCTCAAAATCAAGTCCCCCCCCCCAAAAAAAATTGCAAAAAATATTGCAAACGTTAGGTTTAAATATATTAATACTTATTTTGGGATTTTTTCATGAAAATAAAATGTTTGCGTACACTACTGATTCTTCTCTATCAGATACATTCGTAATCCATGAAACTTCTATATACCTTTAAAATGTTATTTTCCATTGGAAAAACAAGTATATAATATCATGCTTGCTTGGCTATTAGATCATTAAAAGAGACACTAAGAAGTTAGAAATGATATAATCTGAAACATTACGTAAAAACAAGGCAATTGAATGCAATGTAAATAAATATGTAATTTTTTACAGTAAATTTACATTGACTTTTGCAATTTTTACCAGTCAATTAGTCATTCTGACCAACCCGCCAAGCAAAATACTGATATCTCTTACAAATAGAGTGGTTATTGCCGACAATTACGAATTACTCTTGGGGCTCTGGCTTTAGTATAAAAATTGCACAGCCATATGTAACTGAAATGGCTGAGCATGATCAAGTTCGGTCCTGCTGGGCCGCACACAGCCCTGCATTTGTGGATTTCCTTTATGTGCACAGATGATGACTAAAGAAATGATAGTCTCACCTTGGTGCAGCAGGGCTATCCTCAAATCCAGGCCTTTGTGCGGCCAGTGCAACTGAAAATAATACATTCAAGGAATAAATCAGAAACCACGGGTCCATTTGAAAAAGTATATTTATTTATTTGTAGGAGGATCAGAAAGTAATTGCAAAATTCTAATATAAAAGTTTATGCAGGAAAATGGATTTTTAATAGTTTTCAACTGCCAAAAAGAAGAAACGGCAGACATTCCAGATATGGTATAATTTAGTATTTTAACGGTGTCCTTTTACACAGCATTAAATTGACTGAAATCACTGCAATGTTTCTTTTATTATTCAGTGCTATGTACAAATAGCATTGTGTAATGCCTTGATATGCATTTTACATTATGTTAAAAGCCTATGTTTCCATTTGTAACTTTAAAAAAAAGAAACCTTTTCAGTATTACCTAAGAGAATAAAACATGATGTGCAAGAAATCAAGATGTAAACAAAGTCTAAGGGCCTCATTCAATTGCAATTCGGCCAATTGAATAGGGCTCTATATAAGCACATAGCATATTTTTTTTACAGAAGTTTTTAGTTAGTGAAGACCTTGCTTTTGGATAGATGTTCCCTAACTATTATTATTATTATCTTTATTTATATCGCGCCAACATATTCCGTAGCGCTGTACAGGGGTTTAGTACATGGCAAAAAACAAACTTAATACCTTATAAAGAATGGAGGGCCCTGTTTTTGAGCTTAGAATCAAATGTACATAGTGCTTGTTTCCAAGACACGGACACACCATTGAAAACTCAAAAACTTACAATCTAAGGGACTAAAAACGTATTTAAAAAAAATATGCTCTGTGCTTATATAGAGCCTTATTCAATTGGCCAAATTGCAATTGAATGAGGCCCTAAGTGTCTAGCTCGACTGTCCAAGATGTCTCTAACTCTATGTTTATTTACAGAAATCTAAACAGGTGCAGTCATTTCAGGTAATCAAACATAAATAACTAATTAGTAGCTGGGAAATGCATTTATTTATTATTAAATACTTTAAATATTAAACTAGTCACTTGCCCGTCAAAAATGACGTTATAATATTGTCTTAAAAATGTTGTCTTCTGTCTCTTTGTGCGCCATGTCTCTGTGTACCCTGTCTCTCTCGGTGTGTGCCTGTTCCCTCACCCTGTGCGCTCTCTCTCCCTTCCTCCTATCTCTCCCTTCGCTGTACAATGCAAGCTCTCTCCCTCCCTTCGCACTCACTCCCACCCTTCTCACTCTCTCCTATATCCTTCCCTCCCTTCTCAATCTCTCCTATATTCTCTCCCTCCCTTTGCACTCTCTCCCTCCGTTCGCACTCTCTCCTATATCCTCCCCTCCTGCCTCCCCCCCTTCGCCGTGGCCTGCAATACGCAACTCGCAATTTTGCGAGCATTACACAAAAACTTGCAGTACAACTATATTAATGATACTAAAAAAAAATTGATGAATACTTTCATTTAAATTGTAATTTATCTTGTTATTTTTTTCATGTGGGTCGAAACATATGAAGTACTTAAATGCCTCCAAAAGCACAGTGGCATTGATTATAGATAAAGCTCTACAGAAGATCATTCTTACAGAATGTTAACGATCTATGTACTGGTGGTCCAGTGGTTAGGATTTAGTGCGTTCAATGCTGCAACCAGGGTTCAATTCTACGCTTAAGCTAAGCAGAGCTGGGCCTGGTCAGTGCTTGGTTGGGAGACCACTAAGAAATATCGGGAGCTGTATGCGGTGGCTCACTTGAGAAGGAACTGGAAACCCACTCCAGTATCTCTGCCATGAATACCAAGTGGATCAGCATGGTGTGTTGCTGTCCATGAGGTCACGGAGTGGGACACAACTGTATGACACACACACACACACAAAAGATATGAAACGTAACTGGACTGCCAATTTCTCCTCCGTGTTTATGGGGAACGGAAGCTGCTCTTGTTAAGTTTCATTTTTTGTCACTGACACAAATAAGGCTGAGGTAATTAGTCAAATAAGTTCAAAGGCCAGCTCAAGAACCAATCAAACTGCAGTACACTCATTTTTCAGTGTAGTTCGGCGGCACACATCCCTTAATAATAGAGGTCTTATAGCAATCAAAGCCAAGTACTAAAACTTTCACACATATATTTTACTTCTATATGTGATATATTCAGGTAAAACCTGTCATTTCCTTATTATCACATTTATAATATATATATATGAAGATTGAAACTGAGAAAGTAAAAAAAAAGTAACATTTAATTTATTTACTATTAAATGGAATTAAGAGCCGCCATTTTTGTTTCTTTTTCGACATGTAGACAGAACCTTTGATGTAGAGAAGTATGTAGCAACTATTCAAATATGGAAAACCTTCAAGGGATATGGAAGGTTTCTGCATTTTACTAGATGTACAACTGTATCAGTTTACTTTTATGAACTTTATTTTATTAAGAAGTGCTTATAAGCTCTAGTTTTACTGCCCAAAATCAAACATTACCTGCTGGGGTCTGCACTCTGCAGCTCACAAACACACAGACTCTGTCATACTGGGTGTGCGGTATCTCATACTAACCAATCAGTGACCATATCTCAGCAACATTTTACAACATGCTGCAGTGATGTTGTCCCTGATAGGCTAGTACCCTACTCCACACATCCAGCGCTACAGAGTCTGTGTCTGCATACAATGAAGGGCAGACCCATACAGGAACTATTTTATTGGCGTTGGGAAGTGAAAACAGAGCTTGCCGTTTCTTTAAACATACAATTCTTTTTTTATATACAAATTATAGAAATATTTATATAGAAATATATAAAAGCAGAAAATATCCACCTTGCTCCCTATTAAATCGATAAAGAACTCTTGATGATTCATTAAAGGACCATAGTAGTTCTAGAAAAGGCGCTTGCTTGAGAGGTATGTAATAAACTAACATTAGCAACGGTGTAAACTGTGTGCACAAAAAGAAAAAGTGCAAGAATCCATTTTGTGTTTGTTACATCACTTCTTAAGAGCTGGATCAATGAGGGTGTGTCTCTGTACCTGTGGGTAAGGGACGGGGCGTCTCGAGAAAAAAAGCTTTTCCACTTTTCCACTTTCTTGGCACCTGCCGCGCTTGCTAAAACCAGTTTACATTACTCCTTAAGGGATTTTGCCACTTGTTGAGCCTTCTGGAACCAATTAACTATATATATATATATATATATATATATATATATATATATATATATATATAGTTTTTTTTTTTTTAACATGCAAATTTCAAATGAGAAAATAAAATCACATTAAACATAGCAATGACGAAGATAAAATAATGTATTGAGATATATCTGGTAGTGCTTTTGCTTCAACAAGCTCGTATTTCTCTGTATTTGTGTTAAAGGACCTATGTATGACCCTCTGCTCTCTGCTTCTGGACAAGGGGATAGGTGTCAAATTCAAAAAGACTGCCCCCACACCCAACAAGCTTTAAGTTACCAAGTGTTAAAACCAGACAAAATGCAACATTTTATATATATATATATATATATATATATAACAAAAATAAATAAATAAATAAATATTATATATATATATATATATTTTTTTTTACAATACAGAAAAACATTGGAGCATGGTGACCCTTTAATGTACTGAAATATATTTTTCTTGCTAAAATCCAACTTCCGCCCACGCCAAATGAAGTGGATGAATGAGCAGTGACATTTTATAATGAACTGCGTGTTTTTGTGCGCATTTTAACGATAAACAGAGAATTAAAAAAGAACTAGAAAATTTGAGCAGTGTAAAAAAACAGAAGCAGGAAGCAATGGAAGTGCCATTTTATACCAGCAGCAGGTCCAGTGGCAACACACTTATCCAATTGAGATGTTCCTCCACCTGTTCCTCAAGAAACAACTGCACATGGTAACCCTACTGAGATGCACCTGTCTTAAGCACAACAGTGATCCATCACATGTAGCTGTACATGCCATTTGGCATTCCCTCTAAGAGTGACTGACAGCACCAGTGATGGACACCCTACAGATTTAATTACTAAATGTAACTGTATTATTTGTTACTAATTGCTAGTATTTATTGTACATTTCTATACAATTCCCATAACAATTGGCAGGATGCTTAGGCCAAGTACTAGTTCTTTTACACTGTTATCATCTGTGTTTTGGTCAAAAACACAGAGAATGGAAAGAAAATGATGTTGTACCCGCCATGATACAGAGCTTCAAGTCACAGCTGATGCAAGAGACTGTTGTTGGTTTTACGAACATAATTGGGAAACCCAAGTGGGTGTTCTCATAGTATCAATAGCAGTCTACATAAAAGTTATCAGAGTGATATTTAACTTTTTTATTTTGAAATTAAAGGGCATACTATACCAGTTCACGAAAACCATTAGTGTGTCTTTAGATCGCTGTTAAATTAGAACTAGACAGTGAATATAATCTAATGCCAATAGACAATATATATTCTATTTAACAAAACAAGAGCACCCTCAAAAGGCATCATTGTGTTATAGGCAGAATATTAGTCAACCATACCTGTGTAGTGGACAACGCATGTCTGACCCTTCTTTGGAAATGTTCTACCTGTTAACAAAACAAAGAATAAATAAGTTAAAATGTTTCAATGATAATTTACTTGGTCATTTTTACTAGTAATTGTCTCTGCTAGAGCAGGGAGCTACAACCTATGGCTACAGAGCATAAGGTGGCTTACTATAGTTAGCATATCGCACTTCTGGTCATTCCCAAATGCTATGGAACTGTTAAGCATAGATGGAGGTAACCACGCTCTCCCAGAGTCCACCTGTTATGTTAAAGTTATATGTAAGTTTCCTGGGTTTCAAATGTTTCCTAATAAACAGCTACTGATTAGTAGAAAAAATTGTATTATATTGAAAAGTTGCATGTACTTACATATTTGTATGCTAGATACTGATTTGTGGATGAGCACACCCCTAGGAAGCTTACATAAAGTGTTCCCTGCAGGGTACAGTGTGTGACCTCTAAAGGAGATGATGGTTGGTGGGGTCATAACAGAAATTGCCCATAAGGAGACAGGCAGCAAGAAAAAAACAGAGAAACTCCCAGATTGTGATACAAATGTTTCAGTCTTTACTTCCACCTGAGTGGTAATTATATACCAATTTAGCCTTGGTTTGGAGGGTGTTAACCCTAAGTTTCAACTGACAGAAATTAAAACATATTTTGCTATCTTCAAGGTAAGTGTTTAAATGCTTATTTTAGTATTTTTTTTCATGCACTTATAATCCAGCTCACTTGCATATCCCTTTATTGATAGTTTGCATTATTTCTTCTGTTTCTCTATGCCCTCCCATAAAGAGTTAATTTTAGTAATGTAAATGACTTTTCCCCATACACTGGCTCATAGCTGGGCTCTTGACTGACACTTATAGGTTGCAGAGCCCTGTGGGTCAGGGTAACATATACCTTATATATGTTCATGGCTGTACATTCCTGTGCAGTCACTCGTCATCATATGTTACAACCCCCAGCTGAGCCTGTCAGAGGGAGGTATTGCTGGTAACTGATCTATGAGTGGGGTGACCAGATACAAGATTAATGTTTTATAAGAAATGATTAAATATAAAGTGGTTATAAGGGAGGGGTGGTCTGTAAAGACGCATCTTTCTTTCCTAAACTCTTCATCTGTATTTGACCACACTATTCCTCTATCACCTCCCTATATGCAGATAATAGTGAGTTATCCTCTTCTGCACTTGGCCATACATCTGCTTTTCAGAAAAGGGTAAAGTCGCATTTGCATCTTGGATGACTAAGAGGTTGCTTAAATTTAATATGACAGAACTCCCAGCATCCCCTACAAATCTTTGCACTTCTTAATCAAAGTGAATGACACAATAATTCATCCAGTACAACATGCTCATTATTTGTATGTCATTATAGACTCCTCTCCAACACTTTCCCTTGTCCCTCTATAGCTAAAATTGTATAGGCCACTGTCCTCTGCCATCTGGACTAGTGCAATTGGCTACTCTTTGGTCTACCTGCTCCTCACCTTTCTTCTCCTCAATCTATACTAAATGCAAGCACTAATGTCATATCTCCCTTCTCAATGTGACACATGGTTTCCTCTCAAGTCATATAATAATAATAATAATAATAATTATAAAGTAACTAGCGAATTGCCCGTCAAAAAATGACGGCAATGAAATTGTAAGTGAGCTAAGGGTGTTTGGTGTATATAATGTGGCTGATGTAGTGTCGTTCGTTTACTATGTCATGCGAGTTTTTCGTAATATTAGTTTTCTATGTTGTGCGGGTTTTTTGGAATATCCGTAGCTGTTTGGTGGTGTTTTGCGTGTTTAGAGACCTTTAGCCTCGTTTTCGTTTTGTTCAGCGGACATTTTTTCTCTCGCTTAGGTGATTTTCGGGTCTCTAAACTGCAAAATTTGTGGTTAGATGGAGGTGTAACTTCACTCGCAGAGGTCCTCGGTGCCCCCCTTGCTGTGAGTAACCTATTTATGTGTTTGTTGTTTATATTTGTTGTGTTTGTAATGTTTTTGGGGTTGCGTCCTTGTTTTCTAATGTCGTAGGTGTTTTTCGGCAAATATGTAGGTGGTTGGTGGTGTTTTGCGTCTTTAGATTACTGTAGCCTCGTTTTCTTTTTTTTTCGGCGGCCATTTTTTCTCTCGCTTAGAGAATTTTTTAGTGTCTAAACTCTTTTAATTTGAGTTAAATTGAGGTGTAACTTTAGTTTTCGAGGTCCTGGATGCCCCCTCTTTCTGTAAGTAAGCTTTTTATGTATTTGTTGTGTGTATTTGTTGTATTTTTCATGTTTTGATGTGCGCGTTGCAGACGTTTTTTGCGAGGTCGTAATGGGTCGTAACGTGGCTCGTATTTTGTTTGCGTTACAACTAAAATTTTGCGAGAGTCGCAGTTGCTGGCAAGGAGCGCCGAAGGCGCTCCTTGCCAGCAACTGCGACTCTCGCTTCACGAGGGCAGCAGGCTCGCTGCGCGAGCCCGCAAGCATGAGAAACGGCTCGTATGCTCACAACTATAGATGTGATTCTGCTTTCCTTTACAGACCATCATTTCATCAAAGATCTAAGAGCCCAAATATATCCATGCCCCTACTCATCCAATCCTTTGATTACCAACATCTTCACCATGCTCTGCCATTAAATATCAATCCAGCCCGGACTCACCAAATATTCTGTCTGGACTTTGATTGTAACTGATTGCAAGTTCTTAGGGCAGTGACTTCACACTTAATGTCTTGTTTCATATAAACTACTCTTATAAATGTCTATATACAATGTGATCAATGAGAGTGTTCGTGATATATAAAGGGGAAATGGTAAATAATGGGTGGATTAACTTGTAAGAAGAGGATCTGGAAAGGACTATGACATGAGCAAGTGATATCAAATTAGACTGATGGAATGATAATAGACTACAAAAAATGGCGGTTGATCTATAAGATGTGGTAAAATGACAGGTGATCTATAATGCTCTATGGTGTGTTTGGTCAAGGAGAAGGCAGTGGTGACCAGGGTAAGAGGGTGGATAATCTGCTAAAAGGGATAAGCTTGAGTGAGGCAAGATGTCAATAAAGATGGGAAATTATTTGGAGAGTGACCAGAGAGCAGGTGAATTATCCATAGGTGTACATGTTTTAACAAGACGTAATTATAAAGATTTTAGATGATCAGCAAGGTTGATAAAGGAAAGGATGGATAGTGGAGTGATCAGAGAGGGATTAGTTGGTAAATATGGATCTATCATATATAATGTAATGAAAATGGAGATGATAAGTAAAAGGGTACTAACTTATTAGGATGATATAATGATCTATTAAGGGATGATTATATGATTAGGAAGGGTAGATATAGCTTAAGATATATTTATTTACGCCTTTGAGTACCATAATATCTTTGGAAGAACTGAAAAAGGCTTTAATTCCAGCTAGGATATGTTACCATAAATATCATCAATATTAGATAAGTAAAGGATCTATGAAGGGATGACAAGGGAAGAGAGTGGAATTAATATTTGATAGTGTTAGAAGAAACTGGATACATGACCTGTAAGGGATGTGGTCACCTATGAGAAGGTGAATTATTTGTAAAAGGGCAATCAAAGTTGACCAGCTAGTCTATAAACATGGTGGTCAGGACCGTTAAGGGTATTGATATTTCAGAGTTTTTTTTAGGACAAATCATCTGATAGCAGTTACAAAGAATAAAACCACATATGCACTATTATTAAGTACGTTTAATACCCGAGAACACAACATATTTGCAGCCAATATTAGGATCATATCGGCTAAAGGTACCAATCCTGTCCCATGTGTTGTATCAATAACTCATTATTGGTTTTAGCAAGCTCTGGGGATGGTAGGAGAACCCAACATGGCCGCCATCTTGAGGAATTAAAAAAACCAAAACATGGTTCATATAACTGGACTAATAGAGTTTCATTATTTGAGCTGCACGTTATAGGTTTAAAAGGCTGTGCTTTTATGTGTTATAATTATTTGTCATGTACAACTGGCTAAGCACAAACTGGCACATGGCTGGTTCCTACCTTTGTTTCATTTAAGTGGTCAAAATAGAGATTTTTCCAACAGTTTTTTTAATTGTTCAAATATTATACATTATATTTTTCATGAAAACAAAACAAAAGCAATGTTTAAGCCACGTGTATGCTCGGTCACAAAAAAGTATGCATTGTTTCCACATCCAAGAAAGTCTACACTAAATAACCCCTATTTAAAGGATTTATTCTCATGGGCCAGGGATGGGTGTATGTATGTATATAGATATACAGAGGCGACAACTTCCCGGGAGCCAGGGCTCCTGATATGTGTACTGCTGGCTGCTACATATATGTTCCATTGTATAAAGAGCTTCTAAAAAATAGCCGTCTGGCTCCCAAAAAATATTCCTGGCTCCTATGTTTTAAATATGTTTGTTCATTCCCGGATAACATTGTCACAATTAAATTTCCCCATAAGCCATTCTGATAATAAGGGTATACATGGTAACCAGTTGTCTACACGTATTTAATAAATATAAGACCCCCACCGGTGATAGTGGTATCTCCTTTCCTGATGTAGTAATGTTATTAAACACTGGAGCATACTACCAGTGACCTTATCACAGGGGCCATTCTGATACTCAGGCAGGGAGCTGTATGAATGTCACATATAAAGAGCACTCTCAAAGCAAGTGCCAGGACTAACACAGAAGCCTTCCAATAAGATGGCCATGTCATAGTCCTGAACCTCGATATGCACTAGAACAAACCCACCCAAAATACAAATATATCCAGATACAAGACTGCAGCTGAGCCTCAGCTATCAATAAGAAAGGCTTTGGAGATAAAGGATATATTTACATTTTTCAGTATTACAGTGTGCAAATTGATCACATATATAGTGATGGATCTGCAGGACTGTTCAGAGCGTTTGCGATGTTGGTAACGCACTTACGGCCCTCGCGAACACTTACACTAAGGCAGTAACACTTCCACCAAGGCAGTAACAAACACACCAAGGCAGTAACACTTATACCAAGGCAGAAACACTTACACAAAGGCAGAAACACTTACACCAAGGCAGAAACAAACACTTACACCAAGGCAGTAACACTTACACAAAGGCAGAAACACTTACACCAAGGCAGTAACACTTACACAAACGCAGTAATACTTACACAAAGGCAGTAACACTTACACCAAGGCAGAAACAAACACTTACACAAAAGCAGAAACACTTACACCAAGGCAGTAACATTTACACCAAGGCAGTAACACTTACACAAAGGCAGTAACACTTACACAAAGGCAGTAACACTTACACCACGGCAGAAACACTTACACCACGGCAGAAACACTTACACCACGGCAGAAACACTTACACCACGGCAGAAACACTTACACCACGGCAGAAACACTTACACCAGGGCAGAAACACTTACACCAGGGCAGAAACACTTACACAAAGGCAGTAACACTTACACCAAGGCAGAAACAAACACTTACACAAAAGCAGAAACACTTACACCAAGGCAGAAACACTTCCACCAAGGCAGAAACAAACACCAAGGCAGAAACAAACACTTCCACCAAGGCAGAAACAAACACTTCCACCAAGGCAGTAACAAACACTTCCACCAAGGCAGTAACACTTACATCAAGGCAGAAACAAACACTTACACCAAGGCGGAAACACTTACACCACAGCAGAAACACTTACACCACGGCAGAAACACACACCAAGGCAGAAACAAACACTTCCACCAAGGCAGAAACAAACACTTCCACCAAGGCAGTAACAAACACTTACACCAAGGCACAAAGACTTACACCAAGGCAGAAACACTAATCGCGAGGCCTCTAAAGTACATGAGGGGGAGAGTGGGAAAGGAGTTAATGGCTAATGCGCTCAGCGCGGGGCTCACGCTGAGCGACGAAGGAGCTCAGAGCAGGGCTCACGCTGACCCCCAAAGGTGCTGAGGCCGAGGCCTATAAAGAACACAGGGGGAGAGGCGCTCATTGTGAGCCACTCATCGGGAGACTCGCGATGAGTACCTAAGGTGATCATTGCAAAGCAGGAAAGCTGAAGTACACAGGGGAGAGGCTCGCAATGAGCGCCAAATGACGGCATGATATAGTGTTATACATTGTGTTTTCTGTCTATCTTTGTAGTATCTGTTGTTTGTCTCTTCCCCCCTCTACTTCCACCAAGGCAGTAACAAACACACCAAGGCAGTAACACTTACACAAAGGCAGAAACAAACACTTACACCAAGGCAGAAACAAACACTTACACAAAAGCAGAAACACTTACACAAAGGCAGTAACACTTACACAAAGGCAGTAACACTTACACCAAGGCAGTAACACTTACACAAAGGCAGTAACACTTACACAAAGGCAGTAACACTTACACAAAGGCAGTAACACTTACACAAAGGCAGTAACACTTACACCACGGCAGAAACACTTACACCACGGCAGAAACACTTACACCAGGGCAGAAACAAACACTTACACCAAGGCAGAAACACTTACACCAAGGCAGAAACAACACTTACACCAAAGCAGAAACACTTACACCAAGGCAGTAACACTTACACAAAGGCAGTAACACTTACACCACGGCAGAAACACTTACACCAGGGCAGAAACAAACACTTACACCAAGGCAGAAACACTTACACCAAGGCAGAAACACTTACACCAAGGCAGAAACACTTACACCAAGGCAGTAACACTTACACCACGGCAGAAACACTTACATCAAGGCAGAAACAAACACTTACACCAAGGCAGAAACACTTACACCAAGGCAGTAACACTTACATCAAGGCAGAAACAAACACTTACACCAAAGCAGAAACACTTACACCAAGGCAGTAACACTTACATCAAGGCAGAAACACTTACACAAAGGCAGTAACACTTACACAAAGGCAGTAACACTTACACCACGGCAGAAACAAACACTTACACCAAGGCAGAAACACTTACACCAAGGCAGAAACAAACACTTACACCAAGGCGGAAACACTTACACCAAGGCGGAAACACTTACACCAAGGCGGAAACACTTACACCACAGCAGAAACACTTACACCACGGCAGAAACACTTACACCAAGGCAGAAACACTTACACCACGGCAGAAACACTTCCACCACGGCAGAAACACTTCCACCAAGGCAGAAACACACACCAAGGCAGAAACACACACCAAGGCAGAAACAAACACTTCCACTAAGGCAGAAACAAACACTTCCACCAAGGCAGTAACAAACACTTACACCAAGGCAGTAACACTTACATCAAGGCAGAAACACTAATTGCGAGGCCTCTAAAGTACATGTGGGGGAGAGTGGGAAAGGAGTTAATGGCGAATGCGCTCAGCGCGGGGCTCACGCTGAGCGACGAAGGAGCTCAGAGCAGGGCTCACGCTGACCCCCAAAGGTGCTGAGGCGCGAGGCCTATAAAGAACACAGGGGGAGAGGCGCTCATTGTGAGCCACTCATCGGGAGACTCGCGATGAGTACCTAAGGTGATCATTGCAAAGCAGGAAAGCTGAAGTACACAGGGGAGAGGCTCGCAATGAGCGCCAAATGACGGCATGATATAGTGTTATACATTGTGTTTTCTGTCTATCTTTGTAGTATCTGTTGTTTGTCTCTTCCCCCCTCTCCCTCCCCCGCGTCTCTTTCCCCTGCTCTCCCTCCCCTGTGTCTCTTCCCACTCTCATCCCAGTGTCTCTTTCCCCCCACTCCCTCCTGTGTCTTTCCCCCTCTCTATATGTGCAGATATGGTACACTAATCACTAAATATTGAATGTATATAATGTGCAGATATGGTACCACAGAATGTTTTTATTTATATATAGGCAGATATGGTACACTAAATGTTGAATGTGTGTGTGTGTATGTATATATATATATATATATATATATATATATATATATATATATATATATATATATATATAAAATGTGCAGATATGGCAGACTTAATATTGAATGGATATATATAATGTGCAGATATGGTACACTAAATGTTGAATGGATATATATAACATGCAGATATGGTACACTATTAAATGGAGTAGAGTAATTCAAATGAATAATAAATGTTGCATTATAAATTGATACCTTTTTTAATAAAATGTGTGTCTAATAAACAAATACAAACTATATTAATAATAATAATAATAACAGCAACATATATATATATATATATACACACATACACACACTTATGTTTTATTTACGTCTATGTATGACAGACTGTTGTGCACACTGACTCATGTCTTTATGTCTTTTGACATGACACAAATGTGACCCCCCCCCCCCATATACAGACCTCCTGCCCTGTGTCCATGCCAGTCACACAATACCTGCACACATGTGACCCCCCCCACATACAGCCCCCCTGCCCTGTGCCATGCCAGTCACACAATGCCTGCACACATGTGACCCCCCATATAAAGACCCTCTGCCCTGTGTCCATGCCAGTCACACACGTGACCCCCCCCACATACAGCCCCCCTGCCCTGTGCCATGCCAGTCACACAATGCCTGCACACATGTGACCCCCCATATAAAGACCCTCTGCCCTGTGTCCATGCCAGTCACACAATACCTGCACACATGTGACCCCCCCCCACATACAGCCCCCCTGCCCTGTGCCATGCCAGTCACACAATGCCTGCACACATGTGACCCCCCATATAAAGACCCTCTGCCCTGTGTCCATGCCAGTCACACAATGCCTGCACACATGTGACCACCCATATTCAGATCCCTGCCCTGTGTCCATGCCAGTCACACAATGCCTTCACACACGTGACCCCCCCATATACAGACCCCGCTGCCCTGTGTCCATGCCAGTCACACAATGCCTGCACACATGTGACCCCCCCATATACAGACCCCATGCCCTGTGTCCATGCCAGTCACACAATGCCTGCACACATGTGACCCCCATATACAGACCCCCCTGCCCTGTGTCCATGCCAGTCACACAATGCCTGCACACATGTGACCCCCCATATACAGACCCCCTGCCCTGTGTCCATGCCAGTCACACAATGCCTGCACACATGTGACCCCCCATATACAGACCCTGCCCTGTGTCCATGCGAGTCACACAATGCCTGCACACATGTGATCCCCCCATATACAGACCCCATGCCCTGTGTCCATGCCAGTCACACAATGCCTGCACACATGTGACCCCCCATATACAGACCCCCCTGCCCTGTGTCCATGCCAGTCACACAATACCTGCACAAATGTGACCCCCCCCCCATATACAGACCCCATGCCCTGTGTCCATGGCAGTCACACAATGCCTGCACACATGTGACCCCCCATATACAGACCCCCCTGCCCTGTGTCCATGCCAGTCACACAATACCTGCACAAATGTGACCCCCCCCCCATATACAGACCCCATGCCCTGTGTCCATGGCAGTCACACAATGCCTGCACACATGTGACGCCCCCCCCAATATACAGACCCCCCTGCCCTGTGTCCATGCCAGTCACACAATACCTGCACAAATGTGACCACCCATATACAGACCCCCTGCCCTGTGTCCATGCCAGTCACACAATACCTGCACAAATGTGACCCCCCCCCCATATACAGACCCTGCCCTGTGTCCATGCCAGTCACACAATGCCTGCACACATGTGACCCCCCCCCCATATACAGACCCCCCTGCCCTGTGTCCATGCCAGTCACACAATACCTGCACACATGTCCCCCCCATATACAGACCCCCTGCCCTGTGTCCATGCCAGTCACACAATACCTGCACAAATGTGACCCCCCATATACAGACCCCCTGCCCTGTGTCCATGCCAGTCACACAATGCCTGCACACATGTGACCCCCCCCCCCCCCCATATACAGACCCCCCTGCCCTGTGTCCATGCCAGTCACACAATACCTGCACAAATGTGACCCCCCCCCCCCATATACAGACCCTGCCCTGTGTCCATGCCAGTCACACAATACCTGCACACATGTGACCCCCCCATATACAGACCCCCCTGCCCTGTGTCCATACCAGTCACACAGCTGTCATATAAAGGGCTGGGCGCCTGCCTAGCCTTGTGTCTATAGGTCCCATCTGTATAAAACGGGTGGTACAGTACCGTCTCCAGGGGTGATAGTCTCGATCTCCACTCCCATGTCTGCGCTGTGCTCCGGTCCTGGCTGCTGGCTCCTCTGATCACACTTACTGCTTCCCAGGCAGTGCCACCGGTTCTGGGCTGAGGGGCTAACGGGACAAGCAGATCCACCAATAGGAGCACTGCCTGGGAGGAGCTGCACCAATCACAGCCCGAGCCCTGCAGGAAGGGGAGAGGGGCTTGGAACAGAGAATGGGGGATGTGACTGCAGGGAATGCAGAATGGGAGGAAGAGGAGGCTGCTGTGCTACAGTTAGCATGGGGGAGGTGGGGCTGGAGTTAGGGATGAGCAAAACTGGCATGGAGGGAGATTGGGTTGGTCTGAGGGGAGAGCAAAGCTGGCATGTAGGGAAGAGCAAAGCTGACATGGAGGGAGGTTGGGTTGGTCTGAGGGGAGAGCGAAGCTGGCATGTAGGGAAGAGCAAAGCTGACATGGAGGGAGGTTGGGTTGGTCTGAGGGGAGAGCGAAGCTGGCATGCAGGGAAGAGCAAAGCTGACATGGAGGAAAGAGCAAAGCTGACATTAGGGTGGGTTTGGTTGGTCTGAGGGGAGAGCAAAACTGGTATGTAGGGAAGAGCAAAGCTGACATGGAGGGAGGTTGGGTTGGTCTGAGGGGAGAGCGAAGCTGGCATGTAGGGAAGAGCAAAGCTGACATGGAGGAAAGAGCAAAGCTGACATTAGGGTTGGTTTGGTTGGTCTGAGGGGAGAGCAAAACTGGTATGTAGGGAAGAGCAAAGCTGACATGGAGGGAGGTTGGGTTGGTCTGAGGGGAGAGCAAAGCTGGCATGTAGGGAAGAGCAAAGCTGACATGGAGGGAAGAGCAAAGCTGACATGGAGGGAGGTTGGATTGGTCTGAGGGAAGAGCAAAGCTGACATGGAGGGAAGAGCAAAGCTGACATGGAGGGAGGTTGGGTTGGTCTGAGGGGAGAGCAAAGCTGGCATGTAGGGAAGAGCAAAGCTGACATGGAGGGAAGAGCAAAGCTGACATGGAGGGAGGTTGGGTTGGTCTGAGGGGAGAGCAAAGCTGGTATGTAGGGAAGAGCAAAGCTGACATGGAGGGAGGTTGGATTGGTCTGAGGGAAGAGCAAAGCTGACATGTAGGGAAGAGCAAACCTGACATGGAGGGAGGTTGGGTTGGTCTGAGGGGAGAGCAAAGCTGGGATGGAGGGAAGAGCAAAGCTGACATGGAGGGAAGAGCAAAGCTGACATGGAGGGAGGTTGGATTGGTCTGAGGGAAGAGCAAAGCTGACATGTAGGGAAGAGCAAACCTGACATGGAGGGAGGTTGGGTTGGTCTGAGGGGAGAGCAAAGCTGGGATGGAGGGAAGAGCAAAGCTGGGATGGAGGGAAGAGCAAAGCTGACATGGAGGGAGGTTGGATTGGTCTGAGGGGAGAGCAAAGCTGACATGTAAAGAAGAGGAAAACTAGCATGGAGGAAGGGGGCTGCTGTACTACAGCTAGCATAGGGGAGGGAGCACAACTGTCATGAAGATATATACTCAATAATATGACATGTATATGAATAGTTAGGTGGGGAACTCATGGGATGGATCAATGCAGGCATGTCCTGGACAGACCAAATATACTGAATAATATATCTATATGGATAGTGAGGTGGGGTACTCATGAGACGAGATACGAGGAGGGAATGTATTAGAGTCTTAGTTGTTAGTGACAGTATGTGAGGAATAAAAGTGAGGGCAGGGTCCAGTAGAACCCCAAGACGAAGTGGGAGTGATGATGGCATTGTTGACAGTGAGAAAGACGTGAGGAATTGACGCTGGAGTAGATGGTGGAAAGATTAAGAGTTCGGTCTTAGACAAGTTGAGTTTGAGATGGTGGGCGGACATCCAGGAGGATATGCTTGAGAGGCTGTTGGAAACACGTGCTAGAAGATAGGGGGATACATCAGGTGCTGAGAGGTAGATTTTAGTGTAATCTTCATAGAAATGATACTGAGGTCCAAAAGATTTTATTAGGCTGCCAAGTGAGGATGTATAGATGGAAAAGAGGAGGGGGACTAGGACTGAACCTTGGGGTACGCCAACAGACAGAGGGTGAGGAGAAGAAGAGGTGCCAGAGAAGGAGACACTAAGGGCCCTATTAAATTATCCCTCTTAGTTCTCTCGGTGCTCGCAAAAGGCAGTTTTCCTGCTGTTTGCGAGTACCGAATCTCTCGCAGCCTGCTTTGCGATATGACTGAGAGAAAATGGCCGAGAATAGGCTCCGAGAGAGCTACGTAGCCTTAAATCTACGCATGATTCTCGCATATCGTAAGAATCCCTACGTGGACAAAAAGTCCACGCAAGGGATCCGAAAGCCTCTATGTGCTGCCTCGGAACAGCCCGAGACAGCAGTGTGAGGCTCCCACCTGACCCTATACACATCCCCATGCTGCAGGGGTCTCTATCAGGACCCCTGCAGCACCCCCACATTAACCCCTTGCAGCGGGGGTCCCCGATCTGCATAGATCAGGCCCCCCGCTGCATTTAAAACTTTTAAATTCCCCGCCGCGGCTCCTTAAAGGGTCCGCGGCACACTATTACCCAATCCTGGCCACGGCACCTAAAATTAACCCCCCTCTATGCTGGGGGTCCCGATCGGGACCCCCAAAGTGTCCCCACATTAACCCATTGCAGGGGGGGTCCCCAATCTGCATAGATCAGGCCCCCTGCTGCATTTCAAACTTTTAAATTCCCCGCCGCGGCTCCTTAGAGGGGCCGCGGCACACTATTACCCAATCCCGGCCGCGGCACCTAAAATTAACCCCCCTCTATGCTGGGGGTCTCCATCGGAACCCCAGGAGTGTCCCCGCATTAACCCATTGCAGGGGGGGGTCCCCGATCTGCATAGATCAGGCCCCCTGCTGCATTTCAAACTTTTAAATTCCCCGCAGCGGCTCCTTAAAGGGGCCGCGGCACACTATTACATAATCCCATCCGCGGCACCTAAAATTAACCCCCCTCTATGCTGGGGGTCCCCATCGAGACCCCCGAAGTGTCCCCATATAAACCCACTGCAGCGGGGGTCCCCGATCGGCACCGTAAAGGTCCTGAAAGGACTCGCACTAAAAATATTAACCCCAACTATAATTAACCCATTAACTCATGGTGGTCAATCCAGACCACCATAAGGCCTTAATTAACCCATTAACTCATGGTGGTCAATCCAGACCACCATAAGGCTCTATTTAACCCATTAACTCATGGTGGTCAATCCAGACCACCATAAGGCCTAAATTAACCCATTAACTCATGGTGGTCAATCCAGACCACCATAAGGCTCTATTTAAACCATTAACTCATGGTGGTCAATACAGACCACCATAAGGCTCTATTTAACCCATTAACTCATGGTGGTCAATACAGACCACCATAAGGCCTAAATTAACCCATTAACTCATGGTGGTCAATCCAGACCACCATAAGGCTCTATTTAACCCATTAACTCATGGTGGTCAATACAGACCACCATAAGGCCTTAATTAACCCATTAACTCATGGTGGTCAATACAGACCACCATAAGGCTCTATTTAACCCATTAACTCATGGTGGTCAATCCAGACCACCATAAAGCCTTAATTAACCCCATCAGTCCCATAAGGGTATATTATTACCATTATGGGCCTGATACAACCCAACATTAACCACATAAGTGCCATGATGGTCCTCAAGGACCATCATGACACTAACTACAAACACTACACTATAACCCCCAATAAACCATTTAATCTAAACTAACCCCCCTCTACACTAATCTATTAACACTTACTCTACCTACCTACACTACCTACCCCCTAATAAACCTCCCCAACACTCTAATTAAAGAAAAAAAAATATTACCTTACAGAAAAAAAAAAACCTACAGTACAGAACTCAAAAAAATACATTACAACCCCACCCCCCACTACAGAAAATAAAAAAATACATTACAACCCCACCCCCCACTACAGAAAATAAAAAAATTACACACCTGAAAAGGAAAGACAGATAAACACAATACAATACATACATATAATACATTACATACATGACATACAATACATGACATTACATACATTACATATAAAATATTAAATATAATATATTACATATAATATATTACATATAATATATTACATATAGTCCAAATCAAATACCCCCTATCTATCTAACATACAATCTATTTAATTTAAAATAAATCCTAACTATATCAAATACATCCCCCTATCTATCTAATATACAATAAATCCTAACTACATACACAGACCCTTATTCTAAAATAAAATAATTACAGTCCTAACTACACAGACCCTAATTCTAAGCTAAAATCAATAAATTAAGACCACTTACCTTTAAGATGTTGCTTCAGATCACTAACCTATGGGTCAAACAAAACAAAATAATTAGTACAAAACATTAACATCCAATAAATAAACATATACATTCTAAATAATATACTCACCTTTACAGCATGTCCCGTCATTGTTCAGCTCTTCCGGCGCGGCCCTGTTAAAAAAAAACACAATACATGAATACATTACTACAATATATAAACAATAAATAAAATACACATATAAACATCTAAATATACATTTAACTTACCTCCCCGCGATGTCCCCGGCCTTCTCTCCTTCAGCCCCGGCTGGGCCGCGGAACCATCCGCGCTCTAAAAAAAAAACGGAGGTCTGCACTGGCAGACTTCCCCGACGCTAATGAGCCTCCCGGAGTCGTTTCCGGGAGGAAATTGGCATTGGCGGCTTGTGATTGGCTGAAAAAGCTGTCTATCAATTTCAGCCAATCAAAAGTCGTCAATGTGTGTGCCAATCAGGATGGGATGCACCCCAATATCCCACCCTGATTGGCTAAAACACTTGTCTATCTTTCTGGGAACCAATCACAAGGCTCAGATGCCTTCAGCCAATCACTATGGGATACACCCCCACGGAGTGATTGGTAGAAAAAGCATCTGCGCATCCTGATTGGCTCCTACATTGACGACTTTTGATTGGCTGACAGCTTTTTCAGCCAATCACAAGCCGCCAATGCCAATTCCCTCCCAGAAACGACTCCTGGAGGCTCATTAGCGTCGGGGAGGTCTGCCAGTGCAGGCCTCCGTTAGTTTTTTTTTTTTTTTTTAGAGCGCGGATGGTTCCGCGGCCCAGCCGGGGCTGAAGGAGAGAAGGCCGGGGACATCGCGGGGAGGTAAGTTAAATGTATATTTAGATGTTTATATGTGTATTTTATTTATTGTTTATATATTGTAGTAATGTATTCATGTATTGTGTTTTTTTTTAACAGGGCCGCGCCGGAAGAGCTGAACAATGACGGGACATGCTGTAAAGGTGAGTACCGTATATTATTTAGAATGTATATAATGTTTATTTATTGGATGTTAATGTTTTGTACTAATTATTTTGTTTTGTTTGACCCATAGGTTAGTGATCTGAAGCAACATCTTAAAGGTACGTGGTCTTAATTTATTGATTTTAGCTTAGAATTAGGGTCTGTGTAGTTAGGACTGTAATTATTTTATTTTATTTTAGAATAAGGGTCTGTGTATGTAGTTAGGATTTATTGTATATTAGATAGATAGGGGGATGTATTTGATATAGTTAGGATTTATTTTAAATTAAATAGATTGTATGTTAGATAGATAGTGGGTATTTGATTTGGACTATATGTAATATATTATATGTAATATATTATATGTAATATATTATATGTAATATTTTATATGTAATATATTATATTTAATATTTTATATGTAATATATTATATGTAATGTATGTAATGTCATGTATTGTATGTCATGTATGTAATGTATTATATGTAATATATTATATTTAATATTTTATATGTAATATATTATATTTAATATTTTATATGTAATATATTATATTTCATATTTTATATGTAATATATTATATGTAATGTATGTAATGTCATGTATTGTATGTCATGTATGTAATGTATTATATTTAATATATTATATGTAATATATTATGTCATGTATTGTATGTCATGTATGTAATGTATTATATGTATGTATTGTATTGTGTTTATCTGTCTTTCCTTTTCAGGTGTGTAATTTTTTTATTTTCTGTAGTGGGGGGTGGGGTTGTAATGTATTTTTTTATTTTCTGTAGTGGTGGGTGGGGTTGTAATGTATTTTTTTATTTTCTGTAGTGGGGGGTGGGGTTGTAATGTATTTTTTTGTGTTCTGTACTGTAGGTTTTTTTGTTTTCTGTAAGGTAGTTTTTTTCCCCTGTAATTAGAGTGTTGGGGAGGCTTATTAGGGGGAAGGTAGTGTAGGTAGGTAGTGTAAGTGTTAATAGATTAGTGTAGAGGGGGGTTAGTTTAGATTAAATGGTTTATTGGGGGTTATAGTGTAGTGTTTGTAGTTAGTGTCATGATGGTCCTTGAGGACCATCATGGCACTTAGGTGGTTAATGTTGGGTTGTATCAGGCCCATAATGGTAATAATATACCCTTATGGGACTGATGGGGTTAATTAAGGCCTTATGGTGGTCTGGATTGACCACCATGAGTTAATGGGGTAATTTAGGCCTTATGGTGGTCTGGATTGACCACCATGAGTTAATGGGTTAAAGAGAGCCTTATGGTGGTCTGGATTGACCACCATAAGTTAATGGGTTAATTAAGGCCTTATGGTGGTCTGGATTGACCACCATGAGTTAATGGGTTAATTAAGGCCTTATGGTGGTCTGGACTGACCACCATGAGTTAATGGGTTAAATAGAGCCTTATGGTGGTCTGGATTGACCACCATGAGTTAATGGGTTAAGGCCTTATGGTGGTCTGGATTGACCACCATGAGTTAATGGGGTAATTGAGGCCTTATGGTGGTCTGGATTGACCACCATGAGTTAATGGGGTAATTTAGGCCTTATGGTGGTCTGGATTGACCACCATGAGTTAATGGGTTAATTAAGGCCTTATGGTGGTCTGGATTGACCACCATGAGTTAATGGGTTAATTAAGGCCTTATGGTGGTCTGGATTGACCACCATGAGTTAATGGGTTAATTAAGGCCTTATGGTGGTCTGGACTGACCACCATGAGTTAATGGGTTAAATAGAGCCTTATGGTGGTCTGGATTGACCACCATGAGTTAATGGGTTAAGGCCTTATGGTGGTCTGGATTGACCACCATGAGTTAATGGGTTAATTAAGGCCTTATGGTGGTCTGGACTGACCACCATGAGTTAATGGGTTAAATAGAGCCTTATGGTGGTCTGGATTGACCACCATGAGTTAATAGGTTAAGGCCTTATGGTGGTCTGGATTGACCACCATGAGTTAATGGGGTAATTTAGGCCTTATGGTGGTCTGGATTGACCACCATGAGTTAATGGGGTAATTTAGGCCTTATGGTGGTCTGGATTGACCACCATGAGTTAATGGGTTAATTAAGGCCTTATGGTGGTCTGGATTGACCACCATGAGTTAATGGGTTAATTAAGGCCTTATGGTGGTCTGGATTGACCACCATGAGTTAATGGGTTAATTAAGGCCTTATGGTGGTCTGGATTGACCACCATGAGTTAATGGGGTAATTATAGTTGCCTGGGGTTAATATTTTTAGTGCGAGTCCTTTCAGGACCTTTACAGTCCTTTGAGGACCCGCGAGGCGGGAAATTTAAAATTGAATTGCAGCAGGGTCACGATCGGTGCCGATCGGGGGCCCCCGCTGCAGGGGGCTAATGTGGGGACACTTCGGGGGTCCCGATGGGGACCCCCAGCATAGAGGGGGGTTAATTTTAGGTGCCGCGGCCGGGATTGGGTAATAGTGTGCCGCAGGCCCTTTAAGGAGCCGTGGCGGGGAATTTAAAAGTTTGAAATGCAGCGGGGGGCTATATCTATGCAGATCGGGGCCCCCCCGCTGCAAGGGGTTTATGTGGGGACACTTTGGGGGTCCCGATGGGGACCCCCGCATTGAAGGGGGGTTCATTTTAGGTGCTGGGGGGGTTTGGAGTACCCCCCACGGCAGGGCTTATGTGGGGGACTGCCGCGGAGGTCCCTTTTAGGACCCCCGCAGCACTTGATGAGGAGTGGGAGCCTGCGATATCATCTCGCAGGCTGTCACTCCTCATGTACATTTACGCAGTGTAGATACGTACGGCCCTGCTGCGTAGCTCATACGTTGCTCGCAGCAGGGCTAATTTAATAGCATTGTAAGTTAGAGAAACTTTGCAGTACGTAGGGCTTAAGTAGAAGCCTCTTATTTACGAGGCTGGAATTTAATGAGGCCCTAAATGTTCGGTCTTGTAGGTATGATGTGAACCATGAGAGAGCAGTGTCTCTGATTCCAAGGAAGTGGAGAATTTGGATTAGTAGAGGGTGATCAACTGTGTCAAATGCAGCCAAGAGATCCAGGAGAAGTAGAACAGAAAAGTGACCCTTTGACTTGGCTGTGAGAAAGTTATTAGTGACTTTTGTGAGAGCTGTCTAAGTGTAGTGTTGGGGTCGGAAGCCGTATTGGAAGGTGTCAGTAAGGGAGTTGGAGGAGATACATTGGGCAAGGCGATTGTAGACGATCCACTCAAATAATTTGGAAGCCAGGGGAGGTAGAGATATAGGGCGGTAGTTAGTTGCGGAATCAGTGTCAGATGAAGGTTTTTTTAAGAATGGGTGTAATTATGGCATGTTTTAGAGATGATGGAAATGTGCCAGTGTTAAAGGAAAGTTTGAAGAGATGTGTGAGAGCAGGGATAAGTGTGGTAGAGAGGGGAGGGATAAGCTGTGATGGAATAGGATCTAGAGGTCAGGTAGTAAGGCGAGAGGTTGATAGTAGGCTGGATACTTCATCCTGTGTTACAAGGTTAAAGGAATGCATAATGGTTGTGGGCTTAGGGAAGGTTAAATGCTGGGTGTTATCAGTTAGTTGAGAGGAGGGAGTGTGTGGTCCATGTTGAGAGGAGAGTTTGTTACAAATGTTTTAAATGTTATGCTTAAAATGGCTGGCAAAGTCTTCAGCTGTGAGACAGGAAGAGTCAGGAGGTGGTGGTGGGTGGAGTAGATTGTTGAATGTAACAAACGTTTGGGGTTAGAGGACAGTGTAGATATTAAAGATGTAAAATAGTGCTGTTTGGCAAGGTTGAGGGCAGAGAAGTAGGAGCGCAACATAAACTTGTAGTGGAGGAAGTCTACTGAAGTGAGTGATTTCCTCCATAGTCGTTTAGCAGTGCAGGAGCATCTCTGGATGTATTGTGCTTGTTTGATGTGCCATGGTTGTGGATGAGAGAGAGGGTGTCTGCGTGTGGTTATGGGAGCCAGAGTGTCAAGGGTGGAAGTAAGAGTCATGTTGTATTGTGAGGTGGCAGTGTCAGGACAAGTGAGATCAGCAAGGGGACTGAGAAGGGGTTGTAACACAGTGGAAAGGTGTTGCGGGTCAAGTGCTTGAAGGTTTCTGTGGGTAATGGTGAGCGGGATAGAAGAAGGGCAATGAGAGAAATATGTAGTGAGGCTGCAGGATAGAAGGTTACATAGTTACATAGTAATTACGGTTGAAAAAAGACTTTCAGTCCATCAAGTTCAACTTTTTAAGATCTCTGATCTGCCACATGCGGATTAGTTGTTAATTAATTGATCCAGAGGAAGGCAAACAGAAAAAACCCAAGTGAAACTTAGCCAATCGTCTCAAAGGGAAAAAAATATTTTTCTTCCTGACCCCAGATACTGGCGATTGGATTCCTCCCTGGATCAATACCCCTCTCTAATTATCCAGGATAACCCTGAATGCCCTTTTTGATTAGAAATAAATCCAGTCCCCTTTTAAATGTATTTATTGAATTCGCTGTCACCACCTCCTTTGGTAGAGAATTCCACAGATTAACTACCCTTACTGTGAAAAACCCTTTTCTTTCTTTAAGGTGGAATATTTTTACTTCTAACCTCAAAGAATGTCCTCTTGTCAGTTGAAAACCTCTTGGCACAAAAAGCTCACTTGACAAATCTTTATACTGACCCTGGATGTATTTATATAAGGTAATCATATCTCCTCTTAGATGCCTTTTTTTCTAGAGAAAATAAGCTTCATTTGGTTAGTCTTTCTTCATAACTTAGCCCCTCCATTCCCTTTATTAGTTTTGTAGCCCTTCTTTGTACCTTTTCCAGCTCTAAAATGTCCTTTTCATGTAGTGGTGCCCAAAATTGTACTCTATATTCCAAATGAGGACGTACTAGGGATTTTTATAGTGGCAGAATTATATTTACTTCCCTTGCTTCTATACCTATCTTAATACATGCTAATATTTCTTTTTTGCCTTTGCAGCTGCTGCTTGGCATTGAGCACTGTTACCTTGGTGGTTGTCCACAAGCACTCCCAAATCCCTTTCAATATCTGATACTTCTATATTTGTTCCAGTAAGTTTATAAATTGCATGGCTATTTTTCCTTCCCAGATGCATAACTTAAAAATTTTCCTTATTAAATTTCATCTGCCATTTAGATGCCCATTCCTCTATTTTATGTAAATCCCTTTGGATGAAAGGGACATCATTATCTGATTTAATTACCTTGCACAATTTTGTGTCATCAGCAAAAATGGAGAAATTACTTTCCAGTCCCACCTCGAAATCATTAATAAATATGTTAAAAAGGAGAGGACCTAATACTGAGCCCTAAGGAACCCCACTTACCACATTAGTCCAATCTGAGTATGTTCCAGTTACAACAACCCTTTGCTTCCTGTCTTTTAGCCAGCTCTCAATCCATGAGCCAATATTTACTGCAATTCCTATATCCCTTAGTTTGCACAATAGTCTTCCATGTGGCACTATATCAAAAGCCTTTGCAAAATCCAAAAAGACTACATCCACTGAGTTGCCTTGATCCAGGTTCTTACTAATATCCTCATAGAAATTAATTTGATTTGTTTGACATGACCTATCCCTCATAAATCCATGTTGACTCCTACTTATAATCCTGTTCAAATAAACAAATTATTGTATATTATCCCTTATGAACCCTTCTTCTACAATAACCTCCCTATCCCCTCTCTCCTTACTATCATGCGATCAGCTCCTGCTGCTGGTCTCTCCCCTGCAGCGGCGGCTTCTTGCTGTGTCCGGAAACGGCATATGCTAATGACGTGACGTCACATGAGCGTCACGTCATTAGCATATGCTGGTTGGGACACAGCCAGAATCCGGCGCTGCAGGGGAGAGAAGAGCAGGAGCTGATCGCATGATAGTAAGGAGAGACGGGATAGGGAGGTAATTGTCGGTTGTTGATAACGCCAACTGCTCGCTTGTGCGTTACCAACATCGCAAACATTCCCAACACTGACAACTATATATATGATGGACTATTCAGCCAGACAATAAATTGTAACTTTTCAACCTGTTCTCTGTCTTCTCCTACTTTCTTTTCCCTTTCCTAATTTATTCTCAAATACAAAAGTAAGAGATAAACCAAGCAGATATAGTTAACTTCATAAATGCCATAAAGCAGTACAAAAGAGTTGAAATCCCAATCAGAAAAATCCCCAAAACACAGAGGCGTCCAGCTACTATTAGGTCCATAGACCAAAAGAGAGCCTTTTTTTTTATAATGCAGGAAACATTTTCTTGCAAACTCCATCAATTTCCATTCATGCACTGCTACTTTTATAAGATGGTATAGGGTTCAATACGTATACCCAGTGGGCCTCAATCTTAGCTGACTTTATTGATGCTAAAGTTCTTTATTGCTTTTTTCAAGGTGAAATTTGAAATAGTCCATTTTATATGGTTAATTTCTACTCTTTTCCAGTAGTAGAACAAAGATAACAGCTTTATTGTTTCACAGCCTTTTAAAATGATCTTCTTAGGGGCCAATCAGAGTAATATTTAGGCGCAGCTTTATTTTGAAGTGTTTCTAGATCTTATAATTCAGCGAAACTCAAGGGATAATAAACAAAAATTCTTATTCCTTGTTACTTATTCTGAATCACGGCTTTATCCGAGATAGAGTAAAGTTATATCTAAAGGCAAAAAATTACAGATTGGAAATCCATTTAAGAATTAGAATATATATTTACCAAAAAGCCTTATATCAGAGCTATATTGATGTCAGAGCGTTGCTGTTTTTTAATGCTGTCACAACCTGTAGTGATATATACATTTTAGCACAGTATCATACTCTGCACCAAAGATTACAGAGGAGAAGAGAAGGTCTTCATCAAATGTGTCTATTGCACAATTATCTTTATCCATGAGCCTTTTATATAAAAAAAATAAATATATATATATATATTTATGATATTTTTACAGTGATATGCTGAATTAAGTGGCCCTCCAACACCTGGTTATATATATACTTATTCTGAGAACTGACACTCCAGGCTCCTGTCTTTCTTCTAGAGTGTTAACACCTGGAGGAACCTGAGAAAATGGGCCACGGGCTGGAAAAAGATTGTTTTGCCATTAAATGTGGGGCTTTCCTTCAAAAGAGTTACATATGGGACACTAGGAGGGATGGTGGGATTAATAGAGGGTCAGCAAGGAGGAGTGATAGTTACATAGTTACATAGTTACATAGTATTTAAGGTTGACAAAAGACTTTGACTGTGAAGAACCCTTTTCTTTCTTTGAGGTGGAATCTTTTTACTTCTAACCTCAAGGGATGTCCTCTTGTCAGTTGAAAACCTCTTGGCACAAAAATCTCCCCTGACAAATCTTTATACTGACCCTGGATGTATTTATATAAGGTAATCATATCTCCTCTTAGACGCCTTTTTTCTAGAGAAAATAAGTTTAATTTGGTTAGTCTTTCTTCATAACTTAGCCCCTCCATTCCCCTTATTAGTTTTGTTGCCCTTCTCTGTACCTTTTCCAGCTCTAAAATGTCCTTTATATGAAGTGCTGCCCAAAATTGTACTCCATATTCCAAATGAGGGCAAACTAGAGATTTGTATAGTGGCAGAATTATATTTGCTTCCCTGGCTTCTATACCCTTCTTAATACATGCTAATATTTTATTTGCCTTTGCAGCTGCTGCTTGGCTTTGAGCACTGTTACCTAGGTGGTTGTCCACAAGCAGTCCCAAATCCCTTTCAATATCTGATACACCTAGATTTGCTCTATTAAGATTATAAATTGCATGGCTATTTTTCCTTCCCAGATGCATAACCTTACATTTATTCGTATTAAATCTCATCTGCCATTTAGATGCCCATTCCTCAATTTTATGTAAATCCCCTTGGAGGGAAAGCACATCATTATCTGATTTAATTACCTTGCACAACTTTGTGTCATCAGCGAAAATGGAGACCCCACACTCCAATCCTACCTCTAAGTCATTAATAAATATGTTAAAAAGGAGAGGACCTAATACTGAGCCCTAAGGAACCCCACTTACCACATTAGTCCAATCGGAGTATGTTCCATTTACAACAACCCTTTGCTTCCTGTCTTTTAGCCAGCTCTCAATCCATGAGCAGATATTTACTGCAATTCCTGAATCCCTTAGATTGCCCAATAGTCTCCCATGTGGCACTGTATCAAAAGCCTTTGCAAAATCCAAAAAGATAGTAATGTTGGGTACTTATTCACTAATATATAAATAAATCAAGACCACATCCCATTGTGCACCCACCAACAAATCGTAACCACCTATTCCCCTTTTCCTCCCACTCATCCACCGATAGTAATGTTGGGTACTTATAGGATCGGACACCACTAACTTGATAAAAAGCTATACCAGATAATCTGAGACTAGAAAAAATAAAACTATACTGTATAACATGAAATTTCTCACGGGTAAGGTAGGACTAGTCATAGGATGTTGCAATGTGCTGGGAAAACAATGGGCTACACTGAATTATATGAGACCTTTTTCATAAGTGATATTGGAGTATATGTTGGAACAATAGGTTATACTCAATAAAATGAGAGCTCATATGATGGAGCGGGGTCCAGGGATGTTGTGAAATAAACGAATGACTGCGTTTTAATAATGTGAGATTTCTCACTAATGAACTCAAGTGAAGGCTACTCATAGGACGGAACAATGGCCTATCCTGAATAATGTGAGGTGAGATGGTTTGACACCTCTTATGTTATTGTTTGAAGCTTATTCACATAATGTTATTGTGTAAAGCTTATTCACATAACATTTGCATATACTGGTTGATTAGGTTGATTGTCAATTGGCAAAATGTGCCAGCTATAAATGAAGACTCACAATTGTTGTTGTTTAGTCGTTCAGTCTTGTCCGACTCTTCGTGAACTTATGGACCGCAGCACGCCAGCACCTCTGTCAGACACCTCCCTTCTGAGCTCCATTAAGTTTATGTTTATTGGTTCAATGATGTTATCTATCCATCTTCGCCTCACCCTTCTTGTGCCTTTAATCTTTCCCAGCAAAAGCATCTATTCTAGGGAATCATACCTTCTAGTGAAGTTTGTCTTGTTTTCCTATAGTATTGATTTTTTGGATCTCTTGCAGTTTTCGTCAACACCACAATTCAATATACAACCTTTTTGCACACCTTTACCTATCTTAAACCATTCTGTTCTTCCATGTTGGGTTTTGACCATGGGTTCTTGGTCCACATACAGATTCCTCAGGAGGTGGATCAGATGATCTGGTACTCCCATCTCTGTAAGAACTTGCCACATTTTGTTGTGATCCACACAGTCAAAGGCTTTAGAATAGTCTATGAAACAGAAGTACATGTTTTTTCTGGAGCGTTCTTGCTTTCTCTGTTATCTAGCGGACATTAACAATTTGATCTCTTCCTCTGAGGAAACAGGATTGCACATCTGGTAGTTCCCAGTTCATATATTGTTGGAGCCGAACTTGTAAGATCTTAAGCATTAACTTGCTAGCATGTGATATGAGTGCAATTGTTCAATAATTGGAGCAATCTTTGGTACTTGCTTTTTTGGGGATTGGGATGTAGATTGACGTTTTCCAGTTTATTGGCCATTGTTGAGTTTTCCAAATATATTGGCATAAGTCAAGCAACACTTTCAAAGCATCATCTGGTGGGACTTTGAATAGTTCAATTGGGGTTCCATCACCTCCTGCAGCCTTATTATTAGCAAGACATTCTATCTCACTTCACTCTCCAAGATGTCTGGCTCCAGGTCATTGGACAAACTACTGAGGTCATCACTGCTGTTAAGATCCTTCCTGTATAGATCGTCGGTGCATTTCTGCCATCGCTTCTTTATCTGTTCTGCTTCTGTTAAGTCCCTGACATTTTTCTCTTTTATCATGCCCACTTTGTCATGAAAGGTTCCTTTGAGATCGCTTGACTTTCCGATTTATCTTCTTTTAACACTTTACATCGCTCATTGTAGATTATCTCCTTGTCTCTTCTTGCTATCCTCTGGAATTCTGCATTCAGTTGGACAAATCTTTTCCTATCTCCACTACCTTTCACTTTCCTTCTTTCCTGGGCTACTTTCAAAGCCTCATCAGACAGCCAGAGCGACTTCTTACTTTTCTCTCTTTTAGGGATATTCTTTGTTGCTGTTACGTGGATTATGTTACAAACTTCAGTCCAAAGTTCTTCAGGCATTTTATCTTCTATGTCTGGTTCCTTAAATCTATTTTTACTTCCACTGCATATTCACAAGGGATATTATTTATTTTGTATCTACTTGGTCTGACGAAAATTCCCTCTTTTCTTCTGTTTGTTTCTGAACTTTGCAATCAGAAGCTCATGGTCTGAGCCGCAGTCAGCTCAGATCTTGTTTTTGCTGACTGTGTAGAGCTCATCCATCTTTGGCTGCAAAGTATATAGGGCCTCATTCTATTAGCGGCCGCAGCCGTTGCGGGGCCGCAAGGACCGGCCGCAAGCTATTCTGCTATTCTATTCCCTTACGGCCGGAGGCTCCGGCAGGCTTGCGGCCGTTGCCTTGCTATCTCTTGCGGCCGCTCGCGCCGGAGGAAATCCTTTGATCTAAAACGGCCGCAAGAGTTTTGCAATTCAATTGCTCCGGGAAACCTCTCTGCAAGGCTAAAAGCGAGCCGCAGCTTACTTGCAGGAAAGAGGTCTCGCTAGCACCAATTAAGCACATAAAATAGCTCAAATAAAGCCATCCTGCACTTTGAGAAGACTATAAAGGGATTTTAGGTGTTAGAAAAAATAGCACATAATTATCCTGTACTCAAATCCGTAAAATATTTTATTTTTTATATCCGTAAAATATCCATGTAAAAAGTCCAGAGTGCTTGGAGCACCTCAGACACACCCACGCCGCAGCCGGAAAATAAACAGTTAATTTGAACTCGGGTTTGGGCAGATGTGCAAGCTTGAGAGTGGGTTCCTTTTAATCCTCATGTCCCCCAATATGATCCCTAGCATTTACAGAGCTGTACAGTGCAGGCTTGAATTTATTTTTGAGTTTTTATATTTCTGAGATTACGGCCGGTTCCAAGATATGCGGCCGGCCGTAAAAGGAGATCCTTGCGGGGCCGTATAATAGAATCGCGAGTTAACTGAACCCCCGCAAGGAATCGCAGCCTTACGGCCGATTTACGGCCGCTAATAGAATGAGGCCCATAGTCAGTAAGATTTCTATGTTGTATATTTCTTAATTGTATATTGGGACAGTTGTCATATGGGGATTACTCTCTATTGAGTCTTCCAATAGAACTGAATAGAAATCTTATCTGAATCCATGTTTTTTCACAAGTATCCCATATTTTAGGAACACTGGTAATGTATATAATGCCATTAAAGTAAAACTAAATGTAGCTGTTACAAGGCTAGATCTATTCATTTAAACTTAACCTGTGATCAACAAATATGGATATATTTAAAAGCTAAACATAGAAAGTTAAATAATATACGTTGTTTTTTTTTTGCACTATTATTGCAACTGGAGGTATCACACTTGAAAAGAAGTGTTGGTGATTATTATTTAAGCACACTTTGTAAATAATAACTTGACAAGTAACTACATAGGTGGTCATATTACATTTATTTAAAAAAAATCCCCTACATTTTTATTTATTTTTATTTTATTTTATTTTTTTTGTGACATTTTAAGAGGATGAATAAAAGTAAAATTTTATAAGTATTGGTCTATTTCAAGTGGTCCTATGTTTAGCATAAAGAAAATAAAAGTCTGCCGTAAAAAAACAACAATTGCGCATACATTTTTTGACTTTCTCAAAAAGCACTGCATATGCACCTTTATAAAACAAGAAAGAACGGACATAAAACTCTTAAAAAGGCAGCAGCCATGGTTCTAATCTACAAAGTTGACTTTTAATGCATCCTCACTGTTAAACCCTGTAATATAGACATTTATATAAGGTGGGTGGGAGTACATCACAGCTCCAGCGCAGTATAGCCCATCTCTAGTACTAATAGAATGAGCTGCACTCCAGGATCACATTCATTCCATATATGGCCAATGTTTCATTATCACTGAGTGGGAAGTGCTACCAAGTTTGTCTTTATCCCACTATGCAGGAGCTCATTGTGATTATTCTATCAGATATAAAGCAGGCTGTATGGGCGATAAAAAAAGGAATAAATGATAGCACAGTGGGCGTGTGCAGTGAAAAATTTTCCAATGTGTGTTATGAATCTCACCCTTGGATATAGGAGATGTACTAAAACATCTAAACTATTTTATTTAATTTTTTTTTACTGTAAGGAGATAAATGCTCTTGTTCCTGTGAGGCAGATAAAATATTTTTCACTTTTGAAAAGCTGCAACAATATTAAATTAAATGTTAAAGACACATCTAAATTTCCTGGATTATGAATGCATCCGATAGAGGAGAATCAGTAGTGTATGAAGACATTTTTTGCATGAAAAAAATACCCGAAAAAACATTTAAACACTTACCTTGAAGCTAGCAAAATGTATTGTAGTTTCTGACAGTTAAAAATTACAGTAAACAACTCCCTTGAAACCCAGGCTAAATTAGCATAAAATACATCATTTGTTTTGGCCAATCAGGAGAAGGCTCAGGCAGCTGATACATTTGTATCCAGCGCTGGGGTTCCTGGCTATGCTATAAAGTCTCTCTACTAAAAAAATCAAACGTATCTGGCTGCTTCGACTCAGCGTATTTGATTATGTAAGCTGGTTGGTGTGCAAAGCTGGATTCTGGCTGCTTCGCCTCTGCATACTTGATTATGTAAGCTCCTTGTGGGTGTGCAAAGCTGGATTTTACTTTCCTGACTAACTTTGTAAGTACGCTTAACTTTTCTATATAACACATATTTTTTTGATAATCACTGCCTGTTTCTTACCAAACATTTGAAACCCAGGAAACGTATATATACCGTTAATGACCCACCCATTCAAACATCCCGATCAACCTTTCACCCAATCCCACTTCCTTTATGCTGCTAAAAATGCACCTATGCTCATGGCTTAAAGGCATATTTAAGTTTAATAGATTATGAATTCATCTGACAGAGGAGAATCAGTAGTATATGCAAACATTGTGATGTTTGCTAAATCTCTTGAGTTTGCAAGCAGCAGCTTTTGTTAGTTAACACCTATGAAAACCCCCCTCTAAAATTATCATAAAATTCATAATTAGTTTTAGCCAATCACAGGCCCTCCAATACAAAGTAATAATCAATGATGGCAGTTTGTGCTGGAAGGAATAATGGGATGTGTGGTCCCCTTGTGGAAGGAAGTGGGAGGAATCAGACATTGAGCTGTAGATCTCTGCAATAAGCTGCTGCTGGCTTGAGGGTTAAAATCCATATTTAAATACAGGGTTTCTATTGGTAGGTATCAGGTGCCTGTGTAAGCAGCTCTGAGGGTTTTATTTTTAAATAAAATAAACCTGTATGTGTAGAGAATGACTCCATGTAATGTGTGATTCTGATATAAGCAGCAGGTGTTAGATTAGAAAAAGGTAAACACAGGGCAACTTAGATATACCTGTAAATAGCTGCCAGTGTTATCACTAATATCATTTCTAAAGCGTGTGTAATAATTAAGAAACTATTTCTACGAATTTCCGTGTGCAGTGCGCATGCACGGCGCCAGATGCGCAAAGCACAGCACCAGCCAGAGGAGGGCACAGGATAAAGGGGGAAGAGACAGAGGGAGGAGGGGGGAAGAGACACTGGAAAGAGACAGAGGGGAAAGAGACATGAAGGAAGGGGGAAAGTGACACCTGGAAAGAGACAGAGGGGGAATGGGACACAGGGAGGAGTGGGGGGGGGGGGGGTAGAGACACGTGAGGAGGGGGGAAATAGACAGGAGGAAAGGGACACAGGGGAGGCGGGGAAGACACAGGGGAGGGAGTGGGGTGACGAGACACGGGAGGAGATGGTGGAAGAGACACAGGGAAGGGAGAGGGAAAGAGACACATCGAAGGGAGAGGGGGGAAGAGACAAAGGGCACTGAGAGGTGGAGAAAGAGACACGGGAGGGAGAGGGGGAAAGTGACACGAGGGGGGGGGGGAGACAGAGGAGGAAAGGAGACACATGTGATATACCATCATTTATGACACTTAAACGACTAGTCTTTTATATCATTCACAACGGGTGAAGTGGAAAATAAGTTTGGCTACCATTACATTATATAAATTTGAATATGCTGTCTTAGGTAGTGGTGCTCCAGTCCTCCATATTATATTATACTAGCGAATTGCCCGTCAAAAAATTACGGCAATAAAATTGTAAGTGAGCTAATGCTGTTTGGTGTATGGTAATCAAATAAATAATACATTAATAAAGTAATATAGTTACATAGTTACATAGGGCCTCATTCTATTACCGGCCGTAAATCGGCCGTAAGGCTGCGATTCCTTGCGGGGGTTCAGTTAACTCGCGATTCTATTATACGGCCCCGCAAGGATCTCATCTTACGGCCGGCCGCATATCTTGGAACTAAGCTGTGAAATATAAAAACTGAAAAATAAATTCAAGCCTGCACTGTACAACTCTGTAAATGCTAGGGATCATATTGGGGGACATGAGGATTAAAAGGAACCCACTCTCAAGCTTGCACATCAGCCCAAACCCGAGTTCAAATTAACTGTTTATTTTCCGGCTGCGGCGTGGGCATGTCTGAGGTGCTCCAAGCACTCTGGACTTTTTACATGGATATTTTACGGATATTAAAAATAAAATATTTTACGGATTTGAGTACAGGATAATTATGTGCTATTTTTTCTAACACCTAAAATCCCTTTATAGTCTTCTCAAAGTGCAGGATGGCTTTATTTGAGCTATTTTATGTGCTTAATTGGTGCTAGCGGGACCTCTTTCCTGCAAGTAAGCTGCGGCTCGTTTTTAGCCTTGCAGAGAGGTTTTCCGGAGCAATTGAATTGCAAAACTCTTGCGGCCGTTTTAGATCAAAGGCTTTCCTCTGGCGCGAGCGGCCGCAAGAGATAGCAAGGCACCGGCCGCAAGCCTGCCGGAGCCTCCGGCCGTAAGGGAATAGAATAGCAGAATAGCTTGCGGCCGGTCCTTGCGGCCCCGCAACGGCTGCGGCCGCTAATAGAATGAGGCCCATAGTAATTAAGGTTGAAAAAAGACTTTCAGTCCATCAAGTTCAACCTGTTAAGATCTCCTCTGATCTGCAATATGCGGAATAGTTATTAATTAAATTATTGATTAAATAATTATTAATAGTATAGTATTGGAGAATGAATAAAGAGTTAGTCCATCAAGTTCAACCTTTTTAGATCTCTATTGATCTTTTTAATGTGGACTATTTATTATTATTTGTTAATTGTTATTTGATCCAAGGGAAAGGCAAACAGAAAAAAAGAAAACCCATTGAAACTTTGCCAATTGTCTCATAAGGGGGAAAAAAAGCAAAATTCCTTCCTGACCCCAGAAACTGGCGATCAAATTTCTCCCTGGATCAATATTCCTTTGCTAGTTATCTAGGATAGCCTTGAATGCCCTCTTTATTTAAAAATATATCTAACCCCTTTTTGAAGTTATCTATCGAATTCGCTTTCACCACCTCCTTTGGTAGAGAATTCCACAGTTTAACCACCCTAACTGTGAAGAATCCTTTTCTTTGTTTAAGGTGAAATCTTTTTTCCTCTAACCTCAAAGGATGTCCTCTTGTCAGCTGAAAATCTCTTGCTACAAAAAGTTCACTTGACAAAGCCTTATATTGACCCTGGATGTATTTATATAATGTAATCATATCTCCTCTTAGACGCCTTTTTTCTAGCGAAAATAAGTTTAATTTGGTTAGTCTTTCTTCATAACTTAGCCACTCCATTCCCCTTATTAGTTTTGTAGCCCTTCTCTGTACTTTTTCCAGCTCTAAAATGTCTTTTTTATGAGGTGGTCCCCAAAATTGTACTCTATATTCCAAATGAGGGCGTACTAGAGATTTGTATAGTGGCAGAATTATATTTGCTTCCCTGGCTTCTATACCCTTCCTAATACATGCTAATATTTTATTTGCCTTTGCAGCCGCTGCTTGGCTTTGAGCGCTGTTACCTAGGTGGTTGTCCACTAGTACTCCCAAATCCCTTTCAATATCTGATACACCAAGATTTGCTCCATTAAGATTATAGATTGCTTGGCTATTGTTCCTTCCCAAATGCATAACCTTGCATTTATTTGTATTAAATCTCATCTGCCATTTACCCGCCCATTTCTCTAATTTATGTAAATCCTTTTGTAGGGAAAGTACATCATTATCTGATTTTATTACCTTGCACAACTTAGTGTCATCAGCAAAAGTGGAGACACTACATTCGAGTCCTACTTCAATGTCATTAATAAATATGTTAATTTTCTCCAACCTCTTTTGGATTACTTCCTGTGTTAACTAATTATTTAGTAAAGGTAGTGTAGCCCCATTATGTTGCAGTGTCCCAACCACTGGTACCTCCCTTGTGTATACCGAAGAAAAGAACCTATTTAGCTCATCTGCCTTTTCCTGGTCACTAATTATCAGATGGCGTGTGTCACATTGTAATGCTCCTATAGCTTCCTTCCTCGCCTTCTTCCCATTAATATATTAAAAAAATATTTTAGGGTTAGTCTTACTTTCCTTTGCAACTGACTTCTCATTTTCTATTTTAGCCAGTCTAATAGCCCTTTTGCAAGCCTTGTTGATTTCCTTATAGTCACATAAAGCTGCCTCTGTTCCCTCCTTCTTGTATAATTTAAATGCAACTTCACTTGCAGAGGTCCTGGGTGCATCAGCTTCCTGTGGGTAAACTTTTTATGTGTTTGTTGTGTGTATTTATTGTGTTTCTAATGTTTTTTGGGTCGCACAGGTTGCGTCCTTGTTTTCGAATCTCATACGTATTTTTCGGGAAATACGTAGGTGTTTGGTGGTGTTTTGCGTCTTTAGACTGCTGTAGCCTCGTTTTGGTTTTTTTCGGTGGCCATTTTTTCTCTCGCTTAGAGGATTTTTGAGTTTCTAAACTATTTTAAGTTAAATTGAGGTGTAACTTCGGTTTTCGATGTCCTGGTTGCTCTCTCTTTCTGTAGATAAGCTTTTTATGTATTTGTTGTGTGTATTTATTGTGTTTTTCATGTTTTGATGTGCGCGGGTTTCGGACGATTTTTGAGAGGTTGTAATGGGTTGTAATGTGTCTTGTATTTTCCTTTTGTAACTACGTAAATGTTGCGAGGTCGCAGTTGCTGGCAAAAAGTGCCTTTGGCTGCGCGAGCCCGCAAGCATCAGCAACAACTCGCATGCTCACAACTATATATGTGATATATATATATATCCTCTCACACAACATGTAAATCATCTCTAACTGTAGACTTTCCCAAGTACCCACTACTCTTCCTTTAAAGCCCTGCATTCCTACATTCCCTATTTTTTAGTTCACCATTTCTTAACATTGAAAATACATGTGCAGACAGCAGATAATATAATTTAAACAGTTTTTCAACGTTAATGACCATTGCTGTACCCCTCTCTCACCATCCTGAGCACTACTGAAAGGAAGTGAAAGATTACAAGTTATCTCAGGAAATCTTTTACTGCCTTCCAGTGGTGCTCAGGACAATTATGAGGTAAACTGTTTTTAAAATATATTTTCTAGCTAATGGTGCACTAAAAAAAAAAGGTTTAACATGAAAATTTCTTACAATGGCCCATTAAGTCTTTAGCGTTAAATAAAACCCTGCCTCTAGTGATAAATATATTATTTTCCTTAGAATTCACAACTATAAAGTGCCTCTGGTTTATGTTATTATCAGTCATTTAGGTATTCTGTTGTTCTGTTATTAGTTGAAACCTTGACATTTCCTTCTATTTAAATCCAGCAAAGTACAGCAATTACAAATTAAATAACAGGATATCTGCTTAGATATTATTTTATATACAACAAATATCACATATAATAGTTGTGGTAATTGCGAGTTTTAATCATGCATTGTTCAAATTTATGGGCTTGCGTATGTGCAATGAGCGTTGAAGGCGGTCATTGCGGGCGGCGTTCATCGTGAGGCTTGAAAGTTACCGGTTTGACAGGGGCTGCAATGAGTGCAGAAGCGCTCATTGCGGGGCTAGCAATGATCGCCGAAGGCGCTCATCACGAGACCTGTACGTGACGCTTGACGGAGCTCAATGCGAGACATGTACGAAAGCCATTCAGGGGCCGCCCCAAAAAATCTAATTGATTTGAAAATTAGCTTGCAACCTCACACACAGCACAGGGGGAGAGGCATGGAGCCTGTAAGAGAGGTTGCAAGCTAATTTGGTATTTAACTGGTGTTTTTTGACGGTCTCAAAACGGCGATGCGAGAAAAAAAATGGCGGGCATAATTTTTTTTCAAGCCTGCAAATCGGTTTCTGCAAATTGTCAATTTCTAAAGCCTGCAAATGGTTTCACACCTCTAAATGGAAACAGGAGCATAGAGGGGGGAAAAAGACACAGGGTAGGGAGAGGGTGTAAAAGAGACACAGGGGATGGAGATAAGGGGAAAAGAACCCAGACGAGGGAGAGGGGGCAAAGAGACACAGGAGGGAGAGAGGGGGAAACAGACATAGGAGGGAGAGAGGGGGAAACAGACACAGTGGAGAGAGAGGGGAGAAAGAGACACAGGGGTGAGAGAGTGGGGAGAGGCTCGCAATGAGCATTGAAGTTTGCGGGTTGACAGAGGCCTGCAATGAACGGCAAAGCTGCTCATTGCTGGCCTTGCGATGAGCGCCAAAGGTGCTCTTCGCAAGGCCCGTAAAGTAGAGGGGGGGGGGGGAGATGCTCGCAATGAGTTAGAAGTTAGAGGGGGGAGAGCCTCTCATTGTGTGGCAAACAGCATTGCCAGGCTTCACATTTTATTGCTGATTTATTGCTGTCATTTTTGACGGGCAAGTCACTAGTCTTTAAAGAATCATCTGTTCCTAGAAGCTATTTGTTACATTTTGTTCTCAATTGTACAGCTTATTTTACTGCACTCTGCCAACACAGTTGATTGTTAAAGGTATATCTCTGCTTATATCAGACACGCACATTACATTGAGTCATTTTATACACATACAGATTTATTTTATTTTAAAAAATTCTTGTTTTCCACATTCCAGAGCTGCCTACATAGGCACAGTGTACCTACCAATAGAAACACTGCATTTGGGTACAGGTTTTATCTCTTTACTAACCTTCAAGCTAGCAGCAGCTCAATGCAAAAATCTACACATCAGTGTCTGATTCCTCCTATTTCCTTCTACTAGGGGACTACACATCCCATGATTCCTTCCTGCACAAACTGCCATCATTGATTGTTACATTGTATTAAAATGTATTACTTGCCTGTGATTGGCCAAAACAAAATATGAATTTAATGCTAATTTTAGCAGGGATTTTCAGGGGTGTCACAAAACTCAAGAGATTTAGTAAACATCAGAGTGAGTTTGTAAGTGTTTATTTTGGCATTTGCAAATAAATGTTTGCATACACTGCTGATTCTCTTCAGATGCATTCATAATCTAGGAAATTTATGCCTTACATACGCCTTTATATAAATATTTTAACTAGAATAATTTTATAATCCATAATTAAATTATAATATAAAATTTACACTTCACTTGCTTCTAACAAGCCGTAGGATAAACACATTCTTACCTTCTCGGACCTCTCCCTTTCCTCCTCTGCACTATCATTAGAGGTGCCATATTCCACAACTCTGCCGAAATCCACAAGGTTGTGGGTTCACAGTACCTGTTCCTTAGACTCACAGCATGTCACCATCTGCTTGTTAGCTACATGAGACACTTGGGGCCTCATTCAATTGTGATTTAGCCAATTGACTAAAGCTCTATGTAAGCACATAGCATGTTTTTTTTACAGAAGTTTTTAGTTATTGAACTTCTATCCAAAAGCAAAGTCTTCACTAACTAAAAACTTCTGTAAAACAAATATGCTCTGTGCTTATATAGAGCCCTATTCAATTTGCTAAATCGCAATTGAATGAGGCCCTTGTAGTCTGAAGCTCTCTCCTGATGGGCATAGTTTTAGGTTACAACCGGGCAAGATTGCAACTCACATGATGGAGAACAGGAACAAAGGGGAGGCTCCAGAAGTATCTTATAAGTAGGTGAAGTGTAAGTTTTGTATATATTTAAGTTGAGGAGATAATTAAATAAAAAAATAAGATATTTATATAACTGCAGAATGATGATTAATTGGCATAAGAGCTCAAAAGTTAGCACCGTTTGAGCCATAACCAAGTACAGAAGAAAGGCTAGTCTCTTGAAAGATTACCATAGGCCAGAACAGGTCTCTGAAACCCTTGAGACCCTTGAGCATTTAAAAGAGCACATTTTTAAAAATGAGGGAGATTAGAACTATACTTAGTGTTTAAAATAGGATTAGAGGATCTCAAGCACTTGTTTTGTCTAATATTAAACTATACTCTTAAATTCGAGACTGAAATGTTTTACTTTTCATTTTATTTATCTTACAAACTACTGCCATTAGATGTTCAATCCAGTGAAGTTTCGGGAAATCCATGTGTTTAGCATTGTATGGTGCGCCCATCAAATATAGAATGTCTCAGTTTATATTATAAACTATTAACTTGCCCGTCAAAAATGACAGGATAATATTTAAAGTGTCTCTCCCCCATGTCTCTTCCCCCCTCTCCCTCCCCTGTGTCTCTTCCCCCGTTCCCTGTGTCTCTTCCCCCTCTCCCTCCCCTGTGTCTCTCCCCTCCCCTGTATCTCTTTCCCCCGCCCTCCCCTGTGTCTCTTTTCCCCTCTCCCTCTCCTATGTCTCTTCCCCACCCCCTCTCCCCCCGTCTCTCTCGCTTCCCTGTGTCTCTTTCCCCCATCTCCCTCGCCTGTGTCTCTTCCCCCTCTCTTCCTCCCCTCCGTCTCTTACCCCTCTCTCCCTCCCCTGTGTCTCTTCACCCTCTCTCCCTCCCTGTGTCTCTTCCCCCTCTCTCCCTCCCCTGTGTATCTTCCCCCTATATCACTCCCCTGTGTCTCTTCACCATTCTCTCCCTCCCCAGTGTCTCTTCTCCCCTCTCACTCCCCTGTGTCTCTTAATCCCCTCTCCATGTTTCTATCCTACCCTCTCCCCTGTCTCTCTCTCCCTCATGTCTCTCTCCTCCATGTCTCTCTCCCCCACCCTCTCCGCATCCACGGCTCATGACGCGCATTGACAAACACGGGCAAACAAGCATTGACATTACATAGTGTGTAACCTCCCACTGCCAAATGCGCATGTGCGGCGGGAGAGTTACACACAACTATTATATGTGATCCCTTAATATTCTAAAAGATATTCAATCTGCACCTACAATCGTAAGGGAAACCAAAGAAGATGAATCACCGATGGACACAGCTAAATGTTTAGAGATAAACAAATGTCTGGTCTGTGAATAACCACCTCATGAGGTTAGGGGTCGTGTAGCCTTGTTTTTTCGGCGGCCATTTTTTTCCGCACTTATGTGATTTTCGAGTGGTGAAACTCTTCAAATTCTACTTAAATTTGCGTGCAACCTCACTTCCAGACGTCCTGGCTGTCCCCCCATGCTTTGTGTGATGTTTTTTTCGTGTTTTGGATGTGCGCGGTTTGGCCGTTAACTTCGTATTTTTTGTACCTCGTATTATTTATTTTTTCAAAGTGCTGCGTGTCATATTTTTTTTGTTGTAAACGCGGCTATTCTTTGCAAAATGTTACGGGCCGTAATTTTTGTAGGCGATTTTTACAAAGTGCTACGGGTCTCGCACTGTGAATTGTGTAATTGAGCGTTGTGTTGATCTGTAGTCCCGTAGGTCGTAGGTATGATGCTTAAGTCGCGTATGTGGTCGTAGGGATGAGCGCCTATGGCGCTCATCTCAACCAGCGCAAGGAGCACCTCATGAGCCCGCATTTTTAATGTTTCTTTACCAACTTATTTTGGCAAGCCCGCACTGCTGAGAACTATATATGACTGATATGAATTGTAAGGCAAGTTATGCTGTTTGGTACACAAAGTAAGTATTTTGGTTGTGTGAGTACCTTCGGCGCTCATTGCGAGCATCTTGGTTGGTGTATGTTTGGTTAGGAGAGCTCCTATGGCTCATTGCAAGTTTTGCGCTCATGGGCTTTTGTGTAGTGTTAATAGACTGTCTGTGTGAGGTTAAACCGTTTGTTTAGCTGTGTACTTCCGCATTTTGTTTTTTTGTACTTTTTGTACTTTTTTATTTATGGGCCGTAATTTTCATAGTCTACGGGTCTCACACTTTGAATTGTGTATTTGAGTTTTGTGTTGAAGTGTAGTTCCGCGGGTTGTAGGTATGATGCGCAAGGCGTGCGGGGTCGTAGGGATGAGTGCCTACTGCGCTCATCTCCACCAGCGCAGTGAGCGCCTTTGGCGCTACCTGCCTAAGTCCTACGGGCCTGCAGTTTTAAGGTTGCGATACCAACGGATTTTGGCAAGGTCGCGCTGCTGAGAGCTATATAAGTGATATATATATGACATATATAGTTGTCAGTGTTCATAACGTTTGCGATGTTGGTAATGCAGTTGCGTCACTCGTGAAAGAGACATATGGGAGGGAGAGGGATGAAAAGATACACAGGGGAGTGAGGGGGGAGGCGTCACAGGGGTGGAGGAGAGTCAGAGGGGAAGGGAGAGGGGGAAACAGACATGAGGGTGGGGGTTAAAAAGAGACACAGGGAAAGGAGGGGGGATAGAGACAAAGGGGAGGGGGAAAGAGACACAGGGGAGAGGGGGGAGGGAGAGCCAGGGGGTGGTGGAAGAGACACTGGGAGGGAGAGGGGGGAAAGAGACACAGGGGAAGGAGAGGGGGAAAGAGACACAGGGGAGGGGGGAAGAGACACAGAGGAGGGACGGGGGTAGGAGACACCATGGAGGGAGAAGAGGGGTAAAAGGAGCTACAAGGGAGGGAGAGGAGGGGGGAAATGAGACACAAGGGAGGAAGTAGACAGGGGGAGAGACTGGTCTCGCAATGAGTGCCGAAGGTGCTCACATCATTGCAAACAGCATTGCCAGCCTTAAAATTTTATCTCCGTCATTTTTGATGGGCAAGTAGCTAGTATATATATATATATATACTAGCGAATTGCCCGTCAAAAAATTAAGGCAATCAAATCGTAAGTGAGCTAATGCTGTTTGGTGTATAATAATAAAATAACTAATAGAATAATAAATTAATATACTTTACCTTATTTTGAAGTAATATATGCAGGAAGCATTCTGTTGAAGAGCTGACAATCTGTTTTGATGTTGCTGCAGCATTAGTGCTGTGGAGCTGCTGTGTAAGCGTGGTGAATGTGTGCAGTGTAATAGTGTGCGTGCGCAAGACAAAACCGTTAGCGTAGCTGTGTACTTCCGCATTGTATAAGTTATTGTTCTAAAATGGCGGCTAATGTGTGGTATGCGGATGTGGCTGATTTAGCGTCTTTCGTTTTGCGGCCATTTTTTCTCTCGCTTAGGTGATTTTCGGGTGTTTAAACTCCCAAATTTGTACTTAAATTGCGGTGTAACTTTACTTGCAGAGGTCCTGGGTGCACCACCTTGCTGTGGGTAAGCTTTTTATATGTTTGTTGTGTATATTTATTGTGTTTCTAATGTGTTTGGGGTCGAGCGGGTTGCGTTTTTGTTTTCAAATCTCGTATGTGTTTTCCGGCAATTCCGTAGGTGTTTGGTGGTGTTTTGTGTCTTTAGACTGCTGTAGCCTTGTTTTCGTTTTTTTCGGTGGCCATTTTTTCTCTCGCTAAGAGAATTTTTCAGTGTCTAAACTCTTTTATTTTTAGTTAACTTAAGGTGTAACTTCAGTTTTTGAGGTCCTGGATGTCCCCTCTTCCTGTAGGTAAGCTTTTTATGTATGTGTTGTGTGTATTTATTGTGTTTTTAATTTTTTTCATGTGCGCGGGTTGCAGACGATTTTTGCGAGGTCGTAATTGGTCGTAATGTGTCTTTTATTTTTTTGCGAAGTCCGCAGTTGCTGACAATCAGCGCCTTCGGCCCGAATATAAGCCGCACCTGCATATAAGCCGCACCTGTAAAATTCAAGGGGATAAAATAGAAAAAAGTAAGTACTCGAATATAAGCCGCACCCTTAAAATTGGAGAGAAAAAGACTCTCTCCAAGTGATAAGCCATTGCAAGAAACAGGCTTTCTATTAGTACTGTAACTTCTTTTGCAGGTTACAGACCTTACAGGGTGTTAGATTAACTAAAACCGTAAATCGCTATTCAATACCGCAGTCTAAAGCACGAAAATCGGCAGTTATTTCACGTTTGCGAATATGCACCCTTAACTCTCAAGCGCACAAATCGGCCATCATTTCACGTCCGCGAATATAAGCAGCACGCGTAACTCACAAAGCCCACAAATCGGCAGTCATCTTTTTACGGTCCCGGATATAAGCCGCACCCGTAACTCGTAAACTCGCAAATTGGAAAAAAGGTGCAGCTTATATTCAGACCATATCATACAATCTAAATATATATATATATATATATATATATATATATATATATATATATATATCCCCTTCTTGATCGCTACCATGTCATGGCTTTTGTACCTCAGTGAAGCTGGGAGCTATACCATGTAGGTTCACCCAAGATGGGCAGGTCATAGCATAGAGGTCAGACAAATTGCGGTCCCCTGGATTAGGAACTGGCAACCCACTCCGGTATCTTTGCCATGAAAACCTTATGGATGAGCGCAACCAGACATACAATGTGCCTGGTGTGATGCTGTCCATAGGGTCACGAAGAGTCAGACACAACTGAACGAACCACTGAAAAATAAAATAAAAAATATAAATATATATATATATATATATATTAGAGCACAGTTGTAATCTTATAGTTTAGGTTCTCTTGAACACTCCATTAAAAACTTATTTAATGTGTTGGTTTGATGTATCTGTTTGAAATGTTGTATTTTAGGAGGGATTGTGATCTGTTTTTTTTTTTTTTTGCCAACTTTCATGCAATTTTGTCCAGCTGATTTATTCTAGATTTTGGATTGATTAAATGTATTTTTTCGCATATCAATTTTTACTCAATTGACGTATTGGATTTGTTTGAAATTAGGCAATATAATAATGATATAATAGGCCTCCAAGCCTTTTTTGGATCTTTTAGTTGGCGTTAGGCAGTTTTGAGATAATGTCATCGGAAACATCATGGATGAGGTCATTTTTCATATTACATGTAATGTCATCAGTGATGTCATAGTTGATGTCATTTATATTGAATGTGATGTCATGAATGATGTCATCAGAAAAACCTTTACAGGAGTAGGGGCATTAAGGTTGCGTGCTACCTGCATTTTTCCAGCCTTAGGTTGCCCCATTCTGCACTGCAAACTTTTGCCTATATACAGTGAGTACACCACACACATTTTTGTAAATATTTTATTATATCTTTTCATGTGACAACACTGAAGAAATGACCCTCTGCTACAATGTAAAGTAGTGTGTACAGCCTGTATAACAGTGTAAATTTGCTGTCCCCTCAAAATATCTCAACACACAGCCATTAATGTCTAAACCGTTGGCAACAAAAGTGAGTACACCCCTAAGAGGTAAATATCCAAATTGGGCCCAAAGTGTCAATATTTTATGTGGCCACCATTATTTTCCAGCACTGCCTTAACCCTCATGGGCATGGAGTTCACCAGAGCGTCACGTTGCCACTGGAGTCCTCTTCCACTCCTCCATGATGACATCACAGAGCTGGTGGATGTTAGAGACCTTGCACTCCCCCACCTTCCATTTGAGGATGCCCCACAGATGCTCTATAGGGTTTAGGTCTAGTGACATGCTTGACTACTCCATCACCTTTACCTTCAGCTTCTTTAGCAAGGCAGTGGTCATCTTGGAGGTGTGTTTGGGGTCATTATCATGTTGGAATACTGCCCTGCGGCCCAGTCTCCAAAGGGAGTGGATCATGCTCTACTTCAGTATGTCACAGTACATGTTGGCATTCATGGTTCCCTCAATGAACTGTAGCTCCCCAGTGCTGGCAGCACGCATGCAGGCCCAGACCATGACACTCCCACCAAAATAATTAAATACCCTGCTGATTTTGAACGCTTGTCCACTGACAAAGGAGTGATGAGTCTATAATTTTAATGGTAGGTATATTTTAACAAAAAAGTAATAAATTGATTTGCAGGTCAGTGAGGGAAATACGTTTTTGATCCCCTATCAATCAGCAATATTTCTGGCTCCCAGGTGTCTTTTATACAGGTAACAAGCTGAGGTGCTCCTAATCTCAGCTTGTTACCTGTATAAAAGAAACCTGTCCACAAAAGTAATCAATCAGATTCAAAATTCTCCACCATGGCCAAGATTGTAGACCTACACAAGGCTAGAATGGGCTACAAGACCATCGCAAAGCAGCTTGGTGAGAAGGTGACAACAGCTGGTGCGATTATTCGCAAATGGAAGAAACACAAAATAACTGCCTGTCTCCGTCGGTCTGGTGCTCCATGCAAGGTCTCCTATCGTGGAGTTTCAGTGATCATGAGAACAGTGAGGAATCAGCCCAGAACTACACGTGAAGGACTGAAATCCTGCAGCGCCCGCGAGGTCCCGCTGCGATTGAAAGCACATGTACAGGCCCAACTGAAGTTTGCCACACATTGTGAACACACAAATGATTCAGAGGAGAACTGGGTGAAAGTGTTGCTGTCAGATCAGACCAAAATCGAACTCTTTGGCATCAACTCAACCGAATGCTGCCGCAAGAACACAATCCCCACTGTTAAACATGGAGGTGGAAACATTATGCTTTGGGGGTGTTTTTCTGCTAAGGGGACGGGACAACTGCACCGCATCAAAGGGACGATGGACGGGGCCATGTACCGTCAAATCTTGGGTGAGAGACTCCTTTCCTCAGCCAGGGCATTGAAAATGGGCCGTGGATGGTATCCCAGTATGACAATGACCCAAAACACACAGCCAAGGACAACAAAGGAGTGGCTTAAGAAAAAGCACTATAAGGTCCTGGAGTGGCCTAGCCAGTCTCCAGACCTTAATCCCATAGAAAATCTGTGGAGGGAGCTGAAGGTTTGAGTTGACAAACATCAGCCTTCGAAACCTTAATGACTTGAAGAAGATCTACAAAGAGGAGTGGGACAAAATCCCTCTTGAGATGTGTGCAAACCTGGTGGCCAACTACAAGAACCTTGTGCTATTAATTCAAAGACCTACCATCACTTTCCCTTTTAATATTAGTACAGTAGTGTCTTTTTATATGCATTAAAATAGCTACGTATTGGACTTTAACCCCATTGCGGGACCTTTCGAGCACACGTTGGGCTTTGGGCTCCATTTGTGTGTTATGGGCTTGCTTGTGAGTGAATTCTTTGCAATTTAATAGCTAAATTGAACACGTATCGGTTACGGGCTTAACAGATCAAAGGATTTACGGTCGTGAAGTTCAACGCTGCGTATTAACCTGCAAGTCGTCTGAGGGCAGTGTTACAGGGCTAATTAAATTGTAAAAATCCCTAAGATCTACGTTACGGGCTACGTTTTACCAAGTAGCCCAAATTTAATGTGGCTCTTGATCTTCTTATTTTTATGGATGGTGCAGATTGTAGAGTTTGACAGCTTTAAATCTGCTCCAATGTCCACTTGGTGTACTCCTTTTTTAGAAGCGGTTCAGCAACTGCATCTTCACATCCAGAGAAATACAAGGGAACATGAAAAATATTCTGTACCTTGTCTCTTAATGGGGCTTTCTGGTTGTCCAAGCTGTCACTTTTCATCTCTTATTTTTTCCTGTCTGCTGCTCTGTCTCTCTTAATGCTTTTGTGCGGTTCTGAGCATAAAACAGGGTCCCGTAATCAAAAAATAGTGGTATAGAGGGGTTTAGCGAGGAATTACAGCAAAACAATGCTATAGAGAATCAGCGCTAAAATAGGTAGCATTAAGCGGGGTATACCCCCGCCCAGTAGACAGTATTTATTGTGAAAAGAAAAGCAAAACTTACTCACTTGCAGAAACACCCTCTCTATACCTGGGTAGTTTGTCTGTCTCAAAAACCAGAAAAATAATAAAGTTGTATATTAACGGCATGAACTATTTCAGTCTCTCTTTCCTGCAGGACACTTATCCACTGTCACAACCCATTATAGTGGGTAGAGCACTGGCCCTCCTGTCTCTGCAGGTGCTCTCTCCTAGGAACCCTTGATAAACAATGTTTACACTTCAGTGGGGGTGTATAAAAGAAATCATAGGATTTGGTACCTTGTCTACAGAAGGCTGTAGTACTAAGTGGTGGTTCCTGGTTGCAGTAAGTGCATGTCTCTGGCTTTGAATGCAAGGCGTTCCTTTTAACCACCTCTGGGGGTAAACTTCCCTGTTCAAAAGGGTGCTGGTGCATAGTCTACAATACAGTGCAGCTTCTCTCTCTCAGGTTTGTGTATCCAGTAGGTCCATACACTTGCATCTCCAGTAACCAGCAGTATATCATGCAATAAACAGCGTCCAAAAAAAACACACCTTGTGCATTTGTGCAAACAAACTTTCACACAGTTCGCTCTATAGGTTCTAAAAACTGCAGCAATCCAAAAAGCTCTCTCTGCTAGCTGTAACTTCCAGGCTACTCAAGCCTGTGTACTCAGAGCCTAACTGGCGGGGCACACCCATCTTTCAGTGTGTCTCTTTTAAGAGCAAAAAACACACCTGCAGCTGGTGAGAAGTCTTCATATCTCTGTATCTTGCACCAGCCTCTGGGGGGCACTCTGTCACACATTCTCCCCCTTGACTCCACAAGATGAGGTCTAGTGACCTGTGCCAAGAGGCCATAAATGCTATACATGGCATCCACATGGTGTAGACGGGACTGTAGCTCCAGGCCTAAAAATTGCAACTCATTGTTCAGTAACCTCAGCATCTCTGTGAGATTCTCTGTAAAGTTTTGGACTAGAGCATTTTGGTCAGAGGGTTTGTTCTGCAGCTCTTGCGTCATACAACTGATCACTAAAGCACTTCTGTGTCTCATCTTGTAATTTGAGATTTTTCTCATGCTGTATTTTCACGTCTGCTGGCTTATGAAGTTTGACGACTTCTCTCGCCAACACGTCAACATCACTCAGTTGCTCCTTTAACACAACTAGATGGGGTTGGTGTCTGGCTCAGGTGGTGGCTTGACCAGTCTGCGTAACACTTGGTCAAACTCTGTGACACTTTGAGCTGGTCGAGCTCTCTTCTTCAGCTCTTTATGCATACTTCAACTCTCTCTTATTAGGTTCATCATCATCAACATCGTAAGCATCATTATGGGATAGCAACTTCTTTGACTGTTCCTCTTCCCACTGTTCCTCACAACTAATTTCACAATCCTGCAAACTGTGCCCATGGTTTACGAAGAGCAATAACATGGCTCTTTCCAGGTGCTTTGTTCCTGGTGCTCGAATAGACTGGCTGATAACTCTCACAAAGCTGTATCATCTTCATACAGCCACACATTTTCTTTCATAGGTGCCACAAGCATGACCTCTCTCAGGGCTGCTTCTAGATCTTGGATCTGCACCTCGTCTGTCTCATTGATCACAGCAGGCTTCTTTTGTATCACAGTGCTTCCAATCCTGCAGGGTCTGTGACTTTATTTCTGCTAGGAGGGATCTCTCAGTAATTTGGCCTCGCAAGAATTTCTCCAGCTGTTCGGCAACTTCAGGCTTACAGTCTACCCATAGGCTTCAACCCTCTTAGCAGCTTTCCTGATGTTTGGATTTCTGAAACAAACTGGTGATTTCAGCATTCTCAGCTCTCATTTTTTCCCTCTTTTAAATTATTTTCTTCTTGCTTTTCTTCTAAGTCTTCTAAGGCTAAAGCTTTTTACCTTTCTTTGCTGCCTTTAGAAGCAGCTTCTCCTCCTTAACTAGTTGCAAACCCAGTACACTCTGCTTACGCTGGATATTTTGCTGCATGTTCAGCTGCACATTCTCCCCTGTCTTTTTCATCAGGTCCTCCCTGAATACTACTAGTGGCTCAGCCATTCTTTCTTTCTCCATCTGTCTCTCCTGTACAAACTCCTGCTCTATGCTTTGCATATGAGCTTCCTGTAGACATTGCTCTGTATTTATCGCAGCAAATTTTGTACACAGTTCCTAGAGGTCAGTGATAGTTTCTTCGGGACATGCATCACTCTGAGCCAACTGTGTCTCCATATTGAACAGATCTGTCACCTTCTGTCCTTGTGGAGTATGTAACAGCAGCTTCTTCTTTATCATAGCTGCAGCCTTCTGCTTCAGGGATTCTTCTATCTCTTGTAGCTGAGAGGTGGAATTGGTGATCTCTGCTTCTCTCTGGGATACACTATTAGTGAGGAGATTTTGCTTCTCCTGTTTACGGAGTTAGACGCAGTATTCAATACCAAAGCCTTGGCTCTTTTAACTTGTCCTTGGGAAGACTCTTCCTCTGCTCCCAAAGAGACGTCTGTGTCTTCTTCCTGTAGGACACTCTGTTGTCCTCAAACATAGGCTTCCTTCTCCATTCAGAAATGTAATCTGGCATCATCTTGACACACAATTTTTCCTTCTTGCTATATTTGTTTCCCCTCTTGCCTCTCCTTCTCCATAGTGCTTTGTTTAATCACCGCCAGAGACAGAGAGCTCATGGGATATTTTACAATTTTATTAGGATACTTCTCCATGCTCCTATCTTTCTTATCTTTAGTATGGATTCCAGTTTCTTCACCAAACCTGGGACATTCTTCCTTAGTAATAACACTGGCTGCCCCCATCTGTTTGATCTCCACTTTCTCTTGGTCAGAGATCTTTGTCAGACATTTTCTTTCTCTTGTATCATCCTCCACCTCAGGAGTATTCATCAGGGACAGGTGGTGTCTGTCCAGGATTCTTTGGTGGCCTTTTTATTGGTCTTACACATAAGGTTTCTGTCCCGGTATGGGTTCAAATCTTCCCCAGTGTCTTGACCAGCATGCTTCATACTGAGGCTAGTTTTGCACCCAGTTAATGACAACACCTTGTCCTTTTCTCTTTTCGACATTTGAACACAACAAGAGTGACTTTCATAATATCATCTTGCTCAAGGGATAAAGCTTTTTTGACTCAACTAGCAGTCTCTTTTACGCTTTCAGCTGTCTCTTTCACAATCTCATTCACTTCCTCTGCAGTCTCTTTAGTCGCTCCTGCAGGCTCCTCTGCCAGCATGCCAGTTCTTTGCTTGTTTAGCTTTGACCATACCAAGTAAACGGCTTTTCAAAGTAGAACTCCAATGGTGATTCCATAATGTTTAAAACGAGATCTCTAATTGCAGTCCAGTTACCTTTTTCCTTTGTTGTTCTCTGGCTAGCTTGTTGCCCAACTGAAACCTTTGTGCTAGCTGTAAGGTAAGCCTTCTGGTCTTTCTGGGAGTCCTTTCTCAACCTCTTGACCTGTACCCTGATCTGGGGTAGAACATGCTATTTTTCAGAATTCCATATTTCATCATGGTCATATTTATCCAGAAGACAGGAAGGTTGCTGTCTAGACTGTGAATTCCACACTGTTCAGTAGCTTTTTCTGGGCACCGCAACACAGGCTCTTTTTGTTCACAAACTTCTACTGGGGGAATCTCTGTTCTCTGACAGACCTGGTAACTCCAACTCTGTCAAGGATTTCCACTTTTAGGTCATCATAGTTCATTGCCTTTTCTGCATCCATATTTCTGTAAGCTTTCTGAACTTCACCAGACAAGTAAGGGGCAATGATGCTGACCCAGTACATTTTGTCCCATGCCGCCCTAGTGGCCATTCTTTCAAAAATCGAGAGGTATATTTTTACATCATCATCCTCAGTCATTCTTAGAAGAATGGAAGGTTCTGTTTTTAAACATAAAATCAAATGTACATAATGCTTGTTTCCAAAGCACCCACACATGATTGAAAACTTGCAAACTTACACATATATACATATACTCTTTTTACATAGCACCCAGTCCCTTTTTACACCCACACAGCACCCACTCGTCTTAGTATCCATCTCTAAATAGCACCCAATTCTTGTCAACAGCCATCTCCACACAGCACCCAAGCCCTCTCAGCACCCACCTCACATAGTACCCATTCCTATCTCCTCTACTCTTCTTCGTGCGTTAACTTCATATTTTTTCAACCTCGTATTTTTTGTTTTTTCTAAGTGCCGTGGGTTGTATTTTTTTTTGTTAAGTCCCGCTCTCCTTTTTGCAAGTGTTACGGGCTGTAATTTTTCCATGCAATTTTTAAAAATGCTAAGGGTCTCGCATTGTAATTGAGATTTCTGCTGATCTGTAGTCCTGCGAGTTGTAGGGATGAGCGCCTACAGTGCTCATCTTCACCAGCACAATGACCGCCTTCGTCAGTCACTGCCTAAGTCATGCAGGGTTGTAGGGATGAGCGCCTATGGCGCTCATCTCTACCAGCGCAATAAGCGCCTTTGGCGCTCACTGCCTAAGTCCTATGGTGTCGTAGGGACGAGCCCGCAGCATTAGCAACAACCCACAATGCTCACAACTGTGATTTAATCCTTTATGATTCTTCCATAAAGCTCACCTTTTCCTCTATACACATATATACTCAACTGAACATAATTTAGCTTTTGTCTTGTTTGGCAAAGATTGAAAAACACACTGGAATTAATGGAAATGTCATTATGATTCCTGTTTAAATCCAAGCAACTGGAGACGCTATAATGTGCTGAATCATATAAAGTCACAAATGCAAACTTTGGCAGTGTTAAGTATTATTCCAATGGATTGAATGAATTGGTTCCAATATTATGAATAATTAAAAACGACTAAAAGAGAATCTTAGTAAACAAAAGTACCAAGTGTTATGACCAAGCTTAATCTGTCTTTATAAGAACTGCTGTAGTATAATAACCAAAGGTAAAATTAGGATAAAATGCATAGAAGTAGTAATAATTATATCCAAATTGCATTGAGACAGTTAGCTATTCTTCATCTGGCTTTCTGAAGTCACCTGTGACGGCAGCATGTGTGAGGCGTGGCATTTCGACTGCAGAAAAATGTTATGGTGATGACCTGTTCAGGATGTCTTCAGGTTCTGATATACAACAGCAACTGCTGTGCCAGGAGAAGCTGAACATTGAAGGAAGACAAGAGGATTGAGTTTTCTATTGATTTTCTATATTTTTTGCAAACGGGGTTAACCTGAAATCTCAGGATCAGAGATTACTTCTTTGACTACAACAACCCTTAGTTGTCTGTTCCACATCTCTAAATATGTGGACCATTCCAAGACTCATTTATGAGATAGATTATTGATGGATTTCTTCCTAGTGACAGCAATAGAATAGTACAGTTTAGTATTTCCACTTCATACCATGAATACAGTCTGTCTGAACTAGCATCTCATATATATTGTGGTGCCCAGTAACCTTACTCACTAAACTTTCACAGTCTGGAAAAAAACATACAGCTATGTTTCCTTCTTGATGTTGAAGGTCCATCAAGAGTCATTTAGTTCCAAGCAATATTTATTTAGGCGCTCATCATGAGTCCAGCAATGAGCGGTTTCGCCTTCTCATTGCATGTGTGGGCCAGCCTGCAACTTTCGGGCTTCATCACCCTAGCCACTCATTGCAAGCCTCTCCCCACTTTCTCCCTCCCGTGTCTCTTTGCCCCCTCCCTTGTTTTTTTTCCCTTATCTCCCTCCCCTGTGTCTCTTTCCCCCTCTCTCACGCCTATGTCTCTTCCCACTCCCTCCCCTGTGTCTCTTTCCACCCTCTGCCCCCTCTCCCTCCCCTGTGCCTTTCACCAAGTCTCATGGAGCACTGCAGTCAAATTAATTTGCTGCAGTCCTGAAACCTTAATCATTTTTGGTTGAAAGCCAAGGTAATCATACAGTCAGCTTCATACGTAAACACATAATAGATTAGCAAAAAGCTTCATTCAGTCTAATATTCCTAATTTTTTTTTACACTAAATAGTATTTTAGATTTCAATGTCACTTGTCCACCTGACTTTTGGTACTAAAAAAGTAAGAACTCTATTCCATGGCTCAAAAATTTGAGTGAAGTTCACACGCGAAGCAATAGTGATCTAACAAATCACACTCGTAAATGTAATCCCCAAGAGATGCCACAGAGTGTTCAAAATATCAGTAATATTATATTATTAATAAATGCAGAGTCAGTGTTCCATCGGAAATAAGTGAACTGATATAAAACAAGATAGACTGGACATAAGTAAACTGGTCAAAATGTAGCACCATAGGCAGACTATAGAGATAAACTGGAAGGAAACTGGACCATATCATGACCCAGCTTTCCCTAAAATTGGAAAAAGCCAATGCCAGACGTGTAGTACTTTTCCAGATTATAGGTGCTGCCTGTTCCTCCTTTCAAAGCCTCTACTCTTTCTTAAAATATCTTCTTTGCATTCTTCAGATTAATTCAAAATTTACATAATACACGTATCAGAAGAGATCTTAAAAAGGTTGATAGTCCTTTTTCAACCACAGTTACTAGTAACTTTTCTTAAGAGAAAACATTAATATAGTTAAGAGTTTTAAACATGAATTATTTAGTGGATAATATATATTAAACAAATTAGGCTTTGTCTTATTCATTAGCATCGAAAGCATTTATAAATCTAATGAAACAAAATGGCTAAGAAATATTTATGTTTATTGACTATATCAATACATTGTTATGCTCTCATGTTCAGTTCAAATAAAAAAAAAAAGATTTTACAAGAAAAATTTCTCTCAACATATTTTTTTTGTCATTTTCCATATACAGTATATTACCAGATTCATCCCCCAAATTATCATTGACATTTTACAAAAGACAATAAAATAAATGAACTGTAAACGTATTAAATATTATTAAATAAACAAAATGAAAATATATTTCAAATATAAATGATTGTATATCATAAGATTATTTTAATACTAGATGTAATGGTATAACATTTCAATTAAAGTATATTGCAAAGTTGTTTATCATTCTATTATTATTTTTATCTATTATTTTTACAAGAGCATTATAAATGTGATTTTATTGTATTTTTATTATTAGCATAATAATAATAATGATATATAATAACATGGCTGCAATTGATGGGACATCTTAGAGGGCTAACTGAATAATTATTCATAAAGGAGGTACAGACATTAGTAAATCTCTATGTTTTCTCTGCAAATGTCTGAAAGAAGTAACTTTTTAAGCTTTCTGTAATTCATCTATGAAGAATTTTTCAATCGTTCCTCTAAAAGCATCACCTCTTACAACATACATGTACATAAACATGTGGTTCAGGGTCCTTATAGAAATGTATATTATTCATACAAGGCTAAAATGTCATGTCTTCCCTGACTCACAACATTTTAAAATAGATTTTAAAGATTTTAAAGACAGATGGCATAGCCAGCATGGAAACTTATTTTTACGATTTAAAGTTATGAAGAAAAAGCAGCTTGTATATCTTTGAATGAAAAAAACAGTGGTTATGACATAGAGATTTGTTAATTTTTTTCTTTGGTCTATCATTTTATTTCTCAGAGTTTAGAACAGGATTGTTTTGAATGTACATTTATAATTAATCATAATAAAGTTGTTTCCAGTTATTAATATTCTTACAATGTCATAATATTCTGGGCACATTTTGATGTCTGAAATCTTTACTGCTGTCTACAGACAAAATTAAAATCCCCAAAATCCAATGACAATAATATATCTGATATTTGCAACACAGTAGCAGTGCTTAAAGGAATATTGGTAATGGAACACGCTTCCATTTTGCCAATATAATGTTTGAATACTTTGATATACATGTTTATCAAATATTTGCCTAATTTGAGCTGATTTCTCTAATCAATACCGACAGTTTTGCTTTTTTGCTTTGTAATGAAACAGTATAAATACCAATAAAAATGAGTTGAGTAGGAAATAGGTTTGCAATACCACTAAAAAAATGAAACAAAATACTTACGAATCTGACTCGCTAATTAAATAGATTGAAGTAGAAACACCCTAAAGCATAAGAGTGTATGAAATGGAGATATCCTGTTGCTAGAACCCAACTGCCAATCTAAGTAATCAGCCTGAATATGGCAGAAAATAGTGCCCCAATAATATGTTTTAGAAAGAGATAATTGTAGTAATGCCCACCCACTGGAACTGAACAGTACTCATCAGCTTCCAAATAAAACGAATTGTATAAACACTGTTAATGGAAGATCGGCTAATATACTTATAGATCCTATTATAGGCCACAGACTGCACAGTTGGAATGTGACATCTACAGCGACCAGTACTTGAATTGGTATTGATATGGTAAAAAGATTAGCTATTCGATTACTGACTTTGAAAGTATGCTATATCAGAAGGCGTTACCGCATAGAATTTCAAGATGTCATAAGATTCTAATGCCACAGGATAAAGTAAGGGAGGGGAGGGGAAGGGAAGGGAGGGGGGAGGGGAAGGGAAGGGAGGGGGGAGGGGAAGGGAAGGGAGGGGGAGGGGAAGGGAAGAGGAAAGATATTTTGTCTTCTTGTTTTTTATTTTCTTTCTTCACCCGAGTCTCCCCAGAAGCACATGATTTATGTGCTAAACTGTTAATTATATTGAGAGTAGTGCCGGTTCCTCTGTATGCTTGGTGGAGGTATCAAGTTAAGTGACCTTGCTATTAGGGAATTGCCTTCCCATCAAGAGTACAAGATATAACATAAAAATTGGTATTTGAAGAGATGGGAGGGAGGAGATTTTAACAGTGTATTTATACATATGCAATTGCTAAACTGTTGAATTACTGATACCTCTGGAATGTATGATTTTGTTTTGTTATGTTTTTGATGTTTGTTAAAGAAAAACGAGAAAAAAAATGTATTTAAAAAAAAAAAGTACTTGAATTGGGACTAACACAATGATTATTAGTTTACAGGGACCGTTGGAGGAGTTATTAAAGGGCCCTGGTGCATACAATATTTTTTTCCTTTTTTTCAAGATATATATCCAAATATGTAAATATATATTCATATAAAGTATCTAGATATAATATTTATCTACATATATATGTATATATATATATATATATATATACACAGTATCTCACAAAAGTGAGTACACCCATAAGCTGAGGCACCTATTTTACCACAAAATACTGGGTAAAATGAGTGACTCGAGTATAAGCCGAGGGTGGGAAATGTGCTGCCCCCTGTGTCCCTCTTGTGCCCTCTGTGTCCTCCTCTTGTGTCCCCCTTTCTCTCCCATGTCTCTTCTCCCCCTCCCTTCCCTGTTTCTCTTCCCCCTCTCCCTTCCCTCTGTCTCTTCCCCCCTCTCCCTTCCCTGTGTCTCTTCCCCCCTCCTCATTCTCAACCTCCCTCCTCAACCCCACTCCTCATCCTCAACCTCCCTCCTCAACCCCACTCCTCATCTTCAACCTCCCTCCTCATCATCCCTCCTCATCCTCAACCTCCTTCCTCAACCCCCTCATCCTCAACCCCCTCCTCCTCAACCGCCTCCCCTCAACCCCCCTCCTCAACCTCCCATCCTCATCCTCAACCCTCCCATCCTCAACCCCCTCCTCAACCTCAACCCCCTCCTCATCCTCAACCCCTCCTCAACCTCCCTCTTCAACCTCAACCCCCTCATCATCCTCAACCACCTCCTCAACCTCCCTCCTGATTCTCAACCTCCCTCCTCATCCTCAGCCCCCTCCTCATCCTCAGCCCCCCTCCTCATTCTCAACCCCCCTCCTCAACCTCCCTCCTCAACCTCAACCACCCTCCTCATCCTTAACCCCCTCCTCAACCTCCCTCCTCATCCTCAACCTCCCTCCTCATCCTCAGCCCCCTCCTCATCCTCAACCCCCTCCTCATCCTTAACCCCCTCCTCAACCTCTTTCCTCAACCTCAACCCCCCCATCCACCTCACTCCTCAACCTCCCTCCTCATCCTCAACCCCCCCTCATTCTAACCCCCCTCCTCATTCTAGCGGAGGCCGGAGCAGGAGCTTCAGATGCAGGTAAGTGAGGGGTAGAATGAGGGGGTGGGGGGTTAGAATGAGGGGAGGGGGTTAGAATGAGTGGAGTGTTTAGAATGAGGAGGGGGTTGAGGATGAGAAGGGGGGAGGGAAAGAGACACGGGGGGGTTAGAGAGACACGGGGGGAGAGTGACTCGAGTATAAACCGAGGGGGCCCTTTTTAGCCTTAAAAAAAGGGCTGAAAAACTGGGCTTATACTCGAGTATATACAGTATATCTTTTCAAGTGACAACACTGAAGAAATGACACTCTGCTACACTGTAAAGTAGTAAGTTTATAGCCTGTATAACAGTGTAAATTTGCTGTCCCCTCAAAATAACTCAACACACAGCCATTAATGTCTTAAAAGTTGGCAACAAAAGTGAGTGCACCCCTAAGTGGAAATGCCCAAATTGGGCCAAAAGTGTCAATATTTTATGTGGCAACCATTATTTCTCAGCACTGCTTTAACCCTCATGGGTATGGAGTTCACCAGATCTTCACAGGTTGCCACTGGAGTCCTCTTCCACTCCTCCATGATGATATCACGGAGCTGATGGATGTTAGAGACCTTGCACTCCTCCAACTTCCGTTTGAGGATGCCCCACAGATGCTCAATAGGGTTTAGATCTTGAGACATGCTTGGCAAGTCCATCACCTTTCAGATTCTTTAGCAAGGCATTGGTCGTCTTGGAGGTGTGTTTGGGGTCGTTATCAATGTTGGAATACTGCACTGCGGCCCAGTCTCCGAAGGGAAGGGATCATGCTCTGCTTCACTATCTCACAGTACATGTTGGCATTCATGGGTGCCTCAATGAACTGTAGCTCCCCAGTGCCGACAGCACTCATGCCGGCTCAGACCAAACATACAGTATATACACATATGTATATATGTGTATATATGTATTATATAATATATTGTGTTGATTCCCCCTATATGCATTTACCAGATGATGTCAGATGCTGCCACTCTCTCTGCATCGCTGTTTCATCCCATATCAGTGTTTTTGTGTTCTTTGTGCCTAATCCATTTATACCTTTCCTCAGTATAGATGTATACTTTTGGTGGTGGGAGTGTCATGGTCTGGGCCTGAAGCAGAGAATGATCCCCTCTCTTTGGAGACTGAGCCGCAGGGCAGTATTCCAACATGATAACAACCTCCAAAATGCCTTCAAAATGACCACTGCCTTGCTAAAGAAGCTGAAAGTAAAGGTGATAGATTGACCAAGCAAGTCACCAGACCTAAACCCTATTGAGCATCTGTGAGGCATCCTAAAACAGAAGGTGGGGGAGTGCAAGGTCTCTAACATCCACCAGCTGTGATGTCATCATGGAGGAGGTGAAGAGGACTCCAATGGAAAACTGTGAAGCTCTGGTGAACTCCATGCCCATGAGGGATGAGTTATTTTGAGGGGACAGCAAATTTACACTGTTATACAGGCTGTACACTTACTACTTTAAATTGTAGCAGAGGGTCATATCTTTACTGTTGTCACATGAAAAGATATAATAAAATATTTACAAAATTGTGAGGGGTGCACTCACTTTGGTGAGATACTGTATATATATACACGTATATATATATACAGTATATATATATATATATATATATATATATATACACGTGTATATATATATATATATATATATATATATATATATATATATACTGTATATATTTGCTGTCGGATTGCCCTCCCTGAGTAGCTGGTGGTGTGGCCAAAGCTTTCTCAGCCTGCTTAGGGGGTCAAGCGAATAAATTATGAAAAGCACGGAGAGGGGGTGGGTGACATGAAAACAGTGAGCAGGTGAGTGATGAGTGAGGAGGAGTTTGTAAAAGGGATGTGGGATAGGGCTCCTCCCAATACTCTCAGTTAATTAACTGGACATTTGTGGTTGGATCCCTCTCCCTGAGTAGCTGTTGGTGTGGCCAAAGCTACTCTCTCTCGGCCTGCTTAGAGGGCCAAAAATCGTCTGGAAGATTCGCTGATTCGGTTTTGGAAGCCTTACAGGACTTCCGTTGGTTGGTAGAGAATGTGTCTACTGAAACAACTCCTTTGGCCTATTGCCTTGATTACGTGCACTGGTGTATTGTTTTTTGGAAGCCGTTGAGGCTGCCCCAATACGGAATTAGTGCTCAAAATAGGAGACGGATTGTAGCCAAGTCTGATAGGAAAGATTCTGACATAGTAAATGAAGAGTAGTAAAGTTAACGTGAGATTGATCTCAGGAACCTGTGGAAGGTCGGGTGGCGGCAGTGATGGGTGGTGAGGCTCTAAGCCTGAAAGGATCATGCCAAAGGGTTGAGAAGATTTTGGAATTAGTCGCCTTAGATGAGAAACCTGGAAGAAAGTGAAGGGGTGGTCATGTGTGAAAGACTGAATAGTGGAGAGAAGGAAAAACAAGAAAGGAAGATGCTGGTCGGGGAGTCATAAATGATTCATATTTTTGAATAAGCTTTAAAGAAATGATCAATCTATGTCCACAGATTTAATCTCTGTAACTGAGTGAACTGGTCGTCTGGTCTCGAAGGAGCGGCGGGTTAAGCGGGTCCAGCCACTTGGAGTATTCTATGCATCTCTGACTTTCTGGAAGCAGCTGGCTATTGGATACCATGATTCTGCATTAAGTGAGGGACGGTTGAAGGGCCGATTGATTGCTTGCCGCTGATGGAGATTTTCCAGGAGATGAAGAAACTTGGGAAGGAAGGCTTTCTGCGCCGGAAAGATTGAGATCGGCTAGACGGGGTCTTTTGAGTTTGCTATCACAAAGACATTTCTTGGAATATGATTTTGCTATCCCCAATGTCATAATGGAAGATGAGTAAGGGCCATGATTAATGGCTAGAATAGACTTTGGTCGATTAATAGGTTAGTGATTGACATGAGAAAGTAGCATGATCGGAGCTGGATGATGGCTTAGCTACTTGGAGCTATGTGCTCTGGGATCTGCGACTTGATTTGAGATCGAATGGGTTGACTTTAGAAACAACTTCTTGAAGTAAGCAATTTGAAAGAGGGTCTCAAAATGTGCATCTGAATGGGCATGGCGTGTCTAGGTCAATGAAGAATTTATGACTAGTATAGTAGTGGTGAATGGGAAGTGAAGTCTTTGCAGTAAGAAAATGAGGGAGATAATATAGAAGTGAGGGGAGACCAATGGTGAATGAGTAATGATTCTTGGAGGTAATTTACTTAGCATCACCATTGCATCTTATGTTCATCCCTTCATTTACTATACCTAATTTCCTGTGTCAAGCTGACACCACCGCCCTTCTTACCTCATCTCAACTGAGAAGATGCTTAGTAAATACCTCCATGACACCATTTTACTATCACCAACCAAAGCCATTCTGTGATTCTTTTAAAAGGAAATATCTGAATAGTGATTATACATCCATCCATTGCCCTTCCATCATATGAATGGTATTTGTTTAAGGAATATTCAGGTAGATTCAGTACTCAGGATTTGTTTTTAGGTGAGAAATCAGTTACAATTATGTTTCCTATCCTTAGAATAGCATTATTTAAACATTACAAGACTTGTGTTTTGCATCAAAAAATATGAAGAATCCTAATTAAACTTAATTCAAACTAACAGAAAGTGCGCAGAGCATACGTACATCTGTAGACTTCATTGTCAATGTGCCTTTAAAATGATGAATAAAATAAATGAACATTTCATACATCTATAGCAATTGTTAAATACAAATCACAGGTGCTGAACATTAAAGAATCCATCATTGTCTTGACGTATACAACTGCCCATTGAAATTGTTGCATTTATGGTTTTCCCATTTGGGTTTGAAATGCGATCTTCTATTGCTTCTTTTTCAAAAGCTGATTGAAAAAAATGACCTAGCTGAATCTGACCTCTTCCATAATACATGATGCACAGCCATTTACATAATACATGAACGGACGTCCCCTGGGTTCCAAGCTGCTGCAGAAATGTATCACGCTAGTACTGGCAAATCTAATACTGACTGAATGTGTTTGATTTTTTTACTGGTATTCTGGCTGCTGTAAACAACATGAACGTTGACCAAAACATTTGTATGTGTTGATGCAATTATAATTATCGGTACTGTTAAAGCTGTTATGTGGCTAAATCACATAATTTTATGGTTGACATGAGAGTTGTTGTTTTTCTATCAATGATATCAATGAAATTACAATTTCCACCCTTACAAACCTGGAAAGCTATATCATAGTGCCAAGGTCAGTCACTTTCTCTGAGTGGGGTCACAGATTTGAGATTTTCATGTAGTACAGTGTAGTCCTATGACATTCCCAGGTTATATGTGAAAGGCATCTAAGGGTAGCATGTATAAAAAAGAAGCAAGAAAACCCTTGTGTGTTTGCATCATTCAGTCGTGTTCAACTCTCCATGACCTCATGGGCCGTACCACACCATGTTGATCCACTTGGTATCCATGGCAAAGATACTAGAGTGGGTTCCCAGTTTCTTCTCCATACAGCAACTGGTATTCCTAGATGGTCCATCCCTGCATGGCTTCAGGGTGGTGTGTCCTTTTGGTTCCCTGTCTGAAACTGAACCCAAGTTGCAGAAGTGAAAGCACTGAATCCTAACCACTGGAAGACAAGAAACCCCTTAGAACGCACCTAATAAGCTATTTGCAAGATATTGGCACCAGTCATCCAGCAGATTTAATTTTGCATTTGCGACCGTGATCATGATCAATTAGTCAAACTCATGGCTACGGGTTTAGATAGAGCCAATGGTAAAAGAGATCGTCATCATTACGTCACTGAAAAATGGAGGTTAGATTTCAATACCTTACGGGTTTGAAGTATGAGTTACGATCCAACCCGCATTCCAGAAATAATGCAATATTAATAAATCAATAAATATTATATTTTAGTCCATGCGAGTACTATTATATGTATTAACACATTGATTGCCGGGATCGATATAACACGGAAATTAAAACATAAAAAAAAGTATTTTATATTGCAGATTTGCGATTTAATTTAAAATACAGCATTGTGTTTATATTTGCATTTACAGTGCTACGGACAGAACTTTAACCCCCTTTGCGGGTCCTCTCTAGTACCCGTAGGCTTTTTGACTCCATTTGCCATTTACAGATTTGAATGCCAGCGGATTCGTAGCAATTTAATAGCGATTTATGAACGTAACATTTACGGGCTTGACAGATCAAATGTTTGCCGCAACAGAGTTAAAATGTCGACAGCCCATAGGGTTTCTCCGCCTGTAACCCGCAGATCTTTTGCGGGTAGCTGAAAGAGCCCAATTTAATAGACATAAGTCTATTGGGCTCCTTTATAAGCTACAAGTTTTACCGTTGGAGGAATTTAATAGCGCTGTCAGCCATGTGGAGTGGTAAATTAATTGTGTTCTGTCTTTTTTTTAAAGGTTTTTTAATGCATATAAACTGTAAGGGTGCATATAAGACACTTATGGGCTTTGCAGTTCATTGACTCAGTAACTCATTCCCATGCTACATATAAGTCTATGCAAATAATTGCAGAATATCACTTCTTTACTCCATAGCTGACATTTTTAATTATTTCCTGTTCCAGCTCTGCAGGGAAGAAGTCATGTTTAGCATTGCTCTGAAAGTGGTAGAAAGAGTAAAATTCTGAATGTGTGTAGCAGGGTGATTGTGACTGATAATGCACTACAGACCAATAATGCCCATATAATCACATCTTACAGTTTATACCTGTTCAAAAGAGTAACTGGATTTTATCCTACAACTGTTCTAGAAATACAAAGTCTGCACTCTGATTTCACAATGTATCTGCTTTACAATAATGATGATAGTAAATAGTAAATTCATTTTTATTTTTTACAGCTTAGGCTTTAAATATTATATTGCAAACAATATATATATACATATTTAGTGTTAGTGGGGGTACATACTATCTTATACACCTCCTGACGAATCTGTATGTGGATCAAGAAGCCAAACTACTGAATGGTTCGAGATTGGGAAAGAAGTGCAATAAGAAGACTGAGTTACCTAGAATTGATGCCTTTGAAATGTGGTGTGAGCGAAAATTACTGAGAGAAGATACACTAAATCAGTACTAAAGGAAATCAAGGCAAACTGTGCACTGGCAGGTTTGACCATGAGGCTGAAGCTCAAATATTTCCATGAAACGGCAGAATTCCCTAGAGAAGAATCTGATGCTGGGAAGTATTGAAGCAAGTCGGAGATGGATTGATGAGGTCATTGAAGCCATGGACATTGGCTTGAGGGAGCTCAGAGGGGCAGTGGTTGACAGATTTGCATGGTGTGCTGTGATCAATAGGGTCAGAAAGAGTTGGACACCAATTAACGACTAAACAAATACAAGTTCTAGTTATTGCAGAAATGAAAAGTGCACATGCTAAATAGAATTCCATCTGTTTGTTTAAACATTTGAGTAGTGTTAAATAACAGTACATATGAGTAATGTATAAATATGTTAAATAATTGAACTTGAATGTTCAATATTTTTCAGCATAAATGATCTATATATCTCTTTTTAATTTTCCTTATTAATTAATTTGCACGGGGGGGGGGGGGGTGTTGGTATAAATATGTATAATCATACATACTTCAATAATTAAACATCTCATTGGCTTATCTTTCATACAATTGAACATGTTTTTCATTCTCTTAGTTAATAATTAATCATAGGTAAGGATAGTTAGAGATAGGTAGTCCTGTATAGATCATTTATGCTTAAAGGCATATCCAAGTTTCATGGATTATTAAATTTCTTAGGCAAAAAGCAGCTTATGTGTATGCAGCACATCTCATAAAACATTTTATTTTTATTAATATCTAAAAATCCCTTACTGATTATGTTGACACCTCCAGGGGGTGTCTACACAGGCATCTGATCCCTCCTAATCAGCATGCAGCATCAGGGGAGCAATATTAATCCACTATTAACCTGCTGTTGCTTGCTCAGCCAATCTCCTTGCAGCAATACATAGCACATATCAGTGATACACTACATACCCCAGGCTGCTTTACAGCACAAACAGGAACCCCAGAATTTAAATAAAATGTTTCAGCTATCTTGATCGGACCAAATTTTTTTTGTTATTGTTATGCTAATTTAGCCTGGGTTTGAATTGTGTTAACTCTAATTTGCAACTGTCAGAGCTTACAAGACATTTTGCTGACCTCAATGTAAGTGTTAAAATGATTATTTGGGGATTTTTTTATGGAAAAAAAAGTTTGCATACACTACTAATTTTCCTCTATCAGATGCATTCATAATCCAGCATTTAAAATATAGAATTTTCAAACTGAATTATGTAACACCTCCACACACGTACACTTTGTGTCTATATATGGGTATGGTAAAATTAGGATGTGGACATATTTGCAATAATGTTAAACATGTGGCACTGAAAAAAGTAAAGTAAAGGATTTTTTCTAATGCTGTGAGCAGCATTTCCTAAATATAATACACAGAGCCACTGTCACATCCATATGTGTTGATTGGGTGTCATTCATGGTAAATTATGATGTTGTGCTATTTCTTATATTCAATTCAAGGCCCATGCAGTCTGTGCTATATCTGTCTCTTGGTGGGTTATTGTTGATTTTCTCTATTTTCAGAATGTCAATTTTTTTTTTTTTATCAGATCACAGTATGTCTTTTTGCTGAAATATCTTGTAATGTATCCTGCAGTAGCCCATCAATATCTCTGACCTCACAGTCTGTAGCACTTTTAGTATATTCTGTTTTATAACTTGACAATAAATATACATTTTAGAAAGTAAAGAAAATTCAGCCCTTGTTTTATTGTGCAATTATCCTTTACTGTGAGCAATCATTAACTTGTTTGAGCTGCTTGTTTGACTTGATTTCCCAACAGAAAAAGGCATTAAGGAGATATCTAGTAGCTCTGTTGAAAACCTAAGCTTTAAAGACTGTCACATGTCAGTATTAGCAGTTGAAAGTTTACCTGCATTCAAGATGTCGTACTACCTAGAAAAACAGTTCAGCAGAAACTATAGTTGGCTTCCACTGTAGTATAAGGGTAGTATTTCAAAAGAGCGTATTGTACAGTGGTCTTTAAAAAGGTATTTTTGGACAAATTTATTTATAAAACTGTTTTAAATGTATTTACTTTATTAATTTTAACCTCCTCAATGTAATTGCCATATATAATGTACACTTAACTTCTAAAACCCCCAAAGAGCAATAGATCCTCAGCCGGGGCACCTATTTTACCACAAAATCATGGGAAAAATGAGTGACTCGAGTATAAGCCTAGGGTGGGAAATGTGCTGCCCCCTGTGTCCCTCTTGTGCCCTCTGTGTCCCCCTCTTGTGCGCCCTTTTCTTGTGTCCCCCCTCTCTCTCCCCTGTGTCTCTTCTCCCCTTCCCTGTGTCTCCTCCCCCTCTCCCTTCCCTGGGTCTCTTCCCCCTCCCTTATCACCCTCCTCAACCCCCCTCCTCATCCACAACCTCCCTCGTTAACCCCTCCTCATCCTCAACTTCCCTCCTCAACCCCCTCCTCAACCCCCATCCTCATCCTAAACCCCCATCCTCTTCCTAAACCCCATATCCTCATCCTAAACCACCCATCCTCATCCTAAACCACCCTCCTCAGCTCCCCTTCTCAACCCCCCTCCTCAGCCCCCTCCTCAACCACCCTCCTCATCCTCAACCCCCCTCCTCAACCTCCCTCCTCATCCTCAACCTCCCTCCTCATCCTCAACCTCCCTCCTCATCCTCAACACCCCTCCTCATCCTCAACCCCCATCCTCAATTCCCCATCCTCAACCCCCCTCCTCAACCCCCCTCCTCATCCTCAAGGCCCCTCCTCATCCTCAACCTCCCTCCTCAACCTCCCTCCTCATCCTCAACCTCCCTCCTCATCCTCAACCTCCCTCCTCATCCTCAAGCCCCCTCCTCAACCCCCTCCTCATCCTCAACCCTCCTCCTCAACCAAAACCCCTCACCCTCAATCCCCCATCCTCATCCCCCCATCCTCAACCCCCCATCCTCAAACCCCCATCCTCAACCCCCATCCTCAACCCCCCTCATCATTCTAACCCCCCTCATCATTCTAAACCCCCTCCTCAACCCCCTTCCTCAACCTTAACCCCCTCCTCAACCTTAACCCCCATCCTCAACCTCAACCCCCATCCTCAATCCCCCCTCCTCAACTCCCCCATCCTCATCATCAACCCCCATCCTCAACCCCCCTCCTCATTCTAAACCCACTCCTCAACCCCCTTCCTCAACCTCAACCCCCCTCCTCGACCTCAACCCCCCATCCTCAACCCCATCCTCAATCCCCCCTCCTTAACGCCCCCATCCTCAACCCCCCTCCTCATCCTAAACCCCCTCCTCATCCTAAACCCCCCTCTTCATCCTAAACGCCTCCTCCTCAACCTCAACCCCCCATCCTCAACCCCCATCCTCATCCTCAACCCCCATCCTCATCCTCAACCCCCCATCCTCAATCCCCCCTCCTCAACCCCCCATCCTCAACCTCAACCCCTCATCCTCAACCTCAAACCCCCGCCTCAACCTCAACCCCCCATCCTCAACCTCAAACCCCCTCCTCAACCCTCTCAACCCCCCTCCTCAACCTCAACCCACCCATCCTCAACCTCAACCCCCCTCCTCATCCTAAAACACCCCCATCCTCATCCTAAAACCCCTCCTCACTTTACCACTCCTCATCCTAAACCCCCCTCCTCACTTTACCCCTCTAAATACCTCCCCCTCTCCCTTTCTGCTCACTTACCTCCATCTGTAGCTGTTCCTCCGCTCCACCACGCTCCTTCCCGCTTCTTGACCCGGCCAATGCTAAGGATGTGGCGCACATGTGACGTCACGTCATTAGCATATGCCGGGTCCCGATGCAGGAAGGAGCGGAGGAGCAGATGGAGGTAAGTGAGGGGAAAGGGAGATGGGGAGGTATTTAGATGTGTAAAGTGAGGAAGGGGGTTTAGAATGAGGAGGGGGGAGAGAAAGAGACACGGGGGTTAGAGAGACACGGGGGGGTTAGAGAGACACGGGGGTTAGAGAGACACAGGGGGTTAGAGAGACACTGGGGGGGGGGGGGGTTAGAGAGACACGGGGGGGGGAGAATTTGACTTAAAGCACATTCCAATCGCATTTAATGATCCCCACTCAATGATCCTCATTGCTATGGCCTGTAATGATCACATGGACATGTTTTTGAGAGAAAATGCATTTTCATCATGATGTAACACTTTCATATTTCAGATGTGTGCAGAAATATGTGATTTGATGTTAAATTATAATAATATTAACATCATATTTAATATGGAAAGTTTAGTCACTTGGGTAAAAACAAAATTATTTTCAAATTAAGATAACATTATTGACATGGAAACAAAAGATTACAGTAATAAAATGCACAAAGGCATAGAGGAGTTCAGACATATTTTACCATCAACCAGAATTGACATATAAATATGATTTTGCTGTTATGCATATTTTGTTAATCTCATCATGCGAATGATTACTAATTATATAATACCATATACAATGTACCTTAACACATGATGGTTTTACTGAAATATGACATGGATATTCATAACATATCATTAACTAAATGTAATGTATGTTTATGTTACAAATCAGTAACCGTTACAAACATATAGACACTTGGATTGCAGTATAATAAGAATATAGGTTTATTATATCCAGGGAGCACAGTCATAATTGTAGCAGACCTTGCATTAATATCATTGATGTGGTGTAAATTAAATCCATGAGGACAGGGGGCTTTTTAAAATGTGGTCATCTGATGGCTTAAAGGTAATACTGTTACTAATAATAATTCATAGCATCTACTAGAGTCACATGTGGTCATTACACAATAATAACAATAATTACATCAATATGAATTTCATGATTCTTCACTTCATATAATAGAAGTAAACAGTGCAAATAACACTTGTTTTGTGTGTTCATCTATCTGCTCAATAAAACAGATGCAATATCAATTACACACATGTGATATTAAAAACTTGGAAATAGTATGACATAGTGATAAGTTTATGGTCATATTCTAAAAACCAAGAAGGAGAAAAATCTTGAAGCTCATCTACAAGCAGTGCAAAACATGCTGTCTCTGTCATGAGACACCAGGTGCATTGACCAGTTGCAGATATTTAGCAATTATGTGAGATTTCAAAAGGAATACTTAGCTGTAACTACAATCAGTAGACCAGGAGTACCATCACTATCTCTATATGATTTTGTTTAGCCATACTGATATCACATGTTAAAGGTATACAGGTTTTACTCAGTGACCATCAATTGGTGAAATGTTACCTATACCCATATGTATTCACAGGTAAGATGATCATGGACTATGTGATGGTGGCTAGCCACATGGTTACTATATGTCACCATCACAAAGGTCATGATTATCTAATCTGTGGACGTGCATGAATAAGTTAACATTTTGACCAATAGATTGTTACTGAGGAGTGTATTTTGTGAATGATTAAATGAGATGCAGCCCCTACCTCCTGCCAAATCACAGGCCCCCCGATGCCTCACACCACGTTGAGATCTTGGGGAGAGGCAGGTGGAGGCATAGATAGAGGTGGAGGCATAGCTGGGGGAGTTGAGGCATCAATGCACATGGGCACTGGGCATGCTGTTGATGGCTTGGGTACTGCTCTGACATTGATGAGGCTGTGCTTGCAATGGCCCATTGCTCCTGATCCATGTTTAGCTGTATGATAGTGCTTTGTTTATTCACTGCTTGCAACATCCTTGAGTCTCCACTTGCATATTGTGCTTCCTCAATCTTTGTATAAATATGTGTGCCACAATTGTTTATTAGAAGGACACATCTATGAGAAGGCTACCCTTCATGGTTGGAAGGTGTACAGTTCACCAATGCTGGCCTCTAAACATGGCCTTGGGGTGAGAGACTTTGGATTGTTGATTGGGCCTGTAGAGGTGTAGACGGCGGTGTTGATGGTGGCTTCATTGTGGGTAGATGCTGACTTGTGGCTGTGGGATGGTGGGGAGATGCTGCAGTGGTGGTGGTAGCGGTCTTTAAGGTAGACCTGAAATCCATTGTGGTGGAGAAGCAGTTTGGGGTGATGGCAGGAGAATTAGTAGGTCCAAGATCACAAATCTATCTCAAGACGGTGGATGCCAATGGGTCAAACTCTACCCTGGTTGCAGATGCACTGCAGATTCCCTCACTGACCATATGAAGCTGTCATCCTCCTACTTCTCTTAACAATGTAAATTTGCTGTCCCCTCAAAATAACTTACAAACAGGCATTAATGTCTAAACTATTGGCAACAAAAGTGAGTACTTACATTTTATATTTACATTGCAAGAAAGGATCCATGATTTCATTTATTTACATTTTATTTTTGTGTCTGAGACTGTAATTAATTCCATTTCAAATTTTTGAATGATCTAAATTGTTTTGTAACTATCTCATAGATAACTTCTAGCTTATAGATGGAGTTTTCATTTTTATATATTGAAATGGTGTGTCACCAGAGGGCAGTCGAGGGCCCTTCAAGACTTTTCCCCAGGAGTGAGATGGTTAAGAAGATCCTTAAAAAGCTTGGGTGTGGCTGCAATCAGGACCTGCTGCTGCCTCCAGGTGGAGAGTTGTTTGACAGAGCTGGAGTGTTGTGGAAGTGTGCAGGGCTGCTGTCAGCGGCTGCACTGAAAGCTAATGGCCCAAAGCCAGAAGCTTTGAAGAGAGAGCGTGCAGATAAGAGGAACAGAAAGTCCCTGAAGGTGATGACAGAAGGAGGGATCTACATTTCTAGTGCCCCTAGGCACTGCATGCTAAGCCGCCCCTTTGTGGCCCACTGGCTTTCGTCTGCATGCAGTGCCCATGCTGCAAACTTTTATTTGTGTTCAGCACACTCCACTGTCCTCCACATGTGCAAACACTCGCTGCTGTCAACACCTTCAACACTTTGGAATTTTTACCAAACAATTACTTACAAGACTAGCTACTATAGGTGCTGTCTTAACTGCCAGTTATAGTATAAGTGCTGCTTTGCTGGAAAAATGTTTCTATTAAAAAAATAATATTACTATCACTTTTGTGCATTAATGCTTGAACTCTTTAGGCATATATGGCGAAGGTGCACACCTACTAGATTGCCAGGATTTGATCTGGGGAGCCCCCCAATGGACAGGAGCAGAATAGGGAGCAGGTGTCTTTCACACACAAGGAGCGGAGCCTGGGTCGTCCAACAAGAAGGGTAAGGCTGTCCAACAGACAGAGCCCCATTATGGGGACCCCTAGGAAGAAGGGGAGAAGAGGGCCCCTGAAGAGGTGGGCATTGAGTTCCAGAGGTGCACAGCCCAACCTGAGGACCCCTGGAGGACAGCGGAAGTGAGTTGGGACTTACCGGAGACCAGCTCATCTGTCCCCTGCATCAGTGGAGCAGCTGCAGCAGCCGGAGTGGCCCAGAAGTCCTGTGTCAGCGGAGCCGGCGACGGATCAGGCTGAGGAAAGTGAGGAGGAGGCGCGTATCACTGCGTGGATGAAGAGCCGGTGGCAAGAGAGGTGGAGGCAACATCCAGGAACCGGCAACTTCCCTTCTCTAGTCAAGGTGGAGAATGGGATGAGGCAGCCTCATCATTACAGCCTCATCATTGTCGGCAGACCAGAGGCAGACTACAAGTGAGTCTATAAATATGCATTATACACAACTTGATAGTACATAGACCAGCTTGCTAAGGGTTTTGGCTAGTTTACAGGGTTTAGTGTCTCAAATGGAAAAAGGGAAAAATGTTAGGCCTGGGGTGGCCTGGGTAGGCCTTGAAAGGGTTACTAGTCAGGTCGGGTGAGTGGTTCCCTCTGTTAGTGGTAGTTTGGTAAAGGGGAATGGGCAGGAGTCGGAGGGTACAGTAGGTAGTGGTGTAAAATCTAAGGTTTATTCAGGGGTGGGAGTGGCTGACACAGTAATAAGTAAATTGTCTCTGTGTTCCATTGGCCCAATTGGGGAGCATGTATCTAAAGTATTGAAAATTCATAGAGTTCATAGGGATATTCTCGCTGCTCCCATTGGATAACTTATAGAGATTAAACCGGTTGAGAAAAAAGATGATGCTAAGAAAGAGGAGGAGGAGCATAGGCATAGATACAGTATACAATATATATATACATATTTAGTTTTAGTGGGGGTATATACTATCTTATACACCTCATGACGAATCTGTATGGGGATCAAAATTCCAAAACTCCTGAATGGTTCCAGATTGGGAAAGAAGTGCAATAAGAAGAATGATGTTACTGTATATACTCGAGTACAAGACAACCAGAGTATAAGCCGAGGCACCTATTTTACCACAAAATACTGGGAAAACTTGGTCACTCAAGTATGAGCAGAGGTGTGCTGCCCCCTGTGTCCCTCTTGTGCCCTCTGTGCCCCTTTCTTGTGTCCCCCCATCCCCCCTCTCTCTCTCCCCTGTGTCTCTTCCCCCTCTCCCTCCCCTATCTCTCCTCCCCTCTCCCCCCCCATCTCCCTCCCCTGTGTCTCTTCCCCTCCTCTCCCTTCCCTGTGTCTCTTCCATTCCTCTCCCTCCCCGGAGTCTCTTCCCCCCTCTCCCTTCCCTGTGTCTCTTGAAAGAGTGACTCGAGTATAAGCCGAGGGGGCCCTTTTCAGCCTTAAAAAAAGGGCTGAAAAACACGGCTTATACTCGAGTATATACGTTACTTAAAACTGATGTCTTTGAATTGTGGTGTGAGCGAAAATTACTGAATATAAGCCGCACCTGCATATAAGCCACACCTGTAAAGTTCAAGGGGAAAATATAGAAAAAAGATAGTACTCAAATATAAGCCGCACCCGTAAAATTGGAGAGAAAAAGACTCTCAAATGATCCGCCATTGCAAGAAACAGGCTTTTTGTGTAGGTTACAGGCTTTACAAGATGTTAGAATCACTAAAATCGTAAATCGCTATTCAATACCGTAGTCTAAAGCACAAAAATCGGCACCCGTAACTCGCAATCTCGCAAATCGGCAGTAATTTTGCATTCGCCAATAGAAGTCGCACGCGTTACAAGCAAAGTTTGCAAATCAGCAATGATTTTTTGACGGTCGCGAATATTATATTCGGACCAATACGGTACTTAGAGCTCCCGGACTGCAAGAAGATACACTAAATCAGTACTAAAGGAAATCAAGGCAAACTGTGCACTGGCAGGTTTGACAATGAGGCTGAAGCTCAAATATTTTCATGAGACGGCAGGATTCCCTGGAGAAGACTTTGATGCTGGGAAAGATTGAAGCAAGTCAGAGATGGATTGATGAGGTCATTGAAGCCATGGTGTGCTGTGATCAATAGGGTCACAAAGAGTTGGACACCAATTAACGACTAAACAAAAACCGGTTCCAGTTATTGCAGAAATGAAAAGTGCACATGCTAAATAGAATTCCATCTGTTTGTTTAAACATTTGAGTAGTGTTAAATAACAGTACATTTGAGTAATGTATAAATATTTTAAATAATTGAACTTGAATGTTCAATATTTATCCACATACATGATCTATATATCTCTTTTTTTTCCTTATTAATGAATTTGCACATTGGGGGGTGTTGGTATAAATATGTATAATGATACATACTTCAATAATTAAACATCTCATTGACTTATCTTTCATACAATTGAACATGTTTTTCATTCTCTTAGTTTTTAATTAATCATAGGTAAGGATAGTTAGAGATAGGGAGTCCTGTATAGATCATTTATGCTTAAAGGCATATCCAAGTTTCATGGATTATTACATTTCTTAGGCAAAAAGTAGCTTATGTGTATGCAGCACATCTCATAAAACATTTTATTTTTATTAATATCTAAAAATCCCTTTAGTGATTATGTTGACACCTCCAGAGATGTCTACACAGGCATTTGATCCCTCCGAATCAGCATGCACCATCAGTGGAGCAATATTAACCCACTATTTACCTGCTGTTGCTTGCTCAGCCAATCTCCTTGCAGCAATACATAGCACATATCAGTGACACACTACATACCCCAGGCCGCTTTACAGCACAAACAGGAACCCCAGAGTTTAAATCAAATGCTTCAGCTAACCTGTTTGGCCAAAACAAATAAGTTTAAATGTTATGCTAATTTAGCCTGGGTTTGAAGGGTGTTAACTCTAATTTGCAACTGTCAGAAATTACAATACATTTTGCTGACCTCAATGTAAGTGTTTAAATGTTTATTTGGGGATTTTTTAATTGAAAAAAAGTTTGCATACACTACTAACTCTCCTCATTTACATGCATTCATAATCCAGCATTTAAAATACTGAACTTTCATCCTGAATTATGTAACACCTCCACACACGTACACTTTGTGTCTATATATGGGTATGGTAAAATTAGGATGTGGACATATTTGCAATAATGTTAAACATGTGGCACTGAAAAAAGTAAAGTAAAGGATTTTTTCTAATGCTGAGCAGCATTTCCTAAATATAATACACAGAGCCACTGTCACATCCATATGTGTTGATTGGGTGTCATTCATGGTAAATTATGATGTTGTGCTGTTTCTTATATTCAATTCAAGGCCCATGCAGTATGTGCTATATCTCTCTTGGTGGGTTATTGTTGATTTTCTCTATTTTCAGAATGTCAATGTTTTTTTTTAATCAGATCACAGTATGTCTTTTTGCTGAAATATCTTGTAATGTATCCTGCAGTAGCCCATCAATATCTCTGACCTCACAGTCTGTAGCACAGTACTTTTAGTATATTCCTTTTTATAACTTGACAATAAATATACATTTTAGAAAGTAAAGAAAATTCAGCCTTTATTTTATTGTGCAATTATCCTTTACTGTGAGCAATCATTAACTTGTTTGACTTAATTTCCCAACAGAAAAAGGCATTAAGGAGATATCTAGTAGCTCTGTTGAAAACCTAAGCTTTAAAGACTGTCTCATGTCATTATTAGCAGTTGAAAGTTTACCTGCATTCAAGATGTCGTACTACCTGGAAAAAACAGTTCAGCAGAAACTATTGTTGGCTTCCACTGTAGTATAAGGGTAGTATTTCAAAAGAGCGTATTGTACAGTGGTCTTTAAAATTGTATTTTTGGACAAAAATATTTATTTATAAAAAATATTTTAAATATATTTACTTTATTCATTTTAACCTCCTCAATGTAATTGCCATATAAAATGTACACTTCACTTTTAAAACCCCCACAGAGCAATAGTTCATCAGCATCTGGAATTAGTCTCTCTTCCTGTTTAATCTCATGTCATGAGTGATGCCATCTGAGACCCAAGGCCACACCCAGGGAGCTTTACATTACCAGTATCATGCAGTGAGACATTGTGTGTTAAAAGCTCCAAAGAAACACTAATTTGTCAGCATTTATGTTCAAATTTAAAAAAATGATCGTTGAAATAAATGTGGAAATATGTAAATCATATATATATGCAAGGACGCTCAAAATGATTTACTTTATTTATTTTTATCACCAGTGCCCCCCCATTCATTAGCTCTGCCACTGATCAAATGAAAACCTGACAGATGACAAATAAGGTAAACAAACAAAGTAATGGCTGTCCCCTGTAAATAATAATTTCAGATAATAGAAATAAAAGCTGTATTTACTAAAAACACTTTATCTGTTGTCAAGCTAAGGGCCCCATTACAGGCTTTTGAGAAGGTAGATACGGTCCAAGTTTCAGCATAACTTAGAGCCATCTCAGTCACATCCCCCCTAAATTTCAGCGCTAAACAAAAGCACCGCCTTTTCCAATGAATTTGACTTAAAGCACATTCCAATCGCATTTAATGATCCCCACTCAATGATCCTCATTGCTATGGCCTGTAATGATCACACGGACATGTTTTTGAGAGAAAATACGTTTTCATCATGATGTAACACTTGCATATTTCAGATGTTGTGTGCACCAATATGTGATTTGATGTTAAATTATAATGATATTAACATCATATTTAATATGGAAAGTTTAATCACTTGGCTAAAAACAACATTATTTTCAAATTAAGATAACATTATTGACATGGAAACAAAAGATTACTGTAATCAAATGCACAAACACATAGAGGAGCTCAGACATATTTTTCCATCAACCAGAATTGACATATAAATATGATTTTGTTGTTATGCATATTTTGTTAATCTCATCATGCAAATGATTAGTAATTATATAATACCATATACAATGTACCTTAACACATGATGGTTTTACTGAAATATGACATGGATATTCAATACATATCATTAACTAAATGTAATGTATGCTTATGTTACAAATCAGTAATCGTTACAAACATATAGACACCTAGATTACAGTATACTAAGAATATAGGTTTATTATATCCAGAGAGCACAGTCATAATTGTAGCAGACCATGCATTAATATCATTGATGTGGTGTAAATTAAATGTGGTCATCTGATGGCTTAAATGTAATACTGTATAATAATAATAATGATTCATATCATCTACTAGAGTCACATGTGGTCATTACACAATAACAAGGATAATTAAATCAATATGAATTTCATGATTCTTCACTTCATATAATAGAAGTAAACAGTGCAAATAACACTTGCTTTGTGTGTTCAACTATCTGCTCAATAAAACAGATGCAATATCAATTACACACATGTGATATTAAATACTTGGAAATAGTATGACACAGTGATCAGTGGATGGTCATGTTCTAAAAATCAAGAGGGAGAAAAATCTTGAAGCTCATCAACAAGCAGTGCAAACCATGCTGTCTCTGTCATGAGACACCAGGTGCATTGACCAGTTGCAGATATTTAGCAATGATGTGAGATTTCAAAAGGAATACTTAGCTGTAACTACAATCAGTAGACCAGGAGTACTATCACTATCTCTATATGATTTTTGTTTAGCCATACTGATATCACATGTTAAAGGTATACAGGTTTTACTCAGTGACCATCTAATTGGTGAAATGTTACCTATAACCATATGTATTCACAGGTAAGATGATCATGGACTATGTGATGGTGGCTAGCCACATGGTTACTAAATGTCACCACCACAAAGGTCATTATTATTTAATCTGTGGACAGGCATGAATAAGTTAACATTTTGACCAATAGATTGTTACTGAGGAGTGTATTTTGTGAATGATTAAATGAGATGCAGCCCCTATCTCCTCCTCTGCCTAGTCACAGGCCCCCCCATGCCTCAGACCTTCTCCTACGTTGAGATCTTGGGGAAATGCAGGTGGAGGCATTGATAGAGGTGGAGGCATAGCTGGGGGAGTTGAGGCATCAATGCACGTGGGAATTGGCCATGCTGTTGATGGCTTGGGTACTGCTCTGACATTGATGAGGCTGTGCTTGCAAGGGCCCATTGCTCCTGCTTGCAACATCCTTGAGTCTCCACTTGCATATTGTGCTTCCTCAATCTTTGTATAAATATGTGTGCCGCAATTGTTTGTTAGATGGACACATCTATGAGAAGGCTACCCTTCATAGTTGGAAGGCGTACAGTTCACCAATGCTGGCCTCTAAACATGGCCTTGGGGTGAGAGACGTTGGATTGTTAATTGGGCCTGTAGAGGTATAGACGGGAGTGTTGATGGTGGCTTCATTGTGGGTAGGTGCTGACTGGTGGCTGTGGGATGGTGGGGAGATGCTGCAGTGGTGGTGGTCTTTAAGGTAGACCTGGAATCCATTGTGGTGGAGGAGCACTTTGGGGTGATGGCAGGACATAGTAGGTCCAAAATCACAAATCTATCTCGAGAGAGAGGATGCCAATGGGTCAAACTCTACCTTGGTTGCAGATGCACTGCAGATTCCCTCACTGACCATATGAAGCTGTCATCCTCCTACTTCTCTTATACTGGGTCCTCCTCCGGCAGCTGTTCCTGCTGCTGCTCCTTCTCGTACTAGGGATCTGGCGGACGGTCATACTGAGGCTCTTCAAATTCTGCGGCAGCCTCACATCTGCCTCAGTGGAGACGTTGGATGAATTGAAATGAGATAACAACATTAGTTGATCATATGATCTCTGTGTGTTACTATATACCTGATTTCACGACGGTTTGTTCCTGGATGGTTCAATTAATTGCCATTGTGAGGAGAAAGTAGCAGCTGGGAATTATTACTGATGTCATTGATGTGTATTGCCTCATATCAAACAAGTATCCCCTGCTTGGGTCTGCCCTCTGTGGCTCATGAAATTGCTGTGCTGTGTCTCATACTAACTTCGCTCAGAGAGATGTTGCAGCAGGCTCCTGAGAGGTGGTCCCTGACAGACTAGGAGACTACAGTGCACATCCATCCTTACATATTCTGTATCTGCATACTCTGTAGTGGGCACACACATATAGTGACCATTTATTTGATGTTTATTCATTAAATATATGTTGTAACAGATCCTCATTGAACCTGGTATCTTTCCTCATGGGTATAATTTGGAGCCCTTTTTCTGGGAATAGCCTCCTGTCTTCCTGACTGTGCCCGTGGTGGTTCACCCCCTGGTTTGTCCCTGAGGCAAGCATCACCCTAGCCCATGCAGCACCACTTGGATCAGCACTCCCACTCTGTCATCTATATGTTCCTTAGGCACTCTTCTCGTCCTCTCTTGTCCACTGCTGCCACTCCTGGCCCTCCCTGACCCCCACTGCTAGCACTCCTCATCTCCCTTCCTCATACCTTTCTCTTTCTCTCCCTCTCTCCAAATCTCTTGCTCACTCCCCTCGTCTCCCTCTCTCCACACCTCTCCCTCTCTCCACATCTCTTACTCTCTCCACACCTCTTACTCTCTCCACTTGTTTGCCTTCTCCTCTCTCCAGGGCACCCTCTCTCCTCTCCTCCTCACTCCTCCCTCCATACATGATCAATAAAAAACATATATAATAATAAAATATTATGTATATATATATATATATATATATATATATATATATATACAGTATCTCACAAAAGTGGGTACACCCCTCACATTTTTGTAAATATTTTATTATATCTTTTCATGTGACAACACTGAAGAAATAAAAATACATTTATATTTTTAATACTCACCTTTGAGAATACACATGTACTGTACATTTCACTTTTAAGTTTTTAGTATTTGAGTATATTCACCAAACACTATAGACAAATCTCAGTAATACAGAAATTTTTAAGAAAGGGGATTAATAATATTTATATATAAAAATGTAAACTCCATCTATAAGCTAGAAGTTATACATGAGAGAGTAAGATCTACATTTCTGGTGCCCCTAGGCACTGAATGCTAAGCCGCCCCTTTGTGGCCCACTGGCTTTCCTCTGCATACAGTGCCCATGCTGCAAACTTTGATTTGTGTTCAGCACACTCCACTGTCCTCCACATGTGCAAACACTTGCTGCTGTCAACACCCTCAAAACTTTTGAATTTTTACCAAACAATTACATACAAGACTAGCTACTATAGGTGCTGTCTTAACTGCCAGTTACAGTATAAGTGCTGCTTTGCTGGAAAATGTTTATATAAAAAAATAATATTACTATCACTTTTGTGCATTAATCTTTAGGCATATATGGCGAAGGTGCACACGTACTAGATTATTCACACCATTATGGAACAGATTCAAGAACAGTCTAGAATCCAAAGTACAAACATCGTAACCTATATTTTTTTTACTGTATGTTCACAGTACAAATAAGCAATATTCTAAATATCAAACTTTATACTGAACAAGGCATGCTCTCTAATAAAAAAACAGGCAGCACCGGAAAACTGCCTAGTCACAAGGCGCTTTTGACCTGGCTGAGTGCCAGGTAGCCATTGGTGGGTTCAAATTATAGGAGGAGTTAGGAGAGCATATAAGGGGGTAGCTTCCCTCCCTTAGGGCATTCAACAATTGGGGTATAGAGAAGCATAGTTGAAGAGAGGCATCTTACTAACATCATGGCATCCCCTATTGTGCATGCACTGATTTCTCAGCTCAGAGGCCAAGTGGCGGTGCATGGCCCCGGGTGGCTTCAAGAGGTAGTGGCCAGGATTTGATCTGGGGAGCCCCCCAATGGCCATGAACAGAATAGGGAGCAGGTGTCTGTCACACCCAAGGAGGGAGCCTGGGTCGTCCAACAAGAAGGGTAAGGCTGCCCAACAGACAGAGCCCCGTTATGGTGACTCCTAGGAAGAAGGGGAGAAGCGGGCCCCTGAAGAGGCGGGTATTGAGTCCCAGAGGTGCACAGCCCAACCTGAGTACCACTGGAGGACAGCGGAGGTGAGTTGGGACTCACCGGAGAACAGCTCATCCGTCCCCTGCATCAGTGGAGCAGCTGCAGCCGCCGAAGTGGTCTAGGAGTCTTGTGTCAGCGGAGGCAGCGACGGATCAGGCTAGTTTACAAATGTTTGTGTCTCAAATGGAAAAAGGGGTGGCCTGGGTAGATCCTGATAGGGTTACTAGTGAGGGCGGGTTAGCGGTTCCCTCTGTTAGTGGTAGTTTGGTAAAGGGGAATAGGCAGGAGTCAGAGGGTACAGTAGGTAGTGGTGTACAATCTAAGGTTTATTCAGGGGTGGGAGTGGCTGACACAGTAATGAGTAAATTGTCTCTGTGTTCCATTGGCCCAATTGGGGAGCATGTATCTAAAGTATTGAAAATTCATAGAGTTCATAGGGATATTCTCGCTTCTCCCATTGGATAACTTATAGAGATTAAACCGGTTGAGAAAAAAGATGATGCTAAGAAAGAGGAGGAGGAGCATAGGCATAGATACAGGAAGATTCCGAAGACCTTTAGTAATTGGTTGCAGGCCTACGTGATATTTGCTAGTATAGTGGGGGAAAAGAACATAGAATTTTGCTCAGCTTTATTTTGTTATTTAGATGAGATAGAGGGAATTCTCAGGACTTATGGGGGCTTGGCTTGGTGGGTCTATAACAATAAATTCCGGCAGAAACTAGCAGTAAGGCCCTCTATGCAGTGGAGTGATATGTGCAGTTGGTTAACAATCGTAACCCCATTACATTTGGTGCAAAAGGGGAGGAGCCGGTGCGGCAAGGAAAGATGGAGGGGTGGTTAAGGCGGTACACCAGTAGGTGAAGTTCATCGGGGGATGCTAATTTGCTTAAGGAAGGTTTTTCTGTTGGTTTTTCAATCCCATCATTATTTTCCCCTCCACAAGGGTGGCCAAGGAATTTACGATCCGCCAGAGAAAACCCATCTCTAGTATGGAGTAAGTTAATCAGTGAGGTGGAGAAAGGTAAAATAGCCAGCCCATTTGATACAGTACCTATAGAAAATGTAAGAATATCACCGTTGGGGTTGGTTCCTAAAAATGAGCCGGATTTGTGTAGACTTATATATCACATGTCTTACCCAAAGGGGCTATCAGTTAATGATGGGATTGATAAGGAACTGTCGTCCGTAACTCGGGCAGTGAAGTTAGTGAGGAAGGCTGGGAGAGGAGCTTGGTTGGCAAATGTGGACATAAAGTCAGCGTTTCGTTTGGTACCGGTTAACCCCAATTCTTATCATTTATTAGGGAGCTGCATTAGAGGCAAGTTTTCTTTGGACCTGTGCCTGCCCATGGGTTGTTGCATATCGTGCTCCCATTTTTGAGAAAATGTTTTCTTTTTTGCATTGGGTTGTTTGTGTTAAGACAGGTTTATCCTCAATTGTTCATTATTTAGATGATTTCCTGTGTGTGGGGTCTGCTGATTCCTTAGATTGTCAGAGGCTGATGCAGGGTTTTCAGGAGTTGGAGGCAGACTTTGGCATCCCACTGGCAAGTCGGAAGGTCCTTGTCATGTGTTTTTTGGGGATCCAGTTGAATTCAACTAAACTTGAGAGTAGGCTTCCACAGGATAAAGTGGCTGATTTAAAGTTAAATGTAAAAAAAAGTCACATTGAAGACTATGCAGTCATTGTTTGGGAAACTTAATTTTGCCTGTCGGATTATTCCAATAGGTAGGATTTTTTCCAGGAGATTATCCTTAGCTACTGCTGGGATGAGTCAGTAACACCATCACATTAGAATTATGTCAGCACATAAAGCAGATCTCCGCATTTGTTTGGAATTTTTGGAACATTTTTTTTTATAACATAAATTTTATTGAGAAGTTCTGGAATTGCAAAGACAAGACAAAAAAGAACAATGAAAAACATAGACCAAAAGTTGTCCCACAACCAACATCGCACCACTAACATGTTGAAACCACTCCATTCAAACAAAAACTCCACTACAACTCTTTTTTCGTATTTTTGGTGATTCTGTCCAAATATATTCACATTAGTTTCTTTAGATTCAGCAATATATACAGCTTATAAGGTCACATTGTTCAAATTGCAGAAATTCACATTTCCATAGATGAACCAGAGCAGCAAGAAATATGATAAAAGAAAAATAAAGTAGAGAGAAAACAAGTAGCATTGTACAAAACATATGGTGGAGTGTCTTCCCCCAGCAATTCCCCGTTCAACCAATCTTAAGGTAACCTTCCTCCCCCCCTGTACCTCTGGAATACTGAAGAGATATCTCTCAGGGTCCTCTCACCATTTCTTCCCGTCCGCTCCACAATCCACTCCTCAGCCGCTCAACAGGAATGGCTTCTTTAATGTGTTCCCTTAACTTAGTTGTTATATATTACTATTTGTGAATAAGATCCAGGGTTCCCAAACCTCCAAGAAGCAGTGATGTGTATCTGATATGATGTGGGTCATCCTCTCATTGATGCAAATAAAATTTATTTTGTTTGTTACTTCCTGGAAATTAATGTCCCTGCTCTTCCATCGTCTTGCGATGGTATTCTTAGCTGCTAGAAATATCAATTGGGCCAATTTATTCCCCTCCCTTCCCAGTTTTGAGAAGCGAGCTCCCAGGAGACAGACTGCTATTGATGGTTGGAGTGGGGTTTTGAGTGTTCTTGAGATTAGACTGGTCGTTTCTGACCAAATTTTAAATACCTTAGGGCAGCTCCACCAGGTGTGTATAAAGTCTCCCCTACCTTGGCACCCCCTAAAACATCTATCTGGGATTGTTTGGGATATCTTATTTAGTCGAACTGGAGTTGTGTATGTCCGGTGTAAAATCTTAAGAGAGGTTTCTAACAAACTATAATTAAATGAACCCTTAGATAGGTTTGATAAGGATTCAGCCCATTTATTCCCATCCCAATTTTGTCCCAGGTCCCACTCCCACTTCGAAACAAAGGAAGGCCTCCAAGTGCTTGGTGGACTATTGAAGATTTTGTATATTGACCCTAAAATTCCTTTGGACAGGACCTCACTTTTACACACTACCGAGATCCAAGAGTCCCTCGGGGGCCCATGGGTTCTTTGTATCTCTTCAATCCAGCTTCTTATTTTAATGTAGTTGAAAAGTTCCCGGTGTTGTACCTCAAAGTTCCTAATCATAGATTCTGAAGTTCTCATCAAACCTCCCTCAAACCAAGCCCCCAATTTTTGGAACATTTTAACGGCTATAATATGATTCTGAAGGAACCAGTATGTAATGAAGTTTTGGAGTTGTAAACTGACGCAGCAGGGGCGTTTGGGTTTTGTGGCTTATTTTAGCGGGTATTGGTGTGCGCAGGCCTGGAGAATGGGTGGCCTAAGAACTTGACTTTGTTGGAATTGTTCCCTATTGTAGTAGCGATACTTTTATGGGGGGACAGTTTAAGAAATCATCACGTGATTTTTAACTGTGATAACATGTGTGTGGTACAGGCTATTAACTCTATTACTGCCTCTTTGCCTACAGTAGTCAGACTATTGAGGAAAATGGTAATAAAGTGCCTGCAATTGAATATCTTAGTTAGGGGCTCTCACATTCCAGGAGTTAAGAATGTTATTGCCGATTCTTTGTCAAGATATGAATGGGAGCGGTTTCAGAAGGAAGCACCATTGGCAAATGCGGAGCCAACACCATTTCAGCCGGAGTGGTGGACTTTAGTTATATAGGTTTCAAGACGGAGTAGGGCTCTGGGTAATGGATAACTGCTAAGTGTTAAGAAAATCTGTTGTAATTGTAATGATGCAGAATAAAAATGTTGGTTGCTATATGTGTGTTTCCTTGCAGGAGCCCCTTTTGTGGCACATTCATTAATTTATTGAGCCAGACGGGCAGCAGCTATAACTGATCAGGGCCGTCATATGGGTTTCCCGGAGGAAGCAGTTTTACTTAAGTGGTTTGGGGTCCGGGGTATGAAGTGGGAGCAGATGTTGTTAATGGTAGCAAGCTTGGCCAGGTCATCCCCTCCTCCTGAGATTTTATTCATACATGCAGGGGGAAACTATTTGGGTTTCATGTCCATGAGGAAGCTTATTTGGAAGATGAAGAGGGATATATTTAGACTCAGGGAGCTGTTCCCAGGCTTGTTCTTGATTTGGTCACAGATAAGCCCAAGGTTCAATTGGAGGGGGGCCAAAATCCTAAAAGATTGCATAAGGCAAGATTGAGAATAAATACGATTACGTCGTTGCTATCAGACATATGGATCAAGAGACCCCAGAAGCTTATGAGTTATTTTTGGGTGATGGGGTACACTTTCATGAGATAGGTCTGTCATTATTTAACTACACATTGAAGGAGGGTGGTTATCTGATTTGGGCCAATGCCAGAGGTCTCTTGGGCACGGGGTTCCATGTGGCCTCTGGCTGGGATGAGCTCCGTCCTGGGGAAGGTGTGCAGTTACCCATGTTAGGATGTTACATGCTATGGTTAAATAAAGCTGTGGCCTGTTTTTATACCCATACATCAAGTATGTTGTGCCATTATTGGGGATGTGGGTAGTGTTTGGGCAGACCATGTCACCCATGCGCAGGTCAAGTCAGAAGATGTAGAACTACATATAGTTAAGTGATAAGGTCAAGGTTGTATACATTCAATACATTAAATACATTATTCCAAATCTCCATTTACATATTACAGTTAATCAAGTTTAATTATCCTCTGACCTCACTGTTAATTTCTGATCTACTGTAATTTTTGCAGTCAAAGAAGACAAACAGCTGGTAACTTCTACCCCTTACTGTGCAAGAGATCCATGGGTAGACCATTCATTACTAGGTAGTTGGCATTTATAAGCAGCTCTTCAGACCTAAAGTATGTTTTAAATATTTAGATAATTCAAGCATTTTATGTTGCTACATATATATATATATATATATATATATATATATATATATATATAAAAATTTAAATATTCAAACACCTACTCCAAGTACTCCAAGTAATATTTCCATTATATTTTTTTCAGCATGGACCAAGTATGATTTTTAAATGGTGGGTGCTACAAAAGATTTTTTATATAATTGCCATAGTTGTTAAACAAAGATGAGCCTTAATTTGCATAATGTTCAATTTAAGCCTAATTCTGTGTTTAGTTGAAGATACATCATTTTATAACAATCTTTTTACGATATGTATAAATATGAGTTCAAATGATGCCTTAATGCAACTATAATTGTATATAGTTATGACTACATGGTTAAGTATAGGGTATATGCTGTATAAGTTTGTATTGATAATGTATTCATACAATATTACTTGGAAATGTCTTATTTCCATACCATAACAACTGATTTGCCTACTTGTTTAAATAAAGGACCAGCAAAATACTTTAGAAAGAAAATAAATATAGCCTTACATTTACTGACTAATACATGGAAGTAATATTTGCTGTGCGGAGCCATTAATTTGGATTTAGCTAAACTGATTTCCTGACAAGGAGGGGCCTTACCGACATTAATATACACAGTATATATTTCCAATAGTACTGCCACCTAGAAATACCATATTTCACTTAGCCAAGTACTTCTCTACATAAGTAAAAGCCTTTATTTATTTTTGTACTTTCTAAACAAGTTTGTCCATTGATAAGTGTAGTTCTTTAAACGTTTTGGAGTACAGTCCTCATGCCATTTATATCAGCCAAACAATAATTAGGTATAATAAATATTTTTTTGCATGTCTTTAGTATATTACAGGAGTAATTTTTAGTTACCTTAACACACTTGAAGAGATGTTTAAGAAGGCCCTCATTGCGGGGCATGAAAGTTGCAGGTTGGCCGAGGCCTGCAATGAGCAGCGAAGCCACTCATCGCGAGGCCCGTAAAGTAGAGGGGGGTAGGCCTCACCTTGTGTAGCAAACAGCATTGCCAGGCTTCGAATTTTATTGCCGTCATTTTTGACGGGCAAGTTGCTAGTATTCTTATACTTATCTTTCTCTTCAATGCTAATACTAAATGTAAATAGATGAACTTAAGATTTTTAAATTCTTATAGCTATGCAACCATGGTAACCATAAAACCGTATACTTGACTGGGGAACAAAATAAGAGCAATTTGAACTTCATATAAACATAGGTAACATTCAGTCATTGTAAGTATGAAGTAAAAATGTATGAAATAGATGAACTCCCCAATGAATTTAATATATAGACTCTGATATTGAAGTTATTATAGCAACCAGGACGCTTTAAACAGGACAGAAATTAAAGAAACACCTTCTCCTTTGAAAAAGACGTAATGACGTAGAAACGTGTTGGGGACGTGTATTGAGCATAACGTACGTCCGAATATAAGATGCACAAGTCTATTGCAGGAATACCCTCACAGTAATAGAGTAATGTGGTCTATAGAAGGGTAACAGATAGGGGTTTTACTAGCAAGCACAGACAGAGGAATTGAAGACTAGTGTGGGAATCTTAAGAGAGGTAATTCTGGGTAAATAAGTATTATTGTTGGTCTAAAAATATCCTTAATGGCTGCAACAAACAAAAGAAATATCAGAGAAGTTGCAAAGATCTAAATGTTTAACAAATAAGACAATTCATGAAACGGAAAAGCATGCCCTCCAAATTCATTACTTGGTAAAATAAGCTGAGGAGTTGCTAAGCAGCGTGATATATTGGATATTTGAAAAGCCATTAAAATTCATAGAAGCAATTTCTCAGGTTTGTTATTTACCTGAATTGTTGTCTCCTATCCTATACACCCATTATTAGTCTCCACTCTGTACTTGTAATTTAGAAAATTAACCCTTGTCTTCCTTTCATAAAAAGACCTAGATTACTCTTTCAATTGAGGTAGTGTGTATTCAAAAATTTACTTACTGAGAAGCTTGCTAGTTCCTTATATATTAAAGAAGTTGAAATTATAAGGTTATATTACCTATTTAAGGATTACCATACAAAATTCAAAGGAAGTGAGAATTACACCGTAAAGGATAACATATCCCTGCACACTGATTTTAAATGTGATTTTAAGTGTTTTTTTTTTTTCACCGCTGTTCTGATATTAAATAAAATCTTACCTATGTAAATATTTTCCAATTCCCATTTTTTTTAATTTTTTTATTAAACAATGCAGATTGACTAATTTGCTGAGATGTCGCGCAACTCGGCCCCTATGCATACCACGCAAGGCCTCTTTTTCTAATGGGGGATATTGCGCAGAAGATGGCTAGTTTAGATAGGAATGGATACGTAACTTTGACAAAAAAGCTCCCACAGTTATGAGAGTCTTTTTGTGCAGCTTCATATCAGATTGGAGAGTGACCTAATTCTTCAAAGGGTTGTTTTTTTCATGTAAACTGCTGATTTCATTAAACGCCTTTGAAGCAAACATTTGTGTATTGAATAAGGCGTACTGGGAAGCTGTCTCAAGAAATCTCATTATTAAAATAAGAGGTCAACTCCTTTTGTACACTCTCCCAAATAGAGGCATTTTGTACAAGTATATTATTCAGTCTCCAAGTTCTATCATGAGGACCTGCTGTTTTGTCTTTTAATTCTAGATATAGTGGTTATACTGTTTTGGAGAAAACTAAAATAGTTCTCGGAGATATCTGTCCCTGGCCAAATTACCAATATACATATAGGCCCTCATTCAATTGCGATTTTGGCAATTGAATAGGGGTCTAAATAAGCACATCACATATTTTTTAAAGAAGTTTTTAGTTATTAAGCATCTATCCAAAAGCACGGTTTTCACTAACTAAAAACTTCTTTAAAAAATATATATTATGTGCTTATTTAGAGCCCTATTCAATTGGCAAAATCGCAATTGAATGAGGGCCATAGTGTGCACACCTTAGAGAAATAATACACCAACACAGAGTTCTGGTATAAAGCTTTCTCTCGCCTACTGTTTATTGAATCAGCTGCTATATATAACATTTAACAATCAGATAAATGTTGCAACTAAGCAAATCATCAGGTTTATTCGGTAATTCATTGGTTCTGTGATATTCGCTTTTACGGAATCTCAACAAGGCATTGGGTTAGTGCATCAAGGAGTCTCTAGGTGTCATCCCACAGGGGATGAGTGGGATGAGTCTTTCTCTTATTGGTCAGAAGGTTAAGACAAAGGGAAGATGGGTTTCTCCTTCTTGTGTCCAAGGTGTGGTAGTCATCGTCACCCTTAGCAGACCGGAAATAGTGCTGCCGACATTTTGTATGCGGAAGTGGCAAATCCTCCATCTTAGAGTCTCCAATAATCAACATTGTTAATAAGGTTACGTAATACTAAAAAGAGAAAATTTATGAGTAGGGCAAACATAAAATGCATTTTCTTGTAGATCCTGATCCATAACAATACTATGTGCAAGGGATAATGGTTGCTTTGAATGAGTAGAATAGGGTCCAGAAAATTATCTAGTCTGGAATAAGACAGACCTGCCCCTAAAAAGAAGATATAATCTTTATCCTTAGAATTAATCATATCTGCGGCAGAATGTTCTCACAGGATTGACCATCAGCCCTATTAAATTTGAAGCCCGTAGTTGCATTGCGAAAGCCCGCAAGGGCTCCAGGCTTGAAATTCAGCTGCTTTACAGAGCTATTAAATGAGACCATGCCACGAGTTACGGGCTTGAGAAGCAAACGCGTAAACCATTTCTCGCACGTTGGATGTACGGCCGTGAACATGATCAATTATTCAAACCCGTAATTACGGGTTTAGATGGAGCCAATGGCAACAGAGATCGTCATCATTACATCACTGAAAAATGGAGGTTGGCTTTCAAAGTCTTACAGGCTTCAATTACGAGTTTCGATCGGACCCAAATTCCAGAAATAATGCAATATTGATAACTTATATTTAATATTAGATAATAATAGATAATATATTTAATATTGATAGTAAATATGATATTCTAGTCCATGCAAGTTCCATTATATGTATTAACACATTGATTGCCGGGATCGATGTAACAAGGAAATTAAACAGAAATAAAAGTATTTTATATTGCAGATTTGCGAGCTTGAGAATGTTGTGCTATTAACTCTAATACCTAACATCACTTTCCCTTTTATTATAAGTATAGTAGTGTGTGTATATTTGCATTTCCAGTGCTACGGATAGGACTTTACTCCCCCAGCGGGTCCTCTCTAGTACCTGTTGGCTTCTTGGCTCCATTTGCGGGTTACTGGCTTGAACGCCAGTAAATTATTTGCAATTTAATAGCGTGATTGGAACGAAACAGTTACAGATCTGACAGATCAAAGGATTTGCTGGCGTGAAGATCAAATTTCCATGTCCCATAGCCTTTTCTCGCCCTTACACCTCAAGTCGTTGGCGGGTTGCTTTACGGGGCTAATCTACCGTATTTTTCGCCGTATAAGACGCACTTTTTCTTCCCCAAAACTGGGGGAGGAAAGTTGGTGCGTCTTATACGGCGAATATACCTTTTCAAACTGCCTCTGTCCTCTTGATTTCACCCCAGCGCTTCCTACCAGCATCGCGTCGGCCGGTGCGTCCTAGTGACGTCACACACGCAACGCTGCAGTACACGTGGAGTGCTGGTAGGAAGCGCTGGGGTGAGATCAAGATGGAAGAGATCAGAAGGAAGGTGAGGATCAGGGGGATCAGGGGGGTCAGGGAGGATCAGGAGGGTCAGGGAGGGTCAAGGGCTCCCAAATGCTGCAGTATATGGATATGTATGTGTATGTGTATGTATGTGTGTGTGTATGTATGTGTGTGTATGTGTGTGTATGTGTGTGTATATATGTATGTATATTTATGTGTGTATGTATATGTATGTATGTGTATCTATAAAGGTGAGGATCAGGGGGGTCAGGGAGGATCAGGAGGGTCAGGGAGGATCAGGAGGGTCAGGGAGGGTCAATGGCTCCCAAATGCTGCAGTATATGGATATGTATGTGTGTGTGTGTGTATGTATGTGTGTGTGTATGTATGTGTGTGTGTATGTGTGTGTATATATGTATGTATGTGTATGTATATTTATGTGTGTATGTATATGTATGTATGTGTATCTATATATATATATATATATATATATATATATATATATATATATATATATATATTTGTGTGTAATGTAGGTGTGTATCTGTGTGTAAAGTGTATTTGTGTTTGAGTGTATTTGTGTTTGATTCAGATTTTTTTTTTCTTGTTTTCCTCCTCTAAAAACTAGGTGCGTCTTATCTGCCGGTGCGTCTTATAGGGCGAAAAATACGGTAATAGCTGCAAGGCTACGGTATTTAACGGTGAGGGAATTTAATAGGGCGCCATCTCACTTATCCATTTCTGAATCTATGATAACGTTAAATTACCCTAATATTAAGGTAACTTATCACCTCTTTTTTCAAGCTTGTGGAACAGAGCCTTATGCGCAGCAGTTTGCTCACATGATATTGAGTTGCTGAACAGGAGGTCTACTCTCATTTTCATTACACCAGCAAAATACATTACAGAATTTTTTTTTAAGATTCTGGAGAGGCAGTACATCTCTTACCAAAATATATCCTGTATCCCTGTAGGATAAGAACTGTATTTAATAAAGGGGTTACATGAAGATGGGTACTTTTGGTGGCATTCAGCCCTTTTACATTTAAAGATAGGTATTTAAGCAGCAATTGGAGTGAGTTTAAGAAAGTTTATCATAATATAAGATAAGCTGACATATCCAAATCCAGTAACAGGGTCCAAAAGAACAACAGGGACAATTGACCCAAAGGGATGAACATCCCTTCCATATACCACAAACAGAGCACACATACCAACTCACAGCCACCGTATTAACAGATAACTTGAGTTAATAACGATTATAAAAAATAGTAGAAAATCAAACGCTGCTCACTATGGCCTCTATTCCCATAGGTAAAATTCTGAGTGACTCTGAGCTATCACATAAATCTAAATCTAACCTCTGAGAAACACCATCCAAGTGCTCAAAATATCCCTATTATCACAAGCCAAGAGTGCCTGTCCCATAACTATTTACAAAACACTATCACATGACTCACTTAATGATATTTGATCTCACTGAGTGTAACTCTGAAGTCTTTCCTATTCCCCCGAAAATGAAAATGTTTACAGGTATTGCAACTTCTATAAAGGCACATAAAATACTACCTAAGAGCATGGAATCTTCTTCCCCCTTCCTATCCGCTACCACTATAAGCCAGGGGATCCCCCATTCCTATCCGCTATGAGACTGGGAATTGCCTGAGATTTCACCTTCCTACATGATATGAGCCCGGGATCCCTGGGATTCTCACTTCATAAGCGATATGAGACCGGAATTAGTTTGACTGCAAAGCCCCATCTGTACATCACACCATTATGTCTCTAGATCAGGGGTAGGCAAGATCGGGCCTGGAGGGCCACATACATGCCTGGATTTGATAATATCCCTGCTGCGCACAGGTGAGTCAATCACTTCTTCATTCATCCTGATTGGCTCATATGTGAACAAAAAGGATATCTTCAAATTAAGGCTTGTGTGTGGCCCTCCAGGACCGAACATGCCCACCTCTGCTCTAGATGTAGGTCACTGGATTGATTCAAATCTGCTGCTTATTGTTTTACTGGAAATGTCCACAAAACAATTATGTTTTTACATTTAAAGGGGTTTTGTCTGTGTGGAACAACCCATTGTTGGGTATAAGGTTCTCCAGAACAGGTATTTGTCTGGTAAATCTGTCCCTTAAGCCAGGAATATTACATCCATCCATACATGATTGTGTTACTAGTAAATACTATATCATATGATTCTTATCATATGATATAGTATATCAGTGCTGGGTGCATGCATTATGTGCCATCTGGTAGGTTTGGTCAGAGTGGTGCAGAGTAATAGCACTGAGAGTTTATTTTACTTTAAATATTATAGGGCACCTAAAAATATTTGCAGGTTAGTTGGCATTTTTTACCAAAGATTGGTAAGTTTGTTTTACCTAATGTTTACTAATTACAGTGCTCAATAGTTGGATGTCCTTCATTTCATGGGGGTAATGAAGTTTCCACATATGTCAACAAGGCAGCTGAAATCAGTTTTAAGAGCCATTTTCTCAACTAAGTGTACTTATTGCTTTTACCAAGTTGACAGCATCTTTAAAGAATTTAGAATGCCATTCTCTTCACTTTTTTTTTATACTAGGAAATTGCCCGTCAAAAATTATGGGAGTAAAATTGTAAGGCTAGCAATGCTGTTTGCCACACAATGCGAGGCTAGGGGCCCTCTGAGCACATTTGGCGCTCATCGCGAGCCCCGCACTGAGCGCCTTTTGCGTTCATTGTGAGCCTCTCCCCCTGTGTAGTTTAGGGGCCTCGCCATGAGTATTACTGGCTTGGGTTAAGTGTTACTGACTTGGGTTAAGTGTTAAAGTGTTACTGGGTTGGTGTAAATGTTACTGTTGCGGAGGAAGTGTTACTGGTTTTCCTTAAGTGTTACGGGTTTGGGGCCTTTTTTTTGCGAGCTTTGGCCTTGTTTTCATCCTTTTGCGTTTTTTCGTCCGACATTTTTTTTCTCGCTTAGGTGATTTTAGATTGTGAAAAAATGGCAAACATGCCTCAAATTAAGTTGCAACCTCTGGCCTTTGGCGTTTGGCCTTTGGCTCTCATTACAACGTAAGTCCCGCGTGCCTTAACTGCTCGCCTCGCTATGCGTGACTCGCAGTGTAATGAACGCCTTTGTCACTCATTGCAGCCTGCCCCATTTGCTGCAGGCGTCAATGGCTCGCCACGCTTCTCGAGGCTCGCAAATCGTGACCAACGGCCCGTATATCCACAACTATTATATGTGATTGCATTGTACTTTATCATTCCCCATTCTACACTGTCCCACTTCTACCTTTCCAGTGAATGCAGCATGAACTCTTTGAGTCATTATTCTTACAGCACTCGCCACCAGCTCCTCACTCAAACTGACACCAGAATCTAATTTCCTTAAGTTTTGTTTCCAATAGCTGTATGCTCCTATAATAAATATAGTTGTCATAATTGCGAGTTTGTGTGTAACGCTCGCAAAGTTACGGGCTTGCGCATGCCTTTGGCGCTCATTGCGAGGCCTGGAAGGTAGAGGGGGGGAGGCTCACAATGAGCGCCGAAGATACTCATCGCGAGGCCTGGAAGGTAGAGGGGGGACAGACTTGCAATAGGGGGCTAAGGAGCTCATTGCGAGGCCCGCAAGTTGCGGGTTTGCACATAGCGCATGCCGAGGCCTGCAATGAGCAGCAAAGCCGCTCATTGCAACGCCAACAATAAGCGCTGAATGTGCTCATCGCGATGCCTGAAATGTAGAGGGGGGGAGAGGCTCGCAATAAGCGACAAAAGCGCTCATCGTGAGACCCGCAATTTGCTTGTTTGCGGACGAAATCCCATCATATTTACAAAAGTGTAATGAGTGACCCTACATTTCCAAATTATAGTAATTTCAACCAAAACATACGGTCTAATAACAGTGCCATTTCATTTGCTTCTATGGGGGCAAAATTAGCTGCTAATGGCCCTGTTTTAAAGGTCAAGGCCAAATTTACCACCGTACTTCTCATTTACACCCAAAAGTAGGAGAGCAAAGAAAATTTGCACAACTATATGTCCTAGATACAATGGAAGCTGTTGAACAACGTATGAAGCTTTCTAAAAATAATGGGAACAACAGAGTTATGCTGAAGAAAATCATTTGCCTATGCTAAGAGTCAATATGGTTCTTCAAAGAGATTGTCATTGTGATAAACGCTGTTATAATTTACAAACTCTAACAAGGTTGCAATGGTGTTTCAAAATGACGATGGTGAACCACCATTTCAGCTCGATATTAGAATATATCCAAGAAATCAAGAGCAACATTTTATTAACATATGTATCTTAAGTACTAATTTGGATCCAATGACATATCCTATTTTGTTATCCAAACGGTGAGACAGGATGGCAACCTAAATTAATACTTCCAAGTAGTTTAGCAAAGTTTGTGCCAGAAATAATATTTCAATGCTTGAATATAAAGTTCCTGAAACTGCTATTCGTGATGAATGTAATCCCATTTTATATGGTGGAAAACTGACACAACAATGGATCATTGAATCATATCTTCAAGTAGAAGCATATAATCTAAATTTTATGAAATATCAACAAAATAAGCTACGTGTTGAACAATATTGTGGATTTATGGATTAGGTAGCTGAAGTTGCTACAAACAAAGAACTTCCAGCTGGCCGAGACATCATTTTGACATATTCTTTCCAATTTTCTGCTCGCAATATGAGAGAAAGATACAATGATATGTCTATGGTTATAAAATTTGGGACACCAGATGCATTTATTACATTTACATGTAATCCACAATGGTCAGAGATTGTGAATAATTTGCAAGCTGGACAAAGTGCTTCTGATAGACCAGATTTACAGCCTTATTAAATTGCGATTCGCCCAATTGAAAAGGGCTCTATATAAGCACAGAACATATTTTTTTTACAGAAGGTTTTAGTTAGTGAAGACCTTGCTTTTGGATAGAAGTTCACTAGTTAAAAACTTCTGTAAAAAAATATGCTATGTGCTTAAATAGAGCCCTTTTCAATTGGCCGAATTTCAATTTAATAAGGCTGTTAGTGGCTAGAGTTTTCAAAATTAAGCTATAAGAATTAATATATGACATAAACTTTGGTAATTTATTTGGTAAGTGTATGGCTTATGTTTATACTATAGAATTTCAAAAAAGGAACTTTCCACGTGCACATATTCTTTTAATCATTCAAGAAAAAGATACATTGAATTCTGCTGATTAAGTAGATTCACTTATTATTGCTGAACTACCTGATCCACAAAAAAATGCTACACTTTATGAAATTGTTACACATCACACGATTCATGGCCCATGTGGAGATATAAATCCTCAGTCACCATGTATGGAAAATGATAAATGCACTAAAGATTTCCCTAAAGAATTTAGAGTGAAAACTTTTGCAAATTGTGATTGATATCCTTTGTATCAAACTGCAATTATTCATGGAAATATTGGAGATGATCGATATGTTCTTCCATATAATTCACATTTGCTGATGAAGTACAACGCACACATAATTGTTGAAGCTTGTACTTCAATCAAATCAATTAAATATGTGTATAAATATATTTACAAAGGATACCATGCAGCAACTATCATTGTGGAAAGTGACCAAACGAAGAAGACAATCACATTTTACATGATGAACTTTCATGTTATGTAGATGCTCGGTATATAAGTGCTCCAGAAGCAATGTGGCACCTTCTGAAAATTGAAATGCATGATCGGTCACATGCAGTTTATCGATTAGCTGTTCATTTGCCACAAAGACACTTATTTTATTTTAATGCTGGTGATGAAAGAAATGTTCTTGACCAAAATAAAAACAGAGAAATGCCACTTACTGCTTGGTTTACATTACATCGTAATGACAGTGAGGCAAGGGAATTCTTATACATTGATATTCCATATCAATATGTTTTCATTAATGGGGCCTGGCGAAAAAGAAAAAGGAGTACTAATAACATTTTTCCAAGAATGTATACTGTTAGTCCAAGAGATATTAAACATGTTTACTCCTGAACATTTGAGAACTGTGAATTACATAGTTTATGATACCATTCAATTAGCTGCGCTACAAAGAATCTTCCTTGCAGATGATACTGAATGAGAGATTTTTAGAAGAAACAGCACTATGTCAAATGCCAAAGCAGATGAGGGAACAGTTTTCATTAATTTGCATATTTTGTAACAGGGGCGGCCCGTCCATTGGGGCGTCAGGGCAAACGCCCCCCCAAATATTTTCTTCACCCTGCAATAAAAAAAACACAACAATGTATTAGTATAACCCAAAAACAAATAAATATAAGGTGTACATCATCATTTCAAGTCTAAATAGTATTAAAAATGAAGTAAAGTTAGAAAAGGGACACTGTCACTTTAAAATAACCCTTGCGCTACATTAACTAATGCTGTGTATCTATCGCCCCCTGCCTGCACCCTGTGTGATCAAATTACAATAGTTATACACTGTGTACACTAACCTTTAGACTCTTCTCTCTCTTCAATGAGTCCTGGCCTGGCCCCCTGACCGTTAATGCATGCCGCCCACCATCACAGTGACGATATGCATGGGCGGTCATAAATGTATCAATTAATAAATGACAGTCTTCCATCATTGACCAATCAATGATGGAAGGCTGTCCAGTTACTAAGTGATCAATCTAAACCCACCCAGACCGTTAGCCCTGAGCGCCCGCCAGCAAATAGGGCCTCGAGTTTAAATTTTGATTGACTGATACAGTCAATAAAACCACCAGTTCCCTGTCCCTTCCCCCTTTCTGTTTCCTGACCCTGATCGCGCTGAGACTGAGAGACCTCCCTGGCTGAATCTACTCATCTGCTCTGCCTGCCTAACACAGTAAGTCTACACCTGCCTCTGCCTGGCACCTGCCCTGCCCCTGGCCAAACCAAAACCCCTAGTAGCCCCTAATAAAAGTTAGGGGTGACCAGTTACCCCCAGTCCCCCACTATGCCTGCCTAGCCTGCCAGTGCCACCTACCCAGCCACCCACCAACTACCACCGACGACCCCAGCCATCACCCCCATGTGGCCTGTGCCACCCCCGATCAGGCCTGCCCTATGCTAGCCTAGCTATGCCATCATGCCACCACCGGATTACACCGATCACGGGATCGGGGTAGTCGGGTGGTGAGCGGGGTGGCACAGGCCCACATGGGGGTGATCGGATCACCCCCTTGATGAGGCCTGTGCCACCCCTGATGACCTCCATGTTGCCGCCCTATGCCACCCCCGAGGCCCGATCACCACCGGGCCCCCGGCACCACCCCGATGCGGCCTATGCTACCCCGGGTATTCGGGCAGTGAGCGGGGTTGACCAGGCCACATGGGGGTGGATGTTCACCCCCATGAGGCCTGTGCCACCCCTGGTCGTGGCCTATGGGCGACCGATGGGCGCCTGACCGTGACTGACCCCACCCTGGATGAACAAACTACCTACCCCCCCCCCCTATTTTTATTCCATTTTTAGAAGTAACAGGCATGTATATGTGCCTGTCACTTCTAAAGATAAAATAAAAATAAGGGAAGGGAAAAAAAAATACAGTAAAAAGTAAAAACATTATTACAATTAAACAGTAAGCTAACACATTGTTAGTACAGTTAGTAACACATTTTTATACAAAAATAAACAGCTTTAAACAAACATTAAAAATAAAATAAAATAAACAACAGCACATACTTACCTGTAAAATTGACCCCTCCAGCGTTGGCCTTCTGTCCTCTCTGGATATAGTCATGAAAAATAAATAATCCATGTTGATTGAAGCCAATGGTCAAATAAAATAATCCATGTTGATTGAAGCCAATGGTCAAAATAAAATAATCCATGTTGATTGAAGCCAATGATCAAAAATAAAATAATCCATGTTGATTGAAGCCAATGATCAAAAATAAAATAATCCATGTTGATTGAAGCCAATGATCAAAAATAATCCAATCTTGATTGAAGCCATTGTCCATCCATCCATTCTGGCCCATTGAAAGAGGCCTCCACAAAAAAAAACCGACGCTCTAAAAAAAAAAAAACAACACACTAAAAGAGCTCCTCCTACAAGGAGCCCCTCCCGCGATTAATTGTTTTTTTCCCACGGTCTGCTATATATACTAATTTTTGAAGGACTCTGATTGGCTGAAATTTTTGATTGACATCGATTTCAACCAATGAGAGTCTTCAAAAAATTAGCAAATCAGCAAGCAGGTATGGAAGCCTGTAAGGGTAAGAAAAAGGTTAGTGTGAACTTGTTTGACCCTGTATGTATTATACATATTACAGGGCTATTTTATGTGATATACATGTTACAGGATAATATCCTGTAACATGTATAGCCTAAAAATAGCACTGTAATATGTATAACAAATAAAGTGTAATAGAAATGCATGAACAATATAATATACCATGTAATAAAGAACATCGATTAATCAAATAATAAATATCAATTAATATATATTGTTGTATGTATATGTTTATGTATATTTATGTGTAATTTTTTATATATATATATATATATATATATATATATATATATTTGGATATATATATATATATATATATATATATATATATAAAAAAATTAATATCAAAATATCACAATAAATAAATATATATATATATATATATCAATTTGATATATATATATATATATATATATATAAATATATTTATTTATTGTGATATATTGATATCAATTTATATATATATATATATATATATATATTTATTTATTTATTGTGATATATTGATATCAATTTTTATATATATATATATATATATATATATATATATATTTATTTATTGTGATATATTGATATCAATTTTTATATATATATATATATATATATATATATATATATATATATTTATATATATATATATTTTTTTTTTTGGGCCTATATGTTATTTAAGGTTTTTAAGGTACGGTTGGGGCCTATATGGTCCCAATTTGTTATTTAAGGTTTTTAAGGTGCGGTTGGGGCCTATATGGTCCCAATTTGTTATTTAAGGTTTTTAAGGTGCGGTTGGGGCCTATATGGTCCCAATTTGTTATTTAAGGTTTTTAAGGTGCGGTTGGGGCCTATATGGTCAAAATTGGTTATTTAAGGTTTTTAAGGTGCGGTTGGGGCCTATATGGTCCCAATTTGTTATTTAAGGTTTTTAAGGTGCGGTTGGGGCCTATATGGTCCCAATTTGTTATTTAAGGTTTTTAAGGGGCGGTTGGGGCCTATATGGTCCCAATTTGTTATTTAAGGTTTTTAAGGTGCGGTTGGGGCCTATATGGTCCCAATTTGTTATTTAAGGTTTTTAAGGGGCGGTTGGGGCCTATATGGTCCCAATTTGTTATTTAAGGTTTTTAAGGTGCGGTTGGGGCCTATATGGTCCCAATTTGTTATTTAAGGTTTTTAAGGGGCGGTTGGGGCCTATATGGTCCCAATTTGTTATTTAAGGTTTTTAAGGTGCGGTTGGGGCCTATATGGTCCCAATTTGTTATTTAAGGTTTTTAAGGGGCGGTTGGGGCCTATATGGTCCCAATTTGTTATTTAAGGTTTTTAAGGTGCGGTTGGGGCCTATATGGTCCCAATTTGTTATTTAAGGTTTTTAAGGGGCGGTTGGGGCCTATATGGTCACACTTGCTCTTTTAAGGTTTTAAACGTTACGGTTTGGGTCTTAAACGTTCTAATGTTTTTTTTTTGTTTTCTATAACTTCCCAGGTGCAAACTATCTGTGGAATCAGATTTCTTTGGACTCGTTGGTTGACTTACTGGACGTGAATACCCCGAGAAGGAGCGTCAACTGTTGGTGAGTATATGGTCACACTTGGAATTTGAAGGTTTTTAAGGTGCGGTTGGGGCCTATATGGTCACACTTGGTCTTTTAAGGTTTTAAAAGTTACGGTTTGGGTCTTAAACGTTCTAATGTTTTTTTTTTTGTTTTCTATCACCCCCCAGGTGCAAACTATCTGTGAAAGCAGATTTGTTTGGACTCGTTGGTTGACTTACTGGACGTGAATACCCCGAGAAGGAGAGTCAACTGTTGGTGAGTATCATTGCCTTTAATTTTCTGTCCATGTGTATAGGTGCAAATTTGATGTTGATGTAGTCTTGTCACATGAGGGTTTGCAATCTGTAATGTATACCAATGAAATCAACACACTGTTATTTTAAAGTAATTTTGTGACATAATATAAATTAATATACCGTGATCTCTTTCTTTTATTGGTATCAATATCAGAAATGAATACTATTGACTCTCTACTTGTGAAGCCTTTCGCCACCCTAACCTATGAGGAGAAGGTGGAAGTAAAACGGTTAGGAGCTGACCAACCAGAGATAAATCTGCAGCAAATCGCAAGAGATAGAGGGAAGCAATATGTCCGTAATTTCAATACTGAATGGTACAAGAAGAACGACTGGCTTTCTGGAAGCGTTTCTAGGAAGTCCTTATATTGTTTCCCATGCATCCTATTTGGTGGTGACGCTGCTTGGACCAAAACTGGAGTGACTGACGTCAAACATCTAGCTGACAAATTGGCAAAACACAAAAGTTCTAAAGCTCACTTGGATAACAGGATCAAGTTTGAGATGCTTGGACAGGCGAACATTGCTGTTCAACTGGACCAAGGATACCAAGTCAGCATTCAAAAACACAACGAAGAAGTGGCTAAGAACCGGTACATCCTTTCGAAGATAATTGATTGTGTTCGCTTTTGTGGCGCCTTTGAACTGGCATTAAGAGGACACGACGAGAGTGAAACATCGCTAAATCCAGGAGTGTTTCGAGGCCTGGTGGATTTGGTTGGCAGTATCGATAGTGCAATGGAACAGCATTTGAAGACTGCAACTGTATTTAAGGGCACTTCCAAAACCGTGCAGAATGAGCTACTGGACTGCATGCATGAAGTTATAAAGGAAGTGATTCACCAAGAGCTTAAGGAAGCCCAGTTTGTGGCAATCCAAGCGGATGAAACAACCGATATTTCCGCTAGGACACAGTGCGTTGTAGTCTATCGCTACATTGACAAGAAGCATCAAGTGGTGGAAAGATTTGATGGCTTCACGGAAATGAAATCAACCGATGCAGACTCCATTGCTGCTGTTGTGCTGGAAACACTGAATACTGTTCTCCCAGAGCCAGAAGACAAGAAGAAACTCATAGCTCAAAGCTATGATGGTGCCAGTGTGATGCGTGGAGATCAAGGAGGAGTTCAAAGAAAAATAAAAGACGTGTACCCGAACGCACACTACGTCCATTGCTATGCTCACCAACTGAACCTAATAATGGAGAAAGCAGTTTCAAGGATTGGAAGAGTTCGAGTTTTTTTTTCAAACATAGGCGGCATACCATCTTTTTTTTCACGCTCTCCAAAAAGGACTGGAGTTCTGGATGAGGTAGTTGGTAGAAGACTTCCAAGAGGTGCACCGACACGATGGAACTTCAACGTTAGGACCGTGAACGTGATCTACGAGAACAGAGATGCGCTACTTGAGTGTTTCCAGACAATTGAAGCATGTCTAAACTTTGATCCAACATCTATACGGGAAGCCGCAGGTTTCATTGGAATGCTGGAAGACAGGGAGTTCCTTTACTTCCTTAAATTATTTCATTTAATAATGCCACATGTAGACATCCTCTATAGTCAGCTTCAGAAGCGAGACACGGATACTGTTTATATCAAAAAAGTCACAGAAGACTTTGTCGCCAGCATCCAGAAAATCCGTAATTCTGTGGAAGAGATAGAAGCAAGTTTGCCAAGCGATCTAACAGTCAACAGACGGAGTGCGGAGATCTCAACCTTGAGACAACTTTCAAGAGAGGTATGTGACATAGTGGTGGTTCATGCAAAAGAACGTTTTTCATTTTCAAATCACCTAGTCAGTGCCAAACTTGTTCAAAGTGACTTGTATAAAACCCATGACACTTGCTTTCCAACCCAAGCTCTGGAAGACACCGTGCAAGCATATCCAATACTGAAGAAGGAACAATTACGCACTGAGCTGTCACTTCTGTATGGGAAGACAGAGTTTCATACTTGTACAAGTGCTGTTGCTCTGCACAAACTTTTCCATCAATTTAATCTGCAGAATGATTTCACAGAGACAGTAAAATTATTAAGAATCCTGATTACAACACCAATGACTACTGCAGAATCAGAAAGATGCTTCTCAACATTGAAGAGGATAAAAACCTTTTTAAGAAGCACCATGTCCCTGGAGCGGTTGAATGCATTGGCGATGCTCTCAATGGAAAAGCAACTGATTTCCGAGATCCCACACTTCAATGAAAAAACCATTGAGAAGTTTTGTTCTTTGAAAGATCGCCGTGCAAAATTAAAATACAAGTGATTGAAGCAAAGAAGAATGCATACCCCCAAGGTGTGCAAAGATAAACTGCGTTAAGCAGCACCACCTCACACTACCAAACATAACTAGTGGTAAGTAAAGTATGAACGGTGTGTGGGTGTGCATATGGAATGAGCTATGAAAGGTGTGTGCATGGTCAGTAACAATTGTTGAAGCCTTGGCGTGGTTTGAAGGAATTGGAGGCACTTCCAAGGGTAGCTGTCACTTGTGTACAGGAAGCAAGAATTCCATGTCTGTACAAGTGCTGTTGCTCTGCAGCAACTTTAGCATCAATTTAATCTACATAATTTAACAGAGTGAGTGAAGCTATAAGGAATCCTGCTTACAACAACGAAGACTACTAAAGAACCAGAAAGATGCTTCTCCACATTGAAGAGGATCAAAAAAGTAATTAAAAAGCACCATGGCCCTGTAGCGGTTAAATGCATTGGTTTGAAGGAATTGGAGGCACCTTCAAGGGTACGTAAAGTTCTCAGAAATGGCACCACCTCACTACCAAAAATAACTAGTGGTAAGTAAAGTATGAATGGTGTGTGGGTGTGCATATTGAAGGAGCTATGAAAGGTGTGTGAATGGTCAGTAACAATTGTTGAAGCCTTGGCGTGGCGTTACTGCTCATATGGTTATCCATATGCTAATTCAACGTGTTTGTTTGACATTGATTATTGTGTTGTCTAAACAGAAGTGAAATGTTGTTGTTTTCTTGAATCCCAAGATCCACTGGTTTGGGCCTATGCAGTGCTGATTGGTCTTCTAAGGTATGTTTTGAGGCCTATATGGTCCCACTTGGTCTTCTAAGGTATGTTTGAGGCCTATATGGTCCCACTTGGTCTTCTAAGGTATGTTTGGGGCCTATGGTCACACTTGGTCTTCTAAGGTATGTTTGAGGCCTATATGGTCACACTTGGTCTTCTAAGGTATGTTTGGGGCCTATATAGTTCCACTTGTTCTTCTAAGGTATGTTTGGGGCCTATGGTCACACTTGGTCTTCTAAGGTATGTTTGGGGCTTATATAGTCACACTTGGTCTTCTAAGGTATGTTTGGGGCCTATGGTCACACTTGGTCTTCTAAGGTATGTTTGGGGCTTATATAGTCACACTTGGTCTTCTAAGGTATGTTTGGGGCCTATATAGTCACACTTGGTCTTCTAAGGTATGTTTGGGGCCTATATAGTCACACTTGGTCTTCTAAGGTATGTTTGGGGCCTATATAGTCACACTTGGTCTTCTAAGGTATGTTTGGGGCCTATATAGTCACACTTGGTCTTCTAAGGTATGTTTGGGGCCTATATGGTTCCACTTGGTCGTTTAATGTTTTTTAAGTATGGTTTTGTTCTTGAATGGTATGATTGATTTGCTTGTTTTCTTTCAACCCCAGGTGCAAACCCTATGTGGCTGCAGATTTGTTTCTACTCATTGGTCAACTTAATGAACGTGAATACCCTGAGAAGAAGAGCCGACTAATGGTAGGTGTCACTCCTTTAATTTTTCTGTTAATACGTATAGGTGCAATTATGATATTGCTGTAGTCTTGTCACATGAGTTTTTTCAATCTATATTGTATACCAATGAATTTAACACATTGTTACTTTACTTCTTGACATTTCTGCATTGCAGATTATGTATTTCAATGGGCTTTACAAGCATAAGGTCATTGGGCGGGGCTTATAAAGGTCATTATGACGTCAGGGGGAGGAGTTATAAAAATGGGTGTGGTTTGGAAAAGGGGGAGTGGCTATGTTTCGCCCTGTCGCCCCTCCAACTTGAAAAGTCACCAGCCGCCACTGTTTTGTAATGTACCTAATGCATTATCTTTGTGGCGTAAATTTAAATTACATATGTGTGAAGTCTTTTTAAAACATTAGTGAGTCCATTGCAGAACTGAAAGGATTAATGGGAATTCAAAAGGTCTGCAACTTTTAATCTGCCAGATCCAGGAATTATAGAGGAGAGCATGACTGTTGTTGAAAAACAAAAAGCACCAGAAAAAATTGCTACTTTGAATACATCGCAAATGGAAGCATTTAAAGCCATACAACAAGCACTAGTTGACTAAATGGTCATGGAGCGTTATTTTTATCTAGATGAACCCGGTGGATTGGGCTAAACTTATTTGTATAATTTATTGATGAGTTTAATTAGAGGTCAAGGTGAAATTGTACTTTCATTTGCAACTACTGGAATTGCTGCACTTTTGTTGGAAGGTGATAGAACGGTACATAGTGGATTAAAATTTCCAGTTCCTATTTTGGATGCATCAGTCTCGGATATTAGAATGACATCATTTCAAGCTACAAATCTAAGAAAAAGTAAATGAATTATAATTGATGAGGCAACAATGATGTCTTGCTATGCTCTTCAATGTAGAGATTGTTTGTTACGTGAAGTTATGGCTAATGATTTGCCTTTTGGGAGGAAGGTTATGTTGTTAGGTAGGGATTTTAGGCAAACATTACCAGTTGTTGGCTGTGGAAATCGAGCAGACATTGTTGAAACATGTCTAAAGTCAAGTACACTATGAAAAGAATTTACACATCTAAAATTTGAGAAAAATAAGAGATAGAGAGGCCAAAATCAATTCAATGATTGGGTGATTAAAATTGATGAAGGCAAAACAGAATTAATAAGAAAATTTGCCATAGGATACTGTTGAAATTCCATCCTCAATGATTTGTAAGGATTCTATAATATCAGCTATATTCCAAAATAGAAAAATTAGCAATGATTACTCATAGCTTGCACAAAAAGTAATATTAAAATCGAAAAATAAAGATGCATTGCTTCTGAAAAATGACATTTTGGAATTAATAGAAGGAACAAAAAAAATATTACAGTGCAGATTGTGTACTAGCAGAGTGAGACAAACTTTCCAACTGAAGTTATAAATTCATTAACACCATCTGGAATGCCACAGATATTTTGCAGCTAAAAAAGGGGCAATCATTATGTTAGTGAGAAGAAAAGGACTTTGTAATGGGACCAGATTAATTGTTCAGGATTTAAAAGATAATTTCATACATGCTGAAATTCTGAATGGTACACATAACGGTGAAAGAGTTTTTATTCCAAGCTAAAGAAGTTAGCCTTTGGGACTTCAACGGAGACAATTCCCAATTATTATGGCCCTTGCCATGACCATAAATAAATAACAAGGTCAAACTTTTAATTCTGTTGGTCTGTTTTTCAAGGAACCAGTATTTGCATATGGTTTTTCAAGGAACCAGTATTTGCATATGCATTTTACAAAAATATTAATGTGATAAAATGTTCTGTATATTTAGATAATATGTGGAATGTAAAAGATAAGTGAATATGTATATATTTAACATGTGTAAGTATTGTATTTGTGATTTCATGATATTTATGTGTAAATGATAATTTATTGGTTTTGTATATATTGTTTATTCTAATTATATAAAACAAATTATAACATGACATGTAAAAATATTGGTTGTACATTTTTATGATCTTCGTGTATATTAAAAATTACCTGTTTGCAGTTTAATATGAAGATACTGTTCATTATTTGTTTTGAGGTAAAAATATACAAAATGGATGAAAACATAATGTATAACACTATATCATGCCATCATTTTTGACAGGCAAGTCTATAGTTCTTGATAAAAGTAAAAATTCAAGCATGAAATTAATTATATTTTTCCTACTGTTAACAACTCTCACATACTATTACAAATATTAAATATTAAAAATGAGATCTTGCATCAAAACTTGCACTGAAAGTATAGTTTTGAAATACAAATAGGAATAGGGTTATTGTATAAATATATACAGATGCTACACATAATGACAGAAAATGTTGGTATACATTCAATCGATGTGAGGGTCAAGTGAGTTGCTGGGTGTGTAGAATTATGCATTGGATACAATTCAATATTTATACATTTGTCAGTATTTTAAAAAGGCTAAGAAAATATTTACTATTCAAATCAAAAGAATGCAGTGAACAACATGCACTATAATGCTGGAATAAAAGCAAATAACTGTTCTTGAATCATATGCTCAAGACCTTTAATTTTCAGTGCCTAAATAGAACATATAACACGTGAGGCAAGATTAATCTTTTGGAAAACCTCTACATTACTATGTTATCTACATCCATATGTTATGCACCCATGTATTATTATACTGTGAATACGTTGCACATATCAATACTGCTAAAACATGGATATACAGAAGGAGCAGATGCTCCTGCTCCTGTGAGCTTACATTTGAGATGAGATGAATGGGAAAGGGATTTGAAACAAGTGTGGGAGATGAATAATCAAAAGAAGATGAATAATCGGTAGTCGGCTGGATTAGATAAATGTGTGTCAAACTGAAATTCTGAGTCAGCAGGACAGTTGCCATTTGTAACTTGACAGGTTGTATGTATGAGAATTATATGTTACTAGCAACTTGCCCGTCAAAAATGATGGCAATAAAATTTTAAGCCTGGGAATGCTGTACCTTCTACTTTGGCGCTCATTGTGTGGCTCGCAATAAGCACCTGTGGCATTATTCTCTTCGCTGCTCATTGCAGGCCTTGGCAACCCACAACTTTTGTGGTTCTCATTGTTCACCTTCGGTGCTCATCGCGAGCCCCGCGATGAGTGCCCCAGTCTCTGACGCTTGTGTCTGTTTTCGGCCTCAATACTGTCACTCTAATTATCCATGATAACGCTGAATTCCCTTTTTAATTAGAAATAAAACCAGTCCCCTTTTAAAGTTATCTATCAAATCCACTGTCACCACATCCTCTGGTAGAGGATTCCACAGATTAACCACCCTTACTGTGAAGAACCCTTTTCTTTCTTTAAGGTGGAATCTTTACTTCTAATCTCAAGGGATGTCCTCTTGTCAGTTGAAAAACTTCTTGGCACAAAAAGCTCCCTTGACAAATCTTTATACTGACCCTGGATGTATTTATATAAGGTAATCATATCTCCTCTTAGATGCCTTTTTTCTAGAGAAAATAAGTTTAATTTGGTTAGTCTTTCTTCATAACTTAGCCCCTCCAATCCCCTATTAGTTTTGTTGCCCTGCTCTGTACTTTTTCCAGCTCTAAAATGTCCTTTTTATGAAGTGGTGCCCATAATTGTACTCCATATTCCAAATGAGGGAGATTTGTATAGAGGCAGAGTTATATGTGCTTCCCTTGCTTCTACACCCTTCTTAATACATGCTAATATTGTATTTGCCTTTGCAGCTGCTACTTGGCTTTGAGCACTGTTACCTAGGTGGTTGTCCACAAGCACTCCCAAATCCCTTTCAATATCTGATACACCTAGATTTGCTCCATTAAGATTATAAATGTCATGGCTATTTTTCCTTCACAGATGCATAACTTTACATTTTTTTCGTATTAAATCTCATCTACCATTTAGATGACCATTCCTCAATTTTATGTAAATCCCTTTGGAGGGAAAACACATCATTATCTGATTTAATTACATTGCACAACTTTGTGTCATCAGCAAAAATGGAGACACCACACTCCAATCCCACCTCTAAGTCAGTAATAAATATGTTAAAAAGGAGAGGACCTAATACTGAACTCTGAGGAACCCCACTTACCACATTAGTCCAATCGGAGTATGTTCCATTTACAACAACCCTTTGCTTCCTGTCTTTTAGCCAGCTCTCAATCCATGAGCAGATATAACTGCAATTCGTGTATCTCTTAGTTTGCACAATAGTCTCCCATGTGGCACTGTATCAAAAGCTTTTGCAAAATAAAAAAAAAACTACATCCACTGAGTTGCCTTGATCCAGGTTCCTACTAACCTCCTCATAGAAACTAATTAGATTTGTTTGACATGACCTATCCCTTTATAAATCCATGTTGACTCCTACTTATAATGCTGTTCAAATAGACATATTCTTGTATATTATCCCTTATTGACCCTTCTAAAAGCTTCCCGACTACAGAAGTGAGGCTCACTGGTCTAAAATTCCCCGGATTTCCTCTTGCTCCCTTTTTAAATATAGGTATCACATCTGCTTTTCTCCAGTCATCTGGTAGAGACCCTGTGTTGAGTGAATCTTGAAAAATTAAATATAATGGTTTGGCTATTACAGAACTCAGTTACCTCAGTACCCGTGGATGTATTCCATCAGGACCCGGGGCTTTATTAACATTTATTTTATCCAACCTCTTTTGGATTACTTCCTGTGTTAACCAATTAGTTGGCAAAGGTACTGTAGCCCCATTATGTTGCAGTGTCCCAACCACTGGTACCTTCCTTGTGTATACCGAAGAAAAGCACCTATTTTGCTCATCTGCCTTTTCCTGGTCACTAATTTTCAGATGGCCTGTGTCACATTGTAATGCTCCTATAGCTTCCTTCCTCACTTTCTTCCCATTAATATACTTAACAAATATTTTAGGGTTAGTCTTACTCTCGTTTGCAATTAATTTTTCATTTTCTATTTTAGCCAGTCTAATAGCGCTTTTGACAGCCTTGTTGATTTCCTTGTACTCTCGTAAAGCAGTCTCTGTCCCCTATTGTTTGTATAATTTAAATGCCTGTTTTTTACTCCGTATCTTGATCTTTAAATCATTGTTAAACCACATTGGATGGGATTTACTTATTTTACTTTTATTCCCACATAGTATATGCCGATGTGTATGTATATTTAGTAAGGATTTAAATGTTGTCCATTTATGTTCAGTGTTTTTACCTGTCAGTTCTCTGTCCCAGTCTATACTTTGTATTGCTGCCCTTAGAACGTTAAAATCTGCCCTTTTAAAATTAAGATTTTTTGCTGGCCCCATAAAATGTTGTTTTTTTAATTCAATCTCAAATGAGACTGTGTTGTGATCACTGTTTCCCAAAGGTTGCCCTATTCCAACATTTGATACTATATCAATATTATTTGTGATGACTAAATCTAAGATAGCTTCATTTCTAGTAGGCTCTTGTATAACCTGGGCCAGATAATGATCCCTGAGTGTACTCAAGAACCTGCTACCCTTAGCTGAACTGCTGGTCTCATTTATCTAGTTTATTTCAGGGTAATTAAAATCCCCCATTATTAGAACTTGCCCATGTTTAGCTGCATTTCCAATCTGTAACAATAATTATATTTCCCCACTTTCAGCTATATTTGGGGGTTTATAGCATACTCTTTTGGAATATGCTGCTCCGCTATTTAACTCTACCCACAAACATTCAGCTTTATCACTAGGTCCACCATAAATATCTCCTCTGACTATAGGCTTAAATTCAGGCTTAACATTCAGACAAATCCCTCCTCTTCTTTTACCATTGCCTCTATCTTTCCTAAATAGGTTATAACCATCCAGATTAACAGTCCAGTCATGAGATTCATCCCACCATGTTTCGGTAATGCCTATCAAATCACATTTTTTACAACAACCCTTTGCTTCCTGTCTTTTAGCCAGCTCTCAATCCATGAGCAGATATAACTGCAATTCGTGTATCTCTTAGTTTGCACAATAGTCTCCCATGTGGCACTGTATCAAAAGCTTTTGCAAAATAAAAAAAAAACTACATCCACTGAGTTGCCTTGATCCAGGTTCCTACTAACCTCCTCATAGAAACTAATTAGATTTGTTTGACATGACCTATCCCTTTATAAATCCATGTTGACTCCTACTTATAATGCTGTTCAAATAGACATATTCTTGTATATTATCCCTTATTGACCCTTCTAAAAGCTTCCCGACTACAGAAGTGAGGCTCACTGGTCTAAAATTCCCCGGATTTCCTCTTGCTCCCTTTTTAAATATAGGTATCACATCTGCTTTTCTCCAGTCATCTGGTAGAGACCCTGTGTTGAGTGAATCTTGAAAAATTAAATATAATGGTTTGGCTATTACAGAACTCAGTTACCTCAGTACCCGTGGATGTATTCCATCAGGACCCGGGGCTTTATTAACATTTATTTTATCCAACCTCTTTTGGATTACTTCCTGTGTTAACCAATTAGTTGGCAAAGGTACTGTAGCCCCATTATGTTGCAGTGTCCCAACCACTGGTACCTTCCTTGTGTATACCGAAGAAAAGCACCTATTTTGCTCATCTGCCTTTTCCTGGTCACTAATTTTCAGATGGCCTGTGTCACATTGTAATGCTCCTATAGCTTCCTTCCTCACTTTCTTCCCATTAATATACTTAACAAATATTTTAGGGTTAGTCTTACTCTCGTTTGCAATTAATTTTTCATTTTCTATTTTAGCCAGTCTAATAGCGCTTTTGACAGCCTTGTTGATTTCCTTGTACTCTCGTAAAGCAGTCTCTGTCCCCTATTGTTTGTATAATTTAAATGCCTGTTTTTTACTCCGTATCTTGATCTTTAAATCATTGTTAAACCACATTGGATGGGATTTACTTATTTTACTTTTATTCCCACATAGTATATGCCGATGTGTATGTATATTTAGTAAGGATTTAAATGTTGTCCATTTATGTTCAGTGTTTTTACCTGTCAGTTCTCTGTCCCAGTCTATACTTTGTATTGCTGCCCTTAGAACGTTAAAATCTGCCCTTTTAAAATTAAGATTTTTTGCTGGCCCCATAAAATGTTGTTTTTTTAATTCAATCTCAAATGAGACTGTGTTGTGATCACTGTTTCCCAAAGGTTGCCCTATTCCAACATTTGATACTATATCAATATTATTTGTGATGACTAAATCTAAGATAGCTTCATTTCTAGTAGGCTCTTGTATAACCTGGGCCAGATAATGATCCCTGAGTGTACTCAAGAACCTGCTACCCTTAGCTGAACTGCTGGTCTCATTTATCTAGTTTATTTCAGGGTAATTAAAATCCCCCATTATTAGAACTTGCCCATGTTTAGCTGCATTTCCAATCTGTAACAATAATTATATTTCCCCACTTTCAGCTATATTTGGGGGTTTATAGCATACTCTTTTGGAATATGCTGCTCCGCTATTTAACTCTACCCACAAACATTCAGCTTTATCACTAGGTCCACCATAAATATCTCCTCTGACTATAGGCTTAAATTCAGGCTTAACATTCAGACAAATCCCTCCTCTTCTTTTACCATTGCCTCTATCTTTCCTAAATAGGTTATAACCATCCAGATTAACAGTCCAGTCATGAGATTCATCCCACCATGTTTCGGTAATGCCTATCAAATCACATTTTTCATTAATTGCTTATAATTCTAACTCTCCCATTTTTCCTGGCAAGCTTCTGGCAAACGTACACCTTTTGAGTCTATAGTTCTGAAGTGCCTGTCAGTGTACTTGAGTTGCTTAGTACTACCTCCCTATTGACTATACTACCCCTCCCCCCATCTCCTCGCCTATGAGTTTTTAATTCATCCCTTATACCCTCTACACTTTCTACCCCATTACTTATATCTAGTCCCTCCCCCCCACCTACTAGTTTAAAAACTCCTCCAGCCTTTCTACCATCCTGTCCCTTAGCACAAAAGCTCCCTCATCATTAAGGTGCAATCCATCCCTGCTGTAGAGATTGTACCAAAGTGAGAAGTCAGCCCAGTGCTCTAAAAACCCAAACCCCTCCTTAGTGCACCACATATTTAGCCACGCATTAACCTTCTTAAGCTCCTTCTGCCTCCCTGGGCTAGCACATGGCACTGGTAGTATCTCTGAAAATACTACCTTGGAGGTCTTTGCCTTCAGCTTATTACCTAGTTCTCTAAAATAATTCTTTAGGACACTCTATCTTCCACTAACTTTGTCATTGGTACCAATATGTACCAAGACCGCCGGTTCATTTCCAGCCCCTCCCAATAATTTGTCTACCCGATCCACAACATGACGAACCCGAGCACCCAGGAGACAGCAAACTGTTCGATTGCTGGGATCTGGTTGACAGATCACCCTGTCTACCTTCCTAATAATAGAGTCCCCTACCACCAAAGCATGTCTGTTGCTCTGCCTATTCTGCCCTCCCACTCCTCCAGTAGAACTGTTCTCCCGGCTGTTAGAGGGAACAGCTCTATCTGGCATTGCCATTCCTGAATGGACATCCCCAACAGTTTCACTCAACCTGGCAAATCTGTTGCCAACTCAGAACTGGCCTGCCTCCTCCTGTTACCCCTGCTTCCCCTTGTAACTGTAACCCAGCTGCCTCCCTGGACATCCTCACTAGCCCCAGCTTCACCCTCCATGCTAGGCCCAGCTAAACTGTGCTCAGTGAGCACCAACCCCCTTTCCAGTGGAGCAATATCACAAAGTGCTGCAATTCTCCTCTCCAGATCTCAAATTTGAGCTTCCAGAGAGGCAACATGCTCACACCTCTCACAGAGGTATGGACCCTCCAGTAGTGCATACATGTGACAGGATGTACACTGAGTGAGGTTGCCACTGGACTGACTCATCATTTTTATTATTGTCTACAAATTTTCAGTGGGAAAAATAAAGAATATAAAATAATATATTTGAATAAAGTTTTCCTCCTTTGCACTATAAATCTGCCCTCCCTTTTCTTTGAAGTCCCTTCTTGCACTTGATACTAAAAATGTTTGCAAGCTCACAAGTTCGCCCCTTCCCCTGTTTATATTAACTTCTGCCTTCTCACCTGGACACAATTAGTGCACTATGCAATTTATCAGCCTTTACCTGTGTAACAGAACTATGATGATGCCTGTATTTTTTGCCTGAACCGAACCAACTATACTGCTGGAGGGGTTAAACAGAACCGAATGGCTGGTGTTCATGTGACTATTGCATACAACTCATACACTTGGTCAGAAGTTGCCATCTGCCTCTTGATAGTATCTGCTAAAACACACAAGAGATAACAGAACAAAAGGGTTTTAGCAGACAAGAGGGCACCATGAACAATGGGGGTAGGGGTTGACCAAAGGTAGTCACTGCCCCTGCTGTGTATGTGAAATGTTTAAAAATGTTTTGTTTTTTTCAACTAAAAGAGAGTTCTACTTGACCCTTCAAAACGTAGCATCGTCTCGTTCTTTGGGGGGATTTATGGTACCGTTACTCTGCCACATTTTACAGTACTCCTGGATTATACAATGGGATATCGTGGATGGGAATAAATATTTCATTACTGCACAGCACCTTGCTTAAGAAAAGGACGTCTCCAACGGCTGGTACCCTCTCACTACCGGGGTAGCCGTTACATTGGATGGCAGTGGTGGGATGGTCCTTTTCATCCCCAACGCAAGTGCTGAATGGAATCCCAGTACGCTAAACTGAAAAGATCCACACTAAAGGATCTCTTGGAAACCAGAGGAAGGAGTGCCAGCAACCGACCACGGAGAGAGCTTATAGCTGACTTACTGGAGCTGGATGAGATGGATCGAACCATGGAGGCCGTGGACCAACCTACCCCTGTCAGCGAGGAGGAGGAAATTACAAACCTGGTTCAGAGGAGATTATCCATGTACCCAGCAACATCCGTGGAGCTAATAGATCAGCTGTTCCGGGAAGCGAGAATGGAGATACAAAATAGGAGGGGGCACGAACTTGAACTGGCAAGAGCTAGACAACCCCTGGCACATACAGTTCATACTCCCCCACCCGCTGCTACAGTAAAGAAAATACCCTTCACTGCCTTCAAAGCGTTTGTGGAAAGTGAGGAAGAAATTGATGGATATTTGGCTGACTTCGAGAGGCAGTGCTCACTACACCAGGTACCACCAGACCAATGGGTCACTATTTTGGCTGGAAAGCTATCAGGAAAAGCAAATGAGGCTTTTCGGGCGCTTACTGAGGAAGATATTGCGCAGTATCGCCGGGTGAAGGCTGCACTGCTCACCAGATATGCCGTCACCCCAGAAACTTATCGCCGTCGCTTCAGGGAGTCTAAAAAGAAGTCTGCAGACTCCCACATGGAATGGCCCAGGTATGTGACACCACCTATGTAATTGCCAGTAGCCAAGACGAAAGGGTCCAGAAGTCGTTCCATGTTAATTTGTTAAAGGAATACCAAGAAAGGCCCGACGATATAGCGGCCATATGTATCCCGGCCACTGAAGACCCTGACAGTCTTCCCATCCCAGATTTGTTAGCTGACACCGAGCCGAAAACTCTGCTTAACACAGTGCAGCTAGGGGAGCGGTTAAACCCCACAGAAAGGGAACAACTCCAAAAATTACTAGCTGAGAAAGGATTGACATTTTCTCAAGAGCCAGGTTACACACCCCTAGCGACACATTATGTGGAGACACCAGGACAGACCCCTCTCAGGCAGACCCCCTATAGAATCCCTGAAGCTGTAAAAGAGGAAATGAGAAAGGAGATTCAGGAGATGCTAAGACTAGGAGTCATAGAACCGTCCGACAGCCCCTGGGCCTCCCCAGTTGTCCTAGTCCCCAAAAAGGACGGAACAACCCGATTTTGTGTCGATTATCGACGCCTCAATGACAGGACCGTGACAGACGCCTACCCCATGCCCAGAGTAGATGAACTATTAGATCGTATTGCCAGGGGACGCTATCTGACCACCATCGATCTGTGCAAAGGGTACTGGCAGATTCCCTTGGCCAAGGAAGCTATCCCTAAGTCGGCGTTTGTCACCCCGTTTGGCTTGTACCAATTTAAGGTCATGCCATTCGGTATGAAAAACGCCCCAGCTACATTCCAGCGCTTAGTGGATCGCCTCCTTGATGGCTTCCAGGAATTCGCATGCGCATACCTGGATGACATTGCGGTCTATAGTGAGACTTGGGAAGAGCATTTAAGACATGTAGAGGCTGTGCTGGATCAGATTAGGGCCGCAGGCCTAACTCTGAAACCAGAGAAATGTAACTTTGGAATGGCCGAAGTACAGTACTTGGGGCACAGGGTAGGGTGTGGGAAACAGCGACCAGAACCTGCTAAAGTGGAAGCTGTAGCCAATTGGCCCACACCCCACACCAAGACCCAAGTACTGGCATTCTTAGGGACTGCGGGGTATTACAGGAAATTTGTCCCTGACTACAGCACCATCGCTAAACCCCTGACAGATTTGACAAAGAAAAATTTACCTAGGATAGTCCTGTGGTCTCCCGCCTGCGAAACAGCGTTCCAAACCCTGAAACAAGCTCTGATCAACGCACCAGTTTTGTCTGCCCCCGTCCCTAACAAAAGATTTGTTGTCCACACGGATGCGTCCATGTACGGACTGGGGGCAGTGCTGAGTCAGGTCGGGGAAGATGGAGGGGAACACCCTGTCGCATACCTGAGTAGAAAACTATTACCCAGGGAAGTGAGCTACGCAGCAGTGGAAAAGGAATTCCTAGCCCTGGTTTGGGCCCTAAAGAAGCTCACCCCATACCTCTACGGGCAGGAATTCACGTTGATCACGGACCATAACCCCCTAGTATGGCTGAACCGAGTGGCTGGGGACAATGGACGATTACTAAGATGGAGCCTGGCACTACAACCGTACAACTTCTCCATCCAGTATCGCCCTGGCCGGTTCAATGGGAATGCAGATGGACTGTCCAGGCAAACGGAACTTTTACCTTAACAGCAGACCGGACAGCCCCAAGTTGACCCGAAAAAGATCAATCCGGGTCTGCCGGAGTGTTCCACAAAAGGGGAGCAGTGTAACAGAACTATGATGATGCCTGTATTTTTTGCCTGAACCGAACCAACTATACTGCTGGAGGGGTTAAACAGAACCGAATGGCTGGTGTTCATGTGACTATTGCATACAACTCATACACTTGGTCAGAAGTTGCCATCTGCCTCTTGATAGTATCTGCTAAAACACACAAGAGATAACAGAACAAAAGGGTTTTAGCAGACAAGAGGGCACCATGAACAATGGGGGTAGGGGTTGACCAAAGGTAGTCACTGCCCCTACTGTGTATGTGAAATGTTTAAAAATGTTTTGTTTTTTTCAACTAAAAGAGAGTTCTACTTGACCCTTCAAAACGTAGCATCGTCTCGTTCTTTGGGGGGATTTATGGTACCGTTACTCTGCCACATTTTACAGTACTCCTGGATTATACAATGGGATATCGTGGATGGGAATAAATATTTCATTACTGCACAGCACCTTGCTTAAGAAAAGGACGTCTCCAACGGCTGGTACCCTCTCACTACCGGGGTAGCCGTTACAACCTGTAAGGAAAATCCACTTGCAAAAACATGGCAGTGTATGCAATAAAGATAAAACATAGTGTGAGATCAAGTGCCAGCACACAGTATGCACACATAGATCACACATGCACCTTGAACTCTCCATTTCCCAGGCATCCCCCTCTCCTCCGCCTGACCCCTCTCTCCCGTTCTCTGACCCCCTGCCGCCTCCTCACTCTCTGCTGCCGCCAAAGCTGCTGTAGGCCCGATTGTCATAGGTGCCATAATCCGCCATTGCTGCGCTCTCTTTGCAGCCGAATCGGCCAGGCTGCAAGGACCCCGCAATATAGCATAGGCAAGGCTGTCCGTGGAGGTGCCTGACTGCAGCACACACTGTGCACAGTAGGGAGAGAGCAACAGCTTGTGCCCATCCCTGGACTGCCTCACTGACACACATTGAAATGATCACCTTGGGATGCGCACAATTATTGCAGCGTACATTTGTGGGGTGCACGCTAAAGACATGCTACTGGGACCTTGACTCGAGTATAAGCTGAGGAAGGCTTTTTCAGCAAAAAAAATGTGCTGAAAAAGTCGGCTTAAACTCGAGTATATACCTTACTCACTGTACCCGTTTCTTCCCCAGTTTGGAGTCAAAACGTAGAAGTTGATTCAGCAAAACGCATGTTAGGTCGTTGAAACCACGTGTAGGCGCCCTATGTGACAACACACACTGGAAAGTAGTGTAGTGTGACCATAACCATGGCGACTTAGGCATGTGCCTATGGGCGCACATGTGGAAGGGGCGTCCCTGCCTTAAAACCTTAAAAATGTCACTAAAACGCATCTGTTTAAAGAAGTCTATCACCCTCTACCCTAACATGTACACACACTTCTCTCTCCTTCCTGTACCACATCCAATACCTCTAGATTGTAAGTTTGCGAGTTTTCAATCTTACATGGTGTTTTGGGGAAAGCACTATGGACACTGAATTCTAAGCTCAAAGACGGGGCCCTTTTATTATTTTTGCCTTGCACTTACCATGTATAGCTCTACGGAATATGTTGGCGCGTTACAAACAAACAATAATAATAACAATAAATAATAGCTACTAAAACCTCAGTATCAAAAAGAATATAAGAATTAGCAATATTTGTGTCCACTCAGGACTCTGCTCTGTAAAGGAGAAATTCTACATCAACACAGAAAACAAAGTTGAGCTGCTGTATAATCATAGAAGAAATGAAGCAAACTCTCACAGATTTCACCTATTTATAATTCTGAATTCTCATCAGTTTAGGGTTGAAAAAAATAACAGACAAATATTAAATGTTGAGTTTCTGCACTCACAGTGAAAATTTAACATAGATGTACAATGGAAAATAAACATCCTATATTTGAACTGATTTTCTCCCTTCAAAAATTACTTCCAGGCTGGACAGGATACAACACAATGATTTCTATCTCAACACGAAAATATGGATGACATTTATGTAATGGCTAGCACAGAACTAAATTAACATCGCTTAAAGTGTGCAGAATTACAGGTCTAATCAATAAATTGAACGAGCTGTTCTTCCCTGCAGAGTGCTGACATTTAATTTTTACTGAGCTGCATAAATATTATATCAAACCCACGCACATTTCACATGTCAGAGACAGCCCGGCTTTAAGTTGGCACCAATTTAATTGTTAATGGTAATGCCTGTCATTTACAAAACTGAAGGCAGATCTATTATCATTTGAAATTACATTATGTGATACTTGATTTCTAATACAAACGTGATTATTGCCTTTGTTTTCTTAGAATGAGGCATGTGAAGAATGGAGCACTTTGGTACTAAATATTCAATGTCTGCTGCACTATTAAAAGTAAACATACATCAAATTCAAAGAAAATAGAAATAGAAAGTATCACCTATGCCAATAAAATTAAAACGGTTGGTGGTTACCTAGGATGCAATGGTCATTGATCTTTTAAGTAAAGGTGCTAAAGACAAAGTAAAATAATTAAAGCATGCCTGGGGTACATGTACAGGGTTGAGTCAAATTATTATGACGTCAGCAGCGCATAGCCAATGTGAACTGGATTGCTGGGTATATAAGGTGATATGTAGGCATGCTGAAAATATATCAACTATCGCTGTCATGGGTAAAATGTGCGATTTATCCTACTTTGAAATGGGGATGATCATTATCTTTCGGGCCAAAGGTTACATTATTTTTGAAACAGCGTAGTTTGTGAACTGTTGCTGCGCTGCTGTGGTTCAAGTGTACCGTGACTGGATAAACGGCACCATTGTGAATAAACATTGAAACTGATGAGCACCATGTGCCATTGATATCAGAGGTGAACGTCAGAGTGTGAGGGCCAACAGATGAGCTACAGTTGAGCAACTCACCATCCAAATGAACCAGGGGGCTACCAGACGTGTGTCTAAAATGACAGTACAGCCAACCCTGTTGCATATGGGGCACAGATCCAAACAGGGGGTCACTACACCCATACTGACAAGGGTTAATTGTCAGAAACGGCGTCAGTTTACACAACAGTACTGGAATTGGACCTCTTCTGAATGGATGTTGTCGTGTCAGAAGAGAAACCTCAGAGAGCAAACACTTTTCAACCATTGTTGGAAGAATATAAGCTGGTGGCGGCAGCGCTATGGTCTGGGGAATGTTTTCTTGTCATTGTCTAGGTCCACTTGTAAGAAATTTTCTTATACACTCAAATGTTTGGATATAAAAAGCATGGATATAAAAAAAAGTATAACATATATAAAATACAGTTAAGAAGAACAAAATAAAAGAATAACACTATAACCAAAAGTAAAATTAGACATACAAAAAGAGTTATTGGCTGAATAATTATCTCTCCAATGATGTGACCTAGTCCCTATAAGTCATTTATATTACCCAATCATTGTGACCTGACAAAGGAAGATTAGCATGCCCTCCCTACTCTGTTTCGGTCAGGACGTGATCTCACATCCCTATTGCAGCTGCAGCCTCATGTAAGAGGTTGTATGGTGTTGTTTTACTTTCACCTTTCAAGTGTAATTGTGCAAAGGAGTATTTTTTAAATATATGACTACAACTGCTCTTTCAGATTTATAATGTACAGACTTGGGCCCCCATGCAATTGCAAGCCCGCAGATTACGTTATACAGGCCGTATGTCTGAGAACTTGAAATTTGCTACAATTACAGAGGAATTCAATTGAACAAGCCCGCAAGTTAAGGGCCGAAACCGTAAATCATGCAATCGTAAGTAGTATATTTCAGAGCGTGATTATGATCAATTAAGCAAGGCCGAAACTACAGATTTAGAAACAGCCAATAGTAAATGAGACTGTGTCTTCGTTATATCAGTAAAACATTGAGGTTACACGCCAATCAATTAGCATTTAGAGGTCCCATATGCGATCAGACTCACAATTCGGCTATGTACAAAATAATAAAAATGAATGACAATACTTTTCTAGTCCATGTGGGTGGAATGGTGTGTATTAACTCATTAATTCCCGAGATTGCTATGACAATGAAATTAAACATAAAAGAAAATATTTTTTATAGCAGATTTGCGAGCTTGAGACTGTTGTGCAAATTATTCTAATGTCTTTCATCACTTTCCCCATCTTTTAAAGTGCAGTGTTGCTTATTTATTTGCATTTATGGTGCTACAAACAGGTGTTTAACCCTCTTATGCGATGCTATCGGGTACCTGTAGGATTTGCTTCTACATTTGCCGTTTACAGGTGTGAGGAATTGTAGCAATTGAAGAGCGATTTGCGATTTTAGCGACTGTAACATTTGCGGGCTTGAAAGATCAATTGCTTTGATGGGTTGTAAGGATGATTTTGACCCATAGATCGTTTGCGGCTCGCTAAAAGACACCAATTGAATAGCAAATTAGTTTACGGGCTCCAGTAACCAACAATTGCTCAATTGAATAGGGGCCTTGGCGAGGGCGTAGGCAGCGAAAGAAATCCAGAGGGGACAGAGTTTTTAAATATGTGTGTATATAATGTGTGTTTGATAATGGCTAGGATTGAAGAGCGAGACATTTGTGGGCACATTTGCACGTCCCAGCTCAGCTTCCCAGAATGCAGTGTAATAACTGTTTTTCTTGGAACTCTGAGCTGGAAGCAGGTTTTTTAACTTGCTTTAGACGTTCAAATGTGAACACAGATGTACTTTATATATAAATAATGTTGTTGTGGTTCATATATATATATATATATATATATATATACAGTATAAATATATAAATAAATAATGTTGTTGTTGTTCAATCCTTCAGTCGTGTCCAACTGTTGGTGATCATATGTGGATGCAGCAAGCCAGTCACATCTTGTATCTGGTTATGCTCATCCATATAGTTTTCTTGGCAAAGATACTGGAGTGGGTTGCCAGCTCCTTCTCCAGTGGGCCGTGATTTGTCTGATCTCTCTATTATGACCTGACCGTCTCAGGCGAGCAGTTGAGACACCTGGGACTTAGGCTGCAATGAGAGCCCTGCAATGATCGTTGAAGGCGTTCAGCGTGGGGCTCGCGATGAGCGCCGAAGGTGATCAGTGCAAAGCAGGAAAGTTGAAGTACAAAGGGAGAGAGGCTCAAGATGAGCGCCAAAGGTGCTCAGAGGAGCAAAAGCCTCACTTTGTGTGGCAATTAGCATTGCCAGCCTTACCATTTTAATCCCGTCATTTTTGACTGGCAATTTCGAAGTCGCTCATCTTGAGGCCCGTAGAGTTGTTGGAGGGAGAGGCTTGCAATGAGCGCCAACGGAGCTCATTGCGAGACACGCGATGAACGCCGGAGGTACAGCATTCCCGGAATTTTTGACAGGCAAGTAGCTAGTATATATTTATATATATGTGTATCGATGTATATATATTAAATGTATATATATATTTTTCTATATATATATATATATATATATATTTATTTATATATATACAGTAGACTCTCACACATTGGCTTATAGGCATAGAGCGGTCACATTGGTACATAGGTACAGGATGAACCCATTGGCACATAGGATCATAGGCAAAAACTGGGCACATTAGCACATAGATACAGACTGGGCACATTGGCACATAGGCACATGGGTATAGGCTAGGCACATTGGCACCTAGGTACAGGCTGGGCATTTTTACACATAGGCACATGATGGGTACATAGGCGCATAGGTACAGACTGGGCACATTGGCACAAAGATATAGGACAGGCACATTGGCACATAGGTACAGGCTGAGCACATTGGCTTATAGGCAAAGACTGGGCACATTAGCACATAGATACAGGACGAGCACATTGGCACATGGTTATAGGCTGGGAACACTGACACATAGGCACCGGATGGCTGGTCACATTGGCACGTATGGCAGATATAGGCTAGGCACATTGGCACAGGCTGGGCACATTGGCTGGGCACAAGGGTTTGTTTATGGCATGTATAGAACAATAAGGACCCATCACTCCCCAGTAGTCCCCACTCGCCTCTTGTCCCTTTGGCTGCTGAATTCATGTAAAAGCCAGGTCTCACAAGATCACGCAAGACTATCTTGCGTGATCTTGTGAGACCCTGTTTTCAGGGGAATGCAGCAGCTAAAGACACAAGTGGCGAGCCGGACACTACTGGTGAGTGAGATGCTGATAAAAATGTGGGGGATATGTCCCCCTCGTTCCCCCTTTATCGTTTCCTATGCCCTTGGGCCTTGGGGTGCATGTTGTTCAGGACCGATAAACATTAAGGTTGACACCAATCACACCTCCACTCCTGTGTACAGCTACATTTTATATTTCTTACAATACCAATCACGCTTTTTTTCAACAAGTCAAACAAAAAAAAATCCTTTATACAAATCTGCACTTTACTAAACTTTTTCTATTGCCCTCTGAACACAATATATTGCAATGAAAAATGAGTGCCATAAAACACTGCAATTGCATAATAATTGAAGTGTCCTTCATGCTAATGTTCCATTTAACAAATCCTGCTTGCTCTTTGCTTTTTCAAATAAATATGATAAACAAAAAAAAATAGAAAACTCAGTGCACCTCCCCGATATTCAGGGTTGAAGGGATATGGAAGGTTCTTGGATTTTACTAAATATATAATATACTAGGAAATTGCCAGTCAAAAATGACGGAATTAAAATTGTAAGGCTGGCAATGCTTTTTGCCACACAATGTGAGGCTTTTGGTCCTCTGAGCACCTTTGGCGCTCATTGTGAGCCTCTCCCCTGTGTACTTCAGGTTTCCTGCTTTGCACTGATCACCTTCAGCGCTCATTGCAAGCCTTTTCTCTCACCTACTGTCCTAAGTCCCGCGTGCCTGGCGTTGTTGTTGTAAGTGTTAGTGTCAGGTGTGGTGTATTTTCTAAGTCCCGGGGGCCTGGCGTTGTTCGTGTACATGTTACTGTCTTCATCGTTGTGGTTTGCAAGTTTTGCAACCCTGGCGTTGCTGAGCCTCGTTTTCATGCTGTTTCTGAAATTTTGCGTTTTTAGTCCGCCATTTTTCCCTCACTCCCAGGCTTCCTGTGTCTCCCCCTGTGCTGTGTGTGAGTGTGTTCTAATTTTTTTATACATTTTTTTTTTTGGTGGGTTTTTAGAGTTACGCGCTTGCGCTGTTTTGTCTCGCTTTGTGAGGCTTGCATGTGTGATGGCGCCGCTGGCTGCAATGAGCACCTTCAGCACTCATTGCAGCCTAAGTGCTGCACAGATGCTTTGCAAAGCTTGCATGTGTGACGGCGAGGCTCGCTGTTGCGCCCTCACACGGTGTGACCAATATCGTAAACGCTCCCAACACTGACAACTATATATTTAATATCTATGTATCTATTTAGTTTTATGTCTGAATCGCTACCTTGTTGTGGGGAAGGGTCTTGTGTACTTCGATGAAGCTTTGAGCTGCATCTAACGTTTAGTGAGTACTTCAAAGAAGCTAGGTGTTATTTTTGTTTTATTTATTTTTGTAAGCTGACAATATACATTAAAGCCTGTTTAAGCGTGTCAAGGCTTCCTGAGACCTCCATTTTGCTGAAAACTAAGGCACGGATCCCGAGCATAACAATGGATCTGTCACATTTTGGTGGCAGTGGTGGGATGAAAATTGTCTGTATTTAAGAAGACAGCCCACAGTACAGTATAATAATGGAGGAACTATTAAAAGCCCTGTCAGCAGGGCTGAAAGAAATTGCAGAGGACAGATCCCGTGCTGCAAATGATGCTCAACTAAGATATGCTGCTGCATGTCTGAGAGAGGCCACAGAGAAATAGCAGAGACAAGCAGAAGAGGATATAATCTGCATGAGTAAGGCCACAGAGAAATGGCAGAGAAAAGCAAAAGAGGACGGAGTCTGAATGAGAGAGTTTCTGGAGGCAGAGACAGCAAAGCTGCAGCCACAGGAGTCTGCAACTAAGACTGTGGTTACAGAAGCAAGGGGAAGCATGAATCCTAAAGAGGATGACAGCTCAGGATGACGTTTACACATATCTCCTGAACTTTGAACTTTGGTCTCTATCTGTGTGGAGAAGCACAGAGAGCATATTGTGTTTTGCCCGAAGAAAAGGCAACACATTATTGTATCCTAAAAGTCGAGATCCTTGCCAGAGTTGAAGTTACCAGGAATGTCAGAGCACAGAAATTCTGCACACCAAGCCTGTGTTGTACCAAGGAGAAGCTACTGTACAGAGGGGAAGTCCCACAGTCTGGACAAACACCTTCCTGTCTTTGGCAGAAATATGACAATGACGGAATATGGAATCCTGAGGAACGGCATGCTCATCTCTACCCCAGATCAGGGTACAGGTCACCTGTCGAGAGACAGAGGAAGGACTCCCAGAAGGCTTACTTTACAGCTAGCATGGGGGTCCCAGTGGTGCAATGAGCTGGCCAGAAAAGGGCTCCTAAATTTCAACCACACGTGAAGGGTGTTACTGACATAACAAAGGAGGGAAGTAACGGAACTGCAAGAAAAGGTTTTTGTCCAAATATTATGTAAACACCATCTGGCTTCTTGACAGCGCTGAAAAGACTGCAGAAGGAGCTGCAAGTGAGACTGCAGAAGGAGCTGCAAGTGAGACGGCCGAAAGCGAAGCAGAGGGCACCACAGAGATGGCAGAGGCACCACAGAGATGGCAGAGGGCGCCATAGAGACGGCAGAGGGCACAAATGAGATTGCTGTGAAAGTAACAGAAATTGCTGAGAAAGCAAAAGAGGCTTCTAGTGCAGATAAAGAACCTTTGCCCCTGGATCAAATTGCTGATGATCTAAAAGCAACTAAGGTTGTGAGCAACAGTCAAAGAGAAAAGGACAAAGTATTGTCACTGACTGAGTGCAAAACCAGCCTCAGTAAGAAGCATGCTGATCAAGTCATTGGTGAAGTTCTGAACCCAAACCAATGCAGAGACCTTTTTGGTTAAGAGCAATGAAGATCACTCCATAAGACACAGCCACCTGTCCTTGGTGCCTGACAAAGATCTCTGACCTAGAGAAAGCACAGATCAAATTGATGAAAATGGCCATTGTTCTTACAAATAAAGAAGGTCCTAAATATGATGAAGAAACTGGAATTCTAACTAAAGTAAAAGATGTGGAAGAAAAGAGTATGGAGATGTGTCCGTATAAAACTATGAAGCGTTCTGTCTCAGTTGGCCATAAAACAAAGCACTATGGATAAAGAGAGGCCAGACGGGAAACAAGTAAAGCAAGGAGTGCAGATGAACTCTATCCCAGTGGGACTGAAAATGTCTGAAGTAGAAGACGGGCAAATTGCTACTAAAATGAAGGTTATCAGGATGCTGCCGAATTATATTCCTGAATGGAGAAGGAAGCCTACGTTTGAAGACAACAGAGTATCCCATAGGAAGAAGACACAGATGTCGAATTGGGAGTAGTGGGAGAGTTCCCCCAAGTACAAGATGAATGAGAGATTTATGAAGAAAGGGCTGCACAGTGGCGAACAGATGAAGCGAGATCTCCTTGCTAAAAATGTATCTCAGAGGGGACACAGGCTGGGCACATTGGCTGGGCACAAGGGTTTGTTTATGGCATGTATAGAACAATAGGGACCAATCACTCCCCAGTAGTCTCCCCCTCGCCTCTTGTCCCTTTGGCTGCTAAATTCATGTTAAAGCCGGGTCTCACAAGAGACCCTGTTTTCAGGGGAATGCAGCAGCTAAAGGCACAAGAGGCGAGGGCGACACTACTGGGGAGTGAGATGCTGATAAAATGTGGGGGATATGTCCCCCTCGTTCCCCCACCCCATCGCTTCCTACGCCCTTGGGCCTTGGGGTGCATGTTGTTCAGGACCGATAAACATTAAGGTTGACATCACATCCTACCACCAATCACACCTCCACTCCTGTGTACAGCTACATTTTATATTTCTTACAATATGAATCATGCTTTTTTCAACTTGTCAAACACTTTGCACTTTACTAAACTTTTTCTATTGCCCTCTGAACACAATATATTGCAATGAAAAATGAGTGCCATAAAACACTGCAATTGCATAATAATTGAAGTGTCCTTCATGCTAATGTTCCAATTAACAAATCCTGCTTGCTCTTTGTTTATTCAAATAAATATGGTAAACAAAAAAAAAAAATAGAAAACCCAGTGCATCTCCCCGATATTCAGGGTTGAAGGAATATGGAAGGTTCTTGGATTGTACTAAATATATAATATACTAGGAAATTGCCAGTCAAAAATGAGGGAAATAAAATTGTAAGGCTGGCAATGCTTTTTGCCACACAATGTGAGGCTTTTGGTCCTCTGAGCACCTTTGGCGCTCATTGTGAGCCTCTCCCCCGTGTACTTCAGGTTTCCTGCTTTGCACTGATCACCTTCGGCGCTCATTGCAAGCCTCTTGCGTGGCTCGAAATGAGCACCTCATTGCGAGCCTTTTCTCTCACCTACTGTCCTAAGTCCTGCGTGCCTGGCGTTGTTGTTGTTGTAAGTGTTAGTGTGTCAGGTGTGGTGTATTTTCTAAGTCCCGGGGGCCTGGCGTTGTTCGTATACGTGTTACTGTATTCATCGTTGTGGTTTGCAAGTTTTGCCCGAAGAAAAGGCAACAAATTATTGTATCCTAAAAGCCGAGATCCTTGCCAGAGTTGGAGTTAACAGGAATGTCAGAGCACAGAAATTCTGCACACCAAGCCTGTGTTGTACCAAGGAGAAGCTACTGTACAGAGGGGAAGTCCCACAGTCTGGACAAACACCTTCCTGTCTTTGGCAGAAATATGACAATGACGGAATATGGAATCCTGAGGAACGGCATGCTCATCTCTACCCCAGATCAGGGTACAGGTCACCTGTCGAGAGACAGAGGAAGGACTCCCAGAAGGCTTACTTTACAGCTAGCATGGGGGTCCCGGTGGTGCAATGAGCTGGCCAGAAAAGGGCTCCTAAATTTCAACCACACGTGAAGGGTGTTACTGACATAACAAAGGAGGGAAGTAACGGAACTGCAAGAAAAGGTTTTTGTCCAAATATTATGGAAACACCATCTGGCTTCTTGACAGCGCTGAAAAGACTGCAGAAGGAGCTGCAAGTGAGACTGCAGAAGGAGCTGCAAGTGAGACGGCCGAAAGCGAAGCAGAGGGCACCACAGAGATGGCAGAGGCACCACAGAGATGGCAGAGGGCGCCATAGAGACGGCAGAGGGCACAAATGAGATTGCTGTGAAAGTAACAGAAATTGCTGAGAAAGCAAAAGAGGCTTCTAGTGCAGATAAAGAACCTTTGCCCCTGGATCAAATTGCTGATGATCTAAAAGCAACTAAGGTTGTGAGCAACAGTCAAAGAGAAAAGGACAAAGTATTGTCACTGACTGAGTGCAAAACCAGCCTCAGTAAGAAGCATGCTGATCAAGTCATTGGTGAAGTTCTGAACCCAAACCAATGCAGAGACCTTTTTGGTTAAGAGCAATGAAGATCACTCCATAAGACACAGCCACCTGTCCTTGGTGCCTGACAAAGATCTCTGACCTAGAGAAAGCACAGATCAAATTGATGAAAATGGCCATTGTTCTTACAAATAAAGAAGGTCCTAAATATGATGAAGAAACTGGAATTCTAACTAAAGTAAAAGATGTGGAAGAAAAGAGTATGGAGATGTGTCCGTATAAAACTATGAAGCGTTCTGTCTCAGTTGGCCATAAAACAAAGCGCTATGGATAAAGAGAGGCCAGACGGGAAACAAGTAAAGCAAGGAGTGCAGATGAACTCTATCCCAGTGGGACTGAAAATGTCTGAAGTAGAAGACGGGCAAATTGCTACTAAAATGAAGGTTATCAGGATGCTGCCGAATTATATTCCTGAATGGAGAAGGAAGCCTACGTTTGAAGACAACAGAGTATCCCATAGGAAGAAGACACAGATGTCGAATTGGGAGTAGTGGGAGAGTTCCCCCAAGTACAAGATGAATGAGAGATTTATGAAGAAAGGGCTGCACAGTGGCGAACAGATGAAGCGAGATCTCCTTGCTAAAAATGTATCTCAGAGGGGACACAGGCTGGGCACATTGGCTGGGCACAAGGGTTTGTTTATGGCATGTATAGAACAATAGGGACCAATCACTCCCCAGTAGTCTCCCCCTCGCCTCTTGTCCCTTTGGCTGCTAAATTCATGTTAAAGCCGGGTCTCACAAGAGACCCTGTTTTCAGGGGAATGCAGCAGCTAAAGGCACAAGAGGCGAGGGCGACACTACTGGGGAGTGAGATGCTGATAAAATGTGGGGGATATGTCCCCCTCGTTCCCCCACCCCATCGCTTCCTACGCCCTTGGGCCTTGGGGTGCATGTTGTTCAGGACCGATAAACATTAAGGTTGACATCACATCCTACCACCAATCACACCTCCACTCCTGTGTACAGCTACATTTTATATTTCTTACAATATGAATCATGCTTTTTTCAACTTGTCAAACACTTTGCACTTTACTAAACTTTTTCTATTGCCCTCTGAACACAATATATTGCAATGAAAAATGAGTGCCATAAAACACTGCAATTTCATAATAATTGAAGTGTCCTTCATGCTAATGTTCCAATTAACAAATCCTGCTTGCTCTTTGTTTATTCAAATAAATATGGTAAACAAAAAAAAAAATAGAAAACCCAGTGCATCTCCCCGATATTCAGGGTTGAAGGAATATGGAAGGTTCTTGGATTGTACTAAATATATAATATACTAGGAAATTGCCAGTCAAAAATGACGGAAATAAAATTGTAAGGCTGGCAATGCTTTTTGCCACACAATGTGAGGCTTTTGGTCCTCTGAGCACCTTTGGCGCTCATTGTGAGCCTCTCCCCCGTGTACTTCAGGTTTCCTGCTTTGCACTGATCACCTTCGGCGCTCATTGCAAGCCTCTTGCGTGGCTCGAAATGAGCACCTCATTGCGAGCCTTTTCTCTCACCTACTGTCCTAAGTCCCGCGTGCCTGGCGTTTTTGTTGTTGTAAGTGTTAGTGTGTCAGGCATGTGTGATGGCGCCGCTGGCTGCAATGAGCACCTTCGGCGCTCATTGCAGCCTAAGTGCTGCGCAGATGCTTTGCAAAGCTTGCATGTGTTATTTTTGTTTTATTTATTTTTGTAAGCTGACAATATACATTAAAGCATGTTCAAGTGTGTCAAAGCTTCCCGAGTGATCCATTTTGCTGAAAACGAAGGCGCGGATCCCAAGCGTAACAGTGGATCGGTCACAATACGCACATGCCAATTTTCTGTTTTCTATTTCTAAAAAATAGTTTTATGTATATATTTTTCTCATTTCACTTTACCAACTTAGACTATTGTGTTCTGATCCATTCAGATTAACAAAGCATTGAATTTAAGGCTGTAATGTAACAAAATAGGTAAGAAGTCAAAGGGGTGCATACTTTTGCAAGGCACTGTAGATGTGGTCAAGAATGAAATTACAAGGTTAAACATTGATATGCTGGGAATTGGTGAACTTAAATGGACTAAAATGGGACATTTCACATCAGACAACCACCAGATCTTCTACTGTGGTCAAGAATCCCGCAGATGAAATGGAGTAGCCATCCTAGTCAATCCAAGAGTGGCCAAAGCAGATCTCGGTTAAAACCCAATAAAAGACAGAATGATTTAAATTCTAATTCAAGGCAAGCCATTTAACATCACAGTGATCAAAGTCTATGCTCCAACCACGATGCTGAAGAGGCTGAAGTTGTCCAGTTCTACGAAGACATTCAGCACGTCATAGATATAACACCAAGAAAATATGTTACTATCATCATCAGAGATTGGAATGCTAAAGTAGGGAACCAAAGCACACATGGAATAACTGGCAAATTTGGCCTTGGAGTACAAAATGAAGCAGGTCAGAGATTAGTAGAATTATATCAAGATACTCTAATTCTCTGGTCGTAGCAAACACCCTCTTCCAACAGCCTCCGAGATGGCTCTACACATGGACAACATCACCAGATGGACAACATAGAAAACAGATTGACTATATACTTTTCAGCCAAAGATGGAGGAGCTCTATACAGTCAGCAAAAACAAGACCTGGAGCTGACTGCAGCTTATACCATGAGCTTCTTATTGCAAAGTTTAAAATTAAACTGAAGAAAAGAGGGAAAACCATCAGACCAAGTAGATACAAAATAAATAATATCCCTTGTGAATATGTAGTTGAAGTAAAGAATAGATTTAAGGAACTAGACATGGAAGATAGAATGCCTGAAGACCTTTGGAACATAGTTTGCAACATAATCCAGGAAACAGCAACAAAGAATATCCCTAAAAGAAAGAAAAGTAAGAAGTCAAACTGACTGTCTGATGAGGCTTTGAAAGTAGCCCAGGAAAGAAGAAAAGCGAAAGGTAGTGGAGATAGGAAAAGATTTGTCCAACTGAATGCAGGATTACAGAGGATAGCAAGAAGAGACAAGCAGATTTTTTCAATGTGCAATGTTAAGAGTTCGAAGAAGATAACCAAATGGGTAAATCAAGAGATCTCTTTAAGAAAATTGGAAACCTAAAAGGTACCTTTCATGCCAAAGTGGGCGTGATAAAAATGGTAGGGACTTAACAGAAGAAGATCAGATAAAGAAGAGGTGGCAGAATAAACTGAAGATCTATACAGCACGGATCTTAACAGCAGTGATGACCTCAATAGTTTGCCCAATGAGCTGGAGTCAGACATCTTGGAGAGCCAAGTCAGATTGGCCCTAGGAGGTCTTGCTGATAATAAGGCTGCAGGAGGTGATGGAATCCAAATTGAACTATTTAAGACTCTACAGGATGATGCTGTGAAAGTGTTACTTGACTTATGCCAACACATTTGGAAAACTCAACAATGGAAAATGGACTGGAAAAGGTAGTCTACATCCCAATCCCAAAAAAAGGCAGTGCCAAAGAGTGCTCCAATTATTGAACAATTGCACTAATTTCACATGCCAACAAGGTGATGCTTAAGATACTACAAGCTCGACTCCAACAATATGTGGACCAGGAACTAACAGACCAGGAACTAACAGATCTGCAAGCCGGGTTCTGCAGATCAAATTGCCAATGTCCGCTGGATAATAGAGAAAGCAAGAGAGTTCCAAAAAAGCATTTACTTCTTTACTTCAGATTGAAATATGAAAGGACCAAAGGTGGAGCTACCGCTGGTCCATACAGTGCAAGCACCGAGGCTCATTGCCTCTGAGAAGCCCTGCGGGTCCCATGTGGCCCACACACCCTCTGGTGTCCCCCTGTGGCCCCCTGTGTGTCTTCTGTGGCCCCAGTGGGCCCTCTGTGGCCCCTCATGTGGCCCCTGTGGGTCCAATGTGACTCCTGTGTTACCCTGTGCCCCCTGGGGTCCCTATGGCTCCCAGGGCCCCCTGTGACCCCCAAGGCCCCTTACGGTCCCTGTGGACCTCCTGTGGGTCTACTGCAGCCCCTTATGGCCCACAGTGGACCTCCCAGCGTACCCCTTCAGGCCCTGTGCCCCCCCACAACTTCCTGTGTTCCCCCTCAGCCTCCTGTGTTCCCCCTCAGCCTCCTGTTGTCCCTCACAGACCTGCACCGGGTCCTTGCTTTGGTGGAGGGGGGCCCAGTGCTGACCTGAGTCCAACCACGGCCCTGCGGCCCTCTTTAGCCACGGCCGCCGCCCTCCGAAACACACACATCGCATGACCAAGTGAAACTGCACACACATTAACTGCATATTCATGGTCCTGTGTTGCACATTAATTTGCAAATGAAGCATTAGCAAGATGGAGTCCTTGCTAAAAAGAAAATAGTGACTTTCTTTTTTTTAATAATATATTACTACAAGAAAATACATTATAAAGTGGACAACTGATTATACTGATAATAAAGATTTTCTTATAAGCTGCTATTTTATGACTACTGTGGTAAAAATTATTTATTTTAAAAAAATAAATAAACCTGATAAGCAAAATTTGCTACTACCTTCTACTATCTTCTCAGGAGATTTCCATTAGTACTGCTAAAAGCATCTACAGTATTGCATTCAATGGGCCTAATTCAATTGCAAGGCCACAACTCATGGTATACAGGGCGTATGTCTGCGGGCTTGCTGCCAGCTTGAACTCCGCTACAATTACGGACCGTAAACCATGCAATCGTATGTAGCATTTCAGATCGTGATCATGATCAATTAAGCAAGACCGTAACTACCCATTTCAAAACAGCCAATAGAAAATGAGTGCATAATCAATACGGCAGTAAAACATGAAGGTTACATGTCAATCAATTAGTGTTTAGAGGTCCTATCCGACTTGCAAAATACAAAATAACAAAAATGAATTGTTAGAGTTACAGTTAAGTTACGGTTGTAACAACCACAGGGATTTGCAACCCGCAAAAAGACGCCAATTCAATATCAAATTAGCTTATGGCCTACATTACGGGCTTCAGTAACTTACAATTTCTCAGTTAAATGAGACTTAAAGTCTCTTCCCACCTAAGAGTAGAGTAGATTAACAGTAACCAGTAGAACATAAATTACATATAAAAGTTAATATATTAGAGGCTGCAATTAATTTTAAATTGTAAAACATTTTTCCAATTTTCATATTTAGTTCTTGACATGGTATATTTTAAACTAGATTATTTCATATTTGGAGATAGAGTATGATAAAATTGCTCTTGCATAAGAACTGGAGTGGGGGGGGGGAGACTTGTGTTGTAGAGAGGTTTGAACTAGGCTCATATCAAGCCCCCTTGAAGAAGCAGATTGTGACAGTCCACAATAGTCCAGTGGCCCACTGGGCATGGCACGGTCCACTCTGATTGGTTACTGTTATACATAAATATGTTGTGTATTACTAATATAGAGTGCTCTGTTTGAATATATATAAACACTGTGTGTATGTCATTCTTGAGTAAAGGCTTTTTATTATTTTTGTATCCTGGAACTCTGCAGGGTTCTAATGAAAGGGACTAAGATCCAGATGGTATTGGCTTGGCAGATCCTGTAATCCTGGGTTTCTGATTTCCATGACTGGTGGAGGTGTTCCTGATTGCATGCTGGGTACTGGGAGACCCAAATCCTTACAATCCAAGAGTGTTCCTACAGCTGAAGTCAGAAGGTTTTGGGGTAAATGTGGTCCTCTCCCCTTTGTGTTGTGACAGTCTCCTCCCACCTCAGGAAGTTAATCAGAAGACACCAGAGTGGTAGATTCCACAGCAGAATAATTGCATATAAAATGTAACAGAGGACGTACTGTATAATTTATACATTCTAAAAACTACATATACTACTTGGAAAATAAAGGATTAGTAATACATTCCGAAAATATATGTTGATACCAATGTAATTGTTAATGCCTGTTATTTACAAAACCGAAGGCAGATCTATTATCTGAAATTATATTAATAAAGTCAATGAATTAAAGAATTTATGATATTTTGTACCTTCACCTATTAAGTGTAGTTCTACAAAAGAGTAAAGTTTAAATATGACTACAATGGTTCTTTAGAATAGACCGACTATTAGCCACATTAAATCCCAAGTTCGAAAGTGCAACTTGAGACCCGCAACGGCTGTGGGCTTGAATTTTGGCCGAGTTACAGAACTATTAAATTCGAGCAGGGCGCGAGTTACGGGCTTGAGACAACACAAACCCGTAAACCATTTGTTGAACTTTGGATGCGCATGATCAATTAGTCAAACCCGTAGTTATGGGTTTAGATGGAGCCAATGGCAAATTAGATCATCATAATTACGTCACTGAAAAATGGAGGTGGGATTTCAAAGTCTTACGGATTTCATTTACGAGTTACCATCGGACCCACATTCCACAAATAATGCAATGTTGATAAAGCCGTAAATATGATATTCTATTTACATGCAAGCTCCATTATATGTATTAACACATTGATTGCTGGGGTCGATATAACATGGAAATTAAACAGTAAATAAAGTATTTTATTGGGCCGATTTGCAAGCTTGAGAATGTTGTGCTAATAATTCTCAGACCTAACATCACTTTCCCTGTTAATAAAAGTACAGTAATGTGTGTATGTGCTACGGATTGGACTTTACCCCCCTTGCGGGTCCTCTCTATTACTCGTTGGCTTCTTGGCTCCATTTGCGGGTTATGGGGTTGAACGCCAGTGAATTCTTTGCAATTTAAAAGCGCGATTGGAAACGTAACAGTTACGGGCTTCACAGATTAAAGGATTTGCGGGCGTGCAAGTCGAATTCTCACGTCCCATAGGGTTTTCTCGCCCTGCAAGTCTTCGGCAGGTTTCTTTTCGAGGCCAATTTAATAGCCGCAAATCTTGTGGGCTACGTTTCGGGCTGCGGTTTTCCACATTTAGGGGATTTAATGTGAATTATTGTGTGCATGTTGTTCAGGACCGATACACTTCAAGATTGATGCCACATCAACCCCTCCTGTGTACAGCTACATATTATATTTCTTTCATTATGAATCATACTTTTTTCAACACACTGAATACAATCATGTATACAAATAGGAACTTTATAAAATGTTTTCTATTGTCCTTTGAATACATAATACATCAATGGCCATCACAGTGAAAAATGTCAATTGCATAATGAAATGTCCTTCATGGTTAAGTTCCTTTGAACAATTCATGCTGGATCTATGTTTATTGACATGATAAAAATTAAAACAAGAAAGAAAATCTATTGCTTCTCCCCAATATTAAGGGTTAAAGGGATATGGAAGATTCCTGGATTTTACTATATATATATATAATCCATCTTTTTAACTATTTACTTATGTGCTTTTATTAAGAAGTGCTTATAAACTCTTCCTAAAATAAAACAAATAGTTCCTGCATGGGTCTGCCCACCGCAGCTCATGCAGACAGACTCTGTAGAACTGGAAGTGCACTGTAGTGTCCTAGCCTATCAGGCACCACATCTCAGCAGCATGCTGCAGTATGTTGCAGAGGAATGGTCACTGATTGATTAGTATGAGACACTGCATACCAAGTATTAGAGTGAGTATCAGCGGGCAGGCCCATGCCAGTACTATTTGTCTGGGCAGTAAAAAAGAGATTATAAGCACTTTTTAATAAAAAAGGTTATAAATGTAAGTGGATAAAAAGGTCTATTATTTAATTAGTAAAATGGATTTGTTTGGTTACAATATACAGAGTATATAAACAATAATCATTCAAACATATAATGCTCAAAAAAATGATCTTAGTTTGCTTATTGGGCCTTGGTGTTATTACTTAGATGCATACAAAAAAATTGTCCTATGGATCCTCTTTAGGAATCCTTGAACAACCAATTGAATTTTTTAATCGTTGCATTTTTAACAATATTTTAAATGTACAAATAAAGATATAATTTTTTAAATTAGTATGTGGCAATAATAATTAAAATAAAGGCTGCATAAAAGGTGTTTCTGTACAACCTTGGTTGGTTGTTCAAGGATTCCTAAATAGGATCCATAGGACAATTGTTTTGTAAATATATTTCAAATGAGATAATAATAACACACATGAAATTAAATGGAAAATGATAAAAAAAAATGTAAGAGACGATGAGAACAGGTAAAGCTTTAATTGCATACTCTTTGGGATGGTACCCAATCATGAAGCCTTCTCTCATGTTTTAGCTTATTTTTGGCATTATAGAAGAAAATTCTTTTGAGGCATATCAACTTAACCAGCCCTAAAATGCCAGGAAATCTGAAAAAAGTCATATGTGTTTGAAAGCTGTGTATGGTCAGGAATCTGGTCATTTGTTATATATTTTTTTAAGAATAACTAAACTTGATAACGGGCAAAATGTTTTTATAAAGTAAAAAAATAACTAAAGAACTTTATAGAGCAAAATATTTTTTACACCATTTAATTCTGTCAGTGGAGTATGTCTGTTACTGTCTCAGGAGCATGTGCCCTTTTACAGTATATTTATGAGCTTTTCATTATTGCTAAAAATCACTGGCAGTTGTAGAGACCATATAACCATTGTGCAGACTGAGCATAGAGGACGTTTCTAAGTCACCTACCACCTCACGAAGTTGATCAATCTAAACAAAATTGTAGAATCAAAATAACATAATTACAAATAAAAGAGAATTTATTTTCCATAAAAAAAAAATATTTATTAAATTAAAAAAGGCTGTGGTAGGACTAGAACCCATTTATACAGCCCTTTAAGCCTCTTAAGCACTTTATTAGCTTCCTAGCGACAGACCAAAACATGGATATGGCTCCTACCCTCCACATATATGTAACATTGCATCCTGAATACAATACATAAAGTAACCAAATTATGGAACATCATACAAATATGGCAGTCAGAACCATAACCATGGGCTCCAAAACAGGGATACAGTCAGAAAATGGAATACTGTGTAGTTCATATTAATCCCTGCCATCCAAGATGAGTCGGTTTTATAGTCCATGTCATGACTACATTGTTTAGTGACTATAATATTACCACGTATTATAGATAAGGCAATTTCTTTAGATATTCCTTCAGCTGCACTGCGGATTCTTATTGGTTACCTCAGCCGGTACAGACCATTATGTATTCACAGGGTAAAAGGACAGATGACAAACACAGCAGACAACAACTTCAAACAGTCATAACTTATGTTAGCAACAATTTTAATAAGGATAGAGCTTTTTCCACATGATTTTCCAACCCCTATCTGATGGTGCAGAGCACATATGGTGACTTCAGGATTATTCAAATTCAGCTTGGTGAAGAACTATTAGAAGATTGAAGAATAAAGGTTGTAGGGGGAAATTACAGCACAGAAAGGTCCTGTCTATACAGTATTATAGTCTAAGTTATGATAAACATAAAAATAAAAAGGAAAGCAAATTGAAACAATCCACAATTTGAGATCTCCCCAGAGTGGCTCGATGATATTAAAGCTAGGAGACTGTGATGGCCACTCCACAACCTTCACCTTGTGCTTAGGGTCATTGTCATGCTGGAAAGTCCAAGAGCGTCCCATGCTTAGCCTTCGTGCAGAAGAATTATATAATATCTGATAATATGCTGCATTCATCTTGCCATCAATTTACACAAGATTCCCTGTGCCTTTAGAGCTCACACCCCCCAAAACATCAGTGAGCCACCACCATGCTTCACAGTGGGGATGGTATTCTTTTCACTATAGGCCTTGTTGACCCCTCTCCAAACAAAGCGCTTATGGTTTTGACCATAAAGCTCTATTTTGGTCTTGTCACTCCAAGTTACCGTGTGCCAGAGTCTATGAGGAGTGTCAAGGTGTTATGGGGCATATTGTAACCAGGCTTTTTTGTCGCATTGTTGCAGTAAAGGTTTCTTTCTGGCAACTCGACCATGCAGCTCATTTTTGTTCAAGTATCTTCGTATTGTGCTCCTTGAAACAACCACACCATTTTCCAGAGCAGCCTGTATTTCTCCTGAGGTTACCCGTGGGTTTTTCTTTGTATTCCGAACAATTCCTCTGGCAGTTGTAGCTGAAATCTTTCTTGGTCTACCTGACCTTGGCTTGGTTTTAAGAGATCGCTGAATTTTCCACTTCCTAATAAGTGATTAAACAGTAGTGACTGGCATTTTCAAGGCTTTGTATATCTTTGTATATCCTTTTTCATCTTTATGAAGTTCCAATACCTTGTTAAATAGGTATTTTGATGGTTCTTTTCTGCTCCGCAGGGCTCAGTATCTAGCCTGCTCAATGTATCCGCGTGGAGCTAACAAACTCATTGACTATTTATACACAGACACTAATTGCAATTTAAAAAGCTACAGATGTGGGAAATTAACCTTTAATTGCCATTTTAACCTTTGTGTGTCGCCTTGTGTGCCTGTAACAAAACCAAACATTCAAGGGCTAGGTAAACTTTTTATCAGGGCCATTTGAGTAATTTCTATTATCATTATGATTTAAAAAGGAGCCAAACAACTATGTGATAATAAATGGCTTCACATGATCATTATCCTTCAATAAAATAATTTTTTTTTGCATGATCAGTCATATTTTCAAAATAAATGCCAAAATGTCACAATTTCTAGCAGGGTATGCAATCTTTTGAGCACAACTGTAAAGAGGGAGCTGAAAATAAAAAGGTCATGAATGAAAGTAAGTTTATTGCAGATAGGTCTTGCATTCCTGAGGGCACAGGAGAAGGGTAAGGTAGATCATTTGGGAAATGTAATAAGTATTATGTTCTGGGGCTGTGTATGGAAATGAAGCTGAATTTAAAAAAATAAAGGTATAAACCGGGTTCTCAAAAAAAAAACAAGGCTCATTTACACTGATATATTTGATGCCATCGTTGTTCATATGAGACATTTTCTGATAAATAATGGATTGGTAAAAAGAGCTATTTCTATATTGTTTTACAGCATGCAACAAATTAGAATTTTTAACATTTTCTATTCATGAAATATTTCATGAGTCTAATTTTTTGCATCTATGTTTGATTATTAGTTGATGTATTATATGATGGCTGAGAATTATATCTGGTGACAAAGAGACATTGAATCAATGAGAGAATGGAAATATAAGCCTAAATACCACATAAATATCTATCTTTATGCAGTATTAAGAGCTTCTAGTTTTCATACATTAGCAGCCATGTATATATTTTAAGGTTGAGTTAACATACTGCTATTCCTTTTGCTGGGAGAATTAATTCATTTGTGATCAACTATAAATTAGTACAACAGCAAAGCCATTTTAAGATAACCCTGTGGCAAATACAGGCCTTTATCTGTGTAACATTTACCTCAGCTCAGTCTATAATATTATTCATCAACTCACTCTGTAATAGTTGCCATGCTCTTCGTACCAATACAATAAATTATTCTGAAAAATAATTTGAGCAGTTCTCCATGAAAAGTGTGCATGTGCAATCTCGTGTGCGTGTGCGCATTATGTTCCAGTCCATTTGGGGTGGTGCAGCTGAGGGGGCCTGGCAGGGCCCTGGTTGCTTGGGTCAGGGGGCCTTCACAACACTGCAGCAAAAAAAAAAAATATATATATATAATATATATTTAGAAACATATTTCCAGACTAGAGTCCTCAATTAGAGTAAAAACCTAGTCAGTTTCACCATCCACACTGTGTAAGTGTAGGCTAAAACAGTGTTTGATCTGAAAGGAAAGACTTCATGCCCTAGCTTAGTCGATCATGGGATTGGTGCTGGTCCCTGAGACCTTAGCTGTTGGTCCTCAGGGGATGAAGAGGAATGGGGAGAAGGTAACCCTTTAAACATATCTTTGGCATTAGTCATAGTTATATAGAGGTTATTGAGAAATATATATGTAGCCAAGATATGCTCTGTTCAAATCAGTGCAAAACTAAATTAAGAAATAACCTTGTTAAAATGTTCTGGATCTCAAAGCACTGGAAGATAACCAGTCGACCCACAGATCAAAAATGACTTCCAGAAATTGAGCAATGCAACAAAAAGGCAGGCCCTGGAAACAGCATGTGGCGTAGTGCTAGGGAGCTTTTGGTGGGTTTAAATCAAGGGGGTGAGTTTAGGGGTTAATGAAAGTACATTTTCCTGCTTCTGTCAGGTGTGAGATCAAGCTGCATTTAATGGACCAGGGTGGCTTCAATCATTGGTGACATCTATTACAAATAATGCCACTGATCCTCTGGTCCTTGCCGTGCTGCTTTCCCCTCAAGCTCATCTTGCCCGCCATTCTAGGAATGTAAAAGCTCCAGTGTCATTACACACAGGAGGAGAATTGGTAGTCCTAAGGGTCCTAAGGTCCATTCTGCCTGTGGAAATCAAAGAACCCTCTCGGTTTAGAGTAACAGTTGCTATGGCCTCTGAGAGTTTTCCTAGAATAAACTAGGAGGTCTGAGACTGAACAGATGAGGCTGAGAAACATGAGAGGTCTGGAAGATCTGAGACTGCACAGGTGAGGCAGGATCTGATCAAGATTTGAGGTTCAAAAAGCAACTGAAACAGTCTGAGAAGAGGTCTAAGAGGGGGGCTGAGATGCATCAAGTGCAGGTATGGCTATAGGTTGCAGAAGGGGAAAGTAATATGGGGGAAATGCATCAGACTATGCAGTAGATGGAGATGCAGCAACACGGGCACCATTTTTTGTACTAATTTGTACTAATGATAGTAATCTAATCCATTAACAGTTCAATGCCTTTTTTCAGCATTTATTTAGGGTTGGGGTTGCCTTTGTTGGGGATGAAGTGGGCCTATGGGAGAATGTTGTATGGAGAATTGAGCGGTGGGAATTAGTTAAATTTAGATCTTATATTTGCCCATATTTGTTAGTGTAAGTGGAAAACTGGATTAACTAATCATAAGATTATACCATGTTGCCATTATGTTATTTATTTTAGGTGCACGTTTGCTGTTGTGGATTATAGGCCACTCCTTTATCTACTAGGCCAGAAGGTCAGCAGTCAGTATTCAGAGGCAACGGCACATAGTTGGGTTTTCGTCCAAAAAAGTTTGGTGTAAGGGGGCTAAAATGGGAGAGAACAGATGTGGGTTATGCTTGGAATTTCCATCCCACTAATATTTTATTAATTTATGTAGGAATGATTAGGGTAATGAAAATGGATGTTATGTGTTTACTGGAGTTGAACCAAAGGTTGTATTTTATTTGGTCCCAAATTACCCCCAAGCATAATTGTTTTTTTGCAAATTATCCATTTAATTTGGACAGAGCTAGGGTTAATGTAAACAAAATAATGTCCTCATATGTTAGGGGACATTTGGGGCATATTAATCAGACACCGTGATTTCCTAACTCCTGAGGCACAGTCCCTCTTCTTAAGTGATGGGGTTCACTTAAATAAAGTGGCATTCACGTTTTTAATTTTGTGTTACTAGAAGATATTGAACAGGTATTTGCAGTTGAGGGAGGGGGCTTTTGACCAGACATAGTGCCGGGGGCTATTTGTGAGTTTAAATGGAAGAGCAAAAGGAACAAAGGGGATGAGAAGATCCTTTACACACAACAATACACTATTATAAATCACAATTATGGAAAGATTATTAGGGAACTTCCTGGGGTTAAAATATACTCTATTTAAATCAGTGCAAAAAAAAATCCTTTTTATACAGGCCCGGATCTACCTTTTTGGAGCCCATGGGCAGTAAAATGGAGGAGCCCCTGCAAGTACGTGTACAACACGTATGCACATACCCATATTTCCCTTTTCTGTGCGTGTGCATCGCTCTCTTGCTGTGTAAGCAAAAAAAAAGGACATTTCCATCTAACAGCCATTTTTACAGCATTGCTACTCATACACACGCCAAGCTTTTACTTGTTTATTAAATGCATTTAATGGTGGTCCATAATATTTATATTTTTCTATGGGAGAGAAAAAGTAATTAGGAAAAAAAGTCGGACAGCTAGTTTTTAATTAGAAAAAATACATTTTAAAGCCTCTGCTGGGCCCTGTGGAATTCCATGACGCATAGTCGAAAGGTGTCTTGGTTAAATTTCCTGAAGCAAGATGTCTGATCTAGGCCTGTGAGGGGGAAGAGGCGTGGTTTCAATTTCAATCTTCTCCTCAACCCTCCCCCCACTGAAAACACACGAGCCAGCTCTGATGAAGTGATGTAACAAACACAAAATGGATTTCTATACTCATACATAGTTACATAGTAATTGAGGTTGAAAAAAGACTTTCAGTCCATCAAGTTCAACCTTTTAAGATCTCCTCTGATCTGCAATATGCGGATTACTTATTAATTAATTAGTTGTTAATTAATTATTAATAGTATATTATTTGAGGATGAATAAAGAGTTAATCCAACAAGTTCAACCTTTTTAGATGTCTCTTGATCTTTTTAATATGTGGACTATTTGTTATTAATTGTTATTAAATGTTTATTGATCCAGAGGAAAGCAAACAGAAATTTTTTCACAAAAAATGTTTGTCTTTTACTTAGTCCACACACAGACAAAACACAATAGATGCACAAACAAGTGTAATAATAAAAACATGACAAGATGAGTTGTGGACAAGCCTGCTTCAATTTGCAGAGTGCCTGCCAGTTAGAGTACTGAGACAAGTGGACCTACCACCGGTGCACCTGGAGGGGCCCAGTGCAGTCTAATCCTGGGGGGTCGAGTGGGAGAGCCTTGGAGCCTACCAGCAGGCAAATTAAAAAACAAATTAAGAGCCTGTCTAGAGGACCATGGAAGGTAGCTCTGCCCGCCCCTGCTGAGCTCTGCCAGATGTGCATGCTGGAACCTGTAGTCCTGCTGAGTGTTCCTGATGTGGTCCCCTCCTGACATGCGAGCTGCTCTATGTGCTGGCTCAGATGGGATACAGGGATAAGTTTGGTGAGTGAGTAGCAGCCCAGTGTGTATATAGTGTATATATACATAGGGTATTACGTCAGTTATTATAGTATAGCCAGTTTACTATATGGATATGTTTGTATGTATATATATATATATATATATATATATATATATAGTGGATATAAAAAGTCTACACACCCCTGTTAAAATGTCAGGTTTCTGTGCTGTAAAAAAATGAGACAAAGATAAATCATTTCAGAACTTTTTCCACCATTAATTTGACCTATAAACTGTACAACTCAATTGAAAAAGGAACTGAAATCTTTTTGGTAGAGGGAAGAAAAAATATAAAAATAAAATAATATGGTTGCATAAGTATGCACACCCTTAAACGAATACTTTATTGAAGCACCTTTTGATTTTATTACAGCACTCAGTCTTTTTGGGTATGAGTCTATCAGCATGGCACATTTTGACTTGGCAAGATTTGCTCACTCTTCTTTGCAAAAACATTCCAAATCTGTCAGATTGCGAGGGCATCTCCTGTGCACAGCCCTCTTCAGATCACCCCCAAAGATTTTCAATCGGATTCAGGTCCGGGCTCTGGCTGGTCATTCCAAAACTTTAATCTTCTTCTGGTGAAGCCATTTCTTTGTTGATTTGGATGTGTGCTTTTTGGTCGTTGTCATGCTGAAAGATGAAGTTCCTCTTCATGTTCAGCTTTCTAGCAGAAGCCTGAAGGTTTTGTGCCAATATTGACTGGTATTTGGAACTGTTCATAATTCCCTCTATCTTAACTAAGACCCCAGTTCCAGCTGAAGAAAAACAGCCCCAAAGCATGATGCTGCCACCACCATGCTTCACTGTGGGTATGGTGTTCTTTTGGTGATGTGCAGTGTTGTTTTTGCGGCAAACATATCTTTTGGAATTATGGCCAAAAAGTTCAACCTTGGTTTCATCAGACCATAACACCTTTTCCCACATGCGACAAAGATAAATCATTTCAGAACTTTTTCCACCTTTAATGTGACCTATAAACTGTACAACTCAATTAAAAAACAAACTGAAATCTATTAGGTAGAGGGAAGAAAAAAAAAAAAAAAAAAAAATGTGGTTGCATAAGTCTGCACACCCTCTTATAACTGGGGATGTAGCTGTGTACAGAATTAAGCAATCACATTCCAAATCGTGTTAAATAGGAGTCAGCATACACCTGCCATCATTTAAATTGCCTCTGATTAACCCCAAATAAAGTTCAGCTGCTCTAGTTGGTCTTTCCTGACATTTTCTTAGTCGCATCCCACAGCAAAAGCCATGGTCCACAGAGAGCTTCCAAAGCATCAGAGAGATCTCATTGTTAAAAGGTATCAGTCAGGAGAAGGGTACAAAAGAATTTCCAAGGCATTAGATATACCATGGAACATCATCAAGTGGAGAAAATATGGCACAACAGTGACATTACCAAGAACTGGAGCTCCCTCCAAAATTGATGAAAAGACGAGAAGAAAACTGGTCTGGGAGGCTACCAAGAGGCCTACAGCAACATTAAAGGAGCTGCAGGAATATCTGGCAAGTACTGGCTGTGTGGTACATGTGACAACAATCTCCCGTATTCTTCATATGTCTGGGCTATTGGGTAGAGTGGCAAGACGAAAGCCTTTTCTTACGAAGAAAAACATCCAAGCTAGGCTATATTTTGCAAAAACACATCTGAAGTCTCCCAAAAGCATGTGGGAAAAGGTGTTATGGTCTGATGAAACCAAGGTTGAACTTTTTGGCCATAATTCCAAAAGATATGTTTGCCGCAAAAACAACACTGCACATCACCAAAAGAACACCATACCCACAGTGAAGCATGATGGTGGCAGCATCATGCTTTGGGGCTGTTTTTCTTCAGCTGGGACTGGGGCCTTAGTTAAGATAGAGGGAATTATGCACAGTTCCAAATACCAGTCAATATTGGCACAAAACCTTCAGGATTCTGCTAGAAAGCTGAACATGAAGAGGAACTTCATCTTTCAGCATGACAACGACCCAAAGCATACATCCAAATCAACGAAGGAATGGCTTCACCAGAAGAAGATTAAAGTTTTGGAATGGCCCAGCCAGAGACCCGGACCTGAATCCGATTGAAAATCTTTGGGGTGATCTGAAGAGGGCTGTGCACAGGAGATGCCCTCGCAATCTGATAGATTTGGAGTGTTTTTGCAAAGAAGAGTGGGCAAGTCTTACCAAGTCAAAATGTGCCATGCTGATAGACCCATACCCAAAAAGACTGAGTGCTGTAATAAAATCAAAAGGTGCTTCAACAAAGTATTAGTTTAAGGGTGTGCATACTTATGCAACCATATTATTTTATTTTTATATTTTTTCTTCCCTCTACCTAAAAGATTTCAGTTCGTTTTTCAATTGAGTTGTACAGTTTATAGGTCACATTAAAGGTGGAAATAGTTCTGAAATGATTTATCTTTGTCTCATTTTTTTACAGCACAGAAACTTGACATTTTAACAGGATTGTGTAGACTTTTTATATCCACTATATATATATATATATATATATACATACATATAGTAAACAGACTATTCTGACTATCATATGTTTGATTATATATATATGATTCACTAGATCCGCCACTGCGCAGATAGATTGTGGGTAGCTAAAAGAGGCCAATTTAATAGCAGTAACTTTTGCTGGCTACATTATGGGCTACAGTAATTACTATTTTGACAATTTAATAGGGACCGAAGTCTATTTGGCCTTTTGGGAAAAACAGCTAAGGGGAAAATATAGAAACAAGTAATTTATAGATGAATTAATGTTATTTTATTAATGAGTTCTTATAGTAAACATAAGTTGAATTTTGCAATTTCTACATGTGATTAGTGTTTCTGATACACCCACCAACCCTGTGCTATTATAATTGTAATGATTGCTAATAATTGATATTTACTCCCTGGGGTATGCATGCATTGTCTCCAGTCTAAAGCCAACTGAACTTTAAGAATATGGGCATGTGCAGACCTGAGGCAGTAACCAGGCTACTCACTCTGTGTTTCTTTAAAATATTATCAATTTCAATAAATCCATGCAAACTAGTACCTAAATGAAAAAATAGTTTATCAGAAATCCATGTTTTGCACTTTGTGGTGTGTCTGGTCTCTAACCTGACATTTTGTGGCTTTGCATCTCACATACATTCAATTATTTCTGCTATGTTAAAAGGCACAGTCTTAGGAGGCAGCCCTGCTGGTGCCATTTAATGCAAACAAAGGAGTTTTCAATAATTCACTAGATTATTTAAAGGTCATTATGTATTTTATTGGAGCACAAATCTGTAAATAAAAAAAGCAATCAGTTTGGAAATGTAAAACATAACGTTTATATTCCATTCAAATAAGAAGATGTGTATATATATATATATATATATATATATATATATATATATATATATATATATATATTCTTTATTTAAGAAAGGAAGTAAAGAAAAGAAAAATAAAGATTTAAAGTGTTTATGTGTTTATTTTAATCAACTATAAATGGAAAAGTATTGCCTGCAACAAAAAAAAATCAATATATGTATTCATTTATTATACTTCTTTTCTTATTAATGCATCAGTTTGAAAAATATAGAATAATGTTATTAAATGACCGTTTAATCTCTCTATACTGTATGTTATTAACATAATATATTATTAAAACAAAAGGATAACACTACTTATTCACAATTTAGGCTTTCTGTTTTCCACTTTGGGAGCAGCCATTTTGTTATTGACAGTCCTGTCTTGATTACGAAGGCCTCCATCATGCTAATGCTGCTGCTGTAAACTAATATACAACAGTGGCCCACACGTTTTGTCCCATATGATGCCATCAGTGGCAGCGTTGTCACGTTTGACATTGCATGACCAAGTGAAATACATGGAACTGCACTCACATGGTCCTGTGTTGCATATTAAATTACAACTGTAGCATTAGTAAGATGGAGTAGTAAGATGGAGATGCTATAAAGGAAGGCCTGTGAATAGCAAAATGGCTGCACCCACAGTGGAAAATATAAGGCCTAAATAATGAGGAAATAGTGACGTCCCTCTATTTTAATAATCTATTACTACTATATGTTATAAAGTGACTACTGATTAAACTGATAATAAAGCTCTTTTTGCAAGCTGCTATTACAGGATCACTGTGGTACAAACTCATTATTATATTTTGAAAAACTAAACCTAGTAATAAGCAAAATGTTCTTAGGAAAATACATACATTTTATATTTTTCACTTTTTTAATTATTCTTTACTACTGGGTTCCATTTTATTTTTTGAAGTAATTCTTTTTACTACCTTCTCAGGAGGGTGTGTCCTTGTAAGCTAATGAGATTTCCATTAGTTCTGTTAAAAGAACTTGCGTTATTGCTCTCAAAGTATTTTCCCAACAGAGAGAATGGTAGAATAACAGAAACCAAAATGGTAGATCCAGTGCAATATAAATTAAATATAAAAGTCAATATATTAGTGGCTGTATTATTATTATTTTTTATCATTCTATAACTTTTTTCCTATTTTCACGTGTAGTTGTTCTAGTAGTATATTTTAAAATAGATTTTTTTTATATTTGGAAACGTAGTATGATAACATTTCTTTTGACTGATCAAAGAAAGCTGTTATCATTAAGCATTAAACAAGAGTGTTTTGATCGAGAATTTAAAAACGGAGCCAGGAAAATGACAAAGCTGTTGATAAATGTCCAGTTACCTCAGATCAAATCCCCCCTCCCAGATTATCAGTCTCATTAAATTAGAGCTAAGAGCTAACTCTTAGCACGTAGTTACTATTAAATTCCCCTCTAAAATAGACACGCAGCCGACTTGCATTTGTATCGTTGCAGCCCGAAAACCCATTGATCTGTTATCCACATAGCCCTAATGATCCAATCATGCTATTACATTGCTAAGATGTCCCCTGCGAGTTAGCCCGTAACACGCAAATGGAGGCCAAAGTCCCACAGGGTTGAATAGGTCTAGATGGGATTAAATAGCACTAGATAGGGTTAGATAGGACTAGACAGGGTTAAATAGGTGTAGATGGGGTAGGGTTAATTAGGTTAAATAGGTTTAAATAGGGTTAATTACTTAGATGGGGTTAATTAGTTAGAGGGGTTAATTTAGATTTATTGGTTTATTGGGGAGGCTAATAGTGTAGTGTAGGGTAGTGCTTAGACTTAGTGTCATAAAGGGGCCTGAAGGACCCTCATGACACTTATAGTGTTAATATTGGGGTTAATTTGTGTCCCATGAGGGTCTGTATAGACCGTTATGGGACTGAGGGGGTTAATCAGTGTTCCATAAGGGTCTGTATAGACCCTTATGGGCCTGAGGGGGTTAATATTATTCTCATGTGGGTCTGTATAGACCCCCATGAGTGATGGGTTAATTTTAGATGCCTGGTGGGGGTATTTATAGCACCCCGTAGCAGGGGTTAATTGTTTAGTTATCGTGGGTCCATTAAGAACCTTTAAGGTCCTTTCAGGACCCGCGGTGGGAAATGTGAAATTTTAAATGAAGCAGGGGTCACGACCGCTGCAAGGGGTGATATGGGGATACTGCAGTGGTCCCGATAGGAACCCCCAGCATAGGGGGGTTAATTTTAGGTGCCAGGGGTGGGTAATTGAAGTGCCCCCGTGGCAGGGGTTAACACTTTGACTGCTGCGAGGGTCCCGATCAGGACCCCTGCAGTAAGGGTTAATATGGCAAGGCTGCGAGGGTCCCGATTGGGACTCCCAGCATTGGGGTGCCACAGGTGTACTTACTGTACTCCTGCGGCCGGGATTGCACAATAGTGTGCAGCGGTCCCTTTACGGACCTGTGGGGGTAAATTTGAGTTTTAAATGCAGTGGGGGTCCCGATTGGGTCACATTCGGGACCCCCGCCGCATGGGTAAATATGGGGACACTGCGGGGTCATGATGGGGACCCCCAGCATAGGGGGGTTAAGTTTAGGGGCCGGGCGTACTTGAAGTCCCCCCCCCCGCCGCCGGGCTTGTGTTTTTAACTGCAAGAAGGGCTGATGCTGGGAGCCTGCGTGTGATCATGCAGGCTTCCATTAGCCATGATAGCAATCTGTTTTGCCATTGACTTATTCTGCTACGTGCTAGCTTAATTCATTGCTACGTGCTAGCTTAATTGATCTTAGTACAATCGCACATCCAACGTGCAAAAGACTGTCTTACGAGATTTCCTCTCTCGTTCGTAGCTCGCAGCCCTTTCTCATTTAATAGCAACTTGAAGCACATAGGTTTTAAGAGCTACACGTTGGATTTACGAGGCTAGAATTTAATATGGCTATATATGTGCAGGGGACACAAAAATATCAAAATTAAACTTAATCATGCAATACCAGATATGGCCACTAGATTGTAAAGTATGTCTTTACCATGAAAGCTTTCTATTTTTAATTATATTGAGGAGTGGCTGGCTGGGTGGTTAGTGCCCAGAGGCATTGAGAATTTAAACAAAGAAATGAAAAAAAAGTTTGAGGGCACTGAAGGACCAGAGTAGGGCCCCGGTGCATTGCATTGGGTTCACCGTTGGTAGATCCACCCCTGCTGTCTGTCCTGGGAGCAGAGTTGAATTGCACACCCAAGGTCACAGTTTTTTTGTCTCTTTAAACTTTATCTCCCCCAGATTTGTTGGTTCTTCTACGCCCATGATACAGTCCTGCATATGTAAAACAACTGGTTTGATTATTTTTCTTTTAAACTGTGATTGGCCACACGCTTGTGTAAGTATTTGGTGTCATGTCTTAGGAAAAATCCTAAGATTTTCAAAATCCTTAATAGCACAGCTGACACATTTATGTTTTAAAGGATTATAGAATATTTTAAATAATTATATTTGACAATGAAAATTGTCAATGCTAAATTATAAAAGTAAAAAGAAACAAAAAAGAAAGTCCCCTCCCAGAAAGTTAATCAGAAGAAACCAGAATGGTAGATTCCACAGAAGCATAATTGCATACAGCGTGTGAATTGTTTATTTTTACATTTTGAAAAACATGAAGCCTATTTTTAAGTGTAGTTCTTCAAAAGAGTACATTCTAAATATAGGACAACAGGGACCCTTTAAGTTTAAATCACAATTTTTTAACAAAGAAAAAATGTTTATAACTGTTTGAATACTACTATTGACTATTTTGAATGCATTATATGACATACATTTACATGTCAGAAGTAAAATCTTATCTGTTGAGATTATAGAAATGTGGAAGAGACATTCTAGACCTATATCATTCTTTTATATCTCCACATTTGCTCCCTTAGCAGATCTGGTCCATAGTGCTGATGTGTTATTTTATGTGTCTGATAAACTATTGAGTTCACATAATTATTTTACAAATATCTGTAAAACTCTGTATTGTACTATATTACATGATACAAAAAAGTATTGAATTCCAGTGCAACAATGAACAAAATGATAGTACTATATCCTGCTGGGAACAAAAAGGGCTTATAATACATTCTGAAAATAAAAGCAGGACACATTAGAAGGAATTATACTTTGTTTTATAAGTCTTTTAAGAAGACAAAAGATCCTAAGTACAGGGGTCAAGGCATTATGTCATGTCACAAATTAATCTGTTCCAAGAAGGAGTTAAAGAATTAGCATGTTATATTTAGTCACAGTGCAACGTCAGTACTTAAGCTTTGCCAACAGATTTTCAAGATACTGACAATAGAGATAGGCTAGCTAAATCATGCTCAGAATCCCTGGGTACCTTTAACTCCTCCTAGGAGAAAAATATAAACATAGTTAAAACAGCTGTTAAAACGATTTAAGCTCTTTATACGGAAGCTCAAGATGATCTAGAGACGAAACGAGTTGTACAGTCTACAGAGAGCCATACATTTGTTGATAAAGTAGGGAACATTAGCTGAATCTTGCATTGTTTTTACAGAAGAGTTTTACAGTCTTTTTGACAGTGGTCAGGTTTTTTGTGGTCTTATCTACCTCTACAACAATGGATTTAGGGAAGGCCAAGCTTTTGAGGAGTGGCATCAATGCCTTGCACAAAGCATTCCACCCTGTTCATGGTTTGGCATGGACAGATGGCCGACAGGTTGTGCTCACAGCCTTACACCTTGATAATGAAGAGCCAACGTTGGGGAACTCCATTGTCCTTGGACAGTTTGAACATGTGCATGGTCTTTCATGGGGCCCCGACAACATCCCAGCTCTATTGTGTGTTCAGCATAAGAAGCATGTGTCTGTTTGGCAGTTGTATTTCAACCCTCTGGAGAAGAATAAGTTGGTTGTGTCTCAGACTTGTGAGGTAAGGGACCATTTCCCTGTGCTACCCCAGGGTTGTGTGTGGCATCCAAGCAAAGAAATTTTAGTCATGCTAACAAAACGGGATGTCTCTGTGTTGTACTCTGCACGTTTTAGTAGTGACAATGTTAAAGCTGACATTAAAAGTACTGGTGTTGTTCGCTGTGCATGTTGGACTAAAGATGGCAGTCGTTTGGTAGTTGCCATTGATAATTCTCTTCATTCTTATGTTTGGGATGATGTTGAGAAAACCTTGAGTACTTGTTCATTTTGTCCAGTGTTTGACCTTGAAGCAAATGTTTATGCAATTGAACCTATGATGGGTTACCAAGTTGTGGTCACCACTGACACTCCAAAAGAGAATCTGTATGGCCATAATAAGGAGATAGATTTGGATGGCCCATCTCTACAGTCTTCCCTCTTAGTATTAGATGAAGAACTCTCAAGATACAACAGAAGAAAGTCTATAGACTCTGGAAAGTCTGAGCCTGTTGACTTTATGAAGACTTCTTCTTTAGTTCCTGCAAATCTCACTCAAATCCTAGCAAAACATAGAAAGTCTGACCCAAGCCCCCTGGTTCACTTAAGACACAAGAACATCAACCCAGAAAATAAACTGGATTCATCAAACCTCATAATTGTATCTTTTGAGAGAAATGCAACAACTACAAGAAAAGTAACCATTCCAGGTATTTCAATTCCAGATATATTAGTTCTTGATGCTCACGCTCAAAGGGCCATCATCGCTTCTAATGCTTGCAGTCTAGTTTTGATATATCCAATAACACCCTCTAGTATGCCGGGCATTCAACAAATCAAACTTGAAGAAAATGAGAAATCCAAAGGAATATGTTTTTTGATGGATCATATGCTGCTTATCTTGGCTGGAAGACAAAAGTCTAGTGATATGACATTTATGCCATTATCTACTTCAGAAAGATACATAATACATTTAATCACCAAAGAATTAATGCCATTGGAAAACGATTCCCCTACATTTAATGGAGCAAAGAACTTAGCACCTGGGAATAAATCTTTTTGTGAGGAACAGTTTCTGAGCAAAGAGCATTTGATCCCAAGTAACACTGGCATTCAGTCCCCCTGTGTTAGGAGAAGACTTGGACAAATAGCCAGGAGCCTTAGCTGTGATCCAAGTCCAACATCAAGTGTAAGTGACTTCGATGACATTAAGACTCCAACTGACTCTTTTGGAACTTTTGAAAATTTTGAATCTGAACCAACAAAACTAAGGGAATCAAAAATGAATCAAGCCACACTTAACAAAAAATTATATCGATCATCTCAGAAACTGGGTTTGGAGACTCAGAAACAAGGCTTGGAGACTTATATTTCAGGATGTAACAAAGAAGACTGGTCTGGTGTTTCCAGAACTAAAATTCTTAGTGATAATGGTTCCAACTTGGTAGAGCCACAATGTGGTTTTTCTAAAGTTCAGGAGTTCATGAAGAATTACATTAAAACATGTGACTACCCATCGTGTGATGACCCTCATTATGTGTCCATTACCTACCAGGTATGTTAAGGATTTCATTTATACTCTAATAAACTTGTTTTAAGATATTTTAGAAATAGTATTTTTTACTAAACTAGATCAAATTTCATAATGTGAGAAGGACATAATCTTCAGGAGACCTATATGAAGGCTAATTTTCAAATCGAAGAGATCTCAAAGTCATAGTCGAAGTGATCTCTGGAAGTCCTCTCCAATGTGAAAAAATGATTATCAGGAATAATTAAAGAGCACTGTGGACCTAGATTTACAATATGATCTTTTAAAGAACTAAACTTGGAAAATAGTATAATAGTTTTGGAAAGTAAAAGAAAAATATCATTTTTATCTATTAATCATTTTTATTCAACTATTATTTACAGTGGACTTCAGTTACCTTGTTTTTATCTTTTTTTTTTTTGTGTGAAATCTGAGATTTCAGTTGTAGTATATGAAAACATCCTCTGCATTCAGACTCGTGTTAAACATAAAATTGTTCCTTTCTGAATATTTTTTTTCCAGAAAGTAAAAAATATTTACACAGCTTTTAATTTATTAACCATTATATGCAAATATTCTTGATTGGCAGTTACCGGTTTGTTTTCAGATCTAGCCCATTATTTTGATATTGCACATAACATATTTAAGGGACAATGGACTCTAAAAAAAACAGTTTTTTTATTACTGACCAAATATGTCCATTTGTTGTTCAGTCTTTCGGTCGTATCTGACATTGGGTGACCATATAGACCACATTGGTAGAGTTACTTACCTATCCCACAACAAGGCCAGGTAATAATTCCCAAGCAACAGACCCGAATAAGGAAGTTGATATATTGTATTTCTAATTCAAGTCAACCGCAACCAAACATGTTGACCCTCCATAAAATTTGTGTTGTTACCCTTAGTTTTACATATAGTACCTCTGAAAGGAAACTATAGAGTATCTTTATAATTATTGCTAAATAATAAATACATTTTTTTTTATTTTTTATTCTGCTTTTAACCTGATGCCTATAAATGTTTTAATATAATGCTGAAATGATGGATATTTGTTTGCATTCAGTACTCCTGTATATTGAAACAAATGTATTATTTTTTTGTTTTTTTATAAATCCATACTAGCAAATTGCCCATCAAAAAATGACGGACATAAAAGTGTAAGCCAGGCAATGCTGTTTGCCACACAATGTAAGGCTTTTACTTCGCTGAGCACTTCGTCGCTCACCGCGTGCCCCTCGATGTGCACCTTCGGCACTCATTGCGTACCTTTCCTCCCGCCTACTGTACGGGTCGCTCATTGCAGGGTTCATTAATCTGCAAGTTTTGGGCTTGGGAATGGCATGTGTCTCTTTCAGGATCTACCTGCTGTCCCTTCCCTGTGTGTTTCTCCTCTATGTGTCTGCTGAATGTTTGTATGGTGAGCGCTGACTGGTGTTGGTTTTATTTTCAAAGTCCTGCGTGCCTGGCGTTGTACTGTCTTTGGCGTTGTGTATTTTCTAAGTCTGACATTTTTGGCGCTGTGTATTTTCCAAATCCGTCTTGCCTGACGTTGTTCGTGTTACTGTCTTGGACGTTGTGTTTTTTCTAAGTTCCGCTTGCCTGGCTTTGCTCAGCCTCGTTTTCATCCAGTTTCAGATTTTTTTCCGTTTTTCGCTGATTGTCAAGTGATGAAACACGGCAAATTTGGCTCAAATTCGCTTGCAACCTCACTCTCAGACATCCTGGTTCTCCCCCTGTGCTGTGTGTGAGTGTGTTTTAATTTATTTTTTATTATTTTTGGTGTTTTTTTACTTTTTCGACTTCCGCGGTTTGGCCGTTAAATTCTTATTTTTTCGAGGTCGGATTTTGTTGCTGTAAGTGTTACTGTCTATGCAGTCGTATATTTTCTAAGACCCGCGTGCCTGGCTTTGCGCAGCCTTGTTTTCATCCAGTTTCAAACTTTTTTGCGTTTTTCGGACGCCATTTTTTTCTTGCTTAGCCGATTTTCAAGTGACGAAACACGGCAAATCCGGCTCAAATTCGCTTGCAACCTCACTCCCAGGTATCCTGGCCATCCTGGCTCCTCAACTGCTTGCAGCCTAAGTCCAGCGTGCCTCAACTGGTCGCTTCGGAGCGCCTTTGGCGCTCATTTTAGCCTAAATCCCGCGTGCTTCAATGCCTCAACTGCTCGCCTTGCTTTGCAAGGCTCGCGGGCAGTGAGCGTTTTCGCCGCTCATTGCCTAAGTCCTCCGAGCTCGGAAGGCTTCAATGACTCAACGGCTCGCCTTGCTTCGCGAGGCTCGCAAGCGTGACGGCAAATCGCAGTTTGACAGTTATTATATGTGATTGTGTATGTTTCAGAGAACAGAGAAGAAATGAAGCAAGCTAACATGTCCACATTTGGGAATAATAAGAAAGGCAGATTTAACTCTAGAGAGAAAGTGTACAGACCCCTGCCTATCTTCTAACTTAAAGGACTTCTGTAATACCATAATAAAATAGGCTAGCTCTTTTAATCATGAACTGATCATTACTAAATGTATTATTCAACAACTCATAAAGAAAATAGCTTTTATTAAACTTGGTTGTTTGGCAAGGAAGAGACAGGTTTATTTTTTTAAGAACAACTTGACTACTCTACTATTCATAGGTTGCCTCCAAAACAAATGGTAGTTGCCAGTGGAAACCAGCCAACATATCCAACCCCTGCCAAAGAAAGTCACTGTCTTGATACAAGCTTGTGTCTGACAATTTTCGCACCGCATTTCAGCCAAAGTCACCAATCTTATAGCAACAGCTGCATCTGATCTTTGAAACTATGTGGAAAATATTTTTTTTTTCATGATCAATGCCTAATTAAAACATCTAGCTCCTGTTGTTAGGACATTAAAATAAAATGTTTTTTATCTTCATTGTTTATTTATAGACATGTGATGTTGTTGATCTTTATATGAGAATTTTAACATTAATATAAAGAACAGGTCAATGTATTCCCCATCTCCTATTCTTCCTTTCCTTGATCATACAGTTTATTGTAGACTAATGTAATTATTTTTAATAGTTTAAGTCAACAGCAAATATATTTTATTATGTTCTGTTGCTTCTTCAAAGAATGCCTCAGACAATGGAACGGCTGATAAGAGATCCCTCCTCCTGTGTCATGGTAAACTCCAGCTGAAGACAGTGCAGGATCTCTTCAACCTGACCAATGTGGAAATGAAATTCGGTAATATTTTAATTTTAAAAATGTTGACTTTTCTATTTTCTTTCTATGTATATATTTTTATTTATATAGTGACTGCAAAAATGCGAGATAGCTCCAGGGTTATGGAATCCTTTTAATATAATAAAGAGTGCTACAGAGATAACCGGGGGAGTCGTGCTGCCGATGATGTCACTAGGACGCGAAGGGGCGTGTCAAAGAGCAGTGCTAACTAATAGAGAACCATTCAATAGAAGTATTTTCAAGTAAAGCAGCAAATAGATATGTATTATAGGAACCTTCATGGGCAAAACCCAGCATTAGAATTAGAATTATCAGAGCCCTGTTTTTAGATACAAGAGGGTGATAAATGCAAGATGGCAGTGTGAAAGCAATTTGTTCAATCAAGTGGAGGTGTCTGTGTGTTGTACTGTAGATTGTGGGTCTAAGTGTTATTAAGCTGTGGAGTCTGCGTATTAACGCTGTAGGTGATAAGCTTTTTTCAACAGGTGTGTTTTTAGTGATTTTTTAAGGGTTTTGAGGCAGGAAGATAGTCTAATGGAGCGAGGCAAGGAGTTCCAAATAGTAGGGGCAGCACAAGAAAAGTCTTGAAGGCGGGAGGGAGAGGAGGTGATAAGAGAGGAGGAGATAAGAAGGTCATTAGCAGAATGGAGGGGGCGGTTGGAAGAGTATTTTGAACAAGAGCATTGATATAAGGGGGTGCACTGTTGTTGAGGGCTTTATATGTTAGGGTCAAATTTTAAATGTGATTCTAGAGGCCATGGCATGCCAGTGGAGTGATTGACAGAGAGGAGCTGCAGACACTGAGCGTTTGGTATGGAAGATGAGTATAGCGGAGGCGTTCATTATGGATTGAAGACAGACGAGAGATGGGTAGGCCAGCAAGGAGGGAATTGCAGTAGTTGAGTCGAGATATGATGAGAGAGCGTATTAGAATTTTAGCCCTCTGTTCTGTAAGATAATGACAAATTTTGGAAATTTGTTAAAGGTGAAAGTGACAAGATTTTGTTATTGATTAGATGTGAGGAATAAAAGAGAGGGTGGGATCCAGTAGAACCCCAAGACAACAAGCCTGGGAGGTGTGAGTGTTGGTGGTGTTGTCAACAGTGAGAGATATTTGAGGAGTGGAAGCTGTAGTAGAGGGTGGAAAGATTAGGAGTTCAGTCTTAGACATGTTGAGTTTGAGTTGACAGGTAGACATCTAGGAGGATATGCTAAATAGGCAGTTGGCAACTTGAGCCAAAAGAGAGAGGGGATAGATCTGGTGGAGAGATGTAGAAATGAGTGTCATCGGCATAGAGATGATACTGGTATCCAAAGGATTTTATTAGGGTACCAAGGGAGGATGTGTACATGGAGAAGAGGAGGGGGACTAGGATTGAACCTTGGGGTATGCCAACAGACAGAGGGAGAGGTGCCAGAGAGGGAGACACTTAATGTACGATCTTCTAGGTAGGATGTGAACCATGAGAGAGCTGTGTCATAGATGCCAAAAGAGGGGAGAGTTTGGAAGAGGGTGGTCAAAGAACTAACAGCCTTATTAAATTGCTTTTCGGCCAATTGAATAGGGCTCTATTTAAGCACATACCATATTTTTCTACAGAAGTTTTTAGTGGGTGAAGGCCTTGCTTTTGGATAGAAGTTTACTAACTAAAAACTTCTGTAAAAAAATATGGTATGTGCTTAAATAGAGCCCTTTTTAAATTTGCTGAATCGCAATTTAATAAGGCTGTAAGTGTGGTACACTCAAAGTCCCTATTTGTTTGAACTCCTCCAAATACTACCAATTAAAATCTAATGAGAACAGACTTCAATGTATTCATAAGTAACCAGTCTTACAGTCCATTCACTTTATTCAACTATCACACAATATGTAATGATATCACTATAAGGAATTAGTTAGAATCAATTCTATATTATGTTAATAGTTTCACACTGTATTTTCTGTCTACTATTTTGTAGAATTTGATTAGAAATCCTGGAAGAATTATTAGTGGTATTGCTGCTCTGGTATCCCAATGATTTTAAGTAAAACATTTTTTAATAAAAGTACAATTTAAAAATGTTTGTCTCTTATGATAACAGTATAAAGGCGTGCTTTTACAACAGAGTTCTTTCCTTTCCTCTGTGATGCTTTATATTTATATAGTGCAAACAATGTGCATAACTAATGGGTTAGATAGTCTGTGCCCGCAAGACCTTCCAATCTATATATATAAAAGAGGGCAAAGACATTTACAGACATTATGGTAAAGGGTAAGTGCAAGAGGAAAGAAGGATATTACTATCTATAAGTGCATTCCATAAGAGGGTTATTGGAAAACATCTTAAAGGAGGTGAAGTTAAAGCTGAGTGGCGGTGGGATTATGGGTTTCTCTGATATTGTGCGAGTGTACTCCTGAGAATAGTTTTAACCAAGAAGGAGCTCTAGAACTTTTTGGAACAGTGAGGAGACTCCTGAGTAGAGTGAAGAAGACAAGCTGGGGTATAGTAAGAGGTAAGAGAAGAGATGTAAGGAGGGGGGGTGCTGAGGAGAAGGATTTTAGCACCAGAGAAAAAGGTTGAAATTTAGAAGAGAGGGAGGTGATACGGGTAGCTGTATTAAGAATTGAGGAGAGAGATGAGAAGGAGGAAGGCCAGAGAGTAAAATGTTGCAGTCATCTAGACAAGATGGCATAAGAGCCTGGGACATTGTCCTTGCAATAAAGCAGCTAACAAAATGGCACCTGTTTGTTGTATTTCTAAGAAAAATCTATAATTTTTGCAATGGATTGGATGTGTTAGGAGAAGGTTAGGGACACATCAAATATGACCCCTAAGCAGGTGGCTTTATGCATTAGGACCATCAAAATATAATGTTTATATTAAGCTATTTTGGAATATTAGACATGATAAATGGCAAATATTTTTAGAAAGTAAAAAAAAATATATATACTACATTTAATTTAGTTGGCATTGTAAGCCCTTATATTGTTTGTTAAACTGGTTTATATGGACCGGTTCTCCGTGCCAGGTATGGTTTCATTTTACTTCTGTTGCACTAAGGAATGCTAACAGATAACTCTAGTACGTAATGTATATGTATCCAATGCCACAGATAATAATGCAAAAATACAGGTGACTGCAGCCTCTCTAAAGGTCATGATTTGAAGCTGAAAGATAGAATATCTAGGGTTAATAAAGAAAAGTACTTATTTACAGTTAAAGTGACACAGAAAAGGTACAAGTTATTGGAGAAACAAATAACCATATAAATAAATAGAATTATAATTGTTCATTATTACAAATGTTAGTGGGAGTGTTTAGTTTTAGCGTGAAAGTTTTACTAACTGGGCATGCTGTTCATGTTTATTGCCTCAATGTGAGAATCAATGGTCTTATAATAGACTGTACTGAAGGAATAATCTTTTCGGATACTTTATGCCTGAAGGACCACTGTAGTGTCATATTTATAGTAAGATGCAATGGACAATTTGGTTTGAAAATGTGCAAATTGTTTAGAATGTTTAAAGTAAATACCGTATTGGCCCGAATATAAGCCGCACCCGCATATAAGCCGCACCCATAAAGTTCAAGGGGAAAAAATAAAAAAAAGGTAGTACTCAAATATAAGCAGCACCCGTAAAATTGGAGAGAAAAAGACTCTCAAAGTGATCAGCCATTGCAAGAAACAGGCTTTCTAATTAGCACTGTAGCTTTTTTTTTGCAGGTTACAGGCTTTACAGGATGTTAGAATCACTAAAACCGTAAATCGCTATTCAATACCGCAGTCTAAAGCCCGAAAATCGTCACCCGTAACTCGCAATCACACAAATTGGCAGTAAATATGCGTTCGCGAATAGAAGCCGCACACGTAACAAGCAAAGTTTGCAAATCATCAATGATTTTTTTTACGGTCGCGAATTGTAACTCGCAAGCTCAAAAATCGGAAAAAAAGGTGCGGCTTATATGCGGACCAATACGGTAAATACAGTTTTTCATTTTTAACTATTCTATTCAGTTTTGCATAATGGCAGTAGACATGTTGCCTTTGTACATAACAGGATTAAACACCTTGTAGGAATGGGGGACCCATGAATTCCTATAATTTCTTTATTCCATTCTGTTGAGAAGCTGCCACTTTATATAGTCTCACTACAAAATTCAATAGAAGCATAATCACACATCAGCCCCTTATCCACACTTCTTCTACTATACAGTGGGAGATCCATTAAGCCTATGTCCCTATTGACCTGTATGGGACCTCTAACCATACCCATGTGGTCCCTATGGAGCACCTAACCATGGGGGTTGAAGGTACATAGAGGTGTTTTTTTTTAAGATTGGGCATTCTGAGCAACTTCTGAGTAAACTACAGTGAGATCGGATATTGTTAAGAGAGTGATGTGACATTTTTTAAAATAGTCATGGGACAGGCACTCAGAGATTAAGATATTATGGACATTTCAAGCACTCTATTCTGTGGGGTTAGATTTACATGTGTCATGTGGTAGCTCGGTAGTGTTTAGTGAGTGAACTTGACTCAGATTTCTTCTGATGGGAGTCAAGGAATAGAGTCCTGAGACCATAAACCCATGCTGCTGTAATGGAGATCTATTATTTTACATTTCTGTTTAATGGTTTACAGCAGAAGAAAAAACACATGATTCAGATTTATCTGACTGGACCCGGGGAATAGCACCAGTACTTATTTAGCGATAAGAACTTTGACAGGGTGTTGTGCTCAGAAATGTTATGATTTTAAAAAAGGAAACTTTCAAAATCTTCAGACATATGTTTGTGTGTGCCATTAAGCTCAGTCTCACAAGGGGTAAGATACAGCTCTCAAAGCATGCTCATTCAGGGTGCAGTAGGGGAGTCTAATGAACATTCAGGTTCCTGCATACAAGTAAGTGCAAGATACAAAAAAAAATGCTCTAAGATGTGAAAATGTATCTTTCCAGCATGCTCTTTATTTCCTCCCATTCTCCTCATATTTTCCCATCCCAGGTCTGCCACTTTATCATCTGGCAGGCTGCATTCCATTTTTACTGAGTCGATCTGAATGCCAAGAAATGTTAATGTCGTGACCGAGCTCTCTGTTTTTTGTGTGCAAATGGAACGTCAAATTACTGGCATCATGACCCGCCAGACCCACGAACAAGAAATCGTCGAGGTAATGCACCATACTTTTGAACCCCGATTTGACCCACTTCAAAAACTTGCTAAATGTCTCGAAGAATGCACAAGATATGGAGCACCCCATTTGTAAGCAGAAGTCCACATAATACCCATTCTCAAAGTAAAAACCTAGCAAGTGGTGGCCCGGAAGAAGGCGAAAAGCCGACTCAATATCAACCTTTGCCGTCCATACCCCGCTACCAGCCGGCATGACAATTTCTGTAGCTAAGTCGAAGGAGGCATATGATACAGACAAAAACTCCCTGTCTATCTCGTCATTAACCGAAGCTCTGTGAGGGTTGGAAAGGTGGTGTATAAGCCGGAACTTCCCCGGCTCCCAGAGGTGAGATCCTCAGGTGAGGCCATAGGGATGACCGAATGGGCCTGCCACACTGCCCAAACCTATTTCCTTGCCTACTTTCTCCCTAACCACCCCCGGGTCCTCCCGTGCAGATTTTAGGTTCATGGATGACCGCCAGCGAAACCCATGTCACATGGGATCGCAAATCCATCCCGGAAGCCCACCCTCCGCAACTGCGCTGCCGAGGTCTTCCCCCTTTGCTCACCGTAGAGTTCTAGTCACAAGAGCATTGCAGTAAGCAGCACCGGCATCTTGCCCTTATGCAGCCTGCTCACTGGGCTTCCCTGCATCCTTTGCCTTGTTGCAATTTGCCAATGCATGCTCCCCCCCCCCCACAATTAGAGCAGATGTGTCGAAAGTGACAGTTGGGTGCCCACCTGCATATGCCTTCATTGAACAAATAGCAAGTCTGCCTGCCACTTGCCCTGGGTGCGGGTGGTCTTACCCCACTTGCTCCTGCCAGAAAGGTTGGCCTGGCCCTCAGGGGCACCATGGCGTTCAGCCAATACGCAATAGCTTTTTCGTTCCAAGCCATGTTTGACTTGGACGCCATGCATTGGCGGAAACTTTCATCGTATTTCCACCATACCATACCGCTGTAGGTACGATAAGCACTTATAATTCCCCTATGACGCACGCCATTATAGAAAAGGCCTGAAGCCAGTTGTCAAATGTGCACGGGATCCTGGCAAGACGATGCCTATCGCTTATATCCCCTTGAATAGAGGAATCAGCAGGGTCGACAAACCCCAACAGTTGGAGCATGGAAAATATTTCCACAAACTCCCTACGCCAAATATGCTCCCGCATTTCCCGAGTTAGATGGGCTCCCAAATTATCCAATGAGCATACCGCCGTTGCTCTCCGGGATACATCTGATACTCTAACCGTTTCTGGAGACACATCGGGCGGGATAATGTTTGTAACACTGACAGCGTGACTTTGCCCTGTTACCTGACAAACCGCGGGAACAGCTGCCCGTCCTTCCATCACCGGTGGAGAAATTTCCGCTGCCCAAGCCTTGGCCGTTAACCCTGCAACCCAATCCGTAAACTCTGTCAGAGAGCGTGATCTTGTCGCACCTACTGTTCGTGCCTGTCTATGGGCCATGTCAACCAAGGGTTCAACCGCCCTGGGCTCGGTGGAGCGTGTGGGGTCGTGTGCACATTTTGACTTTTGTCAGACACCTTAAAAGAGACCGGACTATACCTGAAAGTGGCTTTCATGGTCCTTTGCCGGGTGTGCTGCCCTTGGTATTTGGACTGCAACCGCTGGGCTCACCACTTGGCTGTCATTTATCATCTCTTGCTCTATCTCCATGTGCCTTTTACGAAGCGCAGCTGCACCTACGGCCGTTAGTACCAGCCATGGACTCATACGCACACACAAAATCTCTATTTTTATTGTGTCCCTTCCTGCCCCCACTGACCTGCGCCTCTCATACCTCTAAGCCCACCTCCCCTGTTGCTCTGCGGTGATGGTTGCTGTGTAACCAAACCATCCTCAGTGGCCGCGGATATCGGCCTCACCCTTTCCTCGGCGGGACTGCAAGCTCTAGGCCCACGCTGCCTCGCAGTCCTCCATCCATTATAATCCGTGGCATAAGGCCTTGGAGCTCACCAAATCAAAATGGCGTTCCAGATTGCTGGCTTCACTTGCCTCCATCTTAACTGTCCCAACTCACCTAAGTACTAGCCCACTAGGGACACACAGAAGGGAAAAAACAAACAACAACAGACACAAGGAAAGAAACAAAAAGGAGGGCAGGAGGGGGAGGAGGGGGATGTAACTATGGCTGCAGTAGGGACAGAACAGTCCAGGGCGTTAACCCTTTATAATGAGGCCAGAAAACGGATTGACCCTTTTTAGTAGGCCAAAAGCCAAAACAAAAGCCAGTGAGAGGTGAAAATCCCAAGCTCACACACTACCCACCCAGTGCACACACACAGACAAAGAACACAAATAACAAAGACACAAGTCTCTGAAAGCAGGAGCTCTGCCAAATGCGTCCGATCACCACGCTGGAGGGCCACCGAGTGAGGCAAAATGGCACGCACGTGACGCGCCCTCCTCCTACGAGACTGTTCTGGCCCCCAGCGTACAGGAGGAAGAGTGCCCAGGCTCCGCCGGGTCATTGGACACTCCCGGCTACCCAGGGAGCCTGGGCCGCCCTCCGTGTCTGACATTTCTATGGTACAAGAAAATGTGCATGATTGTGAAGTATGTAATAAACTAACATTAACAGCTCAGTAAGCCATAAGCAAATATTTTTAGAGGAAATCAGAACTTTCAAAACTCTGTTTATGTTCTTATGTAGTGAACCGTGGTGGTGGTGGTGGTGGGGGGGGGGGGGTGATGGTGAAGGATGGAGAGGGTGGGGGGATTTGTTAAATCTTTGGAGCTCTTTGTTTCTGACACCTAAGTAATTTTTTTGTTCTTTGCGAGTTGACACCCACAACGGCAGAGAATAGACTTCGAGAGAGCTACGTAGTAACACGCAGCCCTAAATCTATGGGTTGAACCTCGCACCTCGGAAGAATCCCTACAGGCACAAAATAGTGCCCACAAGGGATCCTAAAGCCTATACGTGCTGCATCGGAGCAGCCCGACACCGCTCTCTTCCCTGCTCCCTAAACACATCCTCATGCTGCAGGGGTCCCCGGAACACCATAAGCCAATCCAGGCCGCTGGGGTACTTACAGTACCCCCACGGCACCTAACATTAACCCCCCTCTATGCTGGGGGTCCCCATCCAGACCCGTGAAGTGTCCTCACATTAAACACATGCTGCAGGGGTCCATAGGGGCCCCCGCAGTCCCGCCACATTAACCCCTGATCGGCATTGATTGCAGCCCCGGTCTATTTAAAAATTCTAATTTCCTACCTCACAGGTCCTTAAAGGACCATAAAGGTCCTGAAAGGACCCAAGCTAAAAAAATATTAACTGGGTCTATTTAAACCTATCTGAACCTAATAACCCTAACTGGGCCTATTTAACCCCTTCTAGCCCTATTTAACCCCATGTAAGCCTATGTAACCCCATCTAGCCCTATCCTGGAGGACCCTCATGGCACTTGTAAGGTTAACCTAGGGGTTAATAGTGCCCTATAGGGGTCTATATGGACCCCTACTGGACTGAGGGGGTTAATTTTAGTCTCATAGGGCTCTGTATAGAGCCCAATGAAAGATAGGGTTAATTAAGCGCTCATGGGGCTCTGCATAGAGCCCCATGAGGGACAGGGTTAATTAAGGACTCATGGGGCTCTGTATAGAGCCCCATGAGGGACAGGGTTAATTAAGGGCTCATGGGGCTCTGTAGAGAGCGCCATGAGTTATAGGCTTAATTTTAGTCTCATGGGGCTCTGTATAGAGCCCAATGAAAGACAGGGTTAATTAAGGGCTCATGGGGCTCTGCATAGAGCCCCATGAGGGACAGGGTTAATTAAGGACTCATGGGGCTCTGTATAGAACCCCATGAGGGACAGGGTTAATTAAGGGCTCATGGGCTCTGTAGGGAGCCCCATGAGTTATAGGGTTAATTAAGGGCTTATGGGGGTCTGTATTGACCCCCATGAGTGACAGGGTTAATTAAGGGATCATGGGGCTCTGTTTAGAGCCCCATGAGTTATAGGGTTAATTAAGGGCTTATGAGGGTCTGTATTGACAGTGACAGTGTTAATTAATGGGGCTACACTACCTTTGCCAAATAATTGGTTAACGCAGGAAGTAATCCAAAAGAGGTTGGAAAAAAAAAATGTTAATAAAGCCCAGGGTCTCTACCAGATGACTGGGGAAAAGCAGATGCGATATTCATATTTAAAAAGGGAGCAAGAGAAAATCCGGGTAATTATAGACCAGTGAGCCTCACTTCTGTAGTGGGAAGGCCTTTAGAAGGGTTAATAAGGGATAACATATAAGAAAATGTCTATTTGAACAGGATTATAAGTAGGAGTCAACATGGATTTATGAGGGATAGGTCATGTCAAACAAATCTAATTAGTTTCTATGAGGAATTTAGTAGGAACATGGATCAAGGCAACTCAGTGCATGTAGTCTTTTTGGATTTTGCAAAGGCTTTTGATACAGTGCCACATGGAAGCCTATTGTCCAAACTAAGAGATACAGGAGTTGCAGTAAATATCTGCTCATGAATTGAGAGCTGGCTAAAAGACAGGAAGCAAAGGGTTGTTGTAAATTGAACATACTCTGATTGGACTAATGTGGTAAGTGGGGTTCCTCAGGGTTCAGTATTATGTCCTCTCCTTTTTAACATATTTATAAATGACTTAGAGGTGGGACTGGAAAGTAGTGTCTGCATTTTCGCAGATGACAGGAGGTTGTGCAAGGTAATTAAATCAGATAATGATGTGCTTTCCATCCAAAGGGATTTACATAAAATTGAGGAATGGGCATCTAAATGGCAGATGAGATTTAATATGAATAAATGTAAAGTTATGCATCTGGGAAGGAAAAATAGCCATGCAATTTATAATCTTAATGGAGCAAATCTAGGGGTATCAGATATTTTAAGGGATTTTGAAGTGCTTGTGGACAACCACCTAGGTAACAGTGCTCAAAGCCAAGCAGCAGCTGCAAATGCAAATAAAATATTAGCATGTGGAGTACAATTTTGGGCACCACTTCATAAAAAGGACATTTTAGAGCTGGAAAAGGTACAGAGGAGAATTGAGGGGCTAAGTTATGAAGAAAGACTAACCAAATTAAAGTTATTTTCTCTAGAAAAAAGGCGTCTAAGAGGAGATATGATTACCTTATATAAATACATCCAGGGTCAGTATAAAGATTTGACAAGGGAGCTTTTTGTCCCTGAACATTCTCTGAAGCAGGTTGCTGGCAATAAATGAGGAATGGGAATACCACTGTCATACATGTAGCATTCACTAGAGTACTATGGATGCCTCCTGAGTCCAGCAGCTTTATACCATTTTTCCTGTATAATTTTGCCGAATTCAAATTTTTTAAAGATATTTTTCTTCATCATAGAGTGAGTTTTATACATTGCATAACTCCTATTAAAAAGTCTACAATTTAACTCATACCTATTAGAGTGGATATTATAAATTTGCCATTAAATATAACATTGCATCAATACAAGTCTTTATACATTTAAATATTCTAAGGTTACTTGGCCAGCATAAGTTGATATTAATTTTACTCCTTTCATAGTTTCCTTCTCCTGTCTTCTTTGTTTATTCTGTTTATTTTCATACTTGATGTATATTCCAGGTTTGTGTTGCTTTCATATTTGTCCTCTTCCTTAAATCCTGACTACATATCTCTGGTTTTATTAAAATGATGTTGTTCCTTATGTTCTTCTTCTTTAATGCTGCTTTGTCTCATTGCTCCAGGTTCAATGTGGATTGTTCTCACTGAAGATGGAGAAGGTTTTGTCCCAATAACATTCAGAGCCAACCAGGATCTTATGATTAGAGACGTGTATGATCGTGATATTGAAGACTCCACTGTATCTTGTGCTAACCCTGCAGAGCCTAAAGAGCCATCAAGTGATGTGCCATGAAAAGGGAGATAGGCAAGGTTCACATTTATTCTGTAATATACAGTATTTTTAAAAAAAATTAAAATTCTTTATAGGTTTCAAAGTACCGTATTTATCACGTATAACACGCACCTTATTTTAAGAAGGAAATTTCAGGGGAAAAAATATACATTTCAAATAAAGAACTTTGAAGCAAAATCCTCAACCTCAACCTCCCTCCTCATCCTCCCTCCTCAACCTCACTCCTCATCCTCAACCTCCCTCCTTATCCTCAACCCCCTCCTCAACCTCCCTCCTCAACCCCCATCCTCAACCTCCCTCCTCAACTCCCCATCCTCAAACCCCCCTCAACCCCCGTCAAACCCCCTCCTCAACCCCCATCCTCAACCCCCCTCCTCAACCTCCCTCCCCATCCTCAACCCAACTCCTCAACCTCCCTCCTCATCCTCAACCTCCCTCCTCATCCTCAACCCCCTGTTCAACCTCCCTCCACATCCTCCCTCCTCAACTCCCCCATCCTCAACCTCCCTCCTCAACCCCCCATCCTCAAACCCCCTCCTCAACCCCCCATCCTCATCCTCCTTCCTCAACCCCCCTCCTCAACCTCCCTCCTCATCCTTAACCCCCCTCCTCATCCTCAAGCTCCCTCCTCATCCTCAACCTCCCTCCTCATCCTCAACCCCCTCCTCATCCTCAACCCCCTCCTCAACCTCCCTCCTCAACCCCCCATCAAACCCTTCCTTCAACCCCCCATCCTCATCCTCCTTCCTCAACCCCCCTCCTCAACCCCCCTCCTCAACCTCCCTCCTCCTCCTCAACCCCCCTCCTCATCCTCAAGCTCCCTCCTCATCCTCAACCTCCCTCCTCATCCTCAACCCCCTCCTCATCCTCAACCCCCTCCTCAACCTCCCTTCTCAACCCCCCATCAAACCCTTCCTTCAACCCCCCATCCTCATCCTCCTTCCTCAACCCCCCTCCTCAACCTCAACCACCCTCCTCAACCTCCCTCCTCATCCTCAACCCCCCCTCCTCATCCTCAACCTCCCTCCTCATCCTCAACCTCCCTCCTCATCCTCAACCCCCTCCTCAACCCCCTCCTCATCCTCAACCCCCTCCTCAACCTCCCTCCTCAACCCCCCATCCTTAACCCCCTCCTCAACCTCCCTCCTCAACCCCCCATCCTCAAACCTCCCTCAAACCCCCTCCTCAACCCCCCATCCTCATCCTCCTTCCTCAAACCCCCTCCTCAACCTCAACCCCCCTCCTCAACCTCCCTCCTCATTCTAAACCCCCTCCGCATTCTACCCCCCCCTCCCCATTCTAACCCCCCTCCTCAACCTAAACCCCCCTAAATACCTCCCCCTCACTTAACTGCTTCTGCTCCGGCCTCCGCTCCGCTCCTTGACCCGGCGCGCATGTGACGCCACGTCATTAGCATATACCGGAAAAACTTAAAAACTCTCAAAATATGCTGCTATTAAAATAAAAGAAATTGTGCAATGTATAATTTCCAGTCTCCAATGATTTATATATTTGGGCTTGTATTTTATTTCATCAAGGGACAATACTCTACCGTATAACTAAATGTATTTCTCATTCAGTACCTTAACTTGTATTTGCTTTCGGGAACTATCCACTTTATACCACCCCATTAAAAGAAAATCACTATATATATATAAATCACGGTATATGCTAATGACGTGGCGTTCATGTGACGTCACATGCGCGCCGGGTCAAGCAGCGGAGCGGAGTCCGGAGCAGAAGAAGGTAAATGAGGGGGAGGTATTTAGGGGGGTTTAGGTTGAGGAGGGGGGTTTAGGTTGAGGAGGTAATATACAGTATATTTTAATGTTTTTTTTTTTTTAGCAAAGCATTACATTTTTTAAATATTTTTAAAATTCTTTATAGGTTTCAAAGTACCGTATTTATCACGTATAACACGCACCTTATTTTAAGAAGGAAATTTCAGGGGAAAAAATATACATTTCAAATAAAGAACTTTGAAGCAAAATCCTCAACCTCAACCTCCCTCCTCATCCTCCCTCCTCAACCTCACTCCTCATCCTCAACCTCCCTCCTTATCCTCAACCCCCTCCTCAACCTCCCTCCTCAACCCCCATCCTCAACCTCCCTCCTCAACTCCCCATCCTCAAACCCCCCTCAACCCCCGTCAAACCCCCTCCTCAACCCCCATCCTCATCCTCCTTCCTCAACCCCCCTCCTCAACCTCCCTCCCCATCCTCAACCCAACTCCTCAACCTCCCTCCTCATCCTCAACCTCCCTCCTCATCCTCAACCCCCTGTTCAACCTCCCTCCACATCCTCCCTCCTCAACCTCCCTCCTCAACCCCCCATCCTCAAACCCCCTCCTCAACCCCCCATCCTCATCCTCCTTCCTCAACCCCCCTCCTCAACCTCCCTCCTCATCCTTAACCCCCCTCCTCATCCTCAACCTCCCTCCTCATCCTCAACCTCCCTCCTCATCCTCAACCCCCTCCTCATCCTCAACCCCCTCCTCAACCTCCCTCCTCAACCCCCCATCAAACCCTTCCTTCAACCCTCCATCCTCATCCTCCTTCCTCAACCCCCCTCCTCAACCCCCCTCCTCAACCTCCCTCCTCATCCTCAAGCTCCCTCCTCATCCTCAACCTCCCTCCTCATCCTCAACCCCCTCCTCATCCTCAACCCCCTCCTCAACCTCCCTTCTCAACCCCCCATCAAACCCTTCCTTCAACCCCCCATCCTCATCCTCCTTCCTCAACCCCCCTCCTCAACCCCCCTCCTCAACCTCAACCCCCCTCCTCAACCTCCCTCCTCATCCTCAACCTCCCTCCTCATCCTCAACCTCCCTCCTCATCCTCAACCTCCCTCCTCATCCTCAACCCCCTCCTCAACCCCCTCCTCATCCTCAACCCCCTCCTCAACCTCCCTCCTCAACCCCCCATTCCTTAACCCCCTCCTCAACCTCCCTCCTCAACCCCCCATCCTCAAACCTCCCTCAAACCCCCTCCTCAACCCCCCATCCTCATCCTCCTTCCTCAAACCCCCTCCTCAACCTCAACCCCCCTCCTCAACGTCCCTCCTCATTCTAAACCCCCTCCGCATTCTACCCCCCCCTCCCCATTCTAACCCCCCTCCTCAACCTAAACCCCCCTGAATACCTCCCCCTCACTTAACTGCTTCTGCTCCGGCCTCCGCTCCGCTCCTTGACCCGGCGCTCATGTGACGCCACGTCATTAGCATATACCGGAAAAACTTTAAAACTCTCAAAATATGCTGCTATTAAAATAAAAGAAATTGTGCAATGTATAATTTCCAGTCTCCAATGATTTATATATTTGGGCTTGTATTTTATTTCATCAAGGGACAATACTCTACCGTATAACTAAATGTATTTCTCATTCAGTACCTTAACTTGTATTTGCTTTCGGGAACTATCCACTTTATACCACCCCATTAAAAGAAAATCACTATATATATATAAATCACGGTATATGCTAATGACGTGGCGTTCATGTGACGTCACATGCGCGCCGGGTCAAGCAGCGGAGCGGAGTCCGGAGCAGAAGCAGGTAAGTGAGGGGGAGGTATTTAGGGGGGTTTAGGTTGAGGAGGGGGGTTTAGGTTGAGGAGGTGGGGGATTTAGAATGAGGAAGGGGGTTAGAATGCGGAGGGGGGTTTAGAATGAGGAGGGAGGTTGAGGAGAGGGAGGGAATATCGGCGTATAACACTCACCTATCATTTGCCCCCTATTTTCATGGACAAAAAGTGCGTGTTATACGCCGATAAATACGGTAATACATTTAAACATAGGCAGACATATTTAGGAACCAACATGAAAACAAGGGAGGCCCCTAATAGCAAAGGAAGAGGAATAATGGAGAATAGTGAAGAGGTCTACTTAGGTCAATGAAGGATGAAAATTTGCTAATAGAAAAAAAGAGCGTAAAAGAAGGTATATGTGGCATTTATTCTGTTCACAGAGCCCACACAATATTTTGTATTATGGAAATATTTTGTATTTGTTTTCTCCATTAGTGAGATGTATTTTACTCTATTTTTGACCTGAAGGCCAGTGGAGAAACATCTCCCTCTCCTGTGTTGAGATTGCACATGCTGCTGTCATGGTATAGGCAATGATTCAATGCATAAGGAGACAAAAGTGAAGCGTGGATGTATTGGTAAAACCACCAATGAGCTTTAGGACATTATTCAGGAAATGGTAAATCAATGGGCAGCTCCAGAAAATATATGAGAGAGTCCTTGAAGGGTATCAGTCCAACCAACTAAAGACAGAGACTTCGGGAAAGATATGATGTGAGCTCATTGGAGTACCATTTTAGGAGACTTTTGTACCCACTTTTTCTTTAATGCTGATAAAACATATATTTTCACAAATTGTGATATGACAATGTGACGTGAAACGTAAAGACTGGAATAAGGAGGACATGAAATGCCCACTGTAGTCCCAAACTTTCTAGTATGTATTTAAAGGATCACTGTTGTTTAAGAAAAAAACATTATTTGTGTAATATCTAACAAACTAACAACATAAGTAGTTGTGTAAGCCATGGGCATAAATATTTTAGAGAAAATCTGTTTGTTTTTTTAAAACTCTGTTTAGAATCAATTTTGTTTGTGTTCAATCACTTCCTGATAACCGGATCATGAGGGTGAGACACCATTAGTCTTTCTTAGATTGAAATTAAGACCCTGCCTTTTCGTCCTCACAAGCCAGGATGTTTGCAAGAACTGCTCTCAAGCCACGTTTCATTGGTGGAAGCCTCTCACACACATGGCTTCCACCAATGAATCATGGTGGCCTCCACAGTGCAGCAGGGTCATCAAACTGTATTCTTTTACATTAAAAAAAAGCTTTATTAATTTTTTCCTACTTTATTATATTCTTAGACATAAGGTTTAAAATGTATATATATATATATATATATATATATATATATATATATATATATTTTCATTGTATAGTGGTCCTTTAAAGGGACATGTTATATACATTACAAAATGATTATGTTGCATTTAAAAATTATATCAATATATGAAGAACTAATGCTAAAGCCACAATAAACAATGGGTGTGATTCATCTTAGCCGTTATCTGAAAGACATTTGAGGGGAAGTGTAAGCAGTGACTCATATTATCTGTGTTATCTGTTCTTGATTTTCATTCAAAAGAATTGTTATAAAAGCCCATAGTTGTTTCAGTCCACAGATTTACAAGGTTGTCTGTCACTTTGTTCCCTGTAGTATGCCAGAGCCAAGGAGGAGAATACAGTCCCAGCCCTGTCTCACCTTAATGTCATTTTAAAAATGGAAAAACTTTAAAACTCTCAAAACATGCTGCTATTAAAATAAAAGAAATTGTGCAATGTATAATTTCCAGTCTCCAATTATTTATATATTTGGGCTTGTATTTTATTTCATCAAGGGACAATACTCTAGCGTATAACTAAATGTATTTCTCATTCAGTATCTTAACTTGTATTTGCTTTCGGGAACTATCCACTTTATACCACCCCATTAAAAGGAAATCAAGGGAGATAAATATAAAGATGTATAATCACTTGAGATACTTGGATATAATTTTGTATCCCAGAACATAGTAATACAGAGGTGTGACGATCCGAGAGTAGGGGCTATACAAGCCCAGGGACACCTGCTATAGACTACAGGTTAACTACCCACAAGGACCGTTTTGTTCTTTGAAATTTCGGCACTAGCACCCTGATATCTGGCTTCTGTATCGGTCACCTTGGCCCCCCTCCTCAGTTCCTCATTCTCTTTTTCCAAATTAATTTCCTTATGGACCAACTGTCTGAGCAACACTTCTTCTTTTGTACCTGGCTCAATTTCCCCATACTTTTGGTGCTGTTAAAATAGGATTTCCCATCGCTCTGCAGTTCCCAGGCCACTCTTTGGATCACCCTGCAGCACATCAGGAAGCCCTTCTATCAGCCCAAGTGTGTAGAAGGAGGGCCACTGCGATGTAGGAGTTGGAAACCTTAGGTCCACATACTCATGTTCCAAGTCAAGCTTTAACCACACCAGGTCCTCAAGCCATTCTGCTAGTTTCTCACCCGGCTGGAGCAAAGGGTAGCCATCCCCTGATTTAGAATAGCTGTCCACCTATCCTCGTCTGTGGCAATCTGTTGCCATTACTTTCCAGCATACTGGTGATTAGACTCATTTTCTCCCTGATCACCTTCAATCTGCAGGCCTCCATGTGGTCCATGATACCCTCTATCCAGTGCTGACCTTACTTCGACTTGGACCTGTATTTGACATTTTGGCAAAATCACCCATCTGTTTTTGCATCCCTGCCGAGTCGCCGAAAGTACTGGACTTCAAAACTGCTTAGATCACCATATCTCATTCTTGCTGCCGAGTCTTATACCGAAATACCAGCACTGCCGACCAGTTTTTGACGATCCGAGAGTAGGGGCTATACAAGCCCAGCGCCACCTGCTATAGACTAAAGATTAACCACCCACAGAGACCATTGTTTTTTTTGAAATCTCAACACCAGCACCCTGATATCTGGTTTCTGTATCGGTCAGGGTCCTTGCATCAGAAATCAGCACTTCCAGACTACCAAGAGACTCCAGATCTGCTTCTTCCTAGGGAACTTGATAAGACTTGTTACTGTACCAGCAGGATCCTACAGAGTCTCCCAGTACCTCCCTGCAGCCATCTAGGAGAACAGGAAAGGCACACAATTTCTATATGTCTCCAGAAGTGAAAAGTCAAACAATATTTATAGGGTATATATACAGATGGGTGTATACAGCATAACAATGACAGGGAGTGGTAGACAAACAGAAGAGATAAACTCCACATGGGGTCCAACAGTAGCTTCCTGAGCGCAACAGGCTTAACCTCCAATACATATCCTGCCATCTCTAGTACATATCAGACGTGATTAACTTTATCTGGCAAACAATGGGACAAAGCAGATTTAAAAATACAATGGAGGTGTTTATGCAGATAATCCACTTCTGGAGCCAAGCAGTCTGTGCTTTTATGGTGGCTCAATAGGCCAACACCCAGACTGATAAAAAAGGTTCCGTGACAAGAGGGATTTTTATATCACAAATAATTTAACTTGATGAAATTAGTGCTTGTGCAGACTTAATTCATTAAATGGAAGACCAATATAGTGATACAGTATCAGTTTGTTTCTAAGGAGCACTATGCTTTCCAATTAGGCTTGCTATAGTCTTAAATACTAAAGCACCACTCTCTTCATAGTCTGAATCAGTTTCCAATCAACATGGAAAACCAGTTACTCCTTTTTAGCGCAGTAGTTGTCACTATATTACAATTGAACTTACACTTCCCAATTTATCCCACCTAGTAAGGGATAGTCTGGGAATAGGTGATAGCAGGCTGTAACTATTGGGCATTTAACAATAAAGTACAACTACCAATAGCCCTCAATCAGGGAGCCTCACTAAAACTTCCATTGTCAAACAGCTCTTATTCCCTAGTGGTCTAGCTAAGGTTCTCTGTACCTGACTATAGTTTCACACACTAACATGTGGCTTTATCAAAGGTAAGTTTTATATGAGCAGATCGCAACAGATCTGCAGGCATTCAAAGCCTGTGAGTGGGCATGTAATAATGACGTCAGAAATAATTTAATTGGTTAAAAGAAGAGAGGCAGCAAAATCTGCTATAGGCAAAGGTAATCAGCGTTGGATCGACTTTGCCTGCAGCAGATTTTGGGAATATGAGTTTTTTGGCAATATGAGTTTTAGTGAGGCTCCCTGATTGAGGGCTATTGGTAGTTGTACTTTATTGTTAAGAGCCCAATAGTTACAGCCTGCTATCACCTATTCCCCAGAATACCCCTTACTAGGTGGGATAAATAGGGAAGTTTAAGTTCAATTGTAATTTAGTGACAACTACTGAGTTAAGAAGGAGTAACTGGTTTTCCATGTTGATTCAGACTATGAGCCCCATTCAATTGAGGCTTCAGGAGATCCAGTAGCCCGTAAGTGAGGTGGCAAGCTATTTTGCTATTTAATTGACGTCTTTTTGCGGGCTCGGAAATGCTTCCGAGTTACAGGCTTGAAAAAATTGCGATGGTTAAACTTGTAACTTACACCCTCCAGAAGCCTTTGATCTGTCACTTTCGCAAGGCAAATGCAAGGCAATCGCTATACAATTGCTCAATCTCCCCAAGCCCACAAATGTTTTCACACCCGTAAATGGCAAATGAAGGAGAAAATCCTATGAGTGCTCGAGAGGACCCGCAAGGGGTTTAACTGTATTTGAAAAAAATAATACTGCACTGTAAATAACGGGAAAAGCGATAAAAAACATTAGAATTAATTGCACAAAAGTCTCAAGCTTGAAAATCGTCAGGAAATACATTTTATTTTTATGTGTCATTTTGGGGTTAAATGGATCTCGGGTATCAATGGGTTAATACATATGAGGCCACCCATATGGACTTGAACAGTATTGGCATTCATTTTAATAATTCTTGATTTTGCTGGTTTGCGAGTCTGACCACATATAGGACCCCCGAACCTAATTGATTGATATGTAACCTCCATGTTTTACTGGCGTAATAATGACTCATAATAATGTCTAATTTTCTATTGACTGCTTTGAAATGGGTGGTTACGGGCTTGCTAAATTCATCAGGTTCCCGCCCTGAACTGCTACGTCCCAGTGCATGGTTTGTGGGTTTTGCTTGGGGCCCGTAACTTGTTGCCTTGAGTAATTGAATAGCATCGCAATTAGAGACGAACAGGAGCCCACAACATACCTGCTGAAATTCAGCTGTCTGCAATCGAGTTGCGGGCTTGGAATTGAATATGAACCTATGACTTGAGAGTGGTGCTTTAGCAAGCCTAATTGGAAAGTAAATTGATCCTTAGAAACAAACTGATACTCTGTCTAAGTAGACTAGACTGCTTATGTGTGAAGTAACTTTCAATAGATACCCTGGAAATGTAAAGTCCATTGATAATAGCTCCTTTTTATTAACTAGCACTGTTTTTTTAAGTTTTTAATTTCGTCAAGAATATGTGTTAAGTATTACAGTCCCAGTTATAATAAATTGGGTTCTAATGAAGGAAATTTAGGATGACTACTCACTGGATTTGGTCTATACAGATGGCCATCAAATAACTAAGTCTAAAAACTTCTATGTATCATTATATTGGCCTTCCATTTAATGAATGAAGTCTGCACAAGCACTAATTTTATCAAGTTAAATGATATGTGATATAAAAAATAATGTAACCCTCTGTATTGCTAAGTTCTGGGATAATAATATATATCTCATAAGTGAAAATACATATTTATTTGTATCCCACTTGATTTCCTTTTCCTAAATTGGATGGTACACCAAAGGAAATACAAGTTCAGGTACTGAATGAGAAATATATATAGTTATATGCAAGATAATTTTCCCCTGATGAAATATAATACAAGGCCAAATATATAAATAACTGGAGACTGGAAATTATACATTACACAAGTTATTTTATTATAATAGCAGTGTATTTTTGAGAGCAAGTGTCAATAAAGTTTTTGCATTTTTTAAATAATTTTGTTTCCAAATGTGGTGTTAGGCACCAGAAAAGTTATCTTGGAAATAAAAAATATTTTTACACTACAGACTATCTGCTGCAACAGTTTGGGCACCCTGCTGCTGCCAATAAAAGACAAATCTTAATTTATTAGGTTAGAATGGCAGTTACTTCATAGAAAGGTGATCTGATCACCTTAGGGTTGATCTGCATCTACATATAATTTTGCCTTTTTTATTGACCCCTACAGAGTGGATAGGGAACTTGCAATGGGGGGCCAAAATATTTTGGACTGGGGCCCTCCATTCACTAGCTCTACCGTTGCATCTGCCATCCATTTTTTAGACAAAAACACAGATGTGCAAAGCTTAAGCATTAATTGTTAAATGCATGATAGGAAGTTTGGGACTTGAATGACCTTTTACGAAGCTGTTTGTTTACCACAGAAATAATTTTAGAAAGCTTAATAAATTGTGTGGTGGACACTTTCTAAGACTCCAGCAGCCTCATTCAATTGGGGACCGTAACTCGATCGCAAGTAGCCGATATCCTGCGATCGAGTTGTGGGCTCCAGTAGGAGCCCACAACATTCTCAAGCTCCCACATCGCCAAAATAAAATACTTTATTTCATGTTTATTTTCCGTCCAACATCCTACGGGCTTCAACCTCCAAGCCCGTAAGTCCTACGGGCTTGGAGGTTGAAGCCTGTAGGACTTTGGATGGAAAATAAACATGAAATAAAGTGTTTTATTTTGGCAATGTGCGAGCTTGAGAATATTGTGCTTTTAATTCTGTTCCTCATCATTTACAGTGCTGTATTGAATTTTAAATTTGCTTTTCAAGTGCTCCGATTTGTAAGTAAGCCCTTTGCAAGAGCTCCTTGGTCCCAGTAACCTGTGGTTCGATTTTTGACATTTGCGGGCTTGACAGAGAGGAAATCGGAGCAATTGGATAGCGATTTGTGATTTTAGCGTCCGCAACTCTTGCGGGTGTGAAAGATCAAAGGTTTGGAGGGAAGTAACTTGCAATTTTAAGAATCGCAATGGATCGCAGCTCACAGCAAGTAACCCGATTGGAGCCTGCAAACAGAAGGCAATTGAATAGCAAAGTATCTTGCAACCTCCATTCTCCTCAAAATCGCAGCAATTGAATGAGGCTGCAGGTGCTCTTTATGGGACACAGAACATAAAGGATTCCCTGGTGGTCCAGTGGTTAGGATTCAAGAGGTCACACCACCCTGAAGCCATGCAGGGTTGGACTTGGTCAGTACTTAGGTGGGAGACCACCTTGGAATACCAGGAGCTGTGGCCCACTGGAGAAAAAGCTGTCAACCCACTCCAGTATCACCCACTCCAGTATCTCTGCCATGAAAACCAAGTGGATCAGCGTGACCATGGACATAAAGATCCTGGTGTGTTACGGTCCATGAGGTCACAGAGAGTCGCACACGACTGAATGACGAAAGATAAAAGAAGAAAATCCTTTAAATAAATGCTCTGTCTAATATAAAGCCAGTTCATGCTGTATTAGTATCAGAGCGCTGTCCAGGGTGCTGAAAGTAATCAAAAGGGAAACTTGTCAGGAATATATAAACTAAAGAGATCATCATTTTTATAAATCTATCACACAAGCTATATATGACTTTTGTGATGACCAATATGAGTAAATAGACTTATTTTACTTACATCAGGGGTTGTCAACCTTTTAATACCTACTACCCACTTTTTATGGTAAAATGTCCTTATTGCCCACCGGTGTCGCAATAACTCAATCTCATTTCTGGTTACATAAATCATATAACCCTAGCTATGTATCATCCTGTACTTACTATATAGTGATCCGGTCCTTACTGCTGTCCCTAGGCTCTCTTACCTGCCAAGCTTGGTGCTATGGGTCTCTGGTGTGTAACGTCACTCGTCAGCGACACCACCTAGCGATTACCCCGCCGCCCACCGTTAAAGCTTGAATCGCACACTAGTGCCACAGTAACTCAGTTTAATGTGTCTCATTTCTGGTTACATAAATCATATGAGCCTAGCTATGGATCGCCCTGTACTTACTAGATAGTGATCCGGTCCTGACTGCTGTCCCTAGGCTCCCTCAACAGCTCTCCAACCAGCCAAGCTGGGTGCCTTGGGCCTCTGGTGTGTGATGTCCTTCATCAGCGACACCACCTAGCGATTACCACACCACCCACCATAAAAGCTTCAATCGCCCACAAGTTGGCGGTAGGGACCAGGTTGACTGACTTGCATGAATTATTATTACTATTATTATTTATTTGCTTTACAAAACATAAAAACGGTGCAGTGAATGAGATGTGTGCCAATAAGAAAGTATAACATATTATTGCAAAAATAATAGAGTTCATAATCTAGTCCCTTGGACCCACTAACAAATTAGATTTTAACTATATTTCTGCTTAAAATGTCACTCCCCATGGTGAAAGTGATGTAAGGTATTAAAATGAATAGCACAACATTTACAAGCTTCCAAATCTGCAATATAAAATACCTTTTTTATGTTTATTTTTCGTATTATATCAATCCTGACAATCTATGTGGTAATACATATAACGGAACTCGCAAGGACTAGAATTTTATATTTATTTATTTATTAAAATTGTCGTGCATTTTGTTGTGTAAAAGAAAAATGTAATATCCATCTATTACTTACATTATATCGTCGTCAATTGGTCTTGCTACTATTGTAAACGCTGACACATTTATGGTATACTTTTCTAACATGTGAGGGGTTAAATAATTTTTAATTTTGTAGAATTTAAATTTCTGTGTCTAGTAAACAAATCGTGGGAATCCAATGTTATGGTAGATATGGTAGACGTACCATTGGGACCTTCAGAATGCTAAATTTCAGGTAGTGTGTTAATGCATACGCATCTCTCCTCACTACCACATTAGTCTAAATAACATTATCGATCATGTGTTAAGATAAATGCAGATATAAGTCTCTTATAAAAAAATGTTGGCAGACAAAATTAGAACAGAGGTTACATATATTCCCTAATAATCCATTTTTAATACACATTGCTAGGTTGCCCTTCATCGTACAGAACTAGACCTACACAACATATTTGTGAAATATTGATAATTATATATATACATTAAATAAAACACAAGCCATCATGACTGATGGAAAAACAACCTGTGACGAGGGAAAAGTGTGGGTTTATGGAGGAGAAGGGAAGAAGGCGAGAGGTTCCGGTGCGTCTTTCCCTCTGGTTGGTGGTCTGTCTGTCACTCCCTGACATAAACTTCTGCCCTTTGATCTTTCCTCTGTGAGTTTCCTATATATATATATATATACTTCCAAGAGATTACTGCTAAAACAAGTGGAGGAGGACTCCTATTCATCAAGGATCCCCATTCTACTAACTTAATTCTGGGTAAGATAGAGACAAGGCTCTATTATCTCCATTTCATAATAGAATTGAGATAGTCCTCTTACAGTCTTTCTGCTGCAACTGGCAAGCTGGGTACAACCTGAAATATTATTTTGTGTGTCATGGTCCGGACATGAACCCCAAACCATTATTGTTTTCTACTTGCTTTCACCTTGTTAAAAACAGACTGACTGCCTTGATAAATTAATTGAAATCAATTCTGTTACAAAAACCCTTATCAATACAATAGCCTGCCATGATATAAATATCAAGGTAATTTAGCTAATCACTTAGATACATTATTATCAAGGTAGTATCCTACTGTTTTAGTATATTTCTATATTCTGCCATATTAGTGGCTATACTGTATTTGCTATAAACTGCTTTCATAGAGATATATATTCTGGTTACCATAAGAACTAGCGACTTACTGGCGAAGCTTGGCAATAGTATTTACCACACATTGCGAGCCTTTCCCCCTTTCTACTTTTCTGTCCTTACGATGAGCGCCTTCAGGGCTCATTATGTGCCTCGCAATGAACACCTTCTGCGCTCATTGCGAGCCTCTCCCCTTCTACCTCTCTCCCCCTACTTGACGGGAGTCGCTCATTGCGAGCCTGTCCCACCTCTACCTCACCCCCCACTACTTTACTGCCCTCCCAATGAGCGCCTTCAGCGCTCATTTCAATGTATCCCCCCTCTTCTTTACTGTTCTTGCAATGATCACCTTTGGCTCTCATCATGGGACTTGCAATGACGGGAGGCACTCATTGTGAGCCTCTCCCCCTCTACTTTACTGGCCTTGCGATGGCCTTGTCATCGCAGCCCACTTCAACCTATTACAGCCCATCTCAACCCATCTCAGGTCATCGCAGCATATCAGAGCCCATCATAGCCCATCACAGTCCATTACAACACGTGGTATCCCATCTCAGCACATTTTATCTCTGCCCATCTCAGACACATTCCATTCTCGCACAAGCGGCCGACTGTGCGTGTGCACGTCCTCTGTGTCTCTCCCCCCTCCTCTTTCTTCTGTGTCTCCTCTGTGGCACAAGCACGCCGCACTATAAACATATGCCCGCTCAGCCGCGCGGTGACACACAACTCACAATTTTTGTGTGCTTTGGATTGCGAGTTTGTCGGGCATGCAATTTTTAACATTGTGTGACAACAACTCGCAGTACGACAACTATAATATATGATACTTTGCTTGCTATTTTGCTATTTACTGTTTTCACAGAATAATATGCTGAACTGCTGGATATTAATTCCAAATATATTGTAGACATCTGATTGTTTATCCAAGTGTGATAAGACTTTATACTCTGCGTATCACTTCTGTATTGCACTATCCTAATATAAAACATACACTGTGTATTGACCCCTATATTGCACTAACAGAATTTAAACTAATTATTGTCATGCTGTGACTATGTGATTATATTGCTGTTAGACAATTTAAGTATTTTTCTGCCAAAGCCCTCCATTTTGGGACGTTAGTTGCTGATAACTTGCCTTATCTCTGGATATCAAATATGTCTTAACAAGATTTTTATACTTTGTTTGCTAATTGCTATCTTGTCATAACTGAATCTAGAACGTTGCAAATTGTGTTGTTATCACTTTAATGATTTTGTATATGGTTCATTGATTTTCTCTTGTAGTCTATCTAAAGATCAAAACTTACAAATTTGCATACATGCTATTGTTTATTCTTGATGTTTACTATTACCCCAATAAATGCTATTCTGCAACAAAGCGCATAAATTGATCATTGAACTCAATAAAATGTATTAAATCAATACATTGTAAAATTTGTGTCATATCAAATTGCATGACAATATTGCATTATTTCTGGAATGTGGGTCAGATCGTAACTCGTAATTCAAACCGGTAAGGGATTGAAATCTAACCACCATTTTTCAGTAAAATATGCATCAACTATTTTTAAAATGCAATACATATTTTTCACTTGCTCTTCAGTGCTTTGTTTCATAAACATCATCAGCCTTATTAAATTGCGATTCGGCCAATTGAATAGGGCTCTATATAAGCACATAGCATATTTTTTTACAGAATTTCTTGGTTAGTGAGGACCTTGCTTTGGATAGAAGATCACTAACCAAAAACTTCAGTAAAGAAAATATGCTATGTGCTTATAAAGAGCCCTATTCAATTGATCAAATCGCAATTTAATAAGGCTGCATGTAATTAAAGCATTGTTTGATCAAATAGTATGTACTATTATTGAAATCTACTAGATATTTGTTGTGAATCGTACAATCATAAAATACAATGAGGGCATAGGTGGCTATTCTGAATTTGCTGCACTTAAAAGTAGTCTAATTTCAATTAATTTGCTCAGAAGCTACATATTGCATAATTATGTTATGTTCCCCATCCCCCTGTTTTATTAGTTCATGTATTACTACACAGTGGGTGGTATGGCATAGCTAAATTGCAAATGCTGTATAAAAATAAAGTAACCACACTAATGACTGGTGCAAATCTGTTTTAAATTAAAATCGTTCACTTCCTGGCCACGGTAAATCTGTGCACATTATGAAGGCCAAGCTATCGTAGATGAGTTAATATTGTAAGTGGAGAGCACAAAAGTAGAAATAAATCCTCCCAGTTCACTCCAAGGGTTACATAAGTGCTTCTTCAAATGATTAAATGACCCATTTAAAATGATATTTGCTTTCATAATGAGTTTCATGATTTAATAATAGTATGATAGCCTATATGCTAAGAGTCTAGTATCGACCTCGGCATCCATTTATACAGGGCATATCAGGACAGAGCAAAAGCTGCATGAATGGTTTGGCCAAATAGATTTGCTGCTTTTATTAAAGTATAATGCTTTTAAATATTTTTGACCTGTGGGTATTTTGACAATTTGTATTATTGTCATTATTATCATTTCATCACTCATTTATAGAATACCAACACATTCTGTAGTGTGAGCATAAAAACAGTTCCATCCTATTTCAAACCCATTATACAGTGCCTTGCAAAAGTATTTACCCTCTTGACTTTTTACCTATTTTGTTACATTACAGCCTTGAGTTCAATGTTTTGTTAATCTGAATGTTATGTGATGGATCAGAACACAATAGTCTAAGTTTGTGAAGTGAAATGAGAAAAATATATACATAAAACTATTTTTTAGAAATAGAAAACAGAAAATTGGCATGTGCGTATGTATTCACCTCCTTTGTTATGAAGCTCATAAAAATCTCTGGTGCAACCAAATTACCTTCAGAAGTCACATAATTAGTGAAATTATGTCCAACTGTGTGCAATCTAAGTGTCACATGATTTGTCATCATTACATATACAATTTTTTTGAAAAGCCCCAGAGGCTGCAACACCTAAGCAAGAGGCACCACTAACCAAACACTGCCATGAAGACCAAGGAACTCTCCAAACAAGTAAGGGACAATGTTGTTGAGAAGTACAAGTCAGGGTTAGGTTATAAAAAATATCCAAAGCTTTGATGATCTCCAGGAGCACCATCAAATCTATTATAACCAAATGAAAAGAACATGGCAAAACAGAAACCTGCCAAGAGATGGCCGCCCGCCAAAACTCACAGCCCGGGCAAGGAGGGCATTAATCAGAGAGGCAGCACAGAGACCTAAGGTAACCCTGAAGGAGCTGCAGAGTTCCACAGCAGAGACTGGAGCATCTGTACATAGGACGACAATAAGCCGTACGCTCCATAGAGTTGGGCTTTATGGCAGAGTGGGCAGAAGAAAGCCATTACTTTCATAAAAAAAACAAAATGGAACGTTTTGAGTTTGCGAAAAGGCATTTGGGAGACTCCCAAAATGTATGGAAAGAAGGTGCTCTGGTCTGATGAGACTAAAATTTAACTTTTCGTCCATCAAAGAAAATGCTATGTCTGGCGCAAAACCAACACATGACATCACCCAAAGAACACCATCCCCACAGTGAAACATGGTGGTGGCAGCATCATGCTGTGGGGATGTTTTTCAGCAGCCGGCACTGGGAAACTGGTCAGAGTTGAGGGAAAGATGGATGGTGCTAAATACAGGGATATTCTTGAGCAAAACCTGTACCACTCTGTGAGTGATTTGAGGCTACGACTTCACCTTCCGGCAGGACAATGACCCCAAACACACTGTTAAAGCAACACTTGAGTGGTTTAAGGGGAAACATATCAATGTAGTAAAACAGTCCTTCATTGCCCAAAAGTGTATGTGAAGATCAGAGGCCTTTTCTTTTGCTACTGACTATTTGTTTCCCCCCGGATGTTCTAACAATCATCTAAGCTGTCCTAAATCTAAAACCAGTGGTTCTGATTCCCATGGATGAAGTGTTTAAAACTTGGACTTGTAGTAAAACTGACCCAAGGTGGCCCTCCAGGACCCCATACAAGCTATTCTCCTAAATTCCAAGCCCACTGGAGCCCAATTCCCTGTTATCTCCTCTGATATGATTATTGTTATATGTATAATGTGTTTTGAGGTGTTTTAATACATAGGCTCCATAGACTTCAATGGGGCTGCCTGTGGCACTGATTTAGACACCAAGCATAACAAACTAAGTGGTCAGGCAGAAATTAAAACACTTTGTTTCAATATGCAAAGGTCAAGAGACTTCAAGTACCCTGTAAGTGATATCCCTTTGATCCATTGTCTTATGGTTAACCACTAAATTGTATGTGCTTGACATGTCAATCAGCCCTATGCCCCATGCATTCTATGGAACCACTGCCCCCACCTTGGCCTTGCCTCCTGGATTCACAGAACGCCAACTTCCCAGTGGAGACACAGCCTCAACCCCAATGGAGCGCCTAGACACTATACGGAAAGTCTGACCATTTCATGGGAAGATAAGCCAACACCTGGCCACAAAAAGTAGACATCTTGGGAAGGCTTTTATTATTTTTACTGGCCTATAATCACTTTGTATCCTAAACCACTGCTTCTACTCTGGAAGTAGTAATTGAGGGACCGGTTTGGATTTGCTGGTACGATTGGTCTCCTTGGCCTTTTCAAGCCCACTGAAGAGCAGATCTTGATAGTTATGCTGATCCAGTGATCCTATGTTCCTAATGCTTCTTCTGACGATCCTGATATGACCACTGAGCCCCGAGAAGCCCTCTCCCTCACAATCCTGAGGGAGAATTTCTGTACTCAAAGGCAGGACTTTTAGGGGTAAAGCAGATCCCATTCCCTGAGTTATGACAACCTACATTTAGTAACATGTTTTTGTTACCCTAGTGCTATAGAATCAGCAGACGCTCCACAAATAAAAAGTAAAAAAACATTTTTTGAGAGCCAAAGTTCTGCGACCACAACAACTTGAATCACCTTTTTTGGGTACTCTGTGGTGCAATATTAGGGAAACTCTAATATGATGTCTCTGTACAGAAAATAGTGGCGAGCCACTTGGCTCATCTCCATCTCCTGATAAACTATATAGTGGAGAAGCAATAACTCCCAACCCAAAAAGTATAGGAGTGTGCCCAATATATGTGTACTGAGAATTAATACATTTCTGGGGATGTATAATCATATCCTGTAGATTAATTAGCATATCATTTAGATATAATAGGACCTTTCAGTTTTTAACTCTTTTTCTATGAAAGTAGTTGGACTGTGTCTTCCTCTACATTTTAATTTAGCTACAGGACTACAACCCTAAATTTCATGCATAATGCCTAATTTTTACACCCCCCCCCCCCCCCCCCACACACACACACACTTCTACAGCATCCTCCCTACTTCTCTTGTCACCTTCTTCTAGTTTCTATCGGCAGCTTCTCTCCTCATTCTCCAAGGTGTCATTGGTGGTTTAGGTGCATGGCTCGCATGGTTACCTTTTCAGGATTCTTTTTTCAAGTCACTTCTAAGTTTAGCTATACCCCCTTTCCTCACCCCTGGCATAAATGGATCAATAAAAGTAATGTGTCAACATGGGCATAGGAGCCCAAAAAACCTGTGGAAATAATTAAACTCTACTCTCAGGACAGAAAGCATGGGTGAATCTTTTGCTGGAGCACCCGGTGCAATGCTCTGGGGCCCTGCTCTGGGTGGGGGCCCATTGCTGCAGTGCCCCTCAAAAACATTTTCTTTGTTTACATTCTCAATGCTCCTGCCCCCCCCCAATATAATGCAATATAATGAAAAAGTATATATATACTCTATTTATGAGTCAAAGCTTTCAAGGGAGAGACATACTGCTCCATATCGCTCTAAATCTGATAATGCACGATTAAGTTTAATTTTGCTATTTTTGGTGTCCCCCATTTAATCTGGGTAAGGTTTGTGCCCCTTTACCTCCCACATCCTACGCCCTGGAGTGTAAACCATATGTGACCATGAATGCAATTTAAATAACACTGAATCTTACCACTTTATAGCATTATCTACAGAGAACACCACAAGCTCATTTTATGTTTGGTTTTATATTATATTTCTAGCACTTGAAATATGTAGTAATATATTAAAGTAACAGACAATTTAGTGCAACAGAGTTAAGGACCCTACTCTGAAGAGCTTACAAATGTCTGGGAAACTAATTAGAATAAAAACTTGCACATTAACATAAAATAGTCACACAGACAATGCTGAATATTTCAGGAATGATTTCTGTAGAGGAAATGGATAGAGTAACATATAGCCATTTTGTAATGCGGTTAATGATGAAATCAACTTGTTTTTTATATCAATGTTAACCACTCTTATGTTTACATACCAAATGCCTGTAAAGTAGCATTTTTACATATTACTCTTAAATCTCCTGCCAACTAATTTCAAATTATGACCTCTTGTTCTGGTAAATATGCAACAGTATATATATATATATATATATATATATATATATATATATATATATATATATATAATAACAGTGTGCTTGGATTATAACACTCAATATTATTTTTTATAGTATGCAAACATATTCTACTGCTCAGGTCAGGCGTATACAATCTGTGCATGAAATGTAAAATAAATATGAGATATACATTTTCATTCCAGGAGGTGCTTAGGGATTGTAGTGACGAGAGGGGATTGCTTGTTGTGTGGGGGTCTGATCAAAGGAAGAAATTCAGTGGGAGAAGAGATCACAACATCAAGGGTATGAGTAAGCCAATGACGTATTTTCAGCATAAATGATTTCAGATGGCATGGCTTTAACTTGGAGGGCAGAATGTGTATGGGTACAAACTAAGACTGGCAGCTTCTGAAATCATCCGTGACATGGCAGTAATTATATTAAAATTGCAATGATACAGAAAAGATTAGCTGGGTCTTCGAGCATGCCTAACAGGCAAATTCATGAAGCATTCTATATTTTAAAGAGGACTACAAGGACAAAAGTTCTGCAATTGAAGTAGCAAGTTGGAAGACTTAGATGTAATATGTTAAAGTAAGAACACTAAGCTCCCGATTATCCGGCACCTACCGGGACTTCCTATTGCCAGATAACTGTAGTGGCCGGTTAATCGAGAGTCCTCAATTTTAAGGGTCTAAACGACTCTTAAACCCCCCAAAAAGCCTCAAAATGCAATTAAAAAGGCATTAGCACCTAAACCAGGCCATTTAGGGCTCCCAAAAATAATTAGAATAAAGGTAGCATTTTTTTTTGCAGTCTCGAACTGCCGGATTGCGCCGGTTATGCCGGTTTAGCAGGAGTTGTTTTTAAATGGGGAATTGTTGCCGGTTGCTTGAGAGTGCGTGTAGGATGCCGGATAACCAGGGTTTTACTGTACTACTTCAAAGAAAGGGTAGCAGATAAGTGAAATTACCTTCCAGTGGAAGATAGACACAATACATGAATTCTTGAATATCCGTATTGGTCCGAATATAAGCCGCACCTTTTTTCCGATTTTTGAAAAAAAAATCATTGCCGATTTGCGAACTTTGCTTGTAACGCGTGCGACTTCTATTCGCGAATGCAAAATTACTGACGATTTGCGCGATTGCGAGTTGAGGGTGCCGATTTCCGTGCTTTAGACTGCGGTATTGAATAGCGATTTACGGTTTTAGTGATTCTAACATCCTGTAAAGCCTGTAACCTGCAAAAAAAAGCTACAGTGCTAATTAGAAAGCCTCTTGCAATGGCTGATCACTTCGAGACTCTGTTTTTCTCCAATTTTACGGGTGCGGCTTATATTTGAGTACTATCTTTTTTCTATTTTTTCCCCTTGAACTTTACGGGACCAATAAGGTACATAAACTTTTCCTTAATTAAGCCAAACTTTTAATGTAGATATAATGGGTAGAGGAGATGGCCTATTGGTTTTCATCTGCCATCACATTTCTGTTTTAATGCTTCCTTAGATGTGTGTATTGTGGAGATTAGAGGACTCTCTGTAATGCTTCTTTTATTAGATGAGTTTCCAGAGAGCATTTAAAGCCATGAAAGCTGTACGGAGATATAACAGATGGAGGAAGGGATTGTAGAATCTGTTTAACACAAAACATTAATACAGAGTCTTAGGATAGTCTCAAAAGCATCATGAAAATGTATAAAACAGTTTTAGCAGATTTCCTGCATATATATTCAGATTATATATAACAGGAGTGTCCAGACGTGATAAATTCCCTATTCCAATTAAACGGCAATCTTTATATTAAAGGGTTGAGTTATAGCTTAATGTGTGCGGCTTTCTATCAGTATTTCTGCACAACCCCCAGCATTCCCTCAGCTCGCATGATAAAGCAAGTGGATGCACATGCTCATAAACCAGAGCGGCTGTCATTATTCTCTCTCCCTTGGATATAAATTAAAGGATGGAGCGGTGCTCAGGCTGCAAACTAACATACTGACTTCTTGGAAATGAATATCGGAAACGAGCAACAGGAGAGTACATTAAATGAGCGTGCACTAGGGCACTGTACATGCATGCTAATGAGCGGTGACTGCCTTCACAATGATAAATCTACATAAAGGATTCTTCAGCTCTCTAAATATACATGTAAATAAGTGGAGGATGCATTGCAAACTTAGGACTTAATTATGGGCCTCCAGAATACTAATTGGTTGCTTATATATGATATTGATGCCCTCATTCTGCTTGCCTGTCTCTGTGGTGACCAAAATACCCCCAATGTGATCATGCAGCACCCCTCCCCACACTCATCAAACACTATCAGCTGCAAATTTGCATTCTGAGCTGCAAATATGCAGACAGGAAATGCACTGATAAATGTAATGCTTCCAGAATGTAGAAAACAATGGCTAGTATAATGAATAGACAGTTGCTCATGCTCTTTAATATGAAACCAATTTCTTCTTGGGGTGACAGTGTCCTTTTAAGAAACTGAGAAATGATCAAGCACACTGTCCCAATTTTAACTGTGCAAGATCTACGATTTTACCAATGCCATAAGAAACAATAATGTTTTTATAATATATGTACATTTTTGTTTATATATTAATGCATTTTCATGGTTCTGATTCGAAAAACTGTACTAACCTATTACAAAATATGGATATAAAAATAATTTCCATAACATTATGGTCTAAAATTTTAATGATGTTTTTCACGTTTCTAAAACAATTATATATTATTTAATAATACATAATAATCTTTAGTTTTTTCTTCCAGACCGCATAATAATTATGCTTTTTCTATGTTAATACAGTATAACTTGTTAATCCATAGAATTTTATGTTGGCCCCTGAGGTAAGGCATGAAAACCAAGGGGCCAAACAAATCTGCAGGTATACACATGTGGATTTAAAGCAGTGGTGGGCAACTTGGTCCTACAAGGGCTGCCAAGAGTCCAGGATTTCAAAATCTCTCTGCTGCAATGCAGGTGAATCAATCAGAATCAATTAAACTGAGTACCTCAGGTGTACTAATGCAGAGAGAACCTGAATACGGAAGCAGAGAGATCTAGAAATCCTGGATTGTTGCCGATCTTTGCAGGGCGGAGTTAGACACTATTATTGCAAAGTTATAGGATATGTTACAATGAAAATAATTTGTTCATGCCCATCACTTTTTATATATTTATTGCCTATTAAAGGACCACTACAGTTCAAGAAAAAAGACACTTGTTTGTCAATTATGTACTAAACTAGCAACATTAGCAGCTGTGTAAAGCACGGACATTACATATTTTTTGGGAAGAGCTGAATCATGAGAGTGAGTGTTTTTAGCTATAACTTACAAACTGAAGCAGAGTGCATGTATAATCAGGGACACAGAACCTACAGGACAGTCATTGATGGACATTTGGGTTACTCAAGCTCCGTTTCCGCTGCCTGCATAGCTCTGGTGGTGACCAACAGTACTCCATAGGGAAGATAAGGTGCCTCAGGAGGCTGTGCCTGTCCCTGAGTTAAATGTGATGGGGTCACAATTGTGTAGTTTGTGAGTACTTATCTCACTGATATCAAAATATGATTTAAATGTCTCACACCTATCCCCTACAATTTCTTTATTCATGCAAGATTATCATGAAGCCACAATAGAGAGTAGATTAGCTGACATGGACTATGGCTCTTGAAATCATATACATTAAAGTGGATGAAGAAAGAAATCCTACCATGAGATATAAGGTTATGTCCCTGGGTGTTGAAATGGAACTCATGTGTAATGTCTTTCTCTCATGTAAATCCAAAATTTAGACATGCCAGATTCAGGTGTTGTGCAAATAGATCCAGGGGGTCATCAGGCTGACTAACAATAAAATAAGAACCCAATCTAACCCCTAACTTTGGGGAAAATGCATAGCACTTACATTTCAATCATATCTGGCCAGTCCACCAGAATAACTGTATGTTTAGAGAATGGATACTGCAATAATTGAATTCCTAAATCTATGAGAGGAGGGGGCTTTAGGGGTGAAGTGGACCATGATGTCCATGGCCCACAGTAATTGATTCTCCTCATTAAGGCACCTGTGGCGACTGCACCTGTGGCACTAGTGGTTATGTAGAAGAAGAACAACATATATTTATTTTCTAATTTCCATAAGCATAATTTTATTCTGTGTTTTCAAAGGTGGATTGCATTGACAAGGGTTAGGAGACATCTTGATAATATCATTATCAGCCAATTATGAGACATGTAGCGGGGGGTATGTGTGGTGCATATTTAGTATGTGGTATGTAATAGGGTACATGTGTTGTATATAGTAGGAAATATGTAGCATGTGGGTATGCGCGGGGGGAATGTGTTGACGTGGTCGGGATTATGTGTTAGGGTAGGGTTGGTAGGTAGGCATTTGCTTCTGGGGGGGGGGGGGGAAGCTATGGCAAGCCTGGACATATAGATGGGAGAGCTGGACCATAAAAAAAGGCTGAGCTCTATAGAATTGATGCCTTTGAATTGTGGTGTTGGTCAAAACTAATTAGAGACCTTTGGAGTGCAAGAACATACAATAAGTCAGCACTTCAGGAAATCAAGGCAAACTGTTCACTGGAAGGATGGATCATGAGGCTGAAGCTCAAATATTTTGGCCATATTATGAGATGGCAGGATTCCTTAGAGAAGACTCTGATGCTGGGAAAGATTGAAGGCACGGGTGGTAGGGGACAACAGAGGTGGAGGTGTATAGATGATGTTATCAAAGTAATGAACATGAACTTGATGGAGCTGAGAGGGGAAGTGACTGAGTGATGTACCTGGGGTGCTGCGGTCCATATGGTCATGGAGAGTTGGACGCAACTGAACTACTAAACAACAACAAGGGTGTGTTTGGGGTATAGGGTATATTGGATAGGTATTAGTTAAGGTCTATGAAATATGTTATAAATATTATTAATATGAGGTATGTAGACTATGTGAATAATTTATGGGTGAATTTGCATGTTAAAATTGATGTAGCAACAATGATTGAACCTCTAACTCTCTCTAATCCAAGCTCCTACTCTCTCACATGCCATAAACCTATCCTCTGCTTCTGGGATCTGTAGATTAGCTTTTGCAGCACAGAACAGTCAGTGTTTTAGTGGAAAAAACATAGCTTTATAGACTCCATTGTGTAACATCTACTGACATTCTTTAACTTGAGTGGGGTTGCTACAGAAATTACTGAGTTTATTGGCTCTTATATGCTATTACAATCTCTTAGCTGCTTTTGTAATACACGAGGACCATTGGGAGTGCTTGTAAGAAAATCTCCCTCACTTGACACATCCCCTGGCTCCTATGGCATAAGTTCCAACATGAGTTAGCCTGTGGGAGCAATGTAATAGCTAAGTAAAAACTCATATAAGGTTGAATCAGCATTGCAGGAGCTCCCATGAGAGCCATGTAATTGAGCTCTTATATACTATAGAGTTTCACTGATTCATGAGTTGAAAATTATACTTTGAATTTTGTCAGCAACAGTACAACCATTCTGAAGTGTCTATTTGAATATTTTCAAATGCTTTAAAAAAAAATTGGGTTGTGTTATCAGAGACTTGAGCATCTATGTAGAGTGACTGCATGTCTGTGTAGTGGTCAATCCACCTACCTACTTCATTCCTCAATTCCATACTCTGCATCCTTGAGTCAGTTGCATCATCTCTGGTTGTCCTCAGAGCACTTTGTAGTCAGCTAGAGTTGATCTGCTATCTTGACCTGAACTTGGGTGTAGTGGATGGTTTCTATGCTCTATCTCTGTCCTGTGTGTCATTCCTCCTCTTTAGTAACCTCAGAGTTGATTACAGAAAGTTGGCAGTCCAGTTGTGTGGCAAGCAAGCATCAAAAATGCATGAGAAAATGCTGAATTAATGATACTTTGTATCAGCTTTAAAAATCACACCCACTACTCATTAATGTGTATTTTTGTATGTTTTGTGATAACTTTTAATGAAAAAACATATACTATTGTATTAACTCTTTTTCATGTCAGGAATAAGTTCACTACCTTCCTAAATAAATAATGTTTCAGATTTTATGAGGGAAGGAATAAGCTCTGAATTTAGAAGACATTCTAAATATTCCATCTATTTAGTATCTGTCTTTTCTGTAGATCTATTACAATCAAGCATAACATTCCTCCTTGCCCCTCTATCGCACAGTCGTGACCCCCTTTTTCTTATACTTCTTGGCCTTCTTTGTCATTCCGTCATCCCTCTTTTGCAGTCTCTGTGTGTCCCTCTTTGTAATACATCATCCTGCTTGTTAGTATTTTGGGGTAGAAGATGAGGTGTCAACTTGCTAAAAGTTGAACACACTTACCAATAAGGCCACCAATCCACCTCCCCCAGGAACCCCCACTCAGGTCCCAGTCTAGAAAGTAAAGCTGAAGAGACTCAGTATGGGGTCCTATATATTCTCCAGTAATACTTTTATACTCATAGCTGTTTTCGTTATCCGTTTGTTTTATTCGTCACAAATGTCTGCAGTGATCATTTTAACATAAAGGTTAAGAAATAATAGTTAAACAGTCACACTTGCAAAATTCAGACTAAAAATGTAAACTGGATAATTATACAGCAAACATTACTTTTAAATATCAGGTCATTCAGATTTAATATGACAGACAGGCTGAATTAATTTGCAGTACATCTAATCATTCTTGTTACATCTTGCCTCCGTTCGATTTCTATAAAAAGCTGCGCATCTCACGAGCATCATTATGTTTTTCATTTCAAATAGCGCTTTTGAGAAATTACTGGGAAATGATTGACATTTTCTGATGGGCCTCAGAAAGTGGTGTCATGACACGAGAGAGGCAGCAAACTCCATATGTTCGATAAACTTTAATGGCTCACGCAGAGAACCTGCTGAGATGTGACCTACATCCTGAACTCATGTAAAGAGCACAATTGTATTTTGCTGGCAAAGTATTTTTTTGCCTCTGCACTACATTTCTCTGTATACAATTCTTAAAGGACCACTATAGTTCCATACAAATTGCACTTGTTGTTTGTGAAGTATGTAACATTAGTAGCTATGTAAGCTATGAACAAAATATGAGCAATGCAAAGTTACTGGGGTTGGCTGAAGCGCTACAGGAGCTGGAGTTACTGGAGGGTTGTCTTTCAGCTTAATTTTTATAAAGCGCGAGCAATGAGTCTTAGATGGGATGGGATTCCTCCACGGGATTGTGGATATAGTTCCCGTAATCGGGTTGGCCAGGGCTGTCCAAACTCGGTCCTGGAGGTCCGCACCCAGTCCTGGATTTGAATATATCCTTTCTGTGCACAGATGAGTCAATCGGGATGACTGTGCACAGCAGGGTTATCATCAAATCCAGGCATGTGTGTGGCCCACCAGGACCGAGTGTGGACACCCCTGGGGTAGGCCTTCAAGGGTAAAATCTCTTGTTGATTTGTATACATAGGCCTCTCAATGCTGGAGGGTGTGACTTGGTGTGTAGGTGCTGGAGAGGTGTGCTGCTTCTTCGATGGGCGCTGTCCACTTTTGGTGATCTACACTAGGAGAGCCAGCGCCTCCCCCCTCCCCTTCTTGTTTGTATAAACAAAATATATGTTCTGCAACAATCTGAATTTTTGAAGACTCCTTATGCATTGAAGATTATACCTTTTTTCTTCACTTACTCATAGCTGGAGCCTGAGTACATGTGAGGCGAGTTGAGTTACAACTGGATCTTGCTTAGTTTGATACCTACCCCTTTCCCTCTTTACATGCTCAGATGCATGCAGCTTGCAACAATAAATGCAAACCCTTCTCCTCAAGAAATATAAACACTGAGTTCACATACATAATCTGTATGTGCCTTCAGGGACAAATTGTTTTTCCACTTATTCTATAATACATTGTTAAAATATAAGTTTGTATTGTACAGTGACCCTTTTAAATGTAATTTTGGTGGTAAATATAGGTAAACATAACTTCAATAAACTTGATTTTTTTTTTTTATATATAAATAACATATAAGTATACAAAATGTATTTTCTTTTTTCTGTTTTTTTTATTTTATTCTGCAAGCAAACAGGACAAAACAGTCAGAATATTTTACTGCTAATGGGATAAAAAAAACCTTTCCAAGAATCCCAGTGAGTACATTCATTATGTTTACAGCTTTTGTGTAATCCATTAATGTGCTTAGATCTCTGTTATGTTTGTCTTACTTTCTCTTTCCTTTATTCCCCAAGCACCCAAATTAACTGCTTCAAGAGCCACTATGCCTTTGAAATTTAACTATTTTACTTCCTTGAATAGAAATTATTTTTTCTTTACAGTAAGGAAACTCTCATGACACAGCAAGAAGCCACTATCAGAATACATCCACAGTATTCAGAACCAGAACCACATATGGAGGAACAAAATATATAATACAGAACAAATCAAACACTTAAAGAACTAGATCCTGAGAGAGCAAGAAAAAGCTACAATAGGACAGATGGTATAAGGTCAACAAAAATAATCATGGATACACTGAAAGCTCCGATGGTCCATAGACAATGCAAATGCCGGACAAGCCATGATTGAGTAATAGAGTAAAATCTAGGACTACCATACAGTTGCAAGCAAAAGTATGTGAACCCTTTGGAATGATATGGATTTTTGCACAAATTGGTCATAAAATGTGATCTGATCTTCATCTAAGTCACAACAATAGACAATCACACTCTGCTTAAACTAATAACACACAAAGAATTAAATGTTACCATGTTGTTATTGAACACACCATGTAAACATTCACAGTGCAGGTGGAAAAAGTATGTGAACCCCTAGACTAATGATATCTCCAAAAGCTAATCGGAGTGAGGTGTCAGCCAACTGGAGTCCAATCAATGAGATGAGATTGGAGGTGTTGGTTAAAGCTGCCCTGTTCTATAAAAAACACACACAAGTTCTGGGATTTCTTTTCACAAGAAGCATTGCCTGATGTAAATGATGCCTCACACAAAAGAGCTCTCAGAAGACCTACGATTAAGAATTGTTGACTTGCAAAAAGCTGGAAAGGGTTAAAAAAGTATCTCCAAAAGCCTTGCTGTTCATCAGTCCACGGTAAGACAAATTGTCTATAAATGGAGAAAGTTCAGCACTGCTGCTACTCTCCCTATGAGTGGCCGTCCTGTAAAGATGACTGCAAGAGCACAGCGCAGACTGCTCAATGAGGTGAAGAAGAATCCTAGAGTGTCAGCTAAAGACTTACAAAAGTCTCTGGCATATGCTAACATCCCTGTTAGCGAATCTACGATATGTAAAACACTAAACAAGAATGGATTTCATGGGAGGATACCACAGAGGAAGCCACTGCTATCCAAGCAAAACATTGCTGCACGTTCACAGTTTGCACAAGAGCACCTGTATGTTCCACAGCAGTACTGGCAAAATATTCTGTGGACAGATGAAACTAAAGTTGAGTTGTTTGGAAGAAACACACAACACTATGTGTGGAGAAAAAGAGGCACAGCACACCAACATCAAAACCTCATCCCAACTGTGAAGTACGGTGGTGGGGGCATCATGGTTTGGGGCTGCTTTGCTGTATCAGGGCCTGCACGGATTGCTATCATCGAAGTAAAAAATAATTCCCAAGTTTATGAAGACATTTTGCAGGAGAACTTAAGGCCATCTGTCCATCAGCTGAAGCTCAACAGAAGATGGGTGTTACAACAGGACAACGAACCAAAGCATAGAAGTAAATCAACAACAGAATGGGTTAAACAGAAGAAAATACGCCTTCTGAAGTGGCCCAGTCAGAGTCCTGACCTCAACCCGATTGAGATGGTGTGGCATGACCTCAAGAAAGTGATTCACACCAGACATCCCAAGAATATTGCTGAACTGAAACAGTTCTGTAAAGAGAAATGGTCACGAATTACTCCTGACCGTTGTGCACATCTGATCTGCAACTACAGGAAACGTTTGGTTGTAGTTATTACTGCCAAAGGAGGTTCAACCAGTTATTACATCCAAGGGTTCACATACTTTTTCCACCTGCATTGTGAATGTTTACATGGTGTGTTGGAAAAAAACATGGCAACATTTAATACTTTGTGTGTTATTTGTTTAAGCAGACTGTGATTGTCTATTGTTGTGACTTAGATGAAGATCAGATCACATTTTTTGACCAATTTGTGCAGAAATCCATATCATTCCAAAGGGTTCACATACTTTTGCTTGCAACTGTATATCCAGGTTCCAAACTGACAGAAAAGTAACTAAAATTATATTGAGGCCTGCTAAATGAGAGCCTAAAGTAGGCACATGCCAAGTGTGTGTGATGTGATCACTTCCTTCCTGTTTCAAGTTTTTTAGCTAAGTTAAGATATTTTGCCACAGTTAGGTAAACGTTGTTAGTTAGATCTATAAAGCTAAAGTCCTAAAGATGAAAAGATAGAAAAAGCTCTGGCAGCCAGTCACAAAGAAAGAGAAGTCCAAACAAGAGGTTTGGCAGACCAAACGATAGAGGAAGTTCAAGATAATACACAAGGACTAGGTTTGTTACTGGTACTGGTCACATAGTGGCCTAGTTTCAGAAGAAGGGTAAGTCCAAGATGCCACTCTACGACTGGGTTCACCATTGTTACAGGTCAAACAGTGGCTTAGAACCAGAGGAAGTTTCGGCAGATCAAAACTAAAGATAAGTCTAAGATGCCACTCCAGGAAAGCAGAGCAACAGGGGAGGATGCCTAAAGATGAAGAAAGTTGTATCAATTGTGGTGAAAACTTGAGTGTCTGTTTTGAGGCATCAGTCTGAAGCATGAATGCCTGAAGGCATCATTTGGTTCTGTGGATTTACCTGCCTTTACCAACCTTGTCATAACCACCCCTTTGACTGCCGCCTGTCCTGAATATCTGCCTATCCCCCCATTTATCCTGATAAATGCTCTGACCATCTACTGACTGGAAGCACCCTGCCCTTCACTACTGTGGGAACAACAGCCGGCCCTTTTTGGATGACTCAGGTGCATTTATTCAGCCTTCCAAGAGCATTTTCAATTCTCCAGGAAAGGCATTATCTGCGGACTCAGAGGACCCATTCTCTTGCTTGCTGCACTGCACTCTGGAACCTGTGTCCAAGTGGCCTAATAGCACCCTGGTAACATGCTCAAGGATGAGCTCACCGTCTATGATATCCCTGACGACTTGGAAGGAATGATACATCTGTACCTGGATTAACACCACAGAAGAGAGAATATGATTCTATTTTCTTCTTAATTTTTATATTAATATATTATAAAGTATTCCTATATACAGTGAATATAAAAAGTCTACACAGCCCTGTTAAAATGTCAGGTTTCTGTGCTGTAAAACAATGAGACAAAGATAAATCATTTCAGAACTTTTTCCACCTTTAATGTGACCTATAAACTGTACAACTCAATTGAAAAACAAACTGAAATCTTTTAGTTAGAGGGAAGAAAAAATATAAAAACAAAGTAATATGGTTGCATAAGTATGCACACCCTTAAACTAATACTTTGTTGAAGCACCTTTTGATTTTATTACAGCACTCAGTCTTTTTGGGTATGAGTCTATCAGCATGGTACATTTTGACTTGGCAAGATTTGCCCACTCTTCTTTGCAAAAACACTTCAAATCTGTCAGATTGCGAGGGCATCTCCTGCACATCCCTCTTCAGATAACCCCACAGATTTTCAATCGGATTCAGGTCTGGGCTCTGGAGGGCTATTCCAAAACTTTAATCTTCTTCTGGTGAAGCCATTCCTTTGTTGATTTGGATGTATGCTTTGGGTCATTGTCATGCTGTAAGATGAAGTTCCTCTTCATGTTCAGCTTTCTAGCAGAAGCCTGAAGGTTTTGTGCCAATATTGACTGGTATTTGGAACTGTTCATAATTCCCTCTATCTTAACTAAGGCCCCAGTTCCATCTGAAGAAAAACAGCCCCAAAGCATGATGCTGCCACCACCATGCTTCACTGTGGGAATGGTGTTCTTTTAGTGATGTGCAGTGTTGTTTTTGCGCCAAACATATCTTTTGGAATTATGGCCAAAAAGTTCAACCTTGGTTTCATCAGAACATAACATCTTTTACCACATGCTTTTGGGAGACTTCAGATGTGTTTTTGCAAAATGTAGTCTGGCTTTGATGTTTTTCTTTTTAAGAAAAGGCTTTCGTCTTGCCACTCTACCCCATAGCCCAGACATATGAAGAATACGGGAGATTGTTGTCACATGTACCACACAGCCAGTACTTGCCAGATATTCCTCCTTTAATGTTGCTGTAGGCCTCTTGGTAGCCTCCCAGACCAGTTTTCTTCTTCGTGCCATATTTTCTCCACTTGATGATGACTATCTTCACAGTGTTCCATGGAATATCTAATGCCTTGGAAATTCTTTTGTACCCTTCTCCTGACTGATACATTTTAACAATGAGATCCCTCTGATGCTTTGGAAGCTCTCTGTGGACCATGGCTTTTGCTGTGGGATGCAACTAAGAAAATTTCAGGAAAGACCAACTAGAGCAGCTGAACTTTTTGGGGGGTTAATCAGAGGCACTTTAAATGATGGCAGGTGTATGCTGACTCCTATTTAACAAAATTTGGAATGTAATTGCTTAATTATGAACACAGCTACATCCCCAGTTATAAGAGGGTGTGCAGACTTATGCAACCACATTATTTTTCTTTTTTTTTCTTCCCTCCACCTAAAAGATTTCAGTTTGTTTTTCAATTGAGTTGTACAGTTTATAGGTCACATTAAAGGTGGAAAAAGGTCTGAAATTATTTATCTTTTTCTCATTTTTTTACAGCACAGAAACCTGACATTTTTTATATCCACTGAGGGCACTTTAAAAGTATGTTCATTATTATAACAGTATATAAATATTTTACTTTTTTACAATTACTCTTTACTTATGTATTTCTTATTAAATTCTTCTTGCAAAGGATATGCAGAAAAAAAATGCTAATAGCAAATTCTCATTTTTCCCAATTTTAAAGGCCAGAGTTTTGCTAATGCTCTCACCATCAACATTGCTATGGTCCTCCACTCTGGGCCAATCAGGAAGCAGCATTGGTGTGGGGTGGTTAGTGAGCTGGAAGCTCTGACTGAGCACTGTTACCTGCTCACTCATGCAGTACACGAGGATCACATGCAACAGTCTGAAAATGCAGACCCCTAAAATTAGGCAACTTTCAATAAATAATTGTAAGTAAAATATGTATATGCTTTTATAATAAGGAACAACTTTTTTAAAAGTATTTATATAGGAAGGCTATAGAGGATATTAACATAAAAATACTTTTAAAAGTCCTTTTAAAGGACCATACTTCATATTGCTTATCCTATTGCCTTGTTTCGCTTTCTCTTTCCTCCTATGTTCTCTTTTATGTCAATACCAAATTATACTATCCCTCAGACTGACCAAATCAATTTGTAAATGATGTTAAAAACTACATTGTTCATTGGAGTTCTTTCCTGTATTAGGAAATCAAAATTAAACAGTAAGAAAATATGGCATCTATTTTGGATCTGGAGGAAATACTAATTCTCTAAAAAAACGAATTTATCAAAGGCAAATAACTCAACAAACTACTTGTTAGCAAGGAACCTATATGTCGCTTCTGCATTGAAAGTCCTAACAATACTAACACTTACCTAAAGAAGAGTATCCAAATTGCCAACTTTTACCATTATATTTTGTCTTTTTTTCCATATAAACTCTCCAATACACAATTCACAGTAAGTTGTTACATTCTTCCAATCCAAAAATACTTTAGTATCGGTTCAATGAACAGTTTAATCTAATTACTGGACACTAATACCTAAATATCTCTCTTCTTTTCTTAATACAAGAATCATTTTCTATTGTCTCTACTGATTCTCTTCACTGCATTCAATTTACACCAATATAGAGACACTAGCGTCTTGCCCGTCAAAAAATTACTGCAATAAGATTGTAAGGGCGGTAAATTTTGTTGGTGTTCCAAGATGCTTTGGCGCTCATTGCGAGGTTGTTGGTTGTTTGTGTGCTATGAGCATTGTTTTTGCTAATGAAATAATTAATAAAATAACACATCAATATACTTTACCTATTTTGAAGTAATATATGCAGGAAGCATTGTGCAGAAGAGCTGGCAATCTGTTTTGATGTTGCTGCAGCATAGAATGTGTGTTTTGAGTGCTGTGGAGCTGCTGTGTAAGTGTCAGCAATAAGTGCAGTGTGTAGTGTAAATAGTGTGCGTGCGCAAGGAAAATCCGTTAGGGTAGCTGTGTACTTCCGCATTGTGTAAGTTAGTGTTGTAAAATGATGCCTAATTTGTGGTACGCATCTGTGGCTGATTTCGCATCCTTGTTCTTAGATCATGTCCGTCTTTTTCGGAAAATCCGTAGGTGTTTGGTGGTGTTTTGCGTCTTTAGAGTCCTGTAGCCTAGTTTTTGTTTTTTTCGGCGGCCATTTTTTCTCTCGCTTAGGGAATTTTCGTGTGTCTAAACTCTTGTATTTCAAGTGAAATTGAGGCGTAACTTCAGTTTTTTAAGTAACTTCAGTTTTTTTAAGTCCCGCTTCTCGTATTTGTTTCTCGTAATGCCGTAAATTTTGCGAGGCCCGCAGTTGCTGGCAAGGAGCGCCTTTGGCGCTCCATGCCAGCAACTGAGACCCTTGCTTTGCGAGGGCCGCAGGCTCGCTACCCGAGCCCGCAGCATTAGGAACGACCCGCATGCTCACAACTATATGTGTGATATGGCTTAGAGCCTCCATAATGTTACGTTTCTTATCCTGTGGGTTGTTCTTGCTTGTTTCCTTCTATGTTCTGCTAGGTTTCCTATTATTTTCTTTGAGGACCCATATGTATCAGCCAGGAGAATATGCAGAGCAGGACAAGTCACATCCTTCCTGGCATAAAGCAGACAGGCAATTTATTTCACTGAAGGGTCACATACCGTATATACTCGAGTATAAGCTGACCCGAGTATATGCCAAGGCACCTAATTTTACCACAATAAACTGTGAAAACTTGACTCGAGTATAAGCCGAGGGTGCAAAACAGGGTTGGTCCTTCCCCCTGATCATCATCCTCCTCCTTCCCCCCTTATCATCCTCCTCCTTCCCTCCCCTTATCATCCTCCTCCTCCCCCTATAATCCTCCTCCTTCCCCCTTATCATCCTCCTTCTTCCCCCCTTATTATCCTCTTCTTCCCCCCTTACATCATCCTCCTCCTTCCCCCCTTATCATCATCTTCATTCCCCCATGACCTGCACCCTCTCCAAACCCTGTCCCCCTCTCTCCTTACTTGCTACTATGCTCCGATGAGCTGATGTTGATCCTGAAGCTGCAGCACGTCTTCCGTACCAGCATATGCTAATGACATGATGCACCAGTAATATAGGTGAAGATAATGAGGATACGTTTTTTGGAGAGAATGATTTGCTAGTTGTGGAGAAATTAAATGGACTCTGTATTGTTCATAAGGACATGCATAGGAAGTGTCTAACAGCCATGTGGAGTCTGTAGTCCGACTGTTGCCCACAATGGCTTAGAGCCTACTGACAACCTTCTCAACCCATTCAAAATCGAAATTTACAAATGTCATATTTCCTCAATTAAAGGGTATGTTCCACCAGTTAAGTCCTACTCTCCTTCTTGTTGGAGTTTAAAAGTGATCAAATATGTGGGCTTCTTTAATTTGGATTGCTTTATTAAAACCTCACTAAAAAGTTTAAAAAAACATCACACAGAGACAAAACTGCACCAAACTGAACCACTACCATAAAAATACCAATAGCCAATACTACAGCAAATAATACCAGCACCACAGCACTCAATGGGACCAACACAGAACAAATATCAACATGCAGATAATGATTTATTAAATTCATACATAATCATCTCCTTCACACAAGGCAAATAGTGCCCTAAAATGAGCAGCAAGAGTTCAGCTTTGTGGAAGAGTGAAATCCAACAATTTATGTCAGAAACAGGAGATAGCATAAGTAACAAAGGGCGCGTGACACTGTAACAGAGCTCCAAGATTGTGAAGCACTGTTATTATTATTATTATTTATTTGTATTGTGCTGACATATTCTGTAGAGCTATACAGGGGTTAGGCACAAGTGAAAACAATTTCCCCACAATGAAAATAATGGAAGACAATGTTATGATGCAGATGGGGGGGGGTTGGATCAATACTGGAATTATAAATGTTTTCATTTGGTATTAAAAAGTTTTCCTTCTTAACTGCTCTGACAGAGTTGAGTTTAAGGCACATTACTCAACAATTGTGAAGTATATCTGATAAGATGTCAGCACATCATATTTTTTTGGCTCGATTGACAGGTCGGTGTTAAGATTTGAGAGCAATCAGAAATATACTGTGAATTTATCTTTCGTTTTGGTTATAAGTAGAACAGTCCTGAGATGGCTATTAAAGCTGGAGAATGAAATCTCAAGCGTGATATAAAAAAAATACTTCCTAGAATGGTGATGGATATATCAAAGGGTCACCGTAGTGGTCATACAATAGCATTGTATATGTCCTTTAAATTTAAAGTCTTAAAAACTGCATTGATTTTTGTGTCCACAAATGCAGTCTTTATTGCTAATCAGTTACTAAATAATCAAAAACCCTAAATATGAATACTACAGTGATCCTAAATGTTATCCAACATCCATGTAAGGTAGAGTTAATATAATAAGGAAAGACATAGAGCCTCATTCAATTGAGGCATCAGAAGATCCGGGGTTCGAAAATGGAGCCAGTAAGTTATTTTGCTATTCAATTGGCGTCTTTTTGCAGACACAGATCAGGTTGCAGGCTCCAGCCTCCGATTCATTCCGATGGTTACCATTGCATGTTAATGCCCCTCCAAGGCTTTGATCTTTCATGGCCTCAAGAGTTCTGATCGCTAAAATCGCAAATCGCTATTCAATTGCTTTGATTCCCTTTCGCTAACCACCCCGCCAAGGCCGCAAATGGCAAAAGTCAGTCCACAAGTTAGGGGTTCAAAGGAGGACTCGCAAAGGGCTTAAAGACATGTCAGGAGCACTTAAAAAGCAAATATTAAATCAATACTGTACTTTTAGTAAAAGGGCAAGTGATGTTAGGTCTTAGAATTAATAGCACAACATTCTTAAGCTCGCAAATTGGCATTAAAAAATACTTTATTTAATGTTTAATTTATGTGTTATATCGATCTCGTCAATCAATGTGTTAATACATATAATGGAATTGCATGTAATAGAATGTAATATTTACGGTTTTATCAATATTGCAGTATTTCAGGAATGTGGGTCCGATCGTAACTCGTAATTGAAGCCAGTAGGACTTTGAAATCAAAACTCAATTTTTCATTACTGTAATGATGACGATCTCTGTTTCCATTGGCTGTTTATCAGGAGTTACAGCTTTCATGTTCAAGCTTGCAAATGCTACATACAATGGCATGGTTTCCGAATCAGACCATAACTTGCGGTCCTGCCGAATTGAATAGCACCGTAACTCGGGCCTCCTGCAGGCCGCCAGGAGGCCCATAGACATACGGCCTATATCACCTAACTTGCGGCCTCCGAATTGAATGAGGCTCATAATGTTTTGGGTATACATTAGGCTTTACCAATTGCAAATGGGAGCAGAATTTGGGCATTTTTAAAAACATATAATAATTGGAAATAGACAGAAATTAAAATCTTTCAATACTGCTCAGGACAATGAGACCTAAAAAGTGAATTTAATGAAGGACAGTCTTATGGCACAAATTGGGTGAAACAGCTGAGCTCCCTTGCGTTTCCCCTGAAAAAAAATCCTGTGTATATATTTTGACAAAAAAATACACAGATAGATAGATAGATAGATGGAGATAGAGTGGATAGCTTATGTTTATCCTTTAGTAATGAAATCAGTATAAACTCTCTTTGCAGTGTGTTCACTTTTACCAGCAAGAAAATATCATTTTTGAGAAAAATAAATAAAATTTAAAGATGTAATTTTATAATAAAAAAGTAACATTCACTCATAGTCTTCAGCAAACATTTGGCAGTCAAGTGAATGCACTAAAGAAAAAGAAACATTTCAGTATTAACATTTCAAAATCATTTTTTTTATACTAAAAATAACGTTTACTCACAGCAAACATTTATACATTATTAAATATTTGGTTGCCTACCGGTTTGCAAATCTTTTTTTATCATATAGAGAAAATCATCCAATACATGTTTGTAACGTACAGGACAGAACGGAGAGGGCTCAAACCATAACATTTTCAAATATATCAAAACGTTTTCTAAAGTTCAAGAGGCAAATATATTCCTTGAGGGCTTGGGGACCTTTTCTTGTTTTTGGGACTCTGTACAAGGCTCCTTGAAGATTTATCTTTGGTTCCTATGGCTGGAGACCTAGAATACTTGTCTAAATCTTTGCTGACATATCCTCCCCAGCATTTCTTCCTGGGGATGCAGCTGCCAAAGGGGTCTAAAGATGCAGGGCTTGTACGACAACTTCTAGGCTCCAGAAAATGATGTTAAAGGTGTGTAAAACAAAATCTTGCTGCAAAAATAAAAAACAAAATCAGTGCCAGTTTCCGGTGTCATGATGTCAGGACCAGGGGGTCAATGACACCTTCTCCTCTTTATCATTAAGTACCTTAGGAATACTTCTGCCACTGACATGTGCAATTGCTTTAAGATACACATAAAGTGTACCATAACATGAATGCTGGCACAAAAATATGAGGGCTCCCCTTTAAGGCCTCAAGGTTCCAAGCTAACTTAGCCCAAGTCATCATGTCAAGTGTATAGCTTCATCTCTTCCCCTCTTGCCAGCACTATAGAAGGGTACAAGAATGGTACAACACTTGATGTTAGCCAAAAGTCCAAGATGAGATGAGAAAGTGTGAATACCATATTCAAACCTGGAAGAATGTGAATATATATAATCTCATTAAATGCATACTTCATTTAACAACTTGTTGAGTGTTGATATTTTTCACTTCTATGGTTTTGAGAGAATATGTAAATGTTCAACTGTATCTGCGTTTATAAGAATTCTGACATATCCATCTTAAGTTACAATATAATTAATTTTGCAACTGGAGCAACCTGGTTACAACCAGGAATGCCATTGCAGCTTTCTTTTTCCTGTACCCTCTACCTGTGATCCAGTCCTGATTCTACCACTCTAACCACTATATGCCTGCTGATAAGTCTGAAGTTCTGAAACCTAACTTTAATTACCCTTCCTCATTTTATAACCCTCAATATTCAACTTCTACTGACCATGACATAATTACATCAGTGGACTCCTCTTCAGTACACACAAGTATGTAAATGGTGATACCAGCTGGTATATTCTATGCTAGTTCCCATTTTTTAGTTGTGCATTTATTAAACTTTTTATTACAAATTTATGTTCCCATCTTTTCAATTTCCATTAGATTACAGAGCTCTGACATATTATTAAATTGAAAATGTATTTGGCATGTCATGTACTTACACAGTAGCAAGCTTTGTGAAAGTCTTTTCATTGCTGCTCTCTTTTCACCATAATTCCTTTCTGCATTTCTCCAAAAACAAATGTCTTACATAATGTTCCGCAATTTACACTTTCATTTGGCTTTTATTGAGGCATTTTATAGTTGCCCGTGGAGTGCATAGCTAAGGAAACAATAAAGTATTTCAATCTGATATGTAATTATTGGCTCTGTGTGTGCCTGCACGTGGACTCTGCATTACTTGAAATCAGCACATAGAGAAGGGATAAATAAAGCCATGAATTGAAGCTTTCTGCTGATGAATGTGTTCCTCTGCATGCCTGGCTTAGCTTTATATTGATTAAACAGCATAAGAAAGCAGCAACAACCTTCCTGAGACATTTATTAAACAGCATTTTAATGTTCTTGGAATATTTTTTTTTATATACAAAAATATATAGGAACATAAAACTCTGGTTACATACTGTCACGACCCTGGGGAGGGGGGTCCCCTTTAACCTCAAAACCTTCTGCCTTCTGATACAGGAATATACCCCTGGATTATAAGGATTTGGGTTTCTCTATACCCAGCATGCAGATCTGGACCCCCATCAGGAAATCAGGAACAAAAATCAATCCTACCCACAGATCTAATCTGCTTCCCACCTCCTTTATTTTTAGGACCCAGCAGAGATTTAGGATACCAAGGGTTAATAGCTTATTAAAAATAATTAACGGCTTTCATTTCTCCTTGTTCTAGGATAGACCATTCCTTCAAGAATAAAAATACATTTTGCTTACATGTCCTTAGACAAAGTGTGAAGATCCCAGATAGGTGCGCTATTCAGCTCCAACACTTCCTGCCTTTGCGCTACAGGAATCCCCCTAGAAATCTTCTCCGAAGGAATGGGCCTCTCTGTGACCAGCAGTCACATCAGGATCAATAGCATATCAGGAACACAGGCTCATCATAGCAAAGTGATTTCTAGCATAGCAAAATAATAAACACCTTCCCTCATAAAGAAATGACACCATTCCCTATGTATTTCAGAAAGCATGTTTAATATGGATTTTGTCAGAGCATTTCAAAAGTGGGACTCCACAAAAGGATTTCTCTACAGTTACATCATGGTGGGCCGAACACATTCAAATACCCCGCCCAGATTAGCATCACCCAATAATATCCGTGCCTCCTGGGGTATGTGGGTGACTGCCAGATTAGGGGCCAATCAGGGGACAGGAAAACTATGGGCTTGGCTTGGGGGGGGGGGTGGATCACTGGGCTGCACCTAAAGCGAATCAGAGCTGCAAACAGAACAAAGAGCCTGTAATTACCCCAACGTCCTGCAGTGACATCTTGTGGACAACAATTGGAATTAAGTGTCCTTTTGCCAGAGAAACAGCTCTATATGACACGAACTGGTATATTTTATACAACTATCCTTTAAAACATGACAGTATATTAGTTAAGGGAAAACCGATCTTCGCACACAGTAACAAACTTTATTCTTCTTCACACACATATTTAATCAGCACATTAACCAACCAAAATTAGCCCCTTCCTTGGGTAAACAGAAGCTGTTCAATCCGAATTTTGACTGCCCAAGGGATTTTGGTTGACAGGCTTGTGCCCGTCCTGCTTTTCCCACCCCTGCCTTTAGGTGCATCAGAGTCAGATGAGGTTATCTGACCAACCTTCTCAGGCTTTACAACACTATGGGGGGCAATTAACTAGCTTGACTAAGACACCCTATTGAATTGCAAGCCTGTAATAACATGGAACCTGACATTTTGGCTGCGGGTTACCAATATTTTTTATTTCTAACAAGTTTGTCATCATGACATTAGTAAAACATACCGGTTACATGTAACCTGTAATGGGAGAGCAAATAAGTTGGCTAATTGAATAGGGTCCTTAGTGTAAATAGACTAGGCTTTTATCCTTCATGGAGGTTTTCAGGGCCTGAAGGGGCTACCATTCCTGAAGCTAGATGGCAGTTCAGGAAAATCCAATACATCATAATAACATAGGGGCTCATTCTATTAGCGGCCGCAGCCGTTGCGGGGCCGCAAGGACCGGCCGCAAGCTATTCGGCTATTCTATTCCCTTACGGCCGGAGGCTCCGGCAGGCTTGCGGCCGGTGCCTTGCTATCTCTTGCGGCCGCTCGCGCCAGAGGAAAGCCTTTGATCTAAAACGGCCGCAAGAGTTTTGCAATTCAATTCCTCCGGGAAACCTCTCTGCAAGGCTAAAAGCGAGCCGCAGCTTACTTGCAGGAAAGAGGTCTCGCTAGCACCAATTAAGCACATAAAATAGCTCAAATAAAGCCATCCTGCACTTTGCGAAGACTATAAAGGGATTTTAGGTGTTAGAAAAAATAGCACATAATTATCCTGTACTCAAATCCGTAAAATATTTTATTTTTAATATCCGTAAAATATCCATGTAAAAAGTCCAGAGTGCTTGGAGCGCCTCAGACACACCCACGCCGCAGCCGGAAAATAAACAGTTAAACAGTTAATTTGAACTCGGGTTTGGGCAGATGTGCAAGCTTGAGAGTGGGTTCCTTTTAATCCTCATGTCCCCCAATATGATCCCTAGCATTTACAGAGCTGTACAGTGCAGGCTTGAATTTATTTTTGAGTTTTTATATTTCTGAGATTACGGCCGGTTCCAAGATATGCGGCCGGCCGTAAAAGGAGATCCTTGCGGGGCCGTATAATAGAATCGCGAGTTAACAGAACCCCCGCAAGGAATCGCAGCCTTACGGCCGATTTACGGCCGCTAATAGAATGAGGCCCATACTGTATAACCTATTTTTGTCCTCTGTCAGCAACAGCAGCGAATATCATACCATATTTCAAGAGGGTGGTGTAAGCACATATACAGAGCAATACATTCCTGGTGACCTGGCTTACTGGCCTTCTCTGATAAGACTTAAACAACACAGGAGATTAAATAATGATGGTCCTGCTTATCCTTAGGCAACAGTGGATGTCTGAGAGGGGTCTTATGTAGTAAATGTTGCCATGGCATGATATTAGCAATATGGCATACTAAATACATAAATGGAAAATGGATTTCTCCCCCATCACAAATTCTTGTTTCTAAAGAGCAACAATGCATTCATATTAGCATTATAATAACATTGCTGCTGTACAGTGAATTGTGAAGAGTGCAGTAATCACTACTTCTAACAATAAATCCATACAAAAAGTACTACTAAACTATTATATTCTATATCCAGCCCCTAGAAGTAACTGCCTTTTCTATGTAACAACAATTACATATAGAAATACTATGCCACTGCACTAGATCGGTTTGTAATACTTGAAGAGACTTGATATAATAGTGTCATATCCTAGAACATATTCTGAGCACAACATAAATGATTTAAACATTACAAAACAATCCACTGTTAGGCCCAAATACTCATGGAAATGGCCCAAATACTCATGGAAATGGGTTTTTGGGGGTCCAGGGTATATAACCAGGTCCTGAGACTGGTCCTGAGACTGTACAAAATGCCATAGTCCTTTTGGTTAAGTCCTTGCCTTTGTAAAGCCCTGTGAAGTTGGTGGTCCCATGGGCTAGTAGCCACAATGGCCTTGTGGTCATCCAAAAAGAGTCTATGAGTCCAGGATATCATGAGTTGGGCCAAGCAGTGCCTAATCTCTACGGCCAGAGTCCCGCATTCATTTCTACACAAAGATTTGGTTTCCCACCCTGGCCCCAAAAAGAGAGTTGTGACACATACATCGCTCAGAAATTATGGTCAGTTCTGTATTGATTTTTTAATAACTACGCATGATAATGGGCAAATTGTTTTAAGAAAGTAAAAATAAATACAATCTTTAAATTTTGCAACTTTTATATCCAATTATTCTTTACTTCATGGCTCCATCTTGCTTCATTACCCGCTACTGCCTGTTACTTTTCATTGTGGGCGTGTAAAAAAAATAGTCTACTTTTAATCCTGCTGAGAACACTGGCAGATGTAACTACCACATTCCCTTATGCTGACAGACAATTCCTGTGTATTCTCAGACTTCAGAAAAGTTATCTGCAGAAGTCACAACAGTGGATTGTATTATTTATCTAACTTTATTTGTAAATATTTTTTTTTATTTTCCTCTAATTAATTTGTTTCTGCTGTTTTTTCAGTATTTTTTTTAATGTAATTTATTTTATTGGGGGTAGTGTTAGGTACCATGAGGGCCCTTACCACTGACTGGCTGCTATGAGAAAATGCAACCCCTGTACTTAGATGTACAATGTCTTCATGAGTTGCAGAGGGGAGGAACCAGTTAGGAATTATTTGTGAGATTTTAGACAGAAAAAAAATGATATATTATGAATTCCTAGTGATAACCAGAAATCTTCCATGTAACTCATAGCCTTATTTAATTAGCTACTTGCAAATGCCTTGAACTCAGAAATAGGGCTTTGGATGTTTGTTTGTTTTTATAAATGTTTATATGCATTCTATTGACTTAAGAATTTATTAGTGCCAATACGTAATATTTGCCAAATATGTAGCAATATTAAGAGTGATTATTAGTGTGTATAAAATTATGAATTGGGCAATTGAATCGGGCCCTCAGTGTTTAAAAACTCCATAGCTCTAGTGGCAGAGTGAAATTTAGTTTAATTTAACTTTTTTTTGTTGCTACTTTTCATTAGTTTTCTTTCACATTCATTTGTTTGATGTTTTTGTGCTATATATTGGATACCCCTATCTAGATGTTTCATTCTCCTATTAGTACAGCCTCCTGGACAGATCTTCTCACACCCTCCGGGTAAACAATAAAGTACAAATGTAAGTTTTAACAGCTACATTTATTTTTCCTTCAAATACTAATTATCAGCCTTATTAAATTACGATTTGGCCAATTGAAAAGGGCTCTATATAAGCACAGAACATATTTTTTTACAGAAGGTTGTAGTTAGTGAATTTTGATCCAAAAGTAAGGTCTTCACTAACTAAAAACTTCTTTAAAAATATATGCTATGTGCTTATATAGAGCCCTATTCAATTGGCCAAATCGCAATTTAATAAGGCTGTAAACTTATTGCCAATCATTTATTAAATAAACAAATGAAATACTGTTGTAAGAAGCACTTTAGTGGTTAAAATAACAGCGGTTCTGATGTCTTTTTCTACAGCATTATTTCCTAAGTACCTTACAGTAAAGATCAATTTTATTAACTTGTAAAAAAACAACACATATAAAATAAAATCTGTTATCTACTGGAATTGCAAGAAAAAGTAATGACTCTCCAGTGCTAATTTCCAGCAGATTTATAAAATGTAAACGGACAATGCAAGACTTTTCATAGGCTTGTAAAAGAAAACAAAGCTGGAAAGTAATTAGAAATTTAATATACCTGAAATAAACTGATTTATTATGTTATCCAAACTAAAGAAGGTCTAATTCCATTTTGAAACTTTTCCTAGGAGACATTAAAAGGATGCACTATAGCAGAGTCATCCTGACACAATTTCTCACACATTTTTTGAATACTATATTGTTTGTGATAGTATATTGTCCTGCTGGGTACCTATCTAATATAGGGTGACCTACTGAACACATGATCAGGACAGGCTCAGGTATCACTAGGTGTCTGTCTAATGTTGAGAAACCTCCTTATTGTAATTTTGATGTCTGATATAGTGTTGGCCTTTCAGTTTAAGTACATATTATTTGAGCCTCAAGTCGGCAATCAACTGGAATTAAGGTACTATATGCTCCAGAGGTGTCATTGGGCTATGTCAGCTGCAGGAGCACAATTCCTGCCACACAAAGTGGGAATCACTTGCTATTTCCCTTGTATTAGATGGATACTCTATTGATAATTCACCTCAAGAGATAAAGATACAGCCTGATGGCCTGGTGCAACGGATATAATGGTGGTTTAGTGAAGAACGTAAAATTCCTTTGGCCAAAGTAGGGGTTGGTCGATGTGGGGAAAGAAGCAGTCTGATGTTCACGTCATATTTGAAGTATTACAATGATAATTCATGGATGTAATCTTGAGATTTTCAAACTGTACCAAGGGAAACAATTCCCACACATTCCATTTTTCTAACTCATGAGTCTTGCATTACATGAGTAGTATCTTAGTGTACACACATTTAAGGTTGGTTAATAGAAAATCAACTAGTTGGTCATGTGCTTATAAAGACTAGGTGCAATATATACAGACATATCATAACTCCAATTTTTTATCACCTAAATATATATTTCCATTAGGACATACTGTGCTTAAATTACACACACCCTATCAATGATTGAAATATAGTGCATATAGCAAACTGTTTGGCCAGAGTCCCTTTGCCATTTATGATATTGTTTGTGCCATCCTGTCCATCCATCAAATGCTATATAATGCCACCAGAGTGACTACATATATTTTTTATCATCTTGTTTCTTCTCTTGCATGTTCTCCTTCTTACTGTCACTATTTCCTATCTCCTCTTTCTCCATAATGCCATCAGCACTGTCATAATGACATTCTACTCTTCACTTTTCAGCATTCTTCCAGAGCCCCAGTTGAAGACTTTGCACCCCCAGTTTGGGCACAACACTGTAAAATAGCCCTTGTTATGCAATTGCAACATACATTTTCCAATTCACTAAATAGCCCCTAGAGTAATCAGTTTTAAGCTTATGGAACCATAACTTTATTCCTGTTCACTCTCATGCATGCTGTCCATAGGTGAGGGATTTCACATTGCCAGCATCTCATGTTGCTCAGACACACAGCATGTCTGCTTGCAGCAGCATAACATTGTTAGCATGCAGCTCCTCTGCTGTGGCCTAAGGTGGCAACACATATGAAAGAGAACACGAAGACAGGAGGCAGTCTCGGAAGTTAATGTCTCAGAAATTTGTTAATATGGAGGCTTCTTTGAAGTGAAATTTAAATTGTATATGACAAATGTATTGAGGAAGATAACCTTTTATTAAAATTGCCTAAAGAGTCTCTTTAAAATAAGCCTATGTTCTTATCCATTTGTGCATATTTAATTATAGTCTATCTTAATGCTTTTTCTAAATATTTTGATAACATTTTGTAAAGTCTTCTTTGAAACTGTCTTGTCTTTATAAATTTCCATGACAGTGTGTAGGAAACTCATTTTATTGTAGATCAGAGGTGAGAAAAGTTTTTCCTTCTTTATTACTTCCTAGATATATGGAATGTTTTATCTGTTTTAACAATGATTCATGCTTAGTGTCTGGCATGCAGCCAAGTTGCATTTAACAGCATGTCTTCAGAGTTAGCATAATTATTTTTGAAAAGTCTTTATATACAAATGATGTCTTTTACAGATGTTTGTACAACACAGCTGTGTTTATCTGCATGCTTTTATTTGCAGTGGTTGAATTAAAGGCACATCTAAATTTCCTGGATTAAGAATGCATCTGATAGAAGAGAATCAGTAGTGTATGCAAACATTTTGTTTGCATGAAAAAAATACCAAAATAAACATTTAAAAACTTACCTTGAAGTTAGCAAAATGTCTTGTATGGTAATTTCTGACAGTTGGAAGTAAACAGCCCCTTCAAACCAAGGCTAAATTAGTATAAAAAAGCATAATCCGTTTTGGCCAATTAGGAGGAAGCACAGACAGCTGAAACATTTGTATCACACTCTGGGTTCCTGTCTGTGCTGTAAAGCAGCCTTGTATATGTAGTGTGGCACCATGTTAGATGGTTCTATGTATTTTTATAAAAGATTCTCTCTTTGATACACATTCACACTTGATTGCCACCTGAAGGTTGTCCATTCCCTGCATCAACTACTGCTGCTGCTGGTGGTGTTTTATTTCCTTCCTCTTTCTGTTTGGCAGAGAAAAGCAGCAACTGAGCATGCTTGTGTCATTAACACACATGAAGCAGCATGGCTGGTCACATCCCAGCAGTTTCCTTTGGGGCTGACATCAGTGCTCTCCTACTGGCTGAGAAAGATACGGTAAGTTAACAATGAGTTAAAATTGGTCTGCAAATGCTCCATGCTGATTGTGGGGTGGGGAGGCAGGTGCCTGCATAGACAACCTTGGGAGCATCAACATAATGATTAGAGAGATATAGCACTAAAGGTAACTGACTGACTAAAATATTTGTTTAAGATTTGAGTATTGTTTCCAACGTTATAAAGAAAGTTGCAACTCTTGGAAGATTGTTACTCTAATTAAAATATTTGTCCAATAAATAAGGCTGTGGTGGAGAGCCAATTCTTGGGGCACTCTTGAGACTGCAGCTACTTATGCCCTTGCCTCACACGTCCACAACAATGTTACACAAGTATTAAACCAATGAACATCTTGAACTGTTGCTGAAAATATGAGTGAATTAAAATTCTGAATTTGTTTTGAATCAATGACTCACATAACCGCTAGTATAAACATCATCTTCACAATGGTATGGAGTGTTTATGAATCTCATTATTGCCACTGTAATATGCCAGCTTCCATAACCTTTAAAGCACCATTTACCTCACTGTAAGTGCTCTCAGTGGTGTGAAAGAGCACAAGATTTTATGTTAAAATAATTTATATTTTAATTACACTGATAACAGCTAAGAAATCTAAAGTTTTAAATGTACAAGTCTATCCTGCCCACTTCCTATTGCATGAGTAATAATAGATTGCTGAGTGTAGCATGGGCTGTGTGAGGCTATGATTGATAACACAGTATCCCCTGGATTCAGGTTATACAGCACTGACCAGTTAACCCATAACTGTCCTGTTTTAGGTGAGTCCAGCATTCCATTCCTGCACAGCTAGATTTGTTAAAAGTTAGTTTTATTTATTTTGATCTCTACACCAGAGCAGCAGATCACTGGTCTGCATTGCTCAAATTTCAGAGAGGCAAGAGAACAGAAACCAGAATTTTCGGCCATAAGAAATGACAAAATGTACTTTCTTTCCCAAACTTGAAATGTAAGCAGTCTTACCATTGACTTGAACGGGACACACACCCCTGCAGCCTGATCAGCTGTGGTAATTCTACAACATGTGGGCAGTCTATTCCACATGGAAATACAGATTTTAATTGATTTGATTTCTCAGTGAAAATGCACATATTATAAAAATTCTAAAATTATTTCAACATGCTTTTAGGAGATCTTTACTGTGTTGTGGTAACAATTCTGCTTAATTTAGTGGTCCTTTAAGGTAGCAAAGAACAGTACCTAAAACTAGTTTATTGTGATTAAAAAATGTTGATCTTTTGTGAGAAAACTTATGCTGTAAATAACTGGTTTTCCCATGATCTCCTCCCACAGTTTGGCGCATATTTCACTTGTTGTTGTTTAGTCGTTCAATCACGTCCAACTCTCAAAGGCGTCAATTCTACGGCGCTCAGACTTCTTTATGGTCCAGCTCTCACATCCATATGTTACCTCTGGGAATACCATAGTTCGAACTATGCAGTTGATAATGTAATATCTTTACTTTTTACTAGTTTGTCCAAGCTTGACATAGCTTTCCTCCCCAGAAGCAAATGTCATTTAATTTCATGACTACAGTCACCATCTGCAGAGATCTTGGATCCAAGGAAAATAAAATCTGTCACTGCCTCCACTTCTTCCCCGTCTATTTGCCAGGAAGTGAGATTGCCGTTTGCCATGATCTTCGTCTTTTTAACGTTGAGCAGAGGGCCAGCTTTTGCACTCTCTTCTTTTACCCTCATCAAAAAGTCCTTTAGTTCCTCCTCACTTTCAGCCATCAGAGTAGTATCATTGTTGATATTCCTTCCAGCAATATTGATTCCGGCTTTGGATTCATCTGGTCCAGCCTTACGCATTATGTACTCTGCATATATGTTGAATAAATAAGGTGACAATATACAACCTTGTCGCACTCCTTTTCCAATCTTGAACCATTCAGTTGTCCCATGTTTGGTTCTGACCGTGGCTTCTTATTCGACATACAGATTCTTTAGGCGGAGGTTGAGATGATCTGGTACTCCCATCTCTTTAAGAACATGCCACATTTTGTTGTGATCCACACAGTCGAAGGCTTTAGAATAGTCTATGAAGCAGAAGAAAATGTTTTTTTAAAACTATCTTGCTTTCTCTATTATCCAGCAGACATTATTATTTCAGTGCAGCAGCCCAATTACTGAATATAATTGGAGAGAAAGAGAGAGAAATCTGCTCCACACTATACCACAGTTTGGAAAAGATTTTCATTTTATTACAAATATAATGAGGCTGGATGGTATATGTGCTTGTTTGGTACTCTTTAGCTGCCCTCATACTTACATGCTGTTTTTTTAAAAGAAAAATCAATAAAACCATTGAGTGAAAAAAATAACTAAGAGCTTTTCCCCATTTCTCTCGTACGGAGCTAGCCAAGTGTGAGCTTTTATAAGGTTTGATAAAATGAGAGGGCAGCGCAGATGTAACATCTTTATTTATAGATAAAGAAACAAAGCCTGGCCTATTAATCTGAACTATGACATTTATCTGCTGTGGGACAATGACAAATAAAGAAGGAATTTCAGTGTGATATATTTGTAACATATTCCATGTATGACATACATCATGTGTCAAAGCAAGAAAAATAATAAAGAATAGCATATTATCTCTAGCTCTCCCTACATTGTATACTGAGGCACGACATTGACAAGTCGGTATTGCAGCCATTATAGATTTATGAAATAAATGTGCCTGTTCAAAAAAACACACATAAAAGAAAAATTACATTGACCTGAAACACTCAACTGCCTCGTTATGAGCCCATTCCATGATAGATGTTTGTGTGTTGTGCTCAGACATTGAAATATAAGTCAATATTTATATAATTTTCTACATTGCAACCTACAGGTCTATTTAATGGGTCATTACCACATCTGAATAAATAAACACACATATTCAATAACTAGTCTTTAACACTGGAATTAGTGCGAACTGCAATATTCTGATATTTAGATTTTTCCGATATTTGTTTTTGAGAAAGCAATAACTATAAAAAAATACCAAATTTTAATAAATGCAGTTGAATAATTAATTTTGATTAAACATAATGATTAAAAATAAAATATTTATTATCTCTCTCCACTCCTCCCTTCTCTCTCCCCCTTGCCTCTCCCCCTCCCTTCTCTCCTCTGTCTCTTTCCCCTCTCCACTTGTCTCCCCACCCCATTTCTCTCTCTCCCCCTCCCGCCTTCTCTCTCCCCATTGTCTCTCTCCCCCTCCCCTTGTCTCCCCTTCTGTCTTCTTTCTCCCCGATTGTCTCTCTCCCCCCTTGTCTCTCTCCTCCTCTTGTTGTCTCTCCACTCTTGCTGCTCTCTCTCCCTCCTCCCCTTGTCTCCTCCCTTCTCTCTCCCCCTTGTCTCTCCCCCTCCCTTCTCTCCCCCTGTCTCTTTCCCCTCTCCACTTGTCTCCCCACCCCATTTCTCTCTCATCCCCTCCCGCCTTCTCTCTCCTCTTCCCCTTCTGCCTTCTTTCTCCCCTATTGTCTCTCTCCCCCCTTGTCTCTCTCCCCCTCTTGTTGTCTCTACACCCTTACTTCTCTCTCTCCCCTCTCCCCTTGTCTCAATCCTTTTCTCTACCCCCTGTCTCTCTCCCCCTCTCCTTGTCTCTCCCCTCCCACTTCTCTCTCCCCTCTTGTCTCCCCCCTTCCCTTGTCTCCCACCTCCTCCCTTCTCTCTCCCCCTTGTCTCTCTCTCCCTCTACTTGTCCTTCCACCCCCACTTCTCTCTCCCCGCTTGTCTCCCCCCTTCTCTTGTCTCCCACCTCCTCCCTACTCTCCCACCCTTGTCTCTTTTCCCCTCCCCTTATCTCCCCACCTCCACTTCTCACTCCCTTCTTATCACTTACCTCTGTGCACTGCCGGATCAGAGGAGAGAGCAGTGAGCCGGGCAGGAGAGGTGAAGATTGCGACCCCCTACCAAGTACCGCCCATGGTGCACCACCCCCCTTGTCCCCCCTCCCCACTTGCTACGCAACTGGAGAGGAGACTTTGCATGAAGGGGAAGCTGCTTTCTACACAATGGAATTTATTAGGTATAATGGAAAGCTTGAAATAGCAACAGAAAAAATAAACTAAGTAAATAAAATGGAATTCACTAGTAAAAAATAATTGTACATAAAACTGAAATACCGGTAGTTAAAAGTTACTGTCTTTTATTTTCTGAAAATATTTTGTTTAAATCTTCAAAAGACCAAATAGAACAAAATGTAATAATTAAATAGAGTAATAGTGCTGCTGATACAATTTCCACGCAGTTTTCTTGAAAGAGCTTTCACAAACAAAATAAATTTACCTAGGAAGTTCCCTTTCTAGGTACTAAACCAGATGAGGAAATAAACTAAATGGGTGCCACACAATTTAATCATTGCATAATATAATTAATAAATAAAAAAAATGTTTTCAAGTGCTTCAAAACCATATACTACAAATATGGGACTGTGTTAGTACTTTAAATAATTTACTGGTCATTGGCAGTCATATTAGATAATTATTTGATATTTTATTTTACTGACTAATAGTGATATCAGCCTCTGCCCATAACATGTGTATCTTCATCCATCAAAACCTCATGCTTACTTCCAGGGCTCCTCCGCGTGGAGTTCTCTCCTTCGCTCTGTCAGACTCTCTCGCGCTCTTCAAATGCTCTCTGAAAACCGCTGTATTTAGAGGCGCCGAACAACTTGTTCCCTATTGCCATCTTATCATAGTGAACACCTGACAATGATCCTGCCTAAACACTGGACCACCATAACAAGAAATCCACTCCCCCTTTGTCTCTAAGAACCTTAAACCGCTTAGATTGTGCGACACAACCAAAATTCTAATACACTCTCTTATCATATTTCGATTTGACTACTGCAACTCGCTCCTTGCTGGCCTCCCCATCCCCCGTCTATCATCACTTCAGCCCATAATGAATATCTCCTCTAGACTCATCCACCATACTTAACGCTCTATATCTGCAGCTCCTCTCTGTCAGTCTCTCCGCTGGCTTCCCACAGCCTCCAGAAAACAATTTAAAATCTTGACCCAACGTATAAAGCCGTTAATAATAATGCACCCACTTAAATCACTGCTTGTCTCTAAATACTCTACCCACCACCCTTTTTGCTCTGCTAATGACCTTCTTCTTTCCTCCTCTCATTCCAGCCTTCAGAACTACTCATGCTGCCCCTATTTTTGGAAGCCCCACTAGACTATCCTCCTGCCTCAAACCCTTCAAAACCTCACTAGAAATGCATATATTTAAAGAAGCACATCATCTTCCTCATCTTCAGCCTTAATTTCCATAATATATTGTACCTCACCATTTTGTACCTCATCCATACCCTCTAGGCTGTAAGTTTACGAGTTTTCAACCTTATTGGGTGTTTCAGAGAAATCACTTTATATGCTTGATTTTAGTCTCAATAACATAAGGGGTTAAGTTCAAGGCAAAAGGCACTAGCGATATTAACACATTGCAAATGATGGAGGGCCCTGTCTTTGAGCTTCGAATCCAACATACATAGTGCTTTCCCTAAAGCACCACGCACAATTGAAAACTTGCAAACTTACAATAAAAAGTCTGGGGGAAGAGAATTGCCTCCATTCTGTTTTTCAAAACATACAATTTAGGAGCCTCTTTGACTGAACAAGGTAAAGCTCAGGATCCTGGAGAGATTGTAAGTTTGCGAGTTTTCAATTGTGTGTCAGTGTCTTGGAAACAAGCACTATGTACATTTGATTATATGCTCAAAAACAGGGCCCTCCATTCTTTAAGGTGTTAAGTTTGTTTTTTGCCATGTACTAACCACCTGTACAGCGCTACGGAATATGTTGGCGCGATATAATTAAAGATAATAATAATAATGTTTAATAGATTTGCCCCTGCAGATCTCAGACCCCATTTGGAGAATAAGGAATGAGGATCTCCTTCAGGTAGCTGAGGCCTTTATCATGTAGCGTTTTGTATGTCAGCAGCCTCAGCATGTATTTCACAGTGGGCCAGAGTAAGATATGGGGGACAGGTGTTACATGGCAAGAACCAGGCTAATTTGCTAATAACCTTGCGGCAGCATTCAATACCAAATGTAAGTGATGTAGCTACAATCAAGATCAACCCCCGGGTTACGCACATTTTCAAATTTACGCAGCTGAAAGTTCCCAAGCTAAAGGCCCAGGTGAGCTAATGGCAGCCATCTTGATAAACACTCAATGCATCAAAAAAAATAAACTTATCTTCTAGACCATGGGATATTAATCCTCTCTGAGGTCAGTATCTACTCATCCGCAAAGAAGAATATCTTAAATGAAGATGCTAAAATTGCGAACCTCCTAAAATAATGGTCAGACCAGACGTCAGGGTCTATTGTTACGCATGTAATTCTCAAGCCGTTGTGGAAAACATAGTCGAAGTATATGACTGCTTTTTTGGATTGAATCTTAAATCACCTGCTTGAGGCCAAGGCCATCCATTGTGCAGATGAGATCTTGGCCAAATTGTGACAGATTATCATCGACCCAGGTATTGAAGTCTCCCAAGGTAAGACACCTAGGGTGATCAAGATAAATCCCCAAAATCTCTCACAAACTTCTTTCAGTCTCCAGGAGGGCAATAAAATAAAAGGACTCAAGAACTGCAGTACTCCAGAGAGTAATACACTCAAACGAGCTATACCTATAGAGATTGATCTCAAGTCTTGAAGCATATGGTAGTCTTACTCCCTGTCTGCCCTTTCACTAAGCTTCCGAGGGGTGAATGCAGAGGAAGCTGTTATGTGCACAGTGAGAATATGGTAGCTAAAACTGTCAGTGCTTACATCAGACTAACTGGATGCTAACAATTTCAAAGGCACGCCCTCCTGAGAAAGTAGCAGACTGATATTGGAATGCTACAGTAAATAATAAAAGAATACAAAAGTTAAACTGGTTAGGTTGCATTTTTTTATGTTTTGTAAAAACCTTTTGCACATTATGAAGTTTAGGCATTCATAAATACATCTATAAAATGTAGACTACGGTGGTCTTTTAAAGGGATAAGGAATTCATCAATACTGCTCTACATCATCAGACAGAGCACTGAAAACCAAGTGAAAAAAAAATGTAAGTCTTAAACCGATGCATATTTTACTGTTTTATAAGAGTTTTTTCAACCAGTTATTTCTCAAGCAGTTCTGACTAACGGCCCTTTTGAGCTTCGTTTGGCAGGTTCTGCTAGTGCTATAAATCCCAAGCAACCTGAAACCCTTACTGCGAACCAAGGCCACTATTCAACTGAGCAACTGTAAGTTCCTGGAGCCGTAATGTAGCCGGTAAACTAATTTCCTATTCAATTGGCGTCTTTCAGCGAACCACAAACCATTTGCGGGTTACAGGCTGAAAATCCCTGCGGTTGTCAAAATCATAACTCCGTAAATGTTACAATCGCAAATCGCTATTCAATTGCTACAATTCCTCAAGGCCATAAATGTTTTCACACCTGTAAATGGCAAATGTAAAAGAAAATCCTATAAGTGCCAGGTAGATTTACATAAATGATTTTAGTGGTTCCACTAGTGGAAAACCACTTAAATAACAATAGACTCTACTTAGGTTAGTAAAATATATACCATATAGTACTTGCAAGGGGGTTAAACACCTGTTCATAGCACTGTAAATGCAAATAAAAAATCAATACTACACTGTAAATAACGGGGAAGGACATTAGAATTAATGGCACAACAGTCTCAAGCTCCCAAATCTGCAATATAAAAATATTTTTTTACGTTTCATTTCCGTGTTATATCAATCTCGGGAATCAAGGAGTTAATACATATGAGGCCACCCACATGGACTAAAACAGTATCGTCATTCATTTTTATTATTTTGTACATTGCCGGATTGCGAGTCTGATCGCATATCGGACTTCTAAACGTTAATTAATTAACATATAGGCTCCATGTTTTACTGACGTTATGATGACGGTCTCATTTACTATTGGCTGTTTCTAGATCGGTGGTTACAGCCTTGCTTTATTGGTCATGATCATGGCATGAAATGCTACTTGCGGGTGCATGGTTTACGGTTTAGGCTTTTGGCCAGGTAGCTCTGCTGGCTTGATCAATTGAATCGCTCTGTAACTGTTGCAAATTGAATAGGGTCCCAAATATGTAAGTTTATTCCTTTGGGTTCTTTAAAGTTTATAATCTCAAAGTTAAAAATAAAATTAATATATTACTGCAGTGAAGTATATACGCATTTAGAGACTGTAATGTATGGTCTTTCAGGACTTGAGAGAATGTGCCTATAATCTCAATAAATTATTACACATTTTGAGTGCTGGAAAAGCATTTCTGAACAATTATAAAACAATAAAAATATTTTAAATACATTTTTTACACATTTCTACTTGATTTTGATTGTTCTATATGATGGTGCACAACATTTTTAATGACACAGTTGCCTAGAAATAAAATATGGCAAAGACTGAATATCATAAAGGCTTACAGCTAGATCGCAGCAATCCTAATACATAGAACTCACACCAAATCTACATCCAAAGAGCCGCTGGTCTCAGGGGTAAACCACCTGCTTCATCTGCCTGAGGAAATAAATGAAATATAAATGAGCGAGTGATATGTTTTTTCATTTCTTGAGATCATTTTCCATTTATTATTCAATTGCCATCACTCATCTGTAGCCAGGAGCATCGAGCTGTCCTAGTCTGTCATCTTTCCCACTTTCTAGTCTGTGTTCATAATTCAATCTATTCTCCGTGTCATTAGCAAATTAGATCAACTTTGCAGGCGTTCTGTTTTTTTTCATGAGTATTATTAACAGCAGTAATGTATCTGCTTCCAACAGCTTTGATTTTTACTCATTCACTGGCAGAGGGATATTGCGGTAATGGGTATTGATGCAGGACTTTCTTGGATAGAATGGAGGAGTTGGAGAACTCATTAACTTTCACAGTGAAGCACCACTATAGTGAGGTATGAGTCAATCCAACATGAATCCAAGCACCTTGATAAGCACCTTCCGTTGTCTGGATCATGCCAACTGTAACCACTGGATAAGCACCTTAGCTTGCTTGCATTACAAAATTAAAAATAGAAAGGTCTAATTGATTTCGTTTCAGACGTCAAAGCTCACTCTTGCTTCACTTAAAAGATAGACAAAAGCTAGAGGCAATCTCAAAACCAGTAATGGAGCTGTTAGAATAAAATAGTTAACTTTTTGCCAAATATTTGTTAAGAGAATATAATGTAAATATGAGACTGGTTCTTCAGTACTACTATATTTTTCAACTTGTGCATCATTCCCTGATGAACATTTTTTCGAATTTTCCAAAGTCCATTTTGCTTTTAAAAATATTTTTAATAAAAATGTACTTATTTTACTTTTTATTACAATGCCAGATCCATCATGAGTCACCACTCAACAGATGCAAAGAAACAGCTGCAGAGCCCACATTTGTGTAAATACGCCTGCTTGTTTCTTTAGTTACCGATACTATATATCATCTTTTTCTAGTCTCTGAACACATTCTGCCCTGTGGTTCATGCGCCATGATCTGTGTTGGAGGAAAATAATATAATACATTTATTTGGTGGAACCTTTGCCAGGATTCACAATTTTTAGGGCTTCAACAGCTTGTTTATATAGGAAAATCACTGCAACAAAACAACCACATGGCAACCACTGTGAAGCTTAGTGATTTTATTATTTAATAATATTGTCTAAATATATGTTCTAGAAGAAACATCTATACAAGACAAATCGTCAGTGTGAGCCAACATTTCTTCCCTAAAAGAGCTTAGTCATTGGTATCTAGGAGGGAGATCTAGCCAGCCAGGGGCTCTGAAAGACACCCACCTAAAGACACAATACATTTTCCCATTGCTTGTAGGCACTGTTCCTATTCGTTAATTCAAGGTTGTCGGCCCTGGGCGGATTGGTGGAATGGGCACTGCAGAGATCAGTCGGAAAGCCGCTGCACTATGGGAATTGGTCGACAGGCAACACCTGGAAATTTGAAAAATAGAGAAGATGGTTGAAGAATCCCAAACAATCACCAAAAGTGCTATAGCTCTTTTCAGAGACTTTGTACACCCATACATCCAATGGACAGCAGGGTGCCTTCCTAATCCCAGCTGTATTGTCCCTCAACATCCTCCATAATCCATGTATCCTGCACCTTCCTCCTATTGAGAATAGTGTATGTCGCAGGCCCTGTGGGTAATGGCCTAACTACATTTGTTGGTAGCAAGATCTTCCTTCTGTGGGTCTCTGGTGAATACTGGTGAGCTGTCCTGCACTGAGAAGACCTTCTTCAGCCGATAATCGTGGAGTACCCATATAGAATATAGAGCTGGGGGACCTGTGTCGTCACAGACAAGTTGGCAGAGATGGGATTCTCAGCGTGAAAACAGGCTGACAATAAATCAGTACAGAATATGAAACCCTGTCCCAGTTATCACAGTTGCCTGCCACTATCAGAGAGTGATCCAAAGGTGCGGAGCAGCAGATCACTCATGCGAGGCATCGATGGATAAAAGCTTCCCTTATGACAGCGAATTGATTTTCTGGAGGCATAGCTTAAACAGCTGTCAGCAGAAACAGCAGAGGTTCAGTCTAGACTGAAGAGACATCTATGTTCCTGAGCAAAGAGTGGATGGAGCAGAGTGCCAGATCTAGGCTGAGGGAGGTTCGACATCTAAAAACTCCTCCCTGCAGAAAGAGCGACCTTCAAGAAGCAGAGTCATGGGAGCAGTCTCTGGAAGAATGTAATTCATTCGGGATGGTTCAGGCTCCTGGCAGTCACAAGTCCCCTATGTAGTTTTAGGGTCTATCTGGCCATAACACCGACCAAGTAGTGGAAGACCAGTGGATCATAGGCGGCGATTATGTGGGTAGGAGGTCGGGTGTGACCCCTGTCAGAGCTGCTCCCCAATCTTACTTGTGCCATCCTGAAGATGATGGGACCAAGAAGCTGGCATAGCCCTCTGTTGGAACTGCTCCGTCGACTATGGTTTTGTTTATTGGAGGTAGTTGTTGGGGTTTGGGGTACCTTGGACTTAAGAAACCAGATTTGCTAACCTGAGGCGGGCATTATGGGACCAGGAAGCCCTGCGACTTGGAAATGGTGGTCTTTTGGGGACCTGTGGAAGTTTTGTCCCGCTCCAGGACACTGGAAAGGAGAGTATAGAATGTGGAGACATGGTCCATTAGGGCTAAAAATGATTTCCTAAAAAAGCTTAATCACTGGGTTCTCAGTATGGTATCTAGCTGGCCTGGGGACTCTCCTCATGTATTTTCCAATTGACTGTAGACACTGTTCCTATTGATTGCTTTAAAAAAAATGTTGGGGTTGTCTGCCTGCGTGAATTAGTGGAATGGTTGTGGCAATGCTACAGCACTATCCTCTTCCAGTGGGTCTCTGGTGAACATGGAAACAAATATCAAACCTTGTGACACCAAGGACTTAACAAATTCTCATTGTGTCACTATCTTGCCAGTGTGAAATATAGCTATAGTAAAGAATATTTAGATGCCTTTTAACATGTTAATAACTGTAAATCTGCCTTTTTATTTGTCACGACCCACTCTTTGATCAGTCTCACTCAGTAGGTTGTGGAGTTCTTGGAGTATTCCTGTTAGCAGGAATGAACCCTAGAACATAATACAACCACCACCGGTACCTAGGAAGCGGGTTCAGCAATACTACCCATAATGGTTATGAGCAGAGATTCAGGCAGAGTCCATAGTAATAATGCCAGTGATGAGAATTATTATATTCCCTCAGAATAAACCATACAACTTGCTTATGTATGTTTAAACGGACAACGCTGTTGATGAACACACAGCCCATATTAATAGAAATAGTAACATTAACATAGCTGGGAGGTGAACACTTAAAACCATGGGGAGGGGTCAGTCCCAGGTCCATATCAGGATTTTTTTGCGCTTTGGACTCGTAGGGTGTCAATTAGTGCCAGCATGGGCAGAGGAAGCAAGCCTGGATGGCCATCTACACTGGTAGGGACTTGGGGTGAACCCTTTGATGCCATCGCTCAGGGCAGAGGGCATGCCACATACCCATAAGAATCTTCAAGTGTAGGTTAATATTATTAATAATATTAATCATAATCATAATGAGAGCCCCACATAAACTGTTTTATTAAAACCCCAGGCAAAACCCTTCATTTCAAGACTGCACATAACATATATGCTAGTTCACATGGACACAATAACATAATCCTTGGTAAAGCCAAATAGTCCAAGAGATTTCGTTCTTTTGACAAGTTATTACAAACATGGGGAAAATATTGCATAGCACGATAGAATAACATGGCACACATGTAAACCATATCAATGCCATCATGGCTGTCACAGTCCTAATATGCATGTGGCCATGACACCATACTTTAACTAAGAGAAATTACACACTGATATATTTTAGACATTATTAAATATTGCCAGCCCAGGGCCCACGCCATTCCCATAGTCCCAGCTAATCTTAGGGTTCTCCTGGGCATCACATTATTATTATCTTGCTTTTATTCTGGATTTACGTTTATAGTCAGTGACTGGATCTGTGACTACAATTATGAAGAAACATTTACCTTTGTTCTCAACTATAATGACTAAATCTGAATCTACTACATTTCTCAAGACTAACCTTAAATTCGACTTTGGGTCAGTTTCAACATGCTTATCTCCCCCCAACAGTTTTGTATCAGTAATACTAAAAAGCAAAGTGTTCTGCATCCAATTAGCCGCAAACAATACTTGTAAAAAAGCACATAAAGTACTATTCCTTTTACCATAAGCATTATTATCATTTATTTACAAAGAAATATACTCCACATAACATGAGTTAGGGACAGTAGTTTTTCTCTATGTACACTCCATGTACTGGAGTCATATGTAAAAGGTAGAGGCAGCACCCACTATAACAATGTATGTCAATATGTGAAAAGGCAAAGAAACATAATATGTATTCCCTGGAAATATTTACATTCAGAAATTTTCAATAGTAGCTATTTTCATATGCCATACCAATGAGGCAAATAAATCGTAATGTGACCTTGAATTTTGTGATATAAATTAACTTTAAAAAAAAAATGTGACAGGACTGAAAAAATACGCACTTTTTTACGATTTGTAGGCTTGGAAATTATGGGTGCGGCTTATCTTTGCGACCATAAAAAAATATTGCTAATTTGCGGACTTGGGACTGTTGCGCAATTAATTCTAATGTCATTCATCGCTTTGCCCGTATTTTAAAGTGCAGTATTGATTTTCTTTTTGCATTTATGGTGCTACATTTAACCCACTTGCGGGTCCTATTTGGGACCTGTAGGATTTTCTTTTACATTTACCGTTTACTAGTGTGAGTTCTAGCGATTTGCGATTTTAACAATTGTTATGTTTTTCGAACTTCAATTTTCGCCCTGTAACCCACAAAAGAAGTCACCATAGATACTAAATAGAAAGCCTGTTTCTTGCGTTATGGCTGATCACTCAGAGAGAAAAGCATCATCAAGCCTAGGAATAAGGCGTAGTTATGATGCAAGTTTCAAACTTGCAGTTATTAATTATGCTAAAACCACAGGCAACAGAGAGGCTGGAAAAAAATATGGAATCTAATCAAATTTAATCTAATGTGCGACGTTGGGTTTCTTCATAGCAGAAATTGAAAAATGCAGTTTCACCAAGAAAATCTTTCAGGGGACCAAAACATGGCAAATATCCAAAAATTGAAACTAGGGTTTTTTCCTATGTGCAAGATATGAGAAAAGATGAGATGACTATTTCACGAGAATTAATTCAACTAAAGGCATTGGAAATAGAAAGAACCTTAAAAATGCAGAAGAGGGAATTCCATGCTAGTATTGGTTGGTGCCATCGGTTTATACAGAGAAATGGTCTTGCTCTTCGACAAAGCACTTCATTAGCACAGAAACTGCCAGCAGATTTTGAGGAGAAACTGACTAATTTCCAGTGGTACGTCATCCAATTGCGACAGCGTCACTCATATCCATTACACCAGATCGCCAATGCTTACGAGACGCACGTATTTTTCGACATGCCAAGCAATACGACAGTAGACCAGAAAGGGCTGAAAAGTATCCCATTGAAAACAACCGGCAATGAAAAACTTAGAGTAATGGTGATGTTAGCTGTTACTTCTGACGGAGGAAAGTTAGCCCCCTAAGTTATTCTGAAGCAAAAAACTTTGCCCAAAGAAAACATTCCTGAGGGTTTAGTGATTCATTGCCAGGAAAAAGGCTGGATGACGACGGAATTGATGGTTGACTGGCTGTCTGTAATTTGGAATTGCGGACCTGGAGCACTGCTCACTTAGAGCAACAATGTTAGTTTTAGATGCTTTTAAGGGTCATCTTACTCCTGAAGTGAAGAATAAACTTGCTGCACAGAAGACAGACCTCGTTTTCATACCTGATGGCATGACTTCAAAGCTACAAGTGCTCGATGTCATTGTGAACAAGCCGTTCAAAGACAACCTCCAAAAAAAAGTATTCAGATTGGCTTTGAGAAGGGGATTATGCTCTCACACCGTCTGGTAAGATTAAGAAGCCGTCAGTTACACTTCTGTGCCAATGGATTATCACTTCATGGTCAAGAATATCATCAAAGTCCATCATCAAGGGGTTAAAAAAATGTCAAATGCACTGGAAGGTAGCGAGGACAACTTACTATGGGAGGAAAGTGAACAAAACAGTGAGAGTGATGAAGTGAATACTGGTAGCGAAGTCAGTAGTGACAACAGTGATGACAGTGAATAGGCCAATTACAGTAAAATGTGTTACCTGACAGCACTGTGTCGGTATAAACACTATCTTAAAAAAAGTTTCTTTGTCACCTTACCTTGCTTGTTAACTTATGTTTGATTTTACCTTATCTTAATCTTGATGTTAATATTGATAACCTGCCTAAGGAGGTATAATGTTTTCCAAATACAAGATATATCATATATGGTAAAATGAAATCATTATTTTATTCCCTGAATCTAATTGACTTTTGTATATTTTTTTTGTAATCTCTCGGATTTTAAGGGTGCGGCTTATATTTGGATATTATCTTTTTTTTTTTTTTTTTTGAATTTCACAGGTGCGGCTTATATTCAGGCCAATACGGTAATGTTGAATGTACATGAGTTTCTCTCAGGAAATATTTATCAGAATTTCAGTTTCTTGTCATTCTGTAAAACCCACAAAAAGGAATAATGCACATGCAATTTTAAAGTGGAGATATTCACACCTGACATATTTTTAAGAAATCTTCAACTTTGACAAATTCTAAATAATAAATTAGATTGGTTGTGGGAGGTGAAGTTACAGTGCCCTCCAGCTTGATCTTGCACTGAAAATATGAGAGAAATCTAACATTTCAGTGAGATAAAATTATTTAAAGAAAAATATGCGCCACAAGTATTGGCACCCCTAGAAATTCTTATGAATAAAATCTATTTGAGATATATTCCTATTCACATTTTACATTCTTTTTTGTCTTTGACAACTTTTAAGTGGTCATCTAAAACTTTCTATTTTACTAGTGTATAAATATAAGATTACATGAATGCCAAACAAGTCCTCCATCAACATGGGGAAATAAATCAAATAATACACAAATAAAATTAGAAAAAGTTTGTTGATGTTCATAAGACAATGCTATGAAAATATAATCTCACCTGAAAATACCCATTTCCGAGGTTCTATGGTCAGATGAGACAAAAACAGAACTTTCAGGCAACAACACCATAGATTGTTTTGGCATAAAAAGTCAAGGTCATGCAGAAAATAACTATGTTAATTATTGTGGTGGATCTGTGATGTTGTGGAGCTATTTTCTTCCAAAGACGCTGTGAATCTTTCTAGGATAAATGGTATTGTGAACTCTGTCAAACACCAGGAGATTTTAGATCAAAATCTAGGACAATGGTCTAAAGAATACCTCCAGATTTACACAAAAATGGTTTATTGACCAAATAATCAAGCTTCTACAGTCGCCATCTCAGTCCCTTGACCTAAACACCATGGAAAATGTGTGGGGTGAGCGGGAGAGTAGAGTCCATAATGGAAGATAAAGGACTGGAGAGACTTTTTTATGGAGGAATGTTCTCAGATTCCTTTGCATGTGTCCTAACCTAACTCATACAAAATTATATTTTTTACAAGGATTTTTTTTTCTTTCAATAATTTTACCTCATTGGAAGGATAGATTTCTCTCATAAAATCACTGTTAGATCAAGATATTTGCATAGCCTTTTGACCATGCTGTAGGGTATAGTATACAGTATACACATATATATATATGTATATATACCGTATTGTCCCGAATATAAGCCGCAAGTTAAGGGGGTGGCTTATATTCGCGACCGTAAAAAAATCATTGCCGATTTCCGAAATTTGGTTGTTACGTGTGCGGCTTCTATTCGCGAATGCAAAACTTTACGGGTGCAGCTTATATGTGGGTGCGGCTTATTTTCGGACCAATACGGTATATATATATATATATATATATATATATATCACATATATAGTTTTCAGCAGTGCCTGCCGCAACTGCAGCCCTCGCAACGCAGAAGTCGCTCATCACCTATGACCCTGTATGACTTAGGCAGCGAGCGTCGAAGGCGCTTACTGTACTGTTGGAGATGGCACTCATCCCTACGACCCTGCACGACTTATGCATCATCCCTATGACCCGCGGGACTACAGATCAACAGAAAGCTTAATTAGTCTTTTTTACAGTGCAAGCCCCGTAGCAGTTTGAAAGAATTGTGTTAAAAAAATATAGAACGAAACACTTAGCAAAAATCCGGACCCGCACAAAATCCGGACCCCGCTAAAAATCAGGACCCCGCAAAAATACTAATTTAAAGGCCCGAACCGCGCCACTCGAGAAACAAAAAATAAACACAAATATGCCACAATTAACTTCAAAACTCACACACAGTACAGGGAGAAAGTCAGGATGCCTGTGAAGGAGATTGCAAGTTAATTCAAGCCATATTTCGCCTTTTTTCACGAACGAAAATTGCCTAAGCGAGAAAAAAATGGCGGGCGAAAAAAAGACAACGAGGCTACACGACCCCTATACACGCAAAACACCGCCAGGCACATAAGACTTTTACCCAGGAATGTACGAGGTACAAAATACACTATTAAAGAAAGAAAAAAAAATACGATCCGAAAAAAGTTAATGGCCGAACCGCGCACATCCCCCAAAAACCCCAAAAACTAATACAATAAAAAAAACATTAAAAATACATCACACACAGCATGGGGAGGGGCAGCCAGGACGTCTGGGACTGAGGTTGCACGCAAATTTAAGCCGAATTTGGCGAGTGTCAGAACTTGAAAATCGCTGAAGCAGCAAAAAAATGGTGCCCGAAAGAAACTAAAACAGGGCTACATGACCCCTAACCACGCAAAACACCGCCAGGCACATAAGGCGAGTCGTTAACTTGGAGCACTTAGGTGATGAGAACCAAAGGCACTCATCGCCTGCGAGCTGTTAACTCACAGCACTTAGGCGATGAGCGCCGAAAGCTCATTGTCTGCGAGCCTCAAGTAGCGAGGCAAGCCATTAAGGCACTAAAACCCCCAGCACTTGTGCAATGAGCGCCAAAGGTGTTCATTGCCTGCGAGCCTCGCAAAACACTTAGGAAACGCAGGATTGCCTTAGGCTCCAAGCACTTGCCAAACGGGGGACTTAGAAAAAAAAAATTACAAGACGCAGGACTTAGAAAAAATACTGCCAACCGCGTACCACTTTCACCCAGGAACTTATGAGGTGCAAAACACACTGTTACAAAGGACGGCAAATGCTTGCGAACCGCGTAGCACATAGACAAACAACGCTATTTTACAATCCGAACTTGCCACTAACATTACGCATCTAAAGTAGCCCTTTACACAAATCAATAATAATAAAACAGTAACAAGGGAAGTGGCTACTCCTGAGAGCTACTGAGAGTTTAAAATCATTTGTTTACCTTACATTTGTATTACATGTGAATCTGCTTTTACGACACAGATTGTGACTGCAGATAAAAACAATATGCTCATGTAGGCTGACCTTTTTTATTTACATCACATTTTAATTTATTTTTTAAGATCTTTAAAAATTATTTGTTACATGTTTCTAAAGTAAATCATTATTGAAATATAAGCTCTGTGTGGCTACAGCATGTAAATAGTTCCAGCTTGCTAATATGTATATTCAGTAGGCTATTTTATAATATTGTGCTAATTTGTTAGGGCCCTCTCCCAACACCAATCAACATAGGGTGTCTTAGAGAGACATCTTAGAGGTGCTCATTACCATATTAGCATATTGAAGACATACACACACAAGTATAAATATCAAGAAGCATTCACTGTTTTTTTGAGTTGACAGATTCTGTTAATCTTTAAATTAGGCTCATTCATTTTTTTAAATCCTTCATTATAATATTGGAGAACAAAAAAATATATTTTCCAGTGGCATTTGTGAAAAATAGAATAATTATTTTTTTTTACACATTATTTTTACACATTATTCTCTCACCCAAGATTTGTAACTGCCTCATGTATTTATGTTAAAATATTATTGCATAAAAAACACAATTAGTGTTAATCTGACCTGTTCTTGTAGTTTTCTGCCTTGTAGTTTCCCAAAATGTCCTTAGTTTTCAATAATATAATATTCATCAATTTCTTAATCCAGACCCACAATCATTCTTTATTTGATTTTAGCCATACTTATTTTTGGAAACTGATTTCTCAAGCAAAGAACACCAGTACCATTTATATCCATTGCTTTGACAACATTTTTGATTAAGCCGAGTGATTACATCCTGTCAATCTCAAAGCTAAACTTGAATTTTAAATAAAATGATATCAGTAACCAGGTCATTAAGATCAGACTTAGGCCTCCATTCAATTCCAAGCCTGTAATTAGCTTCAAACTGAACATTTGTCTGACGGTTAGAAATGTGTTACATATATATAGATGTTTTGCAATTACATGCTCACAGTCCCAACAAGCAAACCATGAACCCGTAAGTAGCATTTCAGGGTATGATCATGATCAATTAAGTAAGCCCGCAAGTTACAATTTAGACAGATCCAATAGTAAATGAGACCGTCATCATGACATCAGTAAAACATGGAGTTTAAACTACAATCAGTTAGTGTTTAGAAGTCCGATATGCAGTCATACTTGCAATCCACATATGTAAAAATCAATAACAATCAATAAATCAACTGTTCTAGTCCATGTGGGTTCTATGACATGTATTAAATCCTTGATTCCTGGGATCAATATACACGGAAATAAAACATTAAAAAAATATTTTGCATATTTGCAAGCTTGAAACTGTTGTGCAATTAATGCCTTTCGTGGCTTTTCCAGTATTTTAAAGTACAGTAGTGTGTGTTTATTTGCTTTTGCAGTGTTATGAACAGGTGTTTAACCCACTTGCGGGTCCTATCTAGTACTCATAGAATTTTTTCATACATTTGCTATTTACGGGTTTGAAGGCAATTGCGGGCTTGTTAAATTGTTGTAATTGAATATGGATTTTGCGTCTTTATCACTGGTAACATTTACAGGCTTGAAACATCAAAGGAGGAGATAGGACAGAGTTACGTTTTTGACAACAGCAGTTATTTTGTGCCTGTAAATCTCATTTGGAATGTGAGTAGCATAATGTATCCAATTAAATATCAGTAATATTTATGGGCTTCATTACGGGCTCACGTAATTGCGATTTGGACAATTAAATAGGAGCCTTAGTTAGCAAATGAAGATGAAAGGATGGAAGATTATCTTCAAATGTTGGGTCACTGGGTAGTTGGTCTTCTGTGTTTCCCTCCTTGTCATCACCAAAGTCATCTTCATTCAAGCCTCTGTAGGTTTCTATATAGAGAGATCTGTATAGGGAGAGCTGATGGTAAAGTTGTATACTGTACAGTATGTATAAACCTAAACAAAAATAGCAATCTGATGAATGGTCCTTAGGTCATCACATATGTAACAGCAATTAATTGCACTAGTTATTACTCAAGCAAGTTATTTACACCAGTTTTTAAAACAGAAAACACTTTAAAGAAAAATAAATAATTGGGATGTTACCATAATGAAATCTGACACTCAATTGATTGACATTTATAGACTTGTCTATGGCTGTCTAAACTCATGAACATGGGTTAAATTAACAAGCAAGAACAGGCAACCCATAATCCCCTAGTTTCAAGTAGTTCTGATTTAGTATTATTACTTTACAGGCTATTATTAAAATGAGAATATCTATCAGTAAAAAAACCTGGGTGATAGAAAAATTATGATTGCATTTCTGAATTCAGCACACACATATACATAAGGAACAATACGAATTTACATATGACAAAATATTTATTGGCCAGTGAATTATCACTAGTTACATTTAACTACAACTCTTTTTTTGTAGTAGTAGTTGTGCAAATTACCTTTTTTTCCTTTTTTTTTTTTGCATTTTTTTTTTAATGTACTTGCCGTCTAGAACTTTATAAAATCCCTCACTATATATTTTAAGATTTATTCAACTTACCCCTCTTAAATTCTCTCCTCCATGTGATACATATAAAGGACAGTCTTTTCCTACAAGCCTTATCTTTCACAGCATTCACCATTTTAGTCACCCTCCTTTCAATTTTGCAGGAATACCCCGGGTAGAGCTCCACACGCCTTCCTGCATGCAGGAGCGCTATGTGAAACAGAGCTAAATGGACAATTCTATCGCCATAATGCTCAGACAGCAATGACAGAGCTAAGCAGGGATTTAAATGTCCAAACGAGATTTGGCGAGCAAAAAAAACGCGCTATTGAGAGGTTTAGCTGAAAAGAGAACTATAGCGAATCAGCTCTCATCGGGGTAGCGTTAAACGGGGTTTCGATATATTTAACTTTTATATCCTTCTGGAGATACATCTTCTGAATAGAATTCTAGGTGAGGTCCGACCATTGATTAACAGATAGTTGTTCCTCTACTTTTCTTCTGCACAGCTGTATCAAATCAATCTATTTAGCTCTGTTTCACATAGCGCTCCTGCTTGCAGGAAGGCATGCAGAGCTCAATATGGGATACTTCCTGTTTGTTTAAGGACTCTGTTTAATCATGCCCTTCCCCCATCTGCCTACTCCTCCTCCAACACCCCCTTTGTGTTCCTTTGATAAAGCCTTTGCTCATTAACTTTGCTCACTCACTCAGTTTTACTTTCTTAACTAGGATCTATAGCAGTCAAATCATCTGACTTTCCCATTTGCAGGTTATATTATCGGACCACTAGGGACAGATAGCATATTGCATACTAAAGCCATTCACCTCAAACTATTGTTAGACCCCTTCCCTCTGGCATTTAATTAAAAAAAAACCTTCTAACTTTGCACTCCTTCCCACCCTAGCCAGCTTTTCTACCTTCCTTGCTATTCCTTATCTGCTCTTCCCCAGGTTTCTGCCTCTCCCATTCCCTTTAGATTGTAGTAGCAAGTTTTTAATCTTGTAGGGTGCTTTGGATAAAAAACACTTCCTGCAAAGATTTTAAGCTCAAAACAGGGCCACCCATCTTCTACAGTCTGTTATTATTGTATTTTTCCTTGTTCTTATCAACTGTACAGCCCTACAGAATATGTTGGTGCGTTACAAATAAAAGATAATAATAATAAAAATCTACATATTGCTGATTTTTGCCTTGAGATTTTCTACCCTGATAGCCTACATACAGCAGTTGAGTTGCTTTGGTGAAAATGATTAGTGTCTATATTATTGGTGGGCAAGTCGGCTCCATGAGGGCCACCAACAGTCTCTGCTTAAGTATTCAGGTTCTCCCCAGCCCACCTGAGTTTAATTCATTTGGATTGATTCACTTCTGTTTAAGTAGAGAAATATTGCATTACTGGACCGTTGGAGTCCCTTGTAGGGCCAAGTTGCACACCACTGACATATAAACTAATAATTTTTGCTACAGTACCCTCATTAAATGACTTCTGTAATTTGAGAACTAGTTCAAATGTAACAAACTAACACTATTGATTCTAAGTGCCATGGGGATTTCATCTAGGACTGCAAGACTGTCTGTAGCTTGAGGGGGTTATCCTACCTGGGCTTACTCTTCTATTTACTTCTACTGTCAAATGGCTTTTTAAAATTTCAATCTCTCAACCGAACCAGAGATCGTATCTGAATCCTCTTTTCTTCCCAAATTTCTTGGATCTGTTAGGATCGAAATGCAAAGGGGCTTGAAAATTCAATATAATAAATAGAAATCTTAGAAATATCATAAGTAGAAGTCTTTATTTATTTTAAACTATGCAAAAATATTTTGTACATTATCAAGACAAGTTCTTCATAAAAGTATACTATAAATATGTCACTTCAATGGTCCTTTAATTCTGCCTTTGTTTTTTTATCAAATTGTGATAATTAATTTATGGATCAGTAATAGTTCCGGCTCATGCCTCCTCCAGTAAATATTCATAACAATCCCTAGCTTTGTCAAAGCTAAGCAAACGTGACTCCCCTGATGGTACGGACTGGGGATGCATGTGTTATGTGTGGCAGAACATTTCAGTCAGTGGGTGTGCTTGGCTGAAATCAACTTGCAGATGGTACTTCATCACATGTCACATTTTGCATTTGCAGTGCCAATTTAATTTACATATAGAGTGTACAGAGTAAGTAAAATACAAGAATCATAAATGCATTTGGTAAAAACTTACACTGCAATGGCTACTACTGCTGAGTATGGACACGGGCCATGGAAAGCTAATTTTCTGCATCTAAAAGTACATTGGGAAATGTTATTTCTTTCTTTTTAAAAATGCATAATTCTGGCTGAAGAAAAAAAAAATTCAAAACTTGCATTTACCAAGATTATGAATATATAACTGCTTTGGGTGCTTGTGTCTGTCAGACAATTATCGAGCACAGCTGATTGGCTGACAGAGACATGTTCATGATCCAATTTTGAAATAAGTTTAAATAACTATTGCTATTTTTTATTGTCAAGTATATTTTAAGATGTGTAGTTTCTGGGCTTTTGTACATATGTGTTACAAATTGTAACTGATATGTCCGCTTAAGTCTGTATCACCTCATTTAGAATAACTATGATAAATAAAAGCATTAATAGGAATAAACAATGTATATTTTAATAATTACATGTTTAGTATTTATGTATTCTAGATTTTGTCTTCTGCAGGGCCACTGGCAGCAGGGAGAGAGAGTACATTTGCGAGTGACCTACCCTGGACGCCTGCTAGTGGGCATTTATTTTATGCGCTGAGATGCCTGTCAGGCACCTAATGCCATCTATCTGGCTCTTAAGTGTTAGATATGTTGTCCACACATATATATAGGAAAAATGTGCGTGCTTGGGGTTGGAGGAATTGGCTATCATATCTGTCATATTTGATTTCTGCCCCAAGATATGGCGGCCCTGGTCTTCTGCGAACCTATTCAATGTATCATTGAGTTGTAAATGTCCAGTTTTGATCCTGTGAAAATGTCATGCATCATAACACAATTTGCGATAACTGAAGTGTAGTAAGAAGAACGTCCAACTCTCTTCTTTAGTCAGTTTGTAGTTCCTTAATCATGGGAATTGTTAGCTTAATTCATTGAAATAAACCATATATCTTAAACTGCACTATTACATATAGTTACATAGTTACATAGGCCCTCATTCCATTGAGATTTGGCCAATTGAATAGGGCTCTAAATAAGCACATAGCATATTTTTTTAAGAAGTTTTTAGTTAGTGAAAACCTTGCTTTTGGATCGCTGCTTACTAAGTAAAAACGTATTTAAAAAAAATATGTTATGTTCTTATTTAGAGACCTATTCAATTGGCCAAATTGCAATTGAATGAGGGCCATAGTATTTAAGGTTGAAAAAAGACTTAAGTCCATTAAGTTCAACCGTTTTAGATCTCCTCTGATCTGTAAGCAAACAGAAAAAAAAACAAGAGAAACTTTGCCAATTATCTAAAAAGGGAAAAAAGGGAATTCCTTCCTGACCCCAGATACTGGCGATCAGACTACTCCCTGTATCAATACTCCCCCCTCGCTAACCACTCCGTCAAGCCAGCAAATGGCAAATATCTAACCACAAGTTAATGGTACCAAGGAGGTCTGGTAAAGTGCTTAATGATAAATCATAGCACTTTAAAAGCAAATAAAAAGCAATACTTTACTTTTATTAAGAGTGAAAGTGATGTTAGGTCTTAGAATTAACAGCACAACATTCTCCAATAGTTTATTTCATGTTCAAGTTATATTGAACATGGCAATCAATGTGAAGTCCTACGGGCTTCAACATCCAAGCCCGTAGGATTTTGAAATCCAACCTTAATTTTTCAAAGTCCTATGGCACAGGACTTCAAAAAATGGAGGTTTGATTTCAAAGTCCTACGGCCTTCACTTACGAGTTACAGGCTTGGAGGTTGGTCATGATGACGATCTCTGTTTCCATTGGCTGTTTCTGCATCGGGAGTTATGGGCTTGCTCCCGTAACATGTTCAAGCCCGCAAATGCTATGGCAATGGTTTCCGATTTTCGCTATCGCCCCATAACTTGCGGCTACAGCCAATTGAATAGCACCTTAACTTGAGGAGCAGGCCCGCAAACCTGCGTCCTACATTAGGTAACTTATGATGCCTCAATTGAATGAGGCTCTATGTTATTTTCTTATTATGAAAGGGGAAAAAGAACAATAACTCATGAATTATCAACGTGTGACAATATGTTATTAGAATTGCATTTAACTGTAAAATCACAGGCAATAAATTAGATACTCGGTTGTCCCCTGAGATACTGATAGTTACATATTAATTGAGGTTGAAGAAATACTTTTTGTCCATTATGTTCACCCTTTTTAGATCTCCTCTGATCTGCAATATGCGGATTCATTGTTAATTATTAATTGATCAAGAGGAAGGCAAAGAGAAAAAAAAAACAAGTTAACCTTGCCAAATGTTTCAAAAGGGAAAGAAAAAAAAATATTCCTGACCCCAGATATTGGCAGATTGCTCCCTGGATCAATACTCCCTTGCTAATAATCAGGATAACCCTGAAAGCCATTTTTATTTAAAATTGTATCCAATCCCTTTTTAAAGTATCTATCAAATCCATTGTCACAGTTTAAGCTTTTTACTTCTAGCCTCAAAGGATGTCCTTTTGTCAGTTGAAAACCTCTTGGCCCAAAAAGTTCACTTAACAAAGCCTTATATTGACCCTGGATATATTTATCATATTCCCTCTTAGACACCTTTTTTCTAGGGAAAATAAATTTAATTTGGTTAGTCTTTCTTCATAACTGAGCCCCTCCATTCCACTTATTAGTTTTGTAGCCCTTCTTCGTACCTTTTCCAGCTATAAAATGTCCTTTTTATGAATTGGTGCCCAAAATTGTACTGCATATTCAAAATGAGGGAGTACTAGGGATTTGTATAGTGGTAGAATTATATTTGCTTCCCTGGCTTCTATACCCTTCTTAATATATGCTAATATTTTACTTGCCTTTGCAGCTGCTGCTTGGCTTTGAGCACTGTTACCTAGGTGGTTGTCCACAAGTACTCCCAAATCCATTTCAATATCTGATACCCCTAGATTTGCTCTATTAAGATGATAAATTCCATGGCTATTTTTTCTTCCCAAATGCATACCATAACATTTATTCATATTAAACTCACCTGGCATGTAGTCACCCATTTCTCTAATTTATGCAAATCACTTTGGAGGGAAAGTACATCATTATCTGATTTAATTACCTTGCACAAATTAGTGTCATTATCAAAAATGGAGACAATAATTTCCAGTCCTACTTCTAAGTCATTGTAAATATGTTAAAAATAAGATGATTACGTCATTATAAATGTCAGGAGTGGAAAAAGTAATTGTAATAATAAGCTAACTCAAAATAATATTCATGTGTGTTGGAGGAGGACCTGTTAGAGAGGTGTACATTTTTTCATTTGGATATGAGTAGGATTGTTAGGGGATATGCTGGGTACCATTTTATACCTAACCTCAGTGGATACCACCTTTATCTTTGGCCTTTTAGAGTTGATTTGGATTACAGCTTTTCTTTTTTTACAGTTCAGTTTAGTTGATGTTTTTATATTCTAATTCCCTAGTATATTCATTTCAATTAATTTATAACAAATTCCTGTATACATACCTTTATTAAAAAAATATGTGATAAGTATTAGATCTCAATGCTAATGACTCAAATTTCTAATTATTTTAATTTTCTTAATAAAACATATCTATAATACAAGATATGTATGTCTGGAAAATCTGAATCTGACTAAATGCAATTAACCAGGAAAATTTCATAAATCTAGGTTTTAATTTGAAAAATATATGTTATGATGCCTTTGCTGGACCATGATGGCATTCAAGATATTTGATGAAGGTACTGTGTGTGAGAAGGTCGATTACCTTTCTGCAGGAGCAGGCTTGCAATAACATTCCACAAGTCTCCCTCCACTCCAAACTTGAAATATTCTGTACACGGACAGCCCGATTCAATTGCAAGCCCGCATCTCACAGGATCCAGGCTGTATGTCTGCGCGTGTGTTGCGGGCTCCCATTCGTCTCCAATTGCGATGCTATTCAATTCTCCCAAAGCCGACTTCGTAAACCATGCACTGGTTCAGAGCACTTCGGGGCGGGAACCTGATCAATTAAGCAAGACTGTAACTTTCCATTTCGAATCAGACAATAGAAAATGAGACCAGCGTTATTACGGCAGTAAAACATGGAGGTTAAATGTCAATTAATTAGGGTCCGATATGCGATGGGACTCGCAAACCGGCAAAATAAAGAATTATGAAAATGAATGCCAATACTGTTCTAGTCCATATGGGTGGCCTGATATGTATTAACTCATTGATTACTGAGATCGATATAACCCCGAAATGAAACATAAAAATATTTTTTTTTTACTGTCGATTTCTGAGCTTGAGACTGTTGTGCAATTAATTCTAATGTCTTTCGTCGCTTTCCCGTTATTTACAGTGCAGTATTGATTTTTTATTTGCATTCACAGTGCTACGAACAGGTGTTTAACCCCCTTGCAGATCCTGTCTAGGATTTTCTCCTTTGTGTGCCGTTTATGGGTTCAATTGCTCCTATTCTCCCTCGCTATCAACTCTGTCAAGCCCGCAAATGGCAAAGTCGAACCATAAGTCACGGGTACCAAGGAGGACTCTCAAATGGCTTAATGACATGTCCGTAGCACTTTAAAAGCAAATAAAAAATGTATACTGTACTTTTAGTAAAAGGGAAAGTGATGTTAGGTCTTAGAATTAATAGCACAACATTCTCAAGCTCACAAATCAGCCCATAATAATACTTTATTTCATGTTTAATTTCTGTGTTATGTAATAGAATATTATATTTAAGGCTTTATCAATATTGCGTTATATCTGGAATGTGGGTCTGATCGTAACCCGTAATTTAAGCCTGTAGCTCAATTTTCCATAGACGTAATGATGACAATCTCTGTTTCCATTGGCTGTTTCTATCTCGGGAGTTACAGCCTTCATGTTCAAGCTCGAAAAATGCTACATACGACGGCATGGTTTCCGATTTTCGCTATTGACCATTAACTTGCGGGCTCTGCCAATTCAATAGCACCATAAGTTGCGGCGGCTGCAGGCCCGGAGGTGGCCCGCAGACTTACGGCCTATACCTCCATAACTTGCGCCTCCAAATTGAATGAGCCTCATAGTTTGTTATATATTCCACAAAACTGAGATTTTCCCTTAACATAGTACTCATAAAGAATTACAAATACATGTACTTCAGTAATCTGCAAAGAAGAATGCATATATAATCTAAAATAGACACTCATGTCGGAAAATGATAAAAAAAAATGCCAAATATAGAGAAGACCAGCTTGAATAATACCAGCATTTACAAAAGGCTATCTTTAAACATATTAAGTCATTTGAGTCAGACTCATAATTGCTAATTTGTCTAGAGCTCTCTGACTAATCATTTCTGTTCTTTAATACAAAAACGCTGTCTGCATCTCTAACTCCCTAATGTTTGATATTTTAGTGATTCCATTTGAAAAAAACTAAATTGTAATGCATCAATTATCGCATTAAAGAGAGACTTAAACTACATTCTAAATATGTTATTTGGAATCACAGACATAATAATAATACATTAAATTAAACAGCTTTTTTGTCAGAAGTGACTCAAATCACTTAGAAGAGAAAAAAAAAAAGGATCTGTAACTTATATATTTGCCTAAGATTTTGTACTGGATATTAAGGAATTGTATAATTGATAAAAGAACATCTTTGATTAGATGGGTACCCCTTAAAAGAAAAAAATAACACATTTGTACTTGACAATAAGATTGGAAATAGCTTTTTTTTCCTTTTAACAAAAGATGAAATAAAGATTAGTAAGTGGTATATTTTATAAGTAAATAATATAATATTGAAAACTTTTCACCATTGTTGAGTAATAATGTAGTGGTGCAATAAGTGTATAAGGTTATCTTATTTTTGTTGTTATTTAAAGATGTAATAATTAAATTAAAATACAAGCAGGCACACTGAAACTGAGGTAGAAAAACTGGTTTAGTGTATATAAAACTCTTAGGGCCTCATTCAATTAACGAACGTAAAATGGCCGCAATGCTGCGATTCGTTGCGGCCATCTTTCTGCCCTGTGTAGCGCTACTGCTACCCTGCTATTCAAATGTACGGTGCCACAAGGAGGTCCCCCTTACGGCCGGCCGCAAATCATGCAATTGGCCGCAAGCGTTTCCAGAGCGCCCTTAAATCATGTTTCGAGGCCGCAAAGTCGGAAAACTTTAAATGAAAATATAAATTCAAGATGGCACTGTAAAGCTCTGTAAATGATAGGCATCATAATGGGGGACATTAGGATTAATAGCAACCCCCTCTCAAGCTTGCACATCGCCCAAATCCAATATTTCATTTCCGGTTTATTTTCCGGCCCAAGTCCCGCAGGCTTGTCGTTGTTAAAACCCGTACGGGTCGGAGGTTGAAGGCCGCAAACTCAAAGCATTGTAGAAGCCAATATATATTCAATCCAGTACTGCAAAGCACTGTAAATGATGGGGAACACAATGGGGGGGGGGGGGGGCATGAGGATTAATAGCAAAACATTCTCAAGCTTGCACATAGGTTTAAAATCTGTCCAAGTCCCACGGGCTTCAATGACCACGCCCGTAGCTCGTTATTCAAGCCCGTGTGGGCTTGGAGGGTGATTGTCTTCCAAGCCCGTAGCTCGTTATTCAAACCCGTGCGGGCTTGCATAATAGATAGAACACGAAGATTGAACATGAAATTACATTTCTTTATTTGCAGATTTGAGAGTAGGGGAATGTTGAGATATTAATTCTAAGACCAAACATCACTTCACTTTTAATAAAAGTACAGGATGGCTTTTCTATTTGCTTAATTTGTGCTACGATTTGCAAGTAAGCCCTTTGCAACACCTCCATGGCCCAAGTAACCTGTGGGTCTATTTTACCCATTAGGTACTTGACCGAGACTAATCCCGCAGCCTTTGCGGGTTTGATATGCTCCAAGCCCGTGGGACTCTGGACAAGGAAATTGAACATGAATTACAATATAAATGATTTGCAGATTTGAGTGTTGGGGATTGTTGTGCTATGAATTCTAACACCTACAATCACTTTCACGTCTCATCAAAGTAAGAGCCTTGCGGGACCTTTTTGGTGTAAGTAAGCTGCGGCTCAGTTTTAGCTAATTATGGCCTTGATGGAAGGGTTCAGGTAGCATTTGAATAGCGGCCGCATAAGATCAAAGGCTTTCCCTGCTGCGCGGGCGGCCGCAAGTGATAACAGGGCGCCGGTCGCAAGCCTGCTGGAGCCCTCGGCCGCAAGGGAATAGAATACGGAAGTAGCTTGCGGCCGGTCCTTGCGGCCACGCATCTCCTAGGGCCGTTAATTGAATGAGGCCCTTAGGCAGCTAGGGTGTAGGAACTGGGGGGATGGGGGGAAAAGATTTATATGTGAAAGGGATTTTGGAGTACTTGTGGACAACCAACTAGGTAACAGTGCATAATGCCAAGCAGCAGCTGCAAAAGCAAGTAAAATAATAGCATGTATTAAGAAGGGTATAGAAGCCAGGGAAGCAAATATAATTCTGCCACTATGCAAATGCCTAGTATGCCCTCATTTTGAATATGGAGTACAATTTTGGGCACCACTTCATAAAAAGTACAGAGAAGGGCAGCAAAGCTAATAAAGGGAATGGAGGGGCTGAGTTATGAACAAAGACTAACCATATTAAACGTATTTACTCTAAATAAGGCGTCTAAAAGGGGATATGATTACCTTATATAAATATATCCAGGGTCAATGCAAGGCTTTGTCAAGGGAACTTTTTGTGCCAAGAGGTTTTCAACTGTCAAGGGGACATCCTTTGAGATTAGAAGTAAAAATATTTCACCTTAAAGAAAGAAAAGGGTTCTTCACAGTAAGGGTAGTAAATCTGTGGAATTCTCTACCAAAGGAGGTGGAGACAGCGGATTCGATAGATATATTTAAAAAAGGGATTGGATATATTTTTAAATAAAAAGGGCATTAAGGGCTATCCTTGATAATTAGAGAGGGAGTATTGATCCAGGGATGAATCCGATCACCAGTATCTGGGGTCAGGAAGGAATTTTATATTTTTTCCCCTTATGAGACAATTGGCAAAGTTTCACTGTTTTGTTTTTTTGTTTGCCTTCCTCTGGATCAATTAACAATAAATCTGCATATTGCAGATCAGAGGAGATCTAAAAAGGTTGAACTTGATGGACTTTTTCAACCTAAATTACTATACCACTATGTAACTGTGTGTATGTATCAGCTATTTTACCGCCTGTGTATACAATGAGCTGTATACCCCCATAATTATTCTGGTTCCTACAACCTGTTAGACAGCATATTTAACCACTAGATCAACATCCTAGAAAGTGGTATAAAAATGTATATATTTAAAATAAAGTATGTCACAGTTAAAGACTGCAGTCTTGTTATCTACAGTATGTAGATTCTTGTGGGAGGGCTTCAACGATAATTACAAACGTTCATACCTAAACTAATTTGTGATCAATTTAAAAAATTTAAACATATTTCCCACATGTTTTTAAGCCTCTACCTGAGGGTGCAGAGCACATTACATTTAAATAAATGTTTTTTTTTCTGAAGATTTAGCCGCATGCTCTAAAAATTAAAAAATGGGAAAATATGTTTAAAAACAAGAAACAAGCTTCTTGCTTTGAATTGCTTATCTGTGGAATATGAAGCATTTTTAGATTGCTCATACTGTGTTAAAATAATAGAGATAGACATTGATATTTATAGTGTAATCTGGAAGGGGGGGGGGGGGGGGATATTGACTATGAATAACCTATTACATAGTGTCCAAGAAAATAAGAATCTGATATTGTGAAAACTTTAAATAATAAGTATACAAGTAATGACAAGCCTCCTGAAAAATTGTACAATGGTTGCTGATATTTTTTTTATCAATGGGCTGCATATCTGTTCCTTTGGTTTCAGAATGAACATACTGCCATCTATACTTCTATCTTTAGTAACGTCACTTAAAAGGACAACTATGGTGGTGCCCATAAGGCATTTACAGTGAGGATGTTCCAATATTGTATTATTTGGAACTATAAGGAATGACAATGTTGAACAGTTTGTTCCTTTTTTGAAAAAGAAAGCTCCTGGAGCAGAATATACTGCTTTGAATGTTTTAACGCTCTCTACGAATAATCTTTTTTTTTTTTTTTAAAGAAACTTTAGTCTTGTATTTACATTGCAATATTTTAAGAAACTATAGGGAATAATTAAAAAAAATGTAAGAAGCAAAAAATTATTTTAATTTACCACCTATTATATGCAATTATATACAGCCAAAATGTTCACTGGAAGGTTTAATCATGAGGATAAAGCTCTAATATTTTGGCTATACCATGAGAAGACTTCTCTAGCGATGACTCTGATGCCGGGAAAGATTGAAGGCACATGAGGAAGGGGATAGCAGAGGTGGAGATGGATAGATGAGATGGATAGATCATAGAAAAAAATAAACCTGAGCTTGAGGGATCTCAAAGCGGCAGTGGTTGACAGATGGGCCCAGCGTGCTGCAGCCCATATAGCCATGGAGAGTTAGACACAACTCAACAACTCAACAACAAATATGCAGGCATGGTCATCTTCATTGCCTTATAAAGAGTTTCCACTATCTATTTTGTCTTAACTTACAAGGCTTCTTCCTACTTGAATAGTAGATAAGAAAACTTAGATGTCTGTAGTGCAAAAGTGCAATTTAGCAATTCACTATGTAAATTATAAGAAGCATATGCCCACAGATAAAGTGAAGTATTAGAAGACAACAATTGAGACTGTGTGGCAACATACAATTTCACCAAAAAGGCAATGCATTTAAAGGTTGTTTTTATTCTGTATCTTAAGATACTAAAGATAACATCATCAATATTAGTTTTTTTATTTTTTATTTTTACTATTAACTTGCCCATCATAAATGACAGTATCATATGTTATGTTCAATTGTCTGTTCTGTCTCACTCTGTGCTGTCTCTCTGTGTGCCTTCTGTCTCTCTTGTCCACCCTCTCCCTTTCTCTGTGTAGCCTCTCCATTCCCCTCTCTCTCTCTCTGTGCCCTCTGTCTCTCTGTGTGCCCTCTCTCTGTGTCCTCTCTCTCTCTCTCTGCACCCTCTATATGTGCCTTCTGTCTGTCTTTGCGTCCACGCTCTAATTTCTGTGTGCGCTCTGTCTCTCTCTCTCTCCCTCTCTCTGCCTCCCTCTCTCAGCACTGTCTCTCTCTCTGTGAGCCCTCTCTCTCTCTATGTGTGTCCTCTCTCTCTGCGCTCTCTCACTGTGCCTTCTGTCTGTCTTTGCGCCCTCTCTCTGATCTCTGTGTGCTCTCTGTCTCTTTCTCTCCCTCCCTCTCTCTCTGTCTCCCTCTCTCTCTCTCCCTCCCTCTCTCTCTCTCTCCCTCCCTCTCTCTCCCTGCCTCCCTACGTTTCGTTCCTTCCATCTCTCTCTCTCTCTCTCTCTGCCTCCCTCCGCTCTCTCTCCCTCCCTCTCTCTCTGCCTCCCTCCCTCTCTCTTCCTCCCTCTTTCCTCCTCCATATGGCGAAAATGGCCCATCTCCCTACGATGAAGACAGTAGAACTGCGTATGCACGACGAAGTTGTTATGGTGTGAAGAGGACACGACACTTGGGTGATTTTCCAATATTTAGCAATAGTAGCTTGTGAGTAACACCTGAGCAGAACGCACCTCGGGATATGCAATTATACTACTGTGGAAATACCAGTTCAGTGATCTACTTCCTGAGGTGGGAGGAAACTGAACACAGTTATACAAAACTACAAAAGAGAGTATGTAGGGTCGAATATGGCGAAGTATATATAAAATGCTTTTTTTATTTCTACACTTTTAAAAATATACCTACAAGATCAATTGCAGACTTGTATCACTAATGTATCAATTAAATAAGAGAGTTTAAAATAGATGGTGGATTAAAATGATTATCACCACAGGATTTGAGGGGTCTAATAGAGTATTAAAGGGTACTAAGTTTGACCAAAAAATGTAACAAATCTAAACATATGAGTATTTACATTAACCTAATTGTTAAAAAATACAAAATTTGCCTTAAATTAACTTGCTACCTCACTCACAGGCTCCCTGGCTCTCCCCCTGTGCTGTATGTGAGTTTGTAAGTTAATGTGAGGCATATTTGTGTGTTTTTGCAGGCTTTTACAGTTCGGTGATCCGGCCGTTAAAGTCATACTTTTGTGAGCCCCGCAGTCCATCTACAAACTTTGAGTAGTCATACAGGCTGTAATTTTGCATCCGTCGCAAAGTCCAGGGGCCCTGCGTGTCTCGGTATGAGCGCCTGCCGCGTGTTCACCCCTGCAATGAGCACCTTAGCGCTCATTGCAGCCTAAGTCCCACGTGCTTCAATTGCAAACCTTGCAAAGTGCAAGGCTCGCAGTGCAATCAGCACCTTTAGTGCTCATTGCAACCTAAGTCCCGCTTGCCTCAACTTCTCGCTTTTGCTCGCCTCGCGGTCGACGGCTCGCCTCGCTTCCAAAGGCTTGCAAAATGTGACGACAACTCGCAGTACGACAAATATATAGGTAATAAACAAAACAACAAAGTGAGAGGTGCTCAATCAGAGAACAAACTAACCTTAATAGGTTTGTTCTATGGACATGATAACCCACTCTGAGAGCAACCTCTTTTAGCTTCATAGGGAGAAATATCCTGTAGTATATCAGTCTGGTCCCACTCATCAGAGCGTCCTGTCCCGAAATACCAGGCAATTCTACCCTGAACAGGAGAAACAGCAAACCCCAGACGTACGTTTCGGCCTTCATTGGGCCTCGTCAGTGAGGTGTAGCTATTAATGTTAGTTAATTCACTGATTGAACCTTTGACTTTGTTGTTTCGTTTATGCCAATTACCCTTAGGGATTAGTCTCCTTAAGGGTAATAGGGGACTCCAGACGTGGACCCCTTGCTCAATGTGCCTTAGGGAGTTGAGCTACTCCTCGCTGATGAGGACCAAAGAAGGTTGAAACATACGTCTGGGGTTTGCTGTTTCTCCTGCTCAGGGAGAATTGCCCGGTATTTCGGGACTGGATCACTCTAGTGAGTGGGACCAGACTGATATGCTATAGGATATTTCTCCCTGTGAAGGGCACAAGTGAGCTAAAAGAGGATGTTCTCAGAATTAGTTATCATGTTGTTTTCTGATTGAGCCCCTCTGACTTTGTTGTTTTGTTTTATTTATTAAGGTATAACTACAGGTTTCTATACCCTGAAGACGTTTTTACATTGATTAGGAGAGGGTTATCCGTTCATCTTATGTTATTTTAAATCAGGGCTTCAATTATAGTATTTTTATACTTGTTTTCACATATATCTATATAGAGTTGGTCTAATTATTAGAATGGCACTTTTCAGGACTCAGAGCAGTAATAGATACCCTTTAGTACTCTATTTAACCCCTGAAATCCTGTGGTGATAATAATTTTAATCCAACTATCTATTTTAAGCTCTTTTATTGAATTGTTATTGTGACATGTATACATTAGGAGCATTAGTGATACAAACCTGGAAATAATCTTGTAAGTATCATTTTAAAAGTGTCAAATAAAAATGTTTTTTTTTTTGTGTGTACCATCAGGATTCCCTTTGGATCAGATTATAGTGGATGGGAAGCGCAAGACCAAGTCTAAGCTTTTTCTCTGTATCCTCAATGAAGTTCTATTCTTCAAAGGACCAAACAGGACTTTTCCAAGAGGACGTTGTTATCAGTGGCGGAGCTAGAGTATGGGGGCCGCTGTGGGGGGTTACACATATATATACACCAATATAAATATTTTCTTATCTGCTCAATGCTGCGCACCACTTCCTGGGGTGAAGAGCGTCTGCGGCAGGCCAGAGGGCCGAGGGTGCCACAGAGGCCAATGGGGACAGCAGAGGCCCGCACAGGGGCCAGCAAGGACCGAAGGAGACACAAGGGGCAGAGGGAGGTCACAAAGGGCCGCGGGGGGCAACAGAAAGCTGAGGGAGGCCGCAGAGGCCTTGAGGGGCCACAGGTGGCTGAGGGGTACATAGGGGGCTGAGGTAGGCCGCAAAGGTTGGCGAAGGGCCACAGGTGGCTGAGGGGCAACATAGGGGTCACGGGGGCCTGTGGGGGCCATAAGGGGCTGCAGGGTCCCACAGGAGGTCCTCAGTTGCTATAAGGGGCTATGGGGCCAAAGGGCGTGCCTGGGACATGTGGGGGGCCAATGTGGGCCATAAGGGGCACGGCAGGGGACGCATGGGCGGTCCGCGGGCCCATAAAGGGCCGTGGGGGCAACAGGGCCTGCAGGGGACACAGGGGCACCTGGGACCATTGGAGGGCAAAGTGGGTCTTAAGGGGCCGCAGGGGACCCATGGGAGGTCAGCCGGTGCCATAAGGGTCCATGGAGGCCATATGGGACCCCAGGGGCGGTAGAGGGTATCCCGGTTCCACAGGGGACCCACAAGGGCCACAGGGGCTCCACTGGGGCGACAAAGGGTCCACAGGGGCCACAGAGGACCTGCAGGGGCCACAGGGGCATGGAGGCCACTGAGGACCAGTGTGGGCCACAGAGGATCCGTGGGAGCCACGGGAAGGCTGCGGAGCCATGGGAGGGCCGCGGTGGCCACAGGGGACCCGCTGTTGATCCTCAGGGGCCACGGGACGTCTGCAGGGGTCCGCCAGGGGCCCTGTGCCTTGCACCGGCTGCACCTGCCGTGGATGGGTGGATAAGTACTACAGCAGTTAATTTTTTTATGTTATATTGCTGATCTTTAATTGTTCAGTCGTGTCCTATTCTCAGTGACATTACGGACCACAGCACGCAAGGCACCTCTGCTAGCCGCTCGCTCTCTGAGCTCCATAAAGCTCATGCTCATTGCTTCAATGACCTCATTTATCCATCTCCGTCTCTGCCATCAATCTTTCCCAGTATCAAAGTCTTCTTGTTCTTGGTGAACACAGAGTTACTTTGTATCTGAACAATGGGAATCTGGCATCTACAACTGCCAGTAGAATAGAGCACAGTGGGTACAACTGGTTAATTAGAAAAGTTTAGACCAATACCAATGTAAGTAGAAATATCAGTACACGCACAATGAAATAACAATATGATACAACTATGTTATCAGGCAGCTTGCGTTACAGAATTGAGGTTCTTACTCCTATGTACAAACTGTGTAAGGACACTGCCTGTTGAGACAGAAGCTGGAAGAAGCAGGCTTAGTAAAGACAATGGAGGTCTGCAGTAAATAATAAGTGTGTATCAATGCATATTAAATTAATGACTGTGTTCATTGGACCTTTCCTATTTTCTGATTGGCAGCAGCGACGGCCACTAGGTGGTGCAGATTAGATTTTAGTGAATTTCCTAGCGTTAGGGTTAGATTTAGAGTTTAGGGTTAGATTTATGGGATAAGTTTAGGGTTAGGGTTTAGGATCAGTGGTTAGGGTTAATGTTTAGGGATAGGGTTAGGGGATAGGGTTGGGGGTTAGGGTTAACGATTAGGGGTTACTAACAGGGTTTGGGGTTAGGCTTAGGGTAATGGCAAATGGTAGGCTTTACACTAACAAGAAATTGACTAACATCTGGCTAGTGGCTGATGACTACCACTGCTGGCCATCAGAAAAGAGAAAAGATCCTATTTATTTTTACTTTCTAATAACATTTTGATATTCAAAAAGAGCATATAGAAAATATTTGACCACAATGGCCCTTTTAGTTCAAAATAGCGATACTAAAGAGGAAGAACATCATATGCACCCAAAGGTCTTCATTTAAAAACACACAGTAACAGTAAATACGCTAGTTTTGTGTTAGTGTGTTTTTATCCACTGTCTGTTCATTGTTCCTTTGCAAATAAAGTTTTGTTCAAATACGCATTTAGTTGCTATGGCGCAGCATTAGCTACACGGAACAAGTGTGACCCGGGACATGTGGAGCGAAAGCTACAGTGAGCCATATTATTGGCTTAATACGAGTAGGCGGGACTGGAACGGACCAATCAGCGCTCAGTATGTGGCTGTGTTGTCAGTCAGTGCCCGGGAAGGAGTTACACTCATAATGGTGTCATGTCTGCAGCAGCAGGTAGGTACGCGATGTTATATTTATATACAGTCTGTAGTAATGAATGGTCTTAATTGCAGCAAACAAGAACGTCATAATGAAACAAATAAAGCTGTTGTATTAAACATGCTCCACATTATCATAGAATATTAAATATATGTAACAGGTTGGTTTTAACTCTTTAATTGGTAACTCTCTCCCTCAATAATGTCAGTTCCAGTGAATAAATAGCCCAGGGCAACAATCATCTACAATATATTCTTAATTCTATGATATGTTTTAAGGGATAACATATTTTATTTTCAGTAATCGAAAGTAAAAAAACAAGACCATCTATTATTAGATCAGATAGAAGTATGGTGGTATTATATCATGTTGGAACACTTACAGGTAGTTGTAGTATTGGATGCAGTCACATGAATTATAACGAATACATCTGTGTCTCTAAATGCAGTTTATATTAAGAATGCTTTATATTATTAGTCAGTTTTAGATCTATCCTGTTATGGTGTCGGGACAGGTCCACCGCTGCAGTGCGGCCTCCAACCGCTACATGACACTGCCGATACGTGAGATAAGTTCTAAGCTTATAATGTTAGCCTAACTCTTAAAATAACCGTCAACCTAACCCCAACAGTTTACCTAATCCATGACTCTAAGATATGGAGTATATCACCGGAATATCGGCAGTGCCATCTAGCCGATGCACACCGCCACTTCTGCTGCCGTGCTGCGCTACCATAAGAGTATAGGACCGTCGTGCTGTGCTACTATATGAGGTTAGGACCGTCTCGTGCTGCGCTACCATAAGAGGATAGGACCATCTTGTGCTGCGCTACCATAAGAGGATAGGGCCGTCTTGTGCTGCGCTACCATAAGAGTATAGGGCCGTCTTGTGCTGCGCTACCATAAGAGTATAGGGCCGTCTTGTGCTGCGCTACCATAAGAGGATAGGGCCGTCTTGTGCTGCGCTACCATAAGAGGATAGGGCCGTCTTGTGCTGCGCTACCATAAGAGGATAGGGCCGTCTTGTGCTGCGCTACCATAAGAGGATAGGGCCGTCTTGTGCTGCGCTACCATAAGAGGATAGGGCCGTCTTGTGCTGCGCTACCATAAGAGGATAGGGCCGTCTTGTGCTGCGCTACCATAAGAGGATAGGGCCGTCTTGTGCTGCGCTACCATAAGAGGATAGGGCCGTCTTCTGACTTTTCTCATGCTGCCCCTATTCTCTAGAACTCCTTGCCTCGCTCCACTAGAATATCCTTCTGCATCAAATCCTTTAGAACATCACTAACAACTCATCTATTCAAAGAAGCATATCACCTTCAGCCTTAATATGAGCAATATATTGTACCTCACCCACACCTTCTAGACTGCAAGTTTGCAAGCTCATGTTAGGTCTTTTAGGCAAAGCACTTTGTATGCTTGATTTTAAACTCAATAACAAGACCTTCAATTCTTTGTAATTTATTAAAATTGTTTTTTTACTTTGATCTATCATGTTTTATGTTACGTAATATGTTGGTGAATTACGAATAGAGGTCAATAAAGGATCTATTCCGTTGTGTATGTGCATGAAATCGATGACGGTTGCAGTGCAAGGTTTAAGGGAAGGCCTATAATAATTCCCCCCTCCGACGTGGCGCTAGTCGACGATGCTGAATCGACAGTGAGACCATCACCATGTTCGGCGGGGGCACTCGGCCCTTGAGTGCGTCTATCATAGCTTAAGGCCTCTTCTGTCGGTGCGCCCTCTACTCAATGTGCAGCGGTCTTTTGAAAATTTGCAGCATCATCTAGCGGTTGTCGGCGACACTGCCACTGCCAATCTTTTGCGGAAAGGACCTTAATAAATTCTGTATTGCAATGTGCAGAGTTGTTTGGTAGTGCCCACAAATTTAGTTATAAAACGGCTGAGTGTCTGTCCATATTATTTTATACTATGTCTCTGTTCAGGTGTGTTGTTTTGTAAATTACACTTACCTAAGGATGAAATAAATAATGATAGATGAAAGACTTTTAGAGGGAACGAGAAAGGGAAAACTAGCTAAGTATTATTAAAACTTATGGGAATCCAAAATTCATTGTATAGAAAAAACGGGTGTTCAGGTATGATTGTAAAACATATCAGAAGTAGAAATGAGTACGCCATGGTTTTGGTGACAAGTGCAATAAATGGAATATACAATATTATTGGAGAGGCAGGTCTAAAAATATACAAATACCACAGAAATAGGTAGCGAGCATTTTTAACCATTATAAATAAAACAGTTTAGTAAATGTTTATAATTCTCTTCATATAGTGGATAGATTTTTAGCAGCTAGTGATATTGCAGTAGTGTATTCATTTTAAAGAAAGGTGTATCCCTAAAACAGTTTTAATTAAGTTCTTTAGATCAATTATTTCTTAATAGCCGGTCCTAGGACTGGCGCAGGCCCCTGAGACCTTATCTGTCAGTCCTCAGTGATAAAGAGGGATGAGAAGAACCTAACACTTTAAAATTATCATCATCATTATTACTATAGATACGTTTTTGAGGAATGTATGTGATGTTAAATGTACCCTATTCAAATCAGTGCAACATTTAGTGTGCCACCTAAAGGATTAACCTGTAAGAAATGTTCTGGATCTCACAGGTTGTCCTCAGAAGACTGGAATTTAAACAGCTGGTCCCCAGGTAAACAACATTGAGAACTACGATTTAAGATTATCAACCCTACTTATGAACAAATAAAGATATACACATTGTAGTTAATCTTACCCTTCCATGAACTGTACAGCTATAGCAACTTGCTGCTGCATGAATATATGGTCAGTTATTACTACTTTCTGTTTATATAACATTAAATGGTATTAATTCTTTGAATGATAAAATCGTATTGTTGTCATGCTCTGTACTACAACATTGTATTGTTTTTCAGCACCTTTAGAAATATGTCCTGGTTAGGGGCTCTACTTTGTTTAAGAGCTCAGCTCTTAAACACAATTAATGGGCTGATGTTATTTATTCAATATCAGTGCCTGATTAAAATGTCTAGACCCTGTAGTTATGGAATTACTGTGGTGCTTCAAAGTGGCTGCCATTCCACATCTGGCTAACTTACCATTTTACAAAACAAAGTTAGAGGTGCTCAATCAGAGAACAAACTAACCTTACTTAATCGGTTAGTTCTATGGGCATGATAACCCACTAAGAGAGCACCCTCTTTTAGCTCACTTGTACCCTTCACAGGGCTCAAGTGAGCTAAAAGAGGTTGCTCTCAGAGTGGGTTATTGTGTCCATAGAACTAACCTACTATGTAAGGTTAGTTTGTTCTCTGAGCACTTCTATTTTGCTATTTTGTTTATGCAAATGACTCTTGGGATTAGTCTCACTATGCCTTAGGCAGATCTCAGCTACTCCTCACTGACAAGGCCCAATGACGGCCGAAACGTACGTCTTGGGTTTGCTGTTTCTCCTGTTCAGGATAGAATTGCCTGGTATTTCAGGGCTGGATCACACTAGTTAGTGATAAACTACAGGATATTTCTCCCCTTGAAGGGCACAAGTGACTAAAATAGGTTGCTCTTAGAGTGGGTTATCATGTCCATAGAACTAACCTTAATTAGGTTAGTTTGTTCTCTGATTGAGCACCTCTGACTTTGGTATTTTGTAACTTACCATTTTACTAACCAGTGAAAGTATTATACTTGTACTTTACAGCTTTATCTCATTGCACCTTTTTTTCAGCACTTTCAGAATCTGCATTACAGACTGGTTCCTGTCACCTTCCCTCCCCTAATTGAGCACAATGTCCAGATGGCTTAAAGAGCTTAGCACGTTTTCCTTGCGTGATAAGTCTATTTGTATCAGCCTTGATAACTAACCTGTGTGTTTCTTTGGTATAGCAACATAGCTGTCACCTAAAGTCTATCCAGAAGCCCAGCAGACACTCCAGACCTGCAAAAGCAAACTGTTCCATTCATTAGGTAAGAGTATATATATTGTTATTAATATGTTATTTTCATTTATATGTAAGCACATATATGTTATGAATATATTCAGAATAAAATCTTCTCTAGTATGAATAAAATAATGAACTGAATATTATTATTATATTTGTGGCGTGTTTTTATTTGACAATTTAATTCTGAATTACTTTAATATTGTTCAGTTTTGTGAAAGTGGGAAAATCATAGACAGATTTTTTGCATGTCGTAACTATAATAACAGGTCTTATTACCTTACTATTACTAAATAACATGCTAACAAATGCAACAATATCTGTGTCTTTATAACTGCCTTTGTTCTGGGTGTCTACATTTCACAAGATGTAAATGCGATGCTGTTCAAGGTTTTGGGGCATACAAACATATTTTGACACAGATTCAGATTATTCAAAAGTATACAGTACTTCTGTATCAACTCTCAAGTTGTTATTTAAAAATGAAGACAATGCCTTTTTTTTGCTTTTTTTAGTAATTATTCTATTTGCAATAGCGTTAAAGCTCATATATACATTATAAGTCCTGTAAAACTCCCTGGGGTAAACCAGCTTTCTTCTTTGAATCTGCAGCCCCTCTGCTCACCGAAGCTTCTCCAGATTTTGAATTACAATAATATAAAGTGAGGCATATTATCAGAATAGCATGCACATTGAGTTCCACTCTTAGACGGGGTTAGATGTCTGGATGTTATTTTGTGAGTATATTGGCATCCTCCTCCTCCCAGTGATCACACTATAAAGGTCTCCAGTATAGGTATTATAATATGTTCAGACATCTAATCTCGTATTATTTTTCAGAATCTTTGTGTTCTATTCTAAATACGCATTTTTTTGATTCGCATATTTTTTTCTGTATACAGATGTCCTGTTCTTGGGAGACAGGATGGAGTTGGGAAAAGGCAAACTTTTAAGGAGCGGCCTAAATGCTCTCTATCAAGCAATCCACCCTATTCATGGTTTGGCCTGGACAGATGGCAGACAGGTTGTACTCACATCCTTACACATTGACAATGAAGAGCCAAAGTTTGGTAACTCTGTTGTCATTGGACAATTTGAACATGTTCATGGCCTTTACTGGGGACCAATTTCTGCAAACGATATCCCTGCTCTGTTGGCAGTTCAGCATAAGAAGCATGTGTCTGTTTGGCAGCTGTATTACAATACTTTGGAGAAGAATAAATTGGTTGTATCTCAGACTTGTGAAGTCAGGGATTCATTCCCTGTACTCCCACAGGGTTGTGTTTGGCATCCAAGCAAGGATATCTTAGTGATTCTAACTAAGCGGGACGTCTCTGTGTTGTATTCTGTACGTTCTGATAACTCCAACACAAAAGCAGACATTAAAAGTGGTGGTATTATCCACTGTGCGTGTTGGACTAAAGATGGCAGTCGTCTGGTAGTTGCTATTGGCAGTGCCCTCCACTCGTTTATATGGGATGCCAAGCACAAAACGTTAAATGCTTGTACATTTTGTCCCATTTTTGATGTTGGAGGATACATATGCGCTATTGAATCTACTGTGGATTCTCAAGTTGCTGTGGCCACCGAGCTTCCTCTGGACAGGATCTGTGCATTAAATTCAGGCATTGCTTTTGATGTTCCAGCTAATGCTGAAATATCTCTTTCCACACCACCTGCTTTGTTGCTTATGGATGAAGAATTCTCTATGGATGTTGGACGAAAGTCAACGGATTCAGGAACTTCTGTAACAACAGATTCTAGTGCAACTTCACCAGGTGTGGTGGATCTCACCCATATCTTGGTAAACCACTCAAAATCTGATCTGAGTCCTCTTCTTAGCCTGAAAAGGAAGGATTTTCTTACGGGGAGTGGACAAGACTCCTCACACTTGATCATCATAACCTTTGAAAGAAAAGTTACTTCCACCAGGAGAGTGAACATTCCTGGAGTTCTAGTCCCAGATATCCTAGCTTTCGATCCCAGAGCTCATATAGTAGCTGTTGCCTCCAACACATGTAGTCATGTTCTGGTGTATTCATTAACCTCATCCAACATACCCAACATTCAACAAATCCAATTAGAAAAGAATGAACGACCAAAAGGTTTGTGTTTCTTGACGGATAAAATGTTGCTAGTTTTGGTTGGCAGGCAGAAATCTTGTGACCCAGCTTTCCTCCCGTCTTCCAGTTCTGACAAGTACATTATCCGTTTGATGGTAAAAGAAGTTATGTTTGATGAGGATTTTTCATCAACTGGCGTCCAAAGTGTGAACTCAAGCTACGATTCTTATGTTAGTTTGCAAGCAAAAAAAAAATATTTTGACAACCATTACAAGGATGATCACCTTCCTGTCCGTGAGCTTTTGATTCCTGGTAGCAGCACATCAGGCCCTCCCCTTTTAACAAAAAAACAATTGATAGAAGAAATTAGAAGTTTCAGTTGTGATCACAGCCCAACATCAAGTGCAAGTGACTTTGAAGATAAAAAGAACTCCCTGACTGTTGACAACTTAGAAGCAGAACCTAAAAATCGCTCCATGGTGCTTGGGCTTGAAACACACAAGAAGCCATCCAGCAGGCCAACATCTCCAAAAACTGAGTGCCACGGAAGTAACAGGTCCCCCAACTTAAAAAACACCCCACCTCCTACTGATAAAGATGTGCTTCACATGTCTAGAAATCTAGAGAGGCTGTGTTGTGACTTTGCAAATCTACAACAGCGTCTTTCAGAAGTAACCGACTTCACAAGGAATGGCAAAAGAATTTCCTCCACGTACCCATCATCCAAGGAAGCCCCCTATGTAACCGTAATATGTCAGGTATGATTTACAAAGGTTGTTTATCTTTTTTAAAAGGATGCTTACAAATGACAATGAAGACCACATAGAAATAAAGCTGGAATATTAATATATAGTTTGGTGGTTTCATACACATTCAAGGTGGATGGTTAGTTAACACTTTGTACTGTCATACTCTGTCTATGAGGCTTTAACCCATGCTTTTAAAAGCAGCCAGCTGCCTGAAATACTGCCTGAATTTTCTTTTTTTAAAACAAGGTGTGTTTTATTAAACATACATTTTTGTATATGCTCTTTTAATGTCTCCTGGAAATTTCCTTTTATTTTTTTTATAATTATTGTGTCTTGTGAAAGTTTTTGTTGTTGTTTTTTATACATAAGTTAAATCTTATCACAATTTCATAGTCTATACCAGGGGTGTCCTCGTCCGTCCCGCTGGGCCGCACAGAGGCCTGGATCCAGGCCTGTGTGCGGCCCAGTAGGACCCAACTTGGACACCCCTGGTATTTACCCTCCTCATTTCTGTATTTTTGTTAATAGTTTTCTATGTCTGCATGTGAGTGGCTCGGGTGGTTAAGTAACACAAAGCTGTTATTTTGTGCCAGCGATATATTAAGTCATCCAACATCTTTAACCCACTAAAATAATACATGAATTGCAGTCTTAAGGGCCCAATTATCTACCTCCATTGATGGAGAGTTTATTTCATTAGAAGGCTGAGACCTCAAAATGGCAGCATAGTAAATGTAACCATTTTCCTTGGCTGCATAGCAAAATAACTATCCTGAGAGAGAGCTGAATTATGGGGGAATAGATAATGAACGGTCATGTTTTGTTGATATATTATTTGTTGGCAAAATAATTGTGTGTTGTGGAAAATTTAATCTTATTTACTACTTCAGGGAACCGGATGATGCCCAAACTGCCTATCTACACATTCACATTTATATATTTAAACATTCAAATTACTTTAAAAAGTCATTATTTATATTTCTGTATGTCTGGTAACTCTTAACTTCTGAAGTTTATCTAAGGTAGTTCCAGTAGTAAGGAATAGGTAAATAAGCCAGTAGCTATAGAAAGGCTAATTTTCCCCTTTTTATACCACTTGCTGTAGTATTTTATGGCAATGTAAAGTAGGGTGAGGAACGAGCAACATTGTCTAATCTTATAAACGGAGTATATGAATGTCCGTCATCTCTACTGATGAGATTAAATCAAGGAATCTGGAAAGTGAGAGGATGGGATTATAATGGCAGAGGTGCTGGGAGAGAATTCAGTGTGTGTGAATCCAGCGACGATACCAATATATATCCTGTATAGTGAATACATCTATTTTTAGGAACTATTAGTAATCCAACTTAATAAAAGAACAAGCTCTTAAAACTTTATAGGTGAAGGATCAACCATGTAATTTATTGTACACGTATAAGGCCTTTTAGATTTATTTTTATATATATATATATATATATATATATATATAAAATTAGCGACTTGCCCGTCAAAAATGACGGCAATAAATTGTAAGGATGGGAATACTGTTTGCTACAAAGACACTCTTACAAAGAAGTACAACAATTGTAATAAATGTTTTTATTTTTTAACATTGAATTTGTATTTGAAAAACTGTTAAACCCCATTTTTCTTTTAACAATATTATCCTTTTTAATTGTCAAATATGCAGGAATAATATAACAATGGATGGATTTTGTATGAATAAGTATTTTAAACCATTACATGCTTTACCTATTTATAATTAATAGCCAGCAATCAATATCTCGAAGAGCTCACAATCTCTTTGGATTATCCGGCAGCAGAAAATGTCAAGTCAGACTGTCATCACATGAGGAGAAAGTGTCAGCAATGTAGCAAGTGTGTAGTATATATAGGCTACGTGCGCAAGACCAAACCGTTGTTTTAGGCGGGAAAGCCGTCATTTCAGAAACTTAATGTTTTGATTTGCAAGTTAGTGCTGTAAAATGGCGGCAATATTCGATGTCTCACTCGCCTCGCAAGAATTTTCTGTCCCTGGCGGTGTTTTGTGCGCTTCGGGGTCGTGTAGCCTCGTTATCATTTTTTTTCGGACGCAATTTTTTTATTCAATTTTTTTTATTGGACAAACATATTAGTTAGAGCGACAATTATTCAAGTATTGTACCTCTCTATCAAGTTAGAATGGGTTCCCTGGTGGTCCATAGTTTAGGATTCAGCGCCTTCACCGATGCGACCTGGGTTCGATTTCAGGAACCAAGAGGTCACACCACCCTGAAGCCTTGCAGGGTTGGGCCTGGTCAGTACTTGGATGGGAGACCGCATAGGAATACCAGGAGCTGTATGCTGTTTCCCAGTGGAGAAGGAACTGGCAACCCACTCCAGTATCTCTGCCATGAATACCAAGTGGATCAGCATGGTGTGTTGCGGTCCCTGAGGTCACAGAGTCAGACATGACTGAGCGGTGCAAACACACATCAAGTTAGAGGCAATACTGATCATCCTGACTTGATAAAGAGAAGTGTACTCTTGGATGCTTGTCATTCTAACTAAAATGTTTGTCCAATTAAAAAGGTATCATTATATACTGCGATATTCTGATTATGCATCTCTGATTACTGGACTCACAACTACCTCACTCTTCAAAAAGCCTTTAAATATAATTTACTTACATTTTTTAGTATTTTTTCAGCTCCCCAGCGCAGGGTCTCTGGCTGTTTTGCTCTTGTTCCTTGAAGTGTAAAGTAAACTTTGCACAGGGAAAATAATGTGCAAGCGAGGGACAGGCAGGTGTAGGTCAAAGAGAACAAAATCACAGAGAAATTACTAACAAAATTGCAAGTCATTTTATTGGAATTAAACCAAATTATATTCAGAGGCTTTGTGAACATCCATTAGTGTGATTATGCTAGATTTCACAATGTGCCTGCATTACAGTGTCCCTTTTAGGTGGGACATGAAATAGAAAAAGCTTTACGCTCACAGCCAAATTTAAATGCTCTGTTGCCCTAACCAATTTTTTTATTATTTTTTGTTAATCATTTTTATTGGTATCAAAAAGGTATACATACAACAAAAATAAAGAAGAACAAAGGAAACCATAATTGTAGCAATAAACAAATTATCAAGTTCGAGGAATATCTCGAAAAGAAAATATATAGTTTCCAATATAAATAAGTATTATATCCAGACAATCACCCTGTATAGTGATATGGAATATTTTGGTGCATCACAAATAAAGGATAAGAATAATTAAGCATCATCACATGTTATCATTTTAACCATCTTTCTATATAAATAATAAATATGCAATGTTTGAAAAAACAAAAACAAACATGATGAATAGAAACGTACAAAAGGTCTAGCTTATACAATCTATTGGTATGGAATATTTTACTTTAAGATATTGATAAAGGAGAATGAAGGGTTGAGAAAAAAAAAGAGGAAAGTTGTGTGAAAGTGGCAGGAGAGAAAGTAAAAGTGGAACATGTAAACACAGAATGTACGGAAGAGAATTGATGGGTGTAAGGATTAGATAAAGGTAAAGAAAATAGGAAGGAGTGAGGGTGAGAGAGTGCAGAGGAAAGCAAGGAAAGGGTTGGTATGTTGGAAGAGAAGTAAAAGGAATGGAGAGAGATACAGTATGGAGAAGACAGAGGGGAATGGGGGACACACTCTCTTGCGGCCATCCCTAGATTTCATGCTACTCTAGGCCATTATTGTATTCTACTATTTTTATATATATATATATATATATATATACACACACTAGCGAATTGCCCGTCAAAACATTACGGCAATAAAATTGTAAGGCAGGTAATGCTGTTTGGCACAGACATACATTTTTTGTCAGGTCCAAGATCCTTCAGCGCTCATTGCGAGCCTAGCACTGAGCACCTTCGGTGCTCATTGCGAGGCTGTTGGTTGTTTTTTTTTTTTAGGCACTTTTGCTGTTATCGTTTGGTCTGCTCTGATCTGGTTTTTGAGCTTATTGCAAGGCTTTGTGTGCGTTGGCGCTTGTTATCAGGCACGCGGTGAATTGTGTTTATTGTGAGTTTTTTTTGTGTATATGTATTTTTGTATGCTAATTAAATAAGTAATAAATGAATATACTTTACCTATTTGGAAGTAATACATGCAGGAAGCATTGTGCTGAAGAGCTGACAATCTGTTTTAATGTTCCTGCAGCATACAATGTCGGTTTGCACTGTTGTGGACCTGAGGTGTAAGTGTCAGCAATGTGTGTAGTGTAAATAGGCTGCGTGCGCGAGGGGAAGCTGTTAGTGTAGCTGGGTACTTCTGCATTGTGTAAGTTAGTGTTGTAAAATGGCGGCGAATGTGTATGTGGTAGCTGGGTTTGTATAATTTAGCGGCATTGCTAATGGTGTATGTTGCAGGTCGTACAGGTTTTTGTAAAAGCCGTATTTGCTTTGTATTGTTTAGCGGTTTTAGGGGTCGTGTAGCCTCGTTTTTTGTTTTTTTTCCGCGCCCATTTTTTCTCTCGCTTAGGAGATTTTTGAGTGGCTAAGATTTGTAAATGTAACCGATTTCGAGGTTTAAGCTGTGTTGCAGAGGTCCTGGGTGTCCCCCCTTGGTGTGGGTAAGGTTTTTATTTAATTGTTGTGTTTTTTAATGTTTGGCGCTGTGCGCGGGTTGTCCGTTTAGGTCGTATTTTTGCGAGTCCGTAATGTTTTTTTCTAAGTCCCGCGACTGGTATATTTTTGTTTAAGTCCGTAGTTAGTAATTGCGCGTTTATGTTTTTTTTTTTGCAAGTCCTACTTGTGTGGCGGTTTGTAACCGGTTGTGAGGCGCCGTAGAGCCTCCGCAATGAGTCGTAGGGGGCGTAGGGATGAGCGCCTACAAAGCTCATCACCAGCCCAAGAAACGCCTTCGCGAGGGCCGCAGTTGTGGCGGGCTCGCTATGCGAGCCCGCAAGCGTGAGCAACAACCGACTTGCCTGTCAAAAAATGACGGCAATAATATTGTAAGGCAGGTAACGGTGTTGGGTTGTGACATTGAATTTTGTTGGTGTTCTGAGATGCTTCGGCGCTCATGAATATACTTGACCTATTTTGAAGTAATATATGCAGGAAGCATTGTGCTGAAGAGCTGACAATCTGTGTTGATGTTGCTGCAGCATACAATGTGTGTTTTCACTGTTGTGGAGCTGATGTGTAAGTGTCAGCAATGTGTGCGGTGTAGTGTAAATAGTGTGCGTGTGCGAGGGGAAGCCGTTAGTGTAGCTGTGTACTTCTGCATTGTCTAAGTTAGTGTTGTAAAATGGCGGCCTAATGTGTGTTATGCGGCTGTGGCTGATTTTACGTTTTTGTTCTTGGACCTCGTCCAGCTTTTTCTGTAAATCTGTATGTGTTTTGTGGTGTTTCACGTGTTTAGGGTCCTGTAACCTCGTTTTCGTTTTTTTTCAGCTGCCATTTTTTCTCTCGCTTAGGGGATTTTCGGGTGTCTAATCTCTTGTATTTTGACTTAAATTGAGGTGTAACTTAGCTTTCAGAGGTCGAGGCTGCCCCCCTTGCTGTGGGTAAGCTTTTTCTGTCTTTGTTGTGTGCATTTAGGTTGTAATGCTAAGCGAGCCCGCAGCGTTAGCAACAACCCGCTTGCTCACTACTATATATGTAATGATTATATATATACTAGCGACTTGCCCGTCAAAAAATGACGGCAATGAAATTGTAAGGTAGCTAATGCTGTTTGGTGTATAATAATGAAAGATATGATACATTAATAAATGAATATCTAATGGTGTTTGGTGTGTAATATTAAAATATATAATACATGAATAAATTAATACAGGGAGTGCAGAATATCATTAATATCAAAGCTGAATATTTTTGGAAGTAGTTTTTAGTTTGTTTTTAGTTTTAGCTATTTTAGGGGAATATCTGTGTGTGCAGGTGACTATTACTGTGCATAATTATTAGGCAACTTAACAAAAAACAAATATATACCCATTTCAATTATTTATTTTTACCAGTGAAACCAATATAACATCTCAACATTCACAAATATACATTTCTGACATTCAAAAACAAAACAAAAACAAATCAGTGACCAATATAGCCACCTTTCTTTGCAAGGACACTCAAAAGCCTGCCATCCATGGAGTCTGTCAGTGTTTTGATCTGTTCACCATCAACATTGCGTGCAGCAGCAACCACAGCCTCCCAGACACTGTTCAGAGAGGTGTACTGTTTTCCCTCCTTGTAAATCTCACATTTGATGATGGACCACAGGTTCTCAATGGGGTTCAGATCAGGTGAATAAGGAGGCCATGTCATTAGATTTTCTTCTTTTATACCCTTTCTTGCCAGCCACGCTGTGGAGTACTTGGACGCGTGTGATGGAGCATTGTCCTGCATGAAAATGATGTTTTTCTTGAAGGATGCAGACTTCTTCCTGTACCACTGCTTGAAGAAGGTGTCTTCCAGGAACTGGCAGTAGGACTGGGAGTTGAGCTTGACTCCATCCTCAACCCGAAAAGGCCCCACAAGCTCATCTTTGATGATACCAGCCCAAACCAGTACTCCACTTCCACCTTGCTGGCGTCTGAGTCGGACTGGAGCTCTCTGCCCTTTACCAATCCAGCCACCAATCCTTCTGGCCCATCAAGACTCACTCTCATTTTATCAGTCCATAAAACCTTAGAAAAATCAGTCTTGAGATATTTCTTGGCCCAGTCTTGACGTTTCAGCTTGTGTGTCTTGTTCAGTGGTGGTCGTCTTTCAGCCTTTCTTACCTTGGCCATGTCTCTGAGTATTGCACACCTTGTGCTTTTGGGCACTCCAGTGATGTTGCAGCTCTGAAATATGGCCAAACTGGTGGCAAGTGGCATCGTGGCAGCTGCACGCTTGACTTTTCTCAGTTCATGGGCAGTTATTTTGCGCCTTGGTTTTTCCACACGCTTCTTGCGACCCTGTTGACTATTTTGAATGAAACGCTTGATTATTCGATGATCACGCTTCAGAAGCTTTGCAATTTTAAGAGTGCTGCATCCCTCTGCAAGATATCTCACTATTTTTGACTTTTCTGAGCCTGTCAAGTCCTTCTTTTGACCCATTTTGCCAAAGGAAAGGAAGTTGCCTAATAATTATGCACACCTGATATAGGGTGTTGATGTCATTAGACCACACCCCTTCTCATTACAGAGATGCACATCACCTAATATGCTTAATTGGTAGTAGGCTTTCGAGCCTATACAGCTTGGAGTAAGACAACATGCATAAATAGGATGATGTGGTCAAAATACTCATTTGTCTAATAATTCTGCACTCCCTGTATACTTTACCTATTGTGAAGCATAGTGTTGAAGAGCTGCAATGTGTTTTGAGGTTGCTGCAGCATTAGTGGTGTGGAGCTGCTGTGTAAGCGTGCTGAATGTGTGCAGTGTAATATTGTGCATGCGCGAGACAAAACCAATAGCGTAGTGGTGTACTTCCGCATTGGCGTAAAATGGCAGGTTATCTGTGGTATGCGTCTTTGCGGATTATACGTAGGTGCTTCGTGGTGTTTTTCGAGTTTCGTGTGGTGTTTTGCGAGTGTGTTGTGGTGTTTTACGTGTTGAGAGTGCTGAAGCCTCGTTTTTGTTTTGTTCGTCGGCCATCTTTTCTCGCGCTTAGCGATTTCATTAGTGTCTAAAGTGTTTTCTTTTTATTTAAATGAAGGTGTAACTAGTTTTTTTGAGGTGCTGGATGGTTCCTCTTCCTGTAGGTAAGCTTTTTATGTGTGTTGTGTGTATTTATTGTGTTTTAAATGTTTGTATGTCGGCGTGTTGCGTCCGATGTTTGCGAGGTCGTTATGTCTGGTAACGTGTCTCGTATGGTGTTTGCGTGTGTAGCCTCGTTTTCGTTTTGTTCGTCGGCCATTTTTTCTGTCGCTTAGCAAATTGTTTAGTGTCTAAACTCTTTTATTTTGAGTGAAATAAAGGTGTAAGTTGCATTTTTGAGGTCCTGGATGCTACCTCTTGCTGTAGGTAAGCTTTTTACGTATGTGCTTTGTGTATGTATTGTGTTGAATTTTGTAATGTTAACGTGTGTCGTATGTTGTTTGCGTTGCTCGTAAAATTTAGTGAGTGTCGTAATTGGTGTGTCGTGTTGTTTGCGTTGCGACGTGAAGTTTGCAAGGGTCGCAGTTGCTGGCATGGAGCGCCGATTGAGGCCCTCGCCCACTGCCCTCGCTTCGCGAGGCCCGCGGCTCGCTATGCGAGCTCGCAAGCGTTAGCAACAACTCGCTTGCTCACAACTATATATGTGATACTAGAGAATTGCCCGTCAAAAAATGATGGCAATGGAATTGTAAGGTAGCTAATGCTGTTTGATGTATAATAATGAAATATATAATCCATTAATAAATGAATATACTTTACCTATTTTGAAGCATTGTGTTGAAGAGCTGGCAATGTGTTTTGATGTTGCTGCAGCATTAGTGGTGTGGAGCTGCTGTGTAAGCGTGATGAATGTGTGCAGTGTAATAGTGTGCGTGCGCGAGACGAAACCGTTAGCGTAGTTGTGTACTTCCGCATTGGCGTAAAATGGCGGGTAATGTGTGGTATGCGTCTTAGCGGAATATCCGTAGGTCGTTTGTGGTGTTTTGCGAGTTTCTTGTGGTGTTTTGCGTGTTTAGAGTGCTGTAGCCTCGTTTTCGTTTCGTTCGGCTGCCATTTTTTCTCTTGCTTAGATAATTTTTTTGTGTCTAAACTCTTTTATTTTTAGTTAAATGAAGGTGTAATTTGTTTTTTTGAGGTCCTGGATGCTCCCTCTTGCTGTAGGTAAGCTTTTCATGTATGTGCTGTGTGTATTTATTGTGTTTTGAATTTTTTCCTGTTCGCTGGTTGCGGGCGTTTTTTGCGAGGTCGTAATGAGTGGTAACGTGTATCGTATGTTGTTTGCATTGCAACGTAAAGTTTGCAAGGGTTAGAGTTGCTGTGTGGTGTTTTTTGCGTTACAACGTAAAGTTTGCGAGGGTTGCAGTTGCTGGCAAGGAGCGCCTTTGGCGCTCCATACCAGCAACTGCAACCCTCTCTTCGCGAGGGCCTCAGTTGCTGGCAAGGAGCGCTGCAAGCCGCGGCCCTCGCTACGCGAGCCCGCAAGCGTTAGCAACAACTTGTATTCTCACAACTATTATATATATATATATATATATATATATATATATATATATATATATATATATATATATATATATATATATATATATATATATATATATATATATATATATTATAGTAGTGATGATCTGCCTGTTTTGTTTAATTGACTACTTAGCTAGTAACCCTTTGTTTGTGTTGCTCTATGTAGGGGTTGTCTTGTTACTTTTGGAGCTCCCACTACAGCAGTTTTGTTGGTGCTGTTCGGGAGGATGCTCAATGTTGTCTCATAGAGTCATACTCTCTCTTATCCTATAGAAAGAGATCTCTCTGATTCAAAAAGAGGTTCTAGAGCAACCTTTAGAGTTAAAAAAACAAACTTCAAACTCTAGAAAAAAGTATTGCTAATGATTCAGTATATAGCATAGACCATTTATATAAAAGGAAAGGCACAAAGTTTAGGGCCGTGGTGGTCACATCTTTTTTTTTTCTTTTCTTCTTCTTTCTATATGATCTTTTGAATATACTTAATAATGGGCAATATGTTTTTATAAAGCAAAACAATAAACATAACCTTAACATTTTAATATTTCCATGCAATATTTTTTTTTTCTGCAGGGATATGTTTATTTTTTGTTTTTTAGCGGATACTGTTGCGACACTCTCATTAGGGTGTGATCTTGCAAACTAAGGAGCTTTGTATCAGATGTAATAAAAGTGCTGGTATTTGTAGATTCCAGATTTCTATTGTGCTAAAAGAAGTTTCCTATATCTTCAAAGTCTCCTCCCACCTCAGAATAACTGTAATAACTTAAGAGCTGTATTGTTTCTTTTAAAACTATAGATAATAACTTGGAACCTCTGCTTTGTCCCTTTTTTTTTTACTCCACAGCTTTATCTTGCTCTCTGTCTACATAAAACTGCTTTGTTATCTAGTCTACACATATAGTGCTTTTTTGCTAGCTAGTTGGGAATGTCAAAAGTGCAACATGATGACCTGTACTTGGCCACATTTGGCTCCACAGCCGTAGGTTACAGACTCAACCCATGGCAAGGAAATTGAGAGGTCTCACCATTATAGAGAGAAAGCTTCTGTATTGCAAGAGCATCCCAAATGGAACCGAGAGAGCTGCATATAAGCAGAGACTACCTCCAATTTAGAGCAGGTAATAAGTGGTGCCAATATTTTATGTGAAGACCATATTAATATAATAAAAAATAATAGAACATAAAAGAACAATTTAATAAGCTGAAGACCCAATTTAGTTGTGTTTTGTAGGAATTGCATTTATACTTTCTGGGTATGTTTAAAATCATGATAATTAAACTATATGGTTCAGTAGGTGGCAGAGACTCAGTATCTACCCCTATTCGGTTTCTTGAGGATGAGAGAAGATCAGTCCAAGTGACTGTCCCGATAGAAGTCTCAATCTGTTGTCCTGATAACATTGTTTATCCTCCTCATTCACTGCAGTGGCTGTTGCAGGAAAACCTACACCAGTAAGAAAAAAGATTGGACAATCTTCTTTTCAAGATGCTCTTTCACCCTCGTGGACACCTAATGGGGGTAGAGATAAGCAAATGGTGCTTAGTTCAAGTGTTCATTTAAAAGCTACATTGACTTTTTTCATCAAATATAGATGCTATTGCTAATCACAAACTAACTAAGCAAATTAATCCCCATTGTATGACCACTACATTGGCCCTTTTAAGCATCATCAAATTTGTTTTAAGAAATTGTAAGTGCGTTTAAGATTTTAGAAGTGCCCCTAAAGCCAAATATAGAAGCAGGTTTTAATATATCCCATACCTTCCGCCTGTTCTTCTTTACATTGATCAAGGTCTCAGACTGCTATGAGAGAACATGAAGAAAAGGATGCCAGGATACAAACTTTAAAAGGGTGGTATGCCAACCTGAGTATTCTCAGGGACAACTGGCCGGTGGTGGAAATATTTTCATCTGGTTTTCTAAGCACTTTTAATGTGAGCTTATAACATCTAAATGCAAGTGTTTTACTTACATGCACAACTTCCATTATTTTATTATATGTATCATTTCATTTTCATACGATTACTATAATATTCATTTTTTATATGTATCATTTCATTTTCATACGATTACTATAATATTCATTTTTACCTATTATCTCTAAAAAAACCTCCAGAATTTCTTTGTTCTTTAAATCATCAATAGCTTTGGGCTATATTTGCACTCAGCAATAGCTTTTATGAAGTTACAAGGAATTAATATTTGGTAGAACAAACATACTTTTTATACGAAGGTTCCCCCATATCTAATCTGTGTGCAATGGGGAGAGGTATTGATCTATTATACAGAGACATGCTGAAGTAGGAAACCAAAGCATTCTGCAGGCACACAGTTCAAAAGAGGTAACTGTTCATCCTGAAGCAAATGTAGTTTCCTTCAAAGATTACTGTCTAAAAGGATTAAGTGAGGCTGTTGCTTCCAAGCTACTGTTCGTAGTAAGATGTGTAGCAATAATAAATGACCACTGCATTTAGAAGAGTGTGCCATACACTGATCCACCTTAGCCTTACCAGTGTATTGAAAGCAACTTTCATGGACTATACAAATAGTAACTAAAAGTGACAATATAATATAAGTCAATTCTTGATCAGTTGAAAAGTGTATATTGCTTTCCTATATAATTTTCAGATGTGCGACTTTCATGACTCTTAAAGGGTTTGGGTCACGTTATATTTTTTATATATTAATAGTGACTCGCCCGTCAAAAATGACGGCAATAAAATTTGAAGGCTGGCTATGCTGCTTGCCACACAATGCAAGGCGTTACAGGCCTCGCGATGAGCGCCCTTGGAGCCCATCACGGGCCTCTCCCACTGTCTACTTTATGGGCCTCGCCATGAGTGCCTTTGGCGCTCATTGCAAGCCCCTCCATACTCTCTGACCCCTATGTCTGTTTCCCCCTCTCCATGCCCTTCCCCCCCTTATTTCCCACCCCTGTGTGTCTCTTCCCCCCTCTCCCTCACCTGTGTATTTCTGCTCTCTCACCCTGCTCAAGCCTTGCGTGGCTTGCGATGAGCGCTGTTGCTGCTTTTTTTCAAAGTCTTGCGGGCTTTGCGTTGTTTGGCTAAGTGTTACGGGCTTTAGCCTTATTTGGAGCCTTTTTCAAAACCTTTATGTCTTCCCAACTTCCATTGCCCCCCCCGCTTAGCTGATTTTTGATCTCAGAAAAATGCCATTTAAGCATCAAATTAGCTTACAACCTTACTCACAGCCTCTCTGCCTCCCCCCCTGTGCTGTGTGTGTGAGGTTGTAAGTACATTTTTTTATTAATTGGTGTCTTTTGGGCGTTTTTCCGACGGTTTCTAAATTATGGGCTTAAAATGTTTTGTCTGTTAAAGCCGTCAGTTTTTCAAAGTCTTGCGTGCCTCGCGATCAGCGCCAAAGGTCTACATCTGTTTTTTCAAAGTATTACGGGACTCGCGCTCATCATGGGCCTTTGGTGCTCATTGCGCACGTGTAAGCTCGTAACTTTTAACATTGCGTGACCAACAATCGTAACTTACCACAACTATTATATGTGATTATATTTCTTTTTTCAGGTCCTATAGCAGGATTGTCTGCCAATAAGACCTACATAACACTGTATACTTAGAGAGTTTTTTTTTTTATAGTTTCAAGGACATTTAAACAAGATTTAATATTTTTAATTCAGAAAACATTTTGTAACGTTTAAAATACACTTTTTTTGTGTTTGATATCTCTTTAATCTTAAAATACAGGGCCACTATAATGGTTAACTTTTTTAACTTAAAGGGACTCATAAGCAAGTTGTTTTTGAATGTTCTTCTTACAAAGAAAGTAAAACTGACCATATGATTTTATTTTTATATTTTTTCTTCCCTCTACCTTAAAGTTTCAGTTTGTTTTTCAATTGAGTTGTACAGTTTATAGGTCACATTAAAGGTGGAAAAAGTTCTGAAATGATTTATTTTTGTCTCATTTTTTTCCAGCACAGAAACCTGACATTTTATCAGGGGTGTGTAGACTTTTTATATCTACTGTAGGTGTACACAAATGTTATCTAACGCGCCCTTATTCCTTCCTCCCACAAAAATTCAGATTTTCCCCCAAAAATGTTTATGTTCATGGCTTGAATAACTGCTAATGTATGTTTCTTGCATACTTCACAAACAAATTCCTTTTTAGTTTAACTACATTGTGCTTTTCAGGGACATGGAAAGTTTCTGCATTTTGAAGGTATATAATATACTTCTGTATCTATATATTTTTTATGTACATTATTTTAGTAAGAAATGCTTGTGCAGTGCCTCATACTAATCAATCAGTGACCATGTCTCCACAAAATATTACAACATGTTGCTGAGATATGGGTACTGAATAGCTAGTATGAGGTATATTATATACCTAGTAAAATCGAGAAACCTTCCATATCCATATTGGTGATTTGTCTTGCAAGATATCAGATTTGTTGTCTAATCCAGTTAGTACACCATTTCCTAAACACGTGTGCCTAATGCTATCTTTCTTTCCTTATTTTAGAGGCCACATTCAGAGTCTGAGAAGAGATGTGTCCTGCTCTGTGACCATAAGCTGCGTCTGAATGTTATTCAGGAGCTCTTCAGTCTTTCTTTAGTAGAAATGATGTTGGGTAAGTTGTAAGATCGTTTTTAGAAATACCCTTTTACATTTATGTTGGTTTATCGGTCATTGGGAAATTCCTCTGCTTTACTGGAAGCATTACTAAAACTATTAAACGTTTTCACTCTAAAATAGCAGACCAATGCCCATAATGTAAATATATCTTATGCACGTTAAGAATACATTGTCATACACCTAGAAAATCAGAAGTTGACTACAGGTAAAACCACCCTGGCTCATTTTATTTATGCTATTCATGTATATAGCAACAACATATCCAGCTGCATTAAACGTAATTTAAGGAGACACGGTAGAAGTTACAAATATTGTATATATTTTTTAATCTATAGATAGTGATAAGCACATTATCATTTGAGCATGTTTTAAAAACTGAAATTAATAGACTGTAACCAACTATTATTGCGCTGACGGAACTAAAATTCCAGTTTGCTTTATGTCCTATGTGTTGCATTTTGCATTCTGAAAACCCAATGTCACGACTGGAAAATTTAAACTAGTCTTCAAGACAAGTAAAATGAGAGCAGGGTATTCACTTTATAATGACTGGGAGTTTTATTTTCCTAGGCCCTCATTCAATTGCAATTTGGCCAATTGAATAGGGCTCTAAATAAGCACAGATCATATTTTTTTTAAGAAGTTTTTAGTTAGTGAAAACCTTGCTTTTGCACAGATGCTTACTAACTAAAAACGTATTTAAAAAAAAATATGCTATGTGCTTATTTAGAGCCCTGTTCAATTGGCCAAATCACAATTGAATGAGGCCCCTAGCATGTGAGCTTCAGTACTATTGTTCTATCAGTGACTGTTTCTATGTTCAGCAGGACTAGTACCTGGCCCCTAAATGTTTTAAAGGATGTTTTGGTTATTGTACATGTTTCAATACACACACACACACACACACACACACCAACATTTACTAGCTTCTAAAAAATATTTAGGTTTTTCATTTTTTTTTTTTTACTAAGCTGACTGGCTCCTTATTTTAATATAAATGTGTCAACCCTTATCATCTCTCTTGATAGACTGTCTGAAAAGGATATTTTTTTACTTTCTTAGCTTGCCGTTAAGAGGCTTTTAGATCATACCTGAGATATGCTTGCCTCCTGTGCATTTGGGTCTGATATTTTTCTTTTTTATATTTACTTTTTTTACATTTTTTTATTTATTTCTATTTAACTCTCTGTTGAGGATTTTTTTAACTTATCCGAGATGTAGTTATTGTGCTCTGGTACAATATTAACATGCAAATTAAAATAATTTACACCAAACTGTTATAAAGAGCATAATACATTTATTCTATTTATTGCTTAAATAGTATGTAAAGTGTTTTAGGTTTTTTTATCATCAATTTTTTATAATATACAATACTGTGTGTCAAAATCAAAGAATAGCAAAAAATTGTTATATGGTACTAGCCCCCAAACACATCTCTAGGGTCCAGTTATTACACACAAATACTTTTTTTAAAACCAGTAACCCTGTTACTTGAATTATTTGTGTAACCTAAAAGAGTCATCACTGATTAAGCCCTGTTAAGAGCTCTGAAATGCATTGCAAATGACCCCTAGGAGCCATCTTAGAAAGAACACTGTATTTTAGGAAAACAACTTCACATAAGTGACGTGTGCAATAATCTAACAACATTAGCGGATATGCAAGCTAGTGTAAAAGGACACTTAATTCTACACAATTTGGACCACATCTCTGTAAATATCTCCTAAAAGCATGTTGAAATTCTTTGCGTTGTTTAAATATGTGCATTTTTGACTGAGAAATCAAATCAAATAAAAACTGCATTTACCTGGATTACCTGTATTTACATTTACACTTGCTTTTGCATCACTGCAGCCAATCAGGTTGCAGATGTGTGCCACCCCACACCCCTCCATTGCAAACCAAAATCCAGGTAGTGTAGGTAGGCTTACAACTTTAGATTTTTTAGCTAATATTAGTGTTGTTAAAAAAATAGATAATTTTAACATTCAATCTTGTGCTCTTTCACACAATGAAGAGCACTTATAGTGAGATGAATGACCATTTAACCTTTAGCATCTGTCACCCTCCTCCTCCAATGAAATTTACATTTTTTAACACATTGTCTTCTCCTTTTCAGGGCCTTCTTTTTGGATTATCCTGACAGCAGACAGTGAAGGTTTTATCCCTCTAACCTTTTCAGCTCATCAAGAAATAAGCATCAGGGATGCTAAGATTTCACCACCTCACACTCCCACATGCATTAATGGGATATGTCCGGCAGAATCTGCAGAGCATTCCACTAGTGTTACTTAATCTGTGGACGAAGCAGATCATCTCACGTTGCATGTGATAACTGACTGTCCTGAATACTGGAGTATTGCTGCAATCTGCAAATATATAAAAGCTGCAGGCAGCATCAGATACTCTTCAGTTTGTTATATTTAATTTATTAAATTGAAGCATGTTTAGTAGTGTCTTGTTAGGAATTCCAAACTAAGGAGCTAAACTGCTGTGTACAGATTTGCTCCTACCTTCCCGGAGAGACAGTACTGCGAAATGGACAATGCTGGAGGATCTTTATAAAGCATGCAAGGAAATAATTTTATGGTGGAAGTTGGAGATTTGAATCCTGATTTGCCCAGAATATGAATACATTTAACGTTCTTGTTGTAGGGAATCAAAATGTATGTATTTATTATCTATTATTATTATTACTTTTTATAGCGCCAATCATTTCTGAAGCTCTATGTAAGAATGCAATAAAATGAGTACTGTAAATGTGAATACAATTTGTACATAAAATACAAGCGACTACAACAAGACATTGGATAAATTGAGGACAGTGTCCTTGGAATACTGAAGGACACTTGTCAAGCTCTAGTCCTTGGGGCTAAGACAGTATTTTCAGGATATCCATATGTTAAATAAATCAACATTATCGATTCCATCATTGTACGCAAAAAAGAAATGCAACATGATACAGCTTGAGCTAAAAAAAAAAATGAACTGGAGGGAGTGAAATATATATTAAAATATAACTGTTGTATAGGTGAGTTCTAGACATGTTTGCATATTTACATGTAAGTTGTAAACTGAAAATAAAGTAAACATGCATGTGGGTAACTCTGATTTGGGCTGCATAAGTTTTCATTGTGGTTCATGTGAATCTCTGTAGTCCCATATTTACAGAATGCTTTTATGAAGAATTTGTCTTGGTAATCAACACAAATATTTAAAAGTAACCCATTAAAGACTATGGCACTTATTAAATTCCAAATTTGCAGCAGTTACAGACCGATTAAATTGAACAAGCCCGCAACTTCATGGTGAAAGCCAAAACTGTAAACCATGTAACCCTAAGTAGCATTTCAGGGCATGACCGTGATCAATTAAGCAAACCCTTAACTACCGTTTTCGAAGCCAATAGTAAATGAGACCGGCATCATAACGTCAGTTGAACGTGGCGTGTAAATGTCAATCAATTAGTGTTTAGAACAGGTCTGTAGAGTCAGAGTCAAGGAGTCGGAGTCGTAGGAAATTTCGGGTACCTGGAGTCGGCAAACAAAAACACTGACTCCGACTCCTACTAAATTTAGATGGGATATTTAAACTTGCTTTTTTTAAAAATTCCAATTTCACAAAAAGTTATAATTAATTACTTCTCTGCTGTAAGAATAAAGACCCATGCATGCAGTGCCTCACCTAACCGCAAAATGAACACTTTAAGTGAGCGTGAAAAAGTATGCTTTTCATGTGCTTTACTTTATGCTATGCAACGCACAATTCGGAGCACCAATACTTATAAATTTATTTTCCCTTGTTGTTTACAACTTATTTTTAACGCTCAACAAGGTTTTCAATACCTCGTTGGTAGAAATCAATTGGTGTAGACTCGAAAAATTTATCCAACCAAGCTCAGAACAGCTTCTTGGATTCAACTGTGTTTATATTTGTTTTAAAACCTGCATGCCTGCTTGTTTGTATGAGGGAAGACGTGTACATTAATACAGAGGAGTCGGGGAGTCGGAGTCAGAAGTACACAAAACTGAGGAGTCGGAGTCAGAAGTACACAAAACTGAGGAGTAAGAGTCGGAACATTTATCTACCGACTCCACAGCCCTGGTTTAGAAGTCCAAATTTGCGATCGGACTCGCAATCCAGAAATGTATAAAAATCAATAAATCTTCTGGTCTAGTGCATGCAGGTTCCAGGATATTTAGTAACCCATTGATTGCTGGGATCAATATAACACGGAAATAAAACTTTAAAAAAATATTTATTTTTCTGCAGATTTGAGAGCTGGAGACTGTTGTACAATTAGTTCTAATGTATTACACCGCTTTCCCGTCTTTTGAAGTGCTGTATTGATTTTTTTTATTTGCATTTACAGTGCAGGAGTTTAACTTACTTGTGCGTCCTCTGTAGTAATCGTAGGCTTTTGGCTACATTTGCAATTTACGGGTGTGAATTCAATTGCGTGCTTGAGGAATTGTAGTAATTTAATATCGATTTGCGATTTTAGAGATTGCGGGCTTGACAGATCAATAGCTGGGTTGGAGTTATGATTTTGACAACAGCTGTTGATTTTCAGCCTGAAACCCGCAGATCGATTTGGGTAGCTAAAAGAGGCCAACTTTAATAGCAGTAACTTTTGCGGGCTACAGTAACTACAGTTTGGACAATTTAATAGGGGCCTATGTATGTTATCTGTTATATACAAAAATTGTTTACTGCAGACTGCCTTTGATTTGTTTGTTCTGCATTCTTAACATGGTGGGGACATTTGTAAATATAAAGATCTTTCCATTTGTTAGTTTTGAAAGTATTGGTAATGAGGATTACCGCTTTTTGATTAAAAAAGGTTGCGTTCAATTCCGTGCATGCGCAGATGAGGCTAATGGGGGGGGGGGGGGAGAGACACTGGAGCAGAGAGAGTTAGGGCTCAGAGAAAGAGAGCGCACACACAGAGAGTGAGGGGGCACAGAGCAACAGAACAGACAATTGAACATAACATATGATACCGTCATTTATGACCGGCAAGTTACTAGTGTGTGTGTATAAACATTTCATTTAGGTGGGCAAAAGAGTGATAGAAGCCCTCCCCCATACAGTAGGACAGTAAATAAATAGTACCTTTGTATTCACTTTTGAACCTCCTAAAACAAGTTAAAAATATTGTTTCCTGCTCAGGATTCTGATAAATACAGTTATTACTCTGCATCTGGGAACCTGGGCAGGGACTGTACGTGGTAGGATTCCTGGTTTGTGTATAATCCCTCCTGAGCTTTGCCCAAAGTTGTGTAATACACTTATATATAGGAATATGCTTAGAGGAAGCCATGTTGAAATGGTAATGGATTACAAGAGTGAAACCTTTGTGGGCACATTTGCATGTCCCTGCCCAGGTTCAGATGCAGTGTAATAACTGTATTTCTTGAGCATATTTACCCATCCCTTAAATTTGGGATGTATTTAGTAGTCTATTGCCCAAGTAAAGTTTGGCCAGTTGCCTACCATCCTCCTAAAGCTACACCTCAATATTCATTTTTGGATTAATCACTTCAACACTTTTGTTGTTGTTTAGTCGTTCAGTCGCGTCCGACTCTCTGTGACTCTGCACCACATCACGCCAGGTGCATCTCTCAGTCACTGCCCCTCTGAGCTCCATCAAGTTTAGGTTTATTGCTTCAGAGAACTCATCTATCCATCTCTGCCTGTGTCGTCCCCTTCTTCTTGTGCCTTCAAGCTTTCCCATCATCAGAGTCTTTTCTAGGGAATCCTGTCATCTTATGATATGGCCAAAATATTTGAGCTTCAGCCTCATGATCATACCATCTAGTGAACAGTTTGTATTGATTTCCTGTAGTATTGATTGAGTATTGATTTATTGGATCTTCTTGCAGTCCAAGGGACTCTAAGCAGTCTTCTCCAACACCAAAAATGAGTCAATTCTACGGCGCTCAGATTTCTTTATGGTCCAGCTCCATATGTTGCTACTGGGAATACCATATTTCAAACTATGTGGACCTTTGGTGATAGTTGCCATAGCTTTCCTTCCCAGAAGCAAACATCTTTTAATTTCATGACTACAGTCACCATCTGCAGAGATCTTGGATCCAAGGAACATTAAATTTGTCACTGCCTTCACTTCTTCCCTGTCTATTTGCCAGGAAGTGAGATTGCCGTTTGCCATGATCTTCGTCTTTTTAACGTTGAGCAGCAGGCCAACTTTTGTGCACTCTTCTTTTACCCTCATCAATAAGTCCTTTAGTTCCTCCTAACTTTCTGCTATCAGAGTAGTATCATCTGCGTATTTGAGCTTGTTGATATTCCTTCCAGCAATATTGATTCCAGCTCCAAATTTGGATTCATCCAATCCAGCCTTACGCATGATGTACTCTGCATATAAGCTGAATAAATAAGGTAACAATATACAACCCTGTCGCACTCCTTTTCCGATCTTGAACCATTATGTTGCCCAATGTTCGGTTCAGACCGTGGCTTCTTGGCCGACATACAGATTCTTTAGGAGGAGGATGAGATGATCTGGTACTCCAATCTCTTTATGGACATGCCACATTTTGTTGTGATCCACACAGTGAAAGGCTTTAGAATAGTCTATGAAGCAAGTAAATGGTTTTTTTTAGAACTCTCTTGCTTTCTCTATTATCCAGTGGGCATTGGCAATTTGATCTCTTGTGCCTCTTCCTCTGCGGAATCCGTCTTGCACATCTGGTAGTTCCTGGTCCGTATATTGTTGGAGTTGAGCTTGTAGAATCGTAAGTATCACCTTGCTGGCATGTGAAAATAGTGCAATTGTTTGATAATTGGAGCACTCTTTGGCACTGCCTTTTTTTTGGGATTCAGATGTAGACTGACCTTTTCCAGTCTATTGGCCTTTGTTGAGATTTCCAAATGTGTTGGCATAAGGCAAGTACCACTTCACAGCATTATCCTGTAGAATTTTAAATAGTTCAATTTGCATTCCATCACCTCCTGCAGCCTTATTATTAGCGAGATATCCTAGGGCCCATCTCACTTCGCTCTCCAAGATGTCTTGCCCTCGCACATCCACCATATTTCTAATGCATGTCTGGCACATTGATGACACTTTCTCCTCATAGCACCAACAGGCCAAATGTACATTGTATGCTGCAGGAAAATAGCAATAGATACTTAGCTCTTCAGGCTATTCACTGCTGCATATATCAATTACAAATAGGTAAAGTATATTATTTTATTATGTAAATAATAATTATACAAAAAAATGACATATATCTGGGTTTGTCAGGAGAGCACAAGGCGCTCATAGGAACAAAAGTAAACAAGACGAGCGGATCGCTATGAGCCAAAGGCGCTCAGCGCGAGGCTAGCAATGAACGCTGAAGGTCCTCTTACATTGTGTGTCAAATTGCATTGCGTTAGCTTCAAATTGAGCGGCTCGCTATAAGTGCCAAAGGCACTCATTGCGAGCCATGCGATGAGCGCCAAAGGCTCTCAGCGCGCGGCTTGCAAAGAACGCCAAAGGTCCTCAGAGTAGAAAAAGCTTTACATTGTGTGTCAAACAGCATTGCCATGGCTTACAATTTTATTGCCCTGTCATTTTTGACGGGCAAGTCCCTAGTTTATTTATAATGGCGATTTAGTCGCACTTTGTGACTTACTGAACTTTCAGGATATTCTAGATAATTTACATATATTATATATGTCACTTTCTTTATTTTCCATTTCTCCATTGAGATTTGCAAATTACTTTTAATTCAAGATACAGCAGTTCCAAATAGTAAAATACATTTTGTCCATATGCTGCTTCCATATCCCAATTGAGACGCATCTCAATTAGTTTTGGCCATATCGCAATCCTGTAGTTCTCCCAAAACGCATTACAACTAATTTTGTCCATATCCTAATTCTGTAGTTTTACAGGGGTAAGTTAAGGGTATTTAAACCCTCTCTAACAAATTAACCTTTTGCTGGTCAACATCAAAACGGGGATAATAACATAACATAACAGTATCTCACAAAAGTGAGTACACCCCTCACGTTTTTGTAAATATTTTATTATATCTTTTCATGTGACAACACTAAAGAAAAAATGACACTCTGCTACAATGTAAAGTAGTAAGTGTACAGCCTTTATAACAGTGTGAATTTGTTCTCCCCTCAAAATAACTCAACATGCAGCCATTAACGTATATAGCGTTGGCAACAAAAGTGAGTACACCCCTAAGTGGAAATGTCCAAATTGGGCCCAATTAGTTATTTTTCCTCCCCAGTGTCATGTGACTCTGTAGTATTACAAGGTCTCAGGTGTAAATGGGGAGCAGGTGTGTTCAATTTGGTGTTGTCGCTCTCACACTCTCTCATGTCACTGGAAGTTCAACATGGCACCTCATGGCAAAGGACTCTCTGAGGATCTGAAAAAAGGAATTGTTGCTCTATATAAAGATGGCCTAGGCTATAAGAAGATTGCCAAGACCCTTAAATTGAGCTGCAGCACAGTGGGCAAGACCATACAGCAGTTTCACAGGACAGGTTCCACCCAAAACAGGCCTTGCCATGGTCGGCCAAAGAAGTGCACATGCTCAGAATCATATGCAGAGGTTGTCTTTGGGAAATAGACGTATGAGTGCTGCCAGCATTGCTGCAGAGGTTGACAGGGGGTGGGGGGGGGCAGCTTGTCAGTGCTCAGACCATACGCTGCACACTGCATCAAATTGGTCTGCATGGCTGTTGTCCCAGAAGGAAGCCTCTTCTAAAGATGATGCCCAAGAAAGCCTGCAAACAGTTTGCCGAAGACAATCAGATTAAGGACATGGATTACTGGAACCATGTCCTGTGGTCCGATGAGACCAAGATAAACTTATTTGGTTCAGATGGTGTCAAGCATGTGTGGCGGCAACCAGGTGAGGCGTACAAAGACAAGTGTGTCTTGCCTACAGTCAAGCATGTTGGTGGGAGTGTCATGGTCTGGGTCTGCATGAGTGATGCCGGCACTGGGGAGCTACAGTTCATTGAGGGAACCATGAATGCCAACATGTACTGTGACATAATGAAGCGGAGCATGATCTCCTTCCTTCGGAGACTGAGCCGCAGGGTAGTATTCCAACATGATAACGACCCCAAACACACCTCCAAGATTACCACTGCCTTGCTAAAGAAGCTGAAGGTAAAGGTGATGGACTGGTCAAGCATGTCTCCAGACCTAAACCCTATTGAGCATCAGTGGGTTATCCTCAAACGGAAGGTGGGGGAGTGCAAGGTCTCTAACATCCACCAGCTCTGTGATGTCATCATGGAGTGGAAGAGGAATCCAGTGGCAACATGTGAAGCTCTGGTGAACTCCATGAGGGTTAAGGCAGTGCTGGAAAATAATGGTGCATACAAAATATTGACACTTTGGGCCCAATTTAGACATTTTGACTTAGGGGTGTACTCACTTTTGTTGCCAACGGTTTAGACATTAATGGCTGTGCGTTGAGTTATTTTGAGGGGACAGCAAATTTACACTGTTATACAGGCTGTACACTTACTACTTTACATTGTAGCAGAGTGTCATTTCTTCAGTGTTGTCACATGAAAAGACATAATAAAATATTTACAAAAATGTGAGGGGTGTACTCACATTTGTGAGAGACTGTATATCCTTCAGGTTTTTTATTGCATATTAGTGACCATGCTACCATACCACTTTACAATAGATCAGTTTAATGTTTTCACATGTTTAACGGAGCTTTCTAGTGGTGTGTGTTGGTTGAACACTATGGGCCCGATTCAATTGCCCAATTCGTAAATTTATACACACTTAAAATCGCTCTTAATTTTGCTATGAATTCTTAAATCAATAGAATGCAAAAAAAAACTTTTATTAAAAATACACCTGAATTTATGAGTTCAAGGCATTTGCAAGTAGCTAATTGAATAAGGACATATATATGCTCACCTTTTGGAGGTTAACATATGAGGCTAAAACTGTTCCCTTGTTTTTAGCAGTATGAATGTACATATATATTTTTTTTTTAAACGTTTTTTCTTAGTTGTTTCCGGACAATGGAGTGTCATATTTGATTAGTACCTAATTGGCCTGATGATTGTGTATTTGTAGGGCTACAGATAGTTGGAGAGGCACACATTAAAGATAAAAATAAAATAAAATATGTGTTGGGCTGATGAAGGAACTTGAGGCCTGGCATCCTTGATGGAAATCGCAATAAACAGTGAGTTGATGTTCTTTATTATTATAGTTCTAACCTTAAAAAAAAAAAAGATTAAAATTAATATATAATAAAATAATCCGCCTTTACTTCCTTCCCTTTCCCCTTCTTATTATTCTTATTTTGTTATAAATTTTTATTGTTGAAAAAGGAAAATGGTTGATGGTGATACTCACTTGTAAATTAATATTATATTATTATTTCTATGAGGGGGTTAGGAGGAAATTTGTATAAAACAACTAGCTGGTTATGAATGGGTGTTATTAGTGTTAACTATTGAAGTGCTTAGAAATGATTAATCCAAAAATTAATAGTGAGGTGTAGATTTGGGAGGATGCTAGACCACTGGCCAAACTTTACTTGGGCAATAGACTACTAAAAACACCTCAAACTTAAGGAATGGGTAAATGTAACGGTACCCCCCACACATAGAAGGGGCGCCCAGGCCGTTCTAGCCGTTCTAGCCGATCCGCCCGTCCGGCGATATAGGGACAGCTACTGCAAGACACCCTGTCCCCCAAGAACTGGATCCAAGGGGAAAATACTCCAAGCCTGCAACTGGAACCTCACGAATAGCCGCTAGCAGCTGAACAGGAAAAGCACCCCCAAAGATGCCCACACTCCTGGCAGTCAGTCTGCAACAGCATCCCATGAATTCCCCCAAGCACGAGACACACGCTCTGTGGTTGAGGGTCAAGCAGTGAACTCACTTCTTTATTAAAACCAAGACATATATAAAAAACCATTTCCACATACACCGTAGGGGCAGTGACTACCTTTGGTCAACCCCTAATTACCTATGGCCAATCAGACAGGGTAGGAACCATGAGACTCCTCCCATGGGCCACCCCCCAGGCATGGCTACTATGCTCATTCTCACCCAGACTGTCCTCATGGACACTTCCTGTTTGCTCCTTGTCTATGCCCCTGGGGAAACCCCATACACTGGCCCTTTGTTCAAGTCCTGGTGACACCCTGTGTTTACCTAATGGGGGATGGTCAGAATCTGTAACACATTTCTACACATTTTTCATAACTTTAAAAGTATGCATCACATTCACATAAAACATACATTTTCAGAATCAGCATACTCCAAATACAAACATGTGTCAAAATGATACAAATTGGTCCAGTGGTTCAAAAGTTAGATCACAGTCCTTTCTGACCAAATGAAGCATGGCTTCTATGTAGGTGGAAAGTCAACATGGGCCGTAGTCAAACGGCAGAGTGTGTGCAACCAAGCTTCTCCAATTCGCATTGACGAGACTGATCTCGTCACATCTCTCCCCCTTTCCAAACAGACTAACAGGATATCTGACCTTCCGGTCAGATTCCGGGTTAGTCTGGAAGGCCACCCACAAAACACAATCAACAGTACAGCCCACCCACAATAACTGGTTACTACACCTGGGTAGAGGAGAAACTTGTCCATGTCCAGGTGCCTCACCACGGCTGTGCTGGGCACTGGTAAGCTGCCTTGGTGGGTTGCTGAGTGGGCAGAGACCAGCGGTGCTCTGCCCTGGTGCCAGCGCTACCACGGAAGTAGCCTGTTTGGGGCCTGGTTGTAGGGTGGGGAGACCGACGGTCTCCCCTTTGGCTAAACAGCCCTGTTGCTGGGGGACAGGACCGACCGTCTCTGCCCCTGGTAGCTCAGCCTGTTGCTGGAGAATGGAGTCTGAGCTCTCAATTCCCTGCAGCTCACCCTGACGCTGGGGAGGGAGGACGCTGCTCTCCTCTCCTTGCAAGGTACACTTCCGCTGGGGAGGGGAGACAATGCTCTCCACTCCCTGCACTTCACACTGGCGCTGGGGATCTGGGCTAGCCGCCCAGCATCCCTGTAGGGCTGGTGGAGAGACCTCGGTCCCATCTCCACCTGCCGCCTGGGGTTCCTCCCAATAAACCTCTACAATATCTTCCCAGCTGAAGGGGTCTGGATCTGGGTCTCTCACCTTGTTGTAATGCTGAGCCTTCCCAATGGAGTGGAAGAGATCTCGGTAGTCCTGCTCCAGTTCCCACTCCAGGTTTGCTAGGTGAACAAGGTCTTGCTCTACCTCATGGGGGTCATCCCAGTCATGCCTAGCCTCCCTCTCATAGAAAATATCCTGAAGTCTGGTCTGCGCAGGGCTCCCGAAGTCAGGCTCTGCAAATGACTGCCATAACAAGCCAGGACCATCAAACTCCTCTCCCTCTGGCTTGTCATGCTCGGCTGTCCAGGGTATATACTGTGCCATATACCACCAGAGTGCCTGGTAGGCATCCACCAGCCATAGCTCCTGCCATGCACGGAGCTTGAGTTCCTCCACCCATTCCTCAAGGGGCTGCTCTCCCAGGAAGGGCATCCACAGGGCCACTTGCTTCTGCAACCGCTGCTCTTCACTGGGGAGACTCTCACCCCACTGGTATTGTACATTATCCAGGGCCTGGTACCAGATGCCTTTCCTTAATGCATCCCGGCCATCCAGGTCCTCATCCTCGTATAGCACTGCTGGTTCCATTCTGCTGCTTTTAGGGTCGCTGTACTGGGACATGCGTTGCCCCCAACTTGTAAATCCACAGAATGGTGTCTCCTGTAGCTGTCCTTCTGGCTGTGGGAACAATTCCGCCGCTTGCCACCAGTGTAACGGTACCCCCCAAGCATGGAAGGGGGCGCCCAGGCCTTTTTAGCCGATCGGCCCGTCCAGCGCTATAGGGACAGCTACTGCAGGACACCCATTCCCCCAAGAACTGGATCCAAGGGGAAAATACTCCAAGCCTGCAACTGGAACCTCACGAATAGCCGCTAGCAGCTGAACAGGAAAAGCACCCCCAAAGATGCCCACACTCCTGGCAGTCAGTCTGCAACAGCATCCCATGAATTCCCCCAAGCACGAGACACACGCTCTGTGGTTGAGGGTCAAGCAGTGAACTCACTTCTTTATTAAAACCAAGACATATATAAAAAACCATTTCCACATACACCGTAGGGGCAGTGACTACCTTTGGTCAACCCCTAATTACCCATGGCCAATGACAGGGTAGGAACCATGAGACTCCTCCCATGGGCCACCCCCCAGGCATGGCTACTATGCTCATTCTCACCCAGACTGTCCTCATGGACACTTCCTGTTTGCTCCTTGTCTATGCCCCTGGGGAAACCCCATACACTGGCCCTTTGTTCAAGTCCTGGCGACACCCTGTGTTTACCTAATGGGGGATGGTCAGAATCTGTAACACATTTCTACACATTTTTCATAACTTTAAAAGTATGCATCACATTCACATAAAACATACATTTTCAGAATCAGCATACTCCAAATACAAACATGTGTCAAAATGATACAAATTGGTCCAGTGGTTCAAAAGTTAGATCACAGTCCTTTCTGACCAAATGAAGCATGGCTTCTATGTAGGTGGAAAGTCAACATGGGCCGTAGTCAAACGGCAGAGTGTGTGCAACCAAGCTTCTCCAATTCGCATTGACGAGACTGATCTCGTCACAGTAAATATGTTGGTGATATTTTAAATATAATGTGCTCATAAGTATCAATCTCATTTGTTGAAAGTGCTTATTGTGAAATACAAGTAAAATGCTTGGAAATAAAATCTATCTAAAAAATATTCCTTCTGCATAATAGTCTAACTTAGTGAGAGAAACTATTGAGAATAATTCATTTTTGACTGTTATTGAATGGGCTGCTTTTCCCATCTTAATCATACTTGTTATTGGCGGCAGAGTGCGATTATTTTTGATTAATTCAAGAAAACATCTGTTAGAAGTATAAATATCATTATAAGGAAACAGAGATCAGGCAGATAACATATATATTTGGTGTGGACCAGAGATATAAAACTGCACCATTCCTTTTCAATGCCAATGACTGCGTAGAGCTCCTGAGAATCAGTTGGGTATCATAGTGATATACACTTGTTAAAATCTCAAATGATGGCACACAAAGAAGGGAACGGAAGAGGCGGAGATGGATAGATGAGGTCATGAAAGCAATTAACATGAGCTTGAGCGGACTCAGAGATGCAGTGGCTGACAGATAACACACATCTGGTATGGTGCAGTCCATAGAGTCACTGAGAATCAGACACGACTTGACAAAACAACAACAATCTCTAAACTTTATTTTATTATTTTACATACATGGTTACAGGTTGGGCAAATGGTGCAGGAAGTTGGTCTATGTACCAAACATCTTCAGTTTAACACTGAAAAAATTCCAGATATGGTATAGTTTAAAACAAGTACTTTATAGGTTGAATGTTATTAAAAAATGCAGAATTCTTTTACAAGGCCAGCCCTGTCGAGACAGAAATTGCAAGAATTTGGGCCTCATTAAATTCCAAGCCCACAGTTACCTTCATACAGCTCGTATGTCGACAGGCTTGAAATTTGCCCGGGTTACAGAGAGACTAAAATTAGAAAAGCCCGCAAGGAAATTGCCGAAATCCAAAACCATAAACCATGCTTTCATATGTAGCATTTCAGGGCATGATCAAATCCGCAAGACCGTAACTACTGACGTAGAAACCACCAATAGTAAATGAGAACGTCAACATGACGGCGGTAAAACATGGAGGTTAAACGTCAAAAAATGAGCGTTTAGAGGTCCAATATGCGATCAGAATTGTAATCCAGCAATGTGAACATCAATAAATATGAATAAAGAAACCGGTCTAGTTTATGTGGGTGGCCTGATATGTATTAACCCCCTGATTCCCGAGATTGATATAACATGAAAATAAAATGTAAAGAAAATACTTTTTTTATTGCAGATTTGCCAGCTTGAGGCTGTTGTGCAATTAATGCTAGTGTATTTAATCGCTTTCTCCGTCTTTTAAAGTGCAGTATTGATTTTTTTATTTGCATCTACAGTTCTACAAACAGGTGTTCAACCCCCTTGCTAGTCCTATCTGGTACTTGTAGGATTTTTGGCTACATTTTCCATTTACGGGTGTGAAAACAATGGCGGAGTTGAGGACTTGTAGCAATTTAATAGCGATTTGCGATTGTACCAAATACGGGCTTGAACGATCGAAGGCTTACCTGGGTCCAAGTTACGATTTTGGCAACCATAGTTGTTTTTCAGCCTGTAACCCACAGATTGTTTGTGGGTAGCTAGAAGAGGCAAATTTAATAGCCGTAACTTTTGCGGGCTCCTTAACAGGCTTCAGAAACTATAATTTGGCAAATTTAATAGGGCCATTAGACTAGTAAAAAAATGAAGTATGCTGTAAAGAATAGTTACATATAGAAGTGGAAAAACAGGTTTTCAATTTTCCATTTTTTTATACATTTTGCTCATTTTGAAGTTAAGTTATTCAAAATACTGTAAAACCTGACTTCAGAGCTTTAAATAGCTCAGTATTGTTTATAAGGTTGGCTTTTATTTTACATGATGCCCTACAATTGGATTTAAAATCAGGTTAGTGAAATCCTATTAATGTTCTATGTTAGGATGTAAGGTAAGAAAATCAATGCTGATTGTACTGTGCCTGTAGTATGGAATTAGCCGCATTCTTGTAAGAACTTACAATCTCACTAGTGTTGTATTGATTGAGATAGAATTTTTGATTCTCAGATAAGTATATATATGTTAGGCTAAACCGAGCAGTAAAAAAAGTAATAAAAATAAAGAATAATGTTACATTTTTTTGTTAATTCAATAGCAATATTTAAAAGCTGCACTTTTTTTTTTAAAGGGTCACTGTACAATAAGAAAAATATATGTTTGAACACTAAGATAATAAGATAATTAAGTATATATATACCAAATCAATATATGAAATACACTTTTATACCATCTAAATGACATTTTATTGCGCAAAATAACACCATTGTTATAGAAACAAGGAAACCTGTTGGTAAATATGGAGCATTTAAAAGGGTTGGTATGCCAGCCTGACGATTTAACACATTATTTTAGGTAAAGTTGATTAAATATATTTCTGCAAATTATGTTGTTTTACAACCAGGCTCTTGGGTTCTGGGGTAGGGGGGGCTTTTGGACTCCACTTTCACAAGCAAAGCCCTCACAGACAGGGCTGAATTACATTGGGAACTGTATACCGTATTTTTTGCTGTATAAGACGCACTTTTTCTTCCCCAAAACTGGGGGGGATTTGGTGCGTCTTATACGACAAATACAATTTCTGCCTGCATTAAAACTGCCCCTAACTTTGTGTGGTGATTGATCGCAGTCCTCTTTTTATGCTGTGTGTGCTGCAGGCTGGATTTGTGGCATGTAATGCGGGCTGTGGAGACTTCTCTGACACTCCCTGCACGGCCAGGCTGTGTGTGTTCGGGCTTTCCTCTCCCTAACCACATGCTACCCGGGCACCATGTCAACGCTCTGCGGAGGGGAAATGAAGAACATATTGGTAATATTGACAGTTCTTTAATTTCTGGATTTCTTGCAGAAAATTACCGTTACCTCCTTTTAAAAATGTCTAAGCAGAAGAGGCTAGCATATAAAGTTGCTTTCAAGCTGGAAGTAATCAAATTAGCTGAATAACATGGAAACAGAGCAGCAGAGAGACATTTCGGGCCACCTCCAACTGAGAAAATGATAAGAGAGTGGAGAAAACAGGAGGATCAGTTCCAAAAGTTGGATAAAAACAAGCACACCTTACGTGGACCAACTGCAAAGTGGCCAGAGTTAGAGGTAGAAGTGAAGGAGTGGATCACATGTCACCGGCAAAATGGACTTTCTGGAGCCAAAGTGAGAGGACGCGTGGAGCTGGAGCTCCGTGTCAGCCCAGGCAAAAAGGCTTCCAAAGAGGCTTTGGTCGGCAGCTATAGCTGCAGTGTTCCCCAGAGGAGGCTCGCCTACCTCCAGAGACTATCTGGGAGCGTTCTCCTGGCATCCGGAGACCCCGTCGGGAGGATCCGACGACGAGGCCTGTCGGGGCCCTGCAACGCGAACCTCCCCCCAGACCCCTTCTGACTCTCTCCCCCGTATACCAGCGCAGGGGGGTGAGCTAGTGAGGCTGCAAGACGCCCTGCGACAGGGAGAGTGGGCACCGGAGGCAGCAGCAGAGGACGCAGTGGCGGCGGAGAAGGCCGCCACTAGAAGCCAGGAGCCGGCGCTTGGAAGCGCGCCAGGGCTGGAAGGGCGCCAAGAGGCTGCATTTACCCCCCAGCCACATCGGAGGACCGGGACAGGAGCTGGGAACCCCGAAGACCGTCAGGGGGTAAGAGGGGAACCTGGCCCTGTGCCTGGAGCCCCCTACTGAGTGCTGGGGGAGGAAGTGAGGGAAGGAGGAGGAAGACTGGAGACTCTATTCCCCAGGGCCCTCAGGGGGCATCCTGGATGTCTGGCCTGTGACAGCAGCAGGTACCAGAACCCCTAAAAGATTTATCCCCAACTTGTACACTGTCTTACTCTCCTGAAATCTGCAATAGGGGAGAGAGGGGTAGAGAAGAGGGAGTGTGACATATAAGAACTGGAGAGGCTGCAAGCTTGCAAGGCTTTTTGGAGCTGGGTGACTTTTATGCTGAACTTTTCTCATTGACCAAACTGTGCTTCAGTTTTTTGTATGGCCTGCCGCACCCTAGGAGTGCTTGCTGCAAAACAACAACCTTATCTCCAGCTTGGAGAGCGACACTGCCATCTAGTGGCGCCTCTGCCACAGTGCGGCCTGAATTTCTTCAAAGTCTCCCTTCAGCCACCCGGCAACCTGGAAGAGGTTTGCTAATGTAGTGAATGGAGCTGGCCGGTAGAGGCTAAGCGTACTTCTGAGTATGATCTGAATTCTTCTTTTGCAACAATGTGGGAACAACCTGCTTGGGCCTTGTGAGGGGTGCTACTGGAGTCCGTACCTTGCTTCCTGACCAAGACTTGCATCAACATCACACCTAATATACGGCGTGTCAAAATTTCAGGCAAGATGGGAAAAAACACGAAAGCCCTGCCTTCCAAAAAAATTGAAGAGCATTTCAAGATGGCCGGGACCTCACAGACATCTATGCAAACTCCCTGCCCGGAACATTTGGACCAATCTGACTCTGATTCGGTATCAGACGCAGTACACCCGGAGGTCAACATCGCTGACAATTCTATGGCAAAGTTTGAGGCCCTTCTAGAGTCCCATATCAATAGAGCAGTCACAGCTCTACAAAAAGAACTGCATGACATTGGGCAGCGGACCAATATTTTGGAGGAGTCAATGGATCAAGTAGTTGAGGCCCTGGAAAAAGATAGGAGTGCCATTGGGGAGAATACCTCTCGCATTACCTCCCTTGAAGACAAACTGGAAGATTTGGAGAACCGCTCCCGTAGATTCAATATCCGGATTAGGGGGGTACCAACTGCATTCATTGACTTACCCCGATATCTCAAAGCCACTATAGACCAGATCCTGGCAGGCTTTCCGGATCATATTTGGGAAGTGGAGCGAGCTCACAGGGCCCTGGGTGGAAATAAAAATCCTGATTTGCCAAAGGACATAATAGTGAGACTGCTCCGTCAGCAATCCAGAGACTTAATTCTTGCCACCACCCGCAAAATGACAACCATCCAGGGTCCCGACGGATCCCCTTTGCAATTCTTTGGGGACCTTTCTCCTCCAACCCTACAAAAACGGAGACTGATGAAGCCTGCTCTGGAGATTCTTATTCAACATGGTATCAGGTACAGATGGGGCTTTCCTTTTGCCCTTATGTTCTCCCACAGTGGCGCATCCCATTCTGTGCGTTCCTTGGAGGAATGTCTGGATCTCATTCAGAGACTGAACCTGGCCACTGGAGCAACAGTCCAGACACAGGGAGCCTCTCTGCCGCTCCCCCTTCCCCAGAGACAGTGGACTCCTTCCTCCAAACCGAGGAGGACTGCTGACCCAACTCCCCAAATAGCTTCTCAAAGACCAAGGCAGGAACTAGAGGCCGGGGCTACTTGACTCTTGGAGCTGGACGAGGAGCTGGCCTAAGGAGGCACATTGTCTCCTTTCAGACAGTGACTTTACCACGGGACTCTTGTTTTGGTTACCATGTTTTATAGTTATGCTGATTGTCTCTTAAATGCTTTTTTCTTGTTTGTTTTTTCCCCTGAGCAGGTCTAACTACCTTAGGTTACGGTAGCAGCTCCAGAGCTTTTGAAGTGTACAACTGATATAAGAAGGACTGTAGTGCCAGCTATGTCTCAGCTAAGGGATTTCTCACTCCAAGTTATAGTTAAGAGTATCCATGCTCAGCAAGGTTCACCCAAAAAATGTTTTCTAGCCTTTTCTTAATACCCCTACCGGCTAGGATTTAGACTGTTTTAGACTAGATTTGAGGAAAACGGTTAGCATTCGGTTGGGCTAGATTTGCTCATTAAGTTAGGAATTGCACAATGGTAAATTGTATTTTCTCTCTTTGTCTTATTGCTTTTACTTTCTTCTTTTTCCCTCTGATTGATCTGGGCAGGCTATTTGCTACTTTTCTCTACTCTCTGGTCCCCTCAAAGCCATGGCTGCAAAAGCTACTTCTTCTTCTTTCCCCTCTCTCTTGCTTCTCATTTCACCCTGGGGCAGTGGGCCTAGAGAGGTACTATCTGTCCCAATCTATGGTAAAACCAGTCCTATGTCCGCCGGGCGGATGGCTAGGTCTTATGGGACTTATTCAGAGTAGACTTGATAGGGAGGTACTTCCCTTAAGTAATGGCTTTAGATTATGCTGATTATCACGGCTAAACCCAACTAACTCTTGTCGTTTTACTCCCACTTTCGTCTCCATCAGGTCAACTCTGTCCAATGAGATCCAACAGGACCCTCCAGCTCCTCCTCGCCCTGGCCTGGGAAAGCCGCTTCCCGTTCCCTCATGCTCAGCTGCTACTGAAGGTATGTGGCTTTTAGTTATACACATGCTTACGCCAACAGCACACCCATGACATTTCCCACAAGGATACTCACCCACAATGTAAAAGGGTTTAACTCCCCCTTCAAGCGAAGGAAGGCTTTTTTGTATTATAAAACCCACAAACCTGACATTATCTTTCTCCAGGAAACCCATTTTGCTAAGAATAAAACTCCTGCCTACCTGAATAAAGATTATCCCCACTTTTTCTGCACCACCCAGGCTTCGAAAAAAGAGGGAGTAGCGATCCTTTTGCACAAGGAGTTTCAGTTCCAGCTAGACTCCAAAATTATAGACCGGGAAGGGTATTATGTCATCTTGAAAGGGAAGGTCTTGGGCACCCCTACGTTGCTTATATCTTTCTATGCCCCCACCGTAGCCCCACACAAAGCGTTGATTGGACTTTTAAGGACACTGGAGGGGGGGGAGTGGGGGAAATTGATAATAGGGGGGGACCTAAATTTGGTCTTAGACCAGAGCATGGATAAATCCAGTGTTTCTAAGCACATCCGCTTTTCTAAAAGGATTAAACAAATCAAAAAACTGCTCCACTCTTTAGACCTCGTGGATGCTTGGAGGGGTCACCATCCGAAAGGAAGAGAGTACACCTTCTTCTCCCCCACCCATAAGTCCTACTCCCGTATTGACGCCCTTCTTATTAGTACCTCGCTGTTTGATAGCTCGGATAAGGCAGACATTGTCCCGTGCACGTGGTCGGACCATGCTGCAGTCTCCCTAGAGGTTGACCTGGGATCCCAATCCAGACTACCTTTTGCCTGGAAATTAAATGAATATTTGCTCTCGATACCCACATACCAGGAACAAATTACTTCTGAACTGGCAGCCTACTTTGTGTCCAATGCGGGTGGGGAAACTTCGCCAGGTTGGGTCTGGGTGGCCCATTAGGCTTATATTAGGGGTACATGCATTAAATTGGCTTCACAACATAAAAAAGCAATTCGTCTAACTGAGGAAAACCTTGTTAAAAATTTAGCTCAATTAGAGAAACAGAATCAAATTTCCCCTTCTTCCTCGTTAAGAGACCAAATTGACAAGGCTAGGCTGGAGCTAGATGGTATTTTATCTATTAGAACAGATAAAGCCCTGAGAAGAACGCAGCATCTCTTCTATGCTAAAGCGAATAAACCAGACAAATTATTGGCAAAAAGTCTGAGGGCAAGGTACTCTCAGTCCAAAATCTTTCAAATTAGAACCAAAGAGGGAGTACTCACGTTTTGCCAAAATGAGATACAAAAGACCTTTAGGGAATTTTACCAGCACATTTACTCCTCCCACAACTCCCCTCCAGAGAACGCTATTGGGTCCTACCTGAATTCCTTAGATTTGCCTAGAATATCAGAGTCAGATCTTCTTAACCTAAACAAAGAGGTATCGGTGGAGGAGGTTAGGAAAGCAATCAAAGACCTAAAAATGGGGAAATCCCCTGGCCCTGATGGCTTTACTAACATTTATTATAAAAAGTTTTCGGACATTTTGTCCCCACACTAATGCAGCCTGTTCAACACAATCTTGAAAGGGGACCCAATGCCCCCAGAACTTAATTTCGCGGATCTGACCCTTTTCCCCAAGGAAGGTAGGGACCCAAAGGAGGCAAAGAATTACAGACCGATCTCGCTCCTTAATGGGGATATCAAACTCCTTGCTAAAATATTCTCACAAAGGATTTCTGTCTTTTTGCCCTCCCTGATTCACAAGGACCAATCTGGCTTCATCCCATACAGGCAGACAAGTGATAATATTAGAAGGACCCTAAATATCATCCACTTGGCTAGACATAGAAACACCCCGGTTTGCCTGCTCGCATTGGACATAGAGAAGGCCTTCGATACCCTGGAATGGCCTTTCTTATATGCCGCTCTAGATAAATTTGGGTTCAAAGGCCAATTTTTAAACCTGCTTCGCACCTATTATAATCTTCCCAAAGCTAACTTGAAACTCCCGGGCTCCCAGAAGGCGGTTATAGAGATAGGGCGTGGAACAAGACAAGGATGCCATCTTTCCCCTCTCCTTTTTGCCCTTGCAATAGAGCCGCTGGCCCAGGCGATTAGGGCAAACTCCTCTATAGAGGGGCTGCGAGTGGGAAACCAGCATTTAAAGTGCTCCTTATTTGCTGATGATCTATTGTGTACTCTTACTAACCCTGGCTCCTCTATTGAAGCTCTGCTGGACACAATAGGTTTATTTAGCTCACTTTCTGGACTTAGTTTAAACCAGGACAAAACGGAGGCACTAGGCATAGGCATACCCTTAGATACTCTGTCCCAGTTGAAATCATGCCATAAGTTTATTTGGCCGGCCAATCATATTCACTACTTGGGGATAAATATTACTAGTTCTTTAGCAGGAATTTATAAGGCCAATTTCCCCCCCCTCTTCAGGGTTCTTCAGAGGGACTTGGACATTTGGACGAGGAAGCATATCTCTTGGACGGGTCGGATAACCTCGGTGAAGATGAACATCCTCCCGAGGCTCCTGTACCTAGCCAGAACCCTTCCTGTTCAAGTAAATAATTCAGAATTAGCTCGCTTTCAGTCCCTGGTGTTCAAGTTCATCTGGAGGAATAGACCCCCGAAAATAGCAAGGAAGGTCATGTATAGACATAAATCCAAGGGAGGTCTCTCATGCCCAAATTTCTCTAGCTATTTCAGAGCGGCACAACTGGCCTTTATTCCTCTGGCACATTCCACTTCCCTCCAGCCTAACTGGGTTTTCATAAAGGAGGCACAAATGCCCCCCCTCACGTGGGGTACTATCCTATGGGCACCAAATTCGAATACTCTTAGTTCTTACATAAGTAATCCAATAACTAAATTTACTTTAAAAATCTGGAACTGGGCCAAGAAAACCCACAATCTAGCATACCCGGTAGCTCCTCTTACCTCGATTTTCACTTCCCCCACTCTCTCGGCTACCCTCTCCTCTAACTCTAAACATTTTTGGATTCGGCAAAAACTAGATAAATTAGGCTCATGGCTGGAAGGGGGGAAGATTATTTCTCTAGGAACAGCTTGCAGAGGGAGGGAGTTTCCTGAAACTGAAATATTTAACTATATTAAAATCAGGCACTGGGTTAGAAGAAGTTCTCAGGGAATTTGGCCCGCCTAAAGACTCCTGGCTCACCACAGTTTGCAAACACTCAGCCCTTACTAAGGGTACACTGGGAGCAATATATAATATAATTAATGATCCCCCCTTGGATTCACCAAAGCCTTCCTTTGCTGAAGTGGGAGCTGGACTTGGAACAGACCTGGGATGAGCCCTCCTGGTCTAAAGCTTTCTCTAGCCTTTCTAAAGGGTCCCTTAATTATAGCTTGTTGGAAACCTCGTTGAAAATCATACATAGGGCATATATGACCCCCGCTAGACTAAATAGAATTGTGCCTACAAATTCGGATAAATGTTTTAGGGGATGTCAGGAACGAGGGGACTTTATTCACGCGTGGTGGAAGTGTCCTTTAGTCTCTGAAACCTGGGCTAGAGCGGCTGATCTACTTTCCAGATTATTTAGTATCACACTTAAACCTTCCATAGCGATATGTCTCTTAGGCAGGAATTATAAGGAACTGGGAGGGGTAGGCAATAAGTTGGCACAACTGATTTACCTGGCATTAAAAAACATCATAGCTAGAAGGTGGAAGGACAACTCCATTAACTTCCAGGAAATCAAAAACAAAATAAACTTCCTATTTATACATGAGAGAATGACTCATACACTATTGGACACACATCAAAAGTTTTTGGAAATTTGGGGACCCTGGATCTCCTCCCCCGACTGCATTTCATAGGTAGTGGGGGGACGAGTTGAATTTTTGCTAGGGAGGCTCTTTACAATTGGAAGAGGAGCGGTGCGGGGGGCGGACTGGAACAGGCGGAGCGGGAGAGGACACTGGAGGCTTCTTTGGACGAAAGATAACGACAGTAAAACTAAGATTGGGTAGCACAGGAACTGAAAAGGCCATGTTATAGTCAAATCCTGACCTTCTGAAGTAGAAGAGTGGATGGGAAGCAATTATCTACTATTTGTTCTTTTCCTTTTACTTCTTCATTTCTTTGGTTATTTGTTTATTTTTCTCTTCTTTTCTTCACTTCTTCCTCTTTCTCTCTTCTCATATGTTCGTAGAATATATTGATTGTAACACGATTGTTTATTTAAACCAATTTGTGCACTGAAAACGTTAAAATTATATTAAGGAATAATTCAACAAAGAGAAGCAGTTGCTTAGGATAGTAATTATCCTTTCTTGACATGTGGAATTATGTTTTATAGTATGTGCTTATTTTTGTACAAGTTTTTCTTGATTATTCTTAATAAAAACTTTATGAAAAAAAAAAAAAATTGTCTTTCTGTCTCAACAAAAATGATAATCTATGAGGCCAAACGCATTGCTGTGAAGAAAGGCATTCAGGATTTCACCGGATCACCATCGTGGTGCTATAGATTTATGAAGAGATCTGGCCTTTCTATGCGCACCAAAACCAGAATTGCACAAACAATGCCAAAGGAATACGAATCAAAGATTCTGTCTTTTCATAAGTTTGTTATTGATGCGAGGAAGAAAGATAACTTTGCAATTAGCCAGAATGGGAACATGGATGAAGTCCCGCTAACGTTTGCTGTGCCATCTAACAGAACCGTAGATAACAAAGGAGCCGTGAAGGAGGACATTGTTGTAAAATCCTTCAAGAAGTGTGGCATTAGTAATGCTTTGAATGGAACAGAAGACGACGTCTAATTTGACACCAGTGAGGAAGAAAGTGATGACAATGACTGCGTGGATCTGTCCTTCCTCATTTCTGATAGCAGCGAAGAAGAGGAATTCTTGGGGTTCGAATAAAAACAATACAGCCTTATTTTTGTTACTTTCACTGTTTACTGACTTTACTGACTGTTAATGAGAGTAAAGATAGTTCTTAATATGTTACATGGTTGACATAAAATTGTTCTTAAACTGCTGTTAACTTTATACAGTTGATATAAAATATTTTACTACAGTATTTGGTTCAGAATCTTTTTTTTTTCTAGATTTTCCTCCTTTAAAATTGGGTGCGTCATATTCTTGAGCGTCTTATACGGCGAAAAATACGGTAATTTCATATGGGATTAATACAATGGATCTCTGTCATCCCCAGGAGGACTTTTTTTTATTTTTTTTAAATGTTATGGGCTAGGGGCTGGCATTGGTTAATACATGTAGTTGCTTATTTTGTAAATGGCAAATTAAAGTTAAAAGAGAGTTTAAAAACAAGTATGTCTGTTATCTTTGTAGGTGTTAAGTCTTTGCTCAATTTATGTTAACTTTTTAGATAAATATTGTTTTGTTCCCATATTCTCAGATTCTGTATATGCTAGGTTTTCTAGCATGAGCAGCACAAAAGGATTAAACTGTCATTTGAGTTCCAGAGTAAAAAAGTAACATGTATCATGTGAGGTGCTTGTTAATAACTATGATCTGTTTGACTAAACATAATCATGGTGTGGCTGTCATTCCAGAGGGGAAAGTTTTTATTTATTTTCTTGTATCCTGTATTTCTGTTGGTCCTATATATGGGGACCAATATCTGCTCATATGTGCTTATATCCTAAAGACTGCCGTTCCTGGGCTGATTAAAGTGGCTGGGTGCTGAGATATCCAATCGATCACTGTCCAAGGGGTGTTCCTGTAAGTTGGAATCAGGAGGGTTTGGGTGTACCTGGTCCCCTCACCCCTGGGTCAAGACAAAAGATATATATTAAATCAACATAAAAGATTATGGCACATCAAATATATATATTAATAAAGGAATATTGTGATTTGGAGTATTTTAGAAATATAAAAAATAAAATTCCAATAAATTCCAAGGGAAATAAGCTATACAGCTTCTGTTGCTAATATTACTAAAGCTTTGAAATAAAATGTTGCTAAGCAACCTAAAAACGTGCCAAAGTACAAACCATGGATATAAACAAAAGTTCCAATGAAGAATATATTACTATCTTATAATGTTATTGTATTACTAAATCCCATTCATGTACCTTAAACTGAATTGTTGGTGTAAAGATTGATTTGAAGAGACTGATTGACACACATACCTGATTCCACTTCTGGAGGGTATTTGAACCCCTCAAATGCTGTGGTTTACTTCTATAACAAAATCAGCCTTTGCAAAAGCCGTTCTAATAATGAAACGGACATTGGGCAATCTATGAAGGGTCCCACATACATTAGTCAATTATGTCTATTATGAGGTGGTTGATGGTTGATTACAGTTGATACAGCCTATGACAGTAGTATTTAGGACAATAGCTATCATTCATTTTAGTTTTATAAACTTTTTTTTTATTAATGGGTTTTATATAGGATCCTATTAGGTAATACTATATGGATGGAGATTTTTTAGCCCTCTGTTCTGTGGAAGTGAACAGAGGTATAACACCTGATAAATTAGGTGGGAGACATAGACTGGTTTTGCCTGTAGAGATTCTATCAGTTGTCGTAATTTCGAGTTTGTTGGTAACGCTATGTTAAAAGTTATAGGCATGCGCATTGAGCTCCCCATGAGCTCTTTCGGTGGTCGCAAGATACAGGGGCTACGAACGGTTTTCGAGTTACGGCCTTGAAATAAAATGGGGACAGTAAACGCGTAAATTTCAAGCCCGAAATGTGCATTGTATGCTGAAGGTAGAGGGAGGGGGCCCGCAATTTAAATAAAGAAAGAAAAAAAGAAAAAGGACTTTAATGTAGTGTACTGCTGTTTAGACATAACAAATATAATTAATTACATTTGAACACAAGTTTCATATTATCACACTTCCATTTATCTTACAGATTGGAAATAAAGTTATACAGAATTGACAGACCATCATATGTTGAAAAAAAGAGTGGAGTCAGAAAAAGAAAGGAATTTTACTTCTTTAATCGATTACAACTACAGAAATATATTAGTAACAAATTTAAAAGAAAGAAAAATGGAAGGTTAAAACGTAGGTTAAAAATGAAAAATGTAAATTAAAATTTACAGATTACAATGTCTGATAACAAAGAAAACAGTGAAGAACGCTAAAAATGTCTTACAAGTGAACGCGTACAAAGATGGAAAGATCGACGGTCGCCGGAGACTCGGAAAAGGTTACGAGAAGAAGAACATGAGAGAATTTCAAAGAAAAGAAACATGTCTGTTAAAGTTACATTGCAGCGTCAGAGAGCTACGAAAAAAAACAAAAAACTGATAAAGATGCATGTGAACAATATGGTAATGATAGTAATGTTGATATAGATAGTAATATTGATATATGTTCTCAGGATAGTCCATCATTTACATCTATAACAGTAGAGTCTCACAACTGTGGTTTGTTGAATGCTGTTTGTCAGTTTTGTGGGGCTTATCATTTTCAACAGAAAAGACCTTGAGATGGTGAGTACATTAGTTGTTGTTACAAAAAATTAATGGAAGTCATGCTGAACAAAATTACAGAGTCATGCTGAACAAAATCATTTGCCAATCCCAAGAGTCAATATGGTTCTTAGAAGAGGTTGCCATTGTGATAAACGCCATTATAATTGACCAACATCTAATGAGGTTGCGATGGTGTTTCAAAATGTTGATGGCGAACCACCATTTCAGCGTGATATTAGAATATATCCAAGAAATCAAGAGCAACCTTTCATTAACATAAGTATATTAAGTAGTAATTTGGATCCAATGACATATCCATTTTTTTATCCAAATGGTGAGGCAGGATGGCAATCTAAATTAATACTTCAAAGTTATCCAAATAGTAAAGTTTGTGTCAGAAATAATATTTCAATGCTTGAATATAAGGTTGCTCAAACTGCTATTCGAGATTAATTAATCCCATTTTATATGACGGAATACTGACACAACAGTGGATGATTGTTTCATATCTGCAAGTAGAAGCAAATAATCTAAATGTTATTAAATATCAACAAAATAAGCTACATGTTGAACATTATTGGGATTTATAGATTATGTAGTTTAATTTGCTACAAACAGAGAACTTTCAGCTGACCGAGCCTTCATTTTGCCACCTTCTTTCCAAGGATCTGCTTGCAATTTGAGAGAAAGATACAATGATGCTATGGCTATTGTTACTAAATTTGGGAAACCAGATGTATTTATTACATTTACATGTAATCCACAGTGGTCATAGAAGGTTGATAATTTAAAGCTATATAACTGGACAAATTGCTTCTGATAGACCAGATAGTGGCTAGAGAGTTCAAAATTAAACTATCAGCAATAATATATGACATAACCATTGGAAATGTATTTGGTAAGTATGTAGCTTATGTTTATACTATTTGTTTATACTTGTTTCAAAGAAGAAAAGGTCAAACTGCAATTATTCATGGAAAAATTGTAGATAATCAATATTTTATTCCATATAATCCACATTTGCTGATGAAGTACAATGCACACATAAATGTTTAAGCTTGCACATCAATTAAATATGTGTATAAATATATTTACAAGGGATATGATGCTGCAACTGTAGTTGTGCAAAGTGGCCAAAATGAAAAAGACAATCAAATTTTACATGATGAACTTTTATGTCATGTAGATGCTCAGTATGTAAGTGCTCCAGAAGCAATATGGCTCCTTAGGAAATTTGAAATGCAAGATTGGTCACATGCAGTTTATCGATTAGCTGCTCATTTGCCACAAAGACACTTAGTTTATTTTAATGCTGTGATGAAAGAAATGCTCTTGACCAAAATGAACAGAGAGAAACAACACTTACTGCTTGGTTCACATTAAATTGTAATAACAGTGAGGCAAGGACATTCTCATACATTGAGATTCCACATCATTATGTTTTCATTAATGGGCTATGGCGGAAAAAAAGGAGTGGTAATAAAATTATTCCCAGAATTTATACTGTTAGTCCAAGAGACATCAAAAGTTTTTCTTTACGTTTACTCCTTTTAAATATTCCTGGTGCACAAAGTTGTGAACATTTGAGAACTGTGAATGACATAGTTTATGATACCTTTCAATTAGCTGTGCAACAAAGAAACTTCCTTGCAGATGATACTGAATGAGAGAGATGTTTAGAAGAAGCAGCACTATGTCAAATGCCTAGGCAGATTATGGAACAGTTTTCATTCATTTGCATATTTTGTAATGTACCTAATGCATTAGCTTTGTGGAACAAATTTAAATTAAATATGTGTGAAGGCTTTTTGAAACATTACAATGAGTCCATAGCAGAATTACAATGATTAATGGAAATTCAAGAGGTCTTTCTTTGCCACTGCTTGTTGTGCAATTTGTAATCTGCCATATCCAGGAATTATAGAGGAAATAATCTATGAAGAGTATGACTTTGTTGTGGAAAAATAAAAAGCAGAACAAAAATTGCCACTTTGAATACATTGCAATTGGAAGCATTTAAAGCTATATAACAAGAACTAGATGATGAAATGCTCAAGAAACGTTATTTCTATCTAGATGGACCTGGTGGATCAGGTAAAACATATCTATATAATTTATTAATGAGTTTAATTTGAGGTCAAGGTGAAATAGTACTTCACTTTGCAACTACTAGAATTGCTGCCATTTTGTTGGAAGGTGGTAAGGCTGTAAATAGTTTATTTAAACTTCTAGTTCCCATTTTGGAAACATCAGTATCGCATATTAGAATATCATCTTTGAAGCTAAAAATTGAAGAAAATGTAAATTAATTATAATTGATGAGGCAACAATGATATCTTGCCATGCTCTTCAATGTATTGGTCGTTTGTTACGTGAAGTTATGGCTAATGATTTACCTTTTAGGGGGAAGGTGATGTTGTTAGGTGGGGATTTTAGGCAAACATTACCTGTTGTTGTCCATGGAAATCAAAGAGACATTGTGGAAACATGTCTAAAGTCAAATCCACTATGGAAACTATTTACACATCTTAAATTAGATGAAAATATGAGATCAGAAGGCCAAAATGAATTCAATGATTGGTTAATTAAAATTGGCGATGGAAAAACAGAGGTAATAAGTAATTTACCTGAGGATACTGTTGAAATTCCATCTGCAATAATTTGTAAGGATTCCATAATATCAGCTATATTTCAAACACAAAGTAATATTAACATCGAAACATAAAGATGCATTCCTTCTGAATAATGACAATTTGGAATTAATAGATGGAACAACATTTTTTTATTACAGGGCAGATTGTGTTCTAGCTGATGACAAACAGAGTGACACAAACTTTGCAACTGAATTTATATATTCATTAACACCATCTGGAATGCCACCACATATTTTGCAGCTGAAAAAGGGGCAATCGTGATGTTACTGCTAAATATGAACCCAAAAAAAGGACTTTGTAATGGGACCAGATGAATTGTTCAGGATTTTTTTTTTTTGAAAATGTTCTTTATTAGAAGGTTTACAACAACATATAAAACATATTGATCAATAATTCCGTCAGTCAATTTATACAGGTTCACACAGCAAACATTAACCAATGATGAACTGACTTCACCTTTTTTTCTTTTACATTTTTAGTTATAAAGTATCATGTATAATAACTTAAAATTTCTATCAAAGTAGAACATAATGCACAGTAAAATAAACAACAAATTAAAGTGTAGGAGAAAGAAAGGCAGAGATAACACATAAGAATAGACATTGACATGAATAGTCAAACCATAATGCTGTTTACTAAATATATAAACTTTTAAGCCAACTAGGCTAAAATAGATAAACTGGTTTCTGCTAAATTTGTCCCTTATAATCCTCACTAAAATACCCCACTGATCATCACTAGACCTTTACCTTAGTAGTGCAGCCGAAGAACCTCCGGGACTCCTTACTCCCTGCCCCCTCCTTGCCTTCTCTGAATCAGGATTTTGGCGTTACCTCAAGGGAACACTTAATGAAGACGCTACCCAAGGTTCCCAGATTGCCAAAAACTGTGGAAGGCTATCCATGATAATATGAGTCAGTCTCTCATTGATAAAAAGGTAATTGATCTTCTTGACTACCTCCTGAAAGTTTAGTGTCTCTTTTTTCCATCTGCTGGCTATGTGTATTTTGGATGCCAGTGCCATTAATTGGAATAGTTTATTTTGGGATTGAGAGAGGTTCTTGATGTGCGTTCCCAACAGGCATGACTCCATAGAGGGCGAGATCACCTTTTGAAATAGTGTGGAGGCTAATTGTGCTAGTTGTTTCCATGTTTTCTGTGTAGTTGGACATGACCACCAAATGTGAATGTGGTCCCCCACTTGTTGGCAGCCCCTAAAGCATTTATTGCTCTCATGTGGTTTAAACTTCTGCAATTTATCGGGCGTGCAGTAGGCTCTATGCAGTACTTTAACAGTCGTCTATAGCAGAGCTGCATTGAGGGAACCTCTGGAGAGGTTGGAGCAGGATTCTGTCCACTTGTCCCAATCCCATTCCACCCCCAGGTCCGTTTCCCATTGTTTCATAAATTTAGGTTTTTGGCTGCTGGTGGAGTCTCGAAAAATGCCGTATAGCGAACCCAATACCCCCTTCATGAGAGGAAGGCTTCTACATATAACAGATATCCAGGAGGGCCTAGGGAGTCCTAACTCTCTCAGAGTTTTGCTAACCCAACTTATTTTTTTTTAATAGTTATAGGTTTCCGTGGCTGGTAGGTCGTGGATCATGCAGAATTGGTCATAAATCAACAGTCTGTCGTTTTGTACCCAGTTCCCTACCCGGTCTAGGAGTCTAGAGGTCCACCAAAATTTGGAGATAGGGTTCGTGTCTTTTAGGATTTGTGGAAAGGATGTGACTGATAGTAAGGGAGACAAACCCGAGCTAAGTTGACACCTGGAGTTGGCCCACCCCCAAGCCTGCAAAGTTAGGGAGATCATAGGATTGTGGTGCGTATGAAAGGGAGTCATTTCCTTGGGAATCTAGATCAACCTATCCCAGCTATGCGGGAGCATCTGCTGATTTTCTATGAATACCCAGGATGGCTGGTGGGTAACAGAGTGTAACCTGGGCAGATGGGCCAATTGAGCTGCCTTAAGGTACAACCTCAGGTTGGGACACGCTAGTCCGCCTTTACTTTTTTGTCTAAACATTACCTGTCTTGAGATACGAGGGCGCTTTTTGCCCCAGATAAACCTAAACATACTATTCTGGAACTTGTCCAGTTCCTTGAGTGGGATCGGTATGGGAAGTGTCCTAAATAAATATAGCAGTTTATGCAAGACACTCATCTTTACCGCTGCTATACGGCCCGTCCATGAGATATGAAAGTTCGCCCACTTCAGCATATCTTCAGTCAGGGACTTGTACAAGGCGGGGAAATTTGCCCTGTATAAGTCGGCAAAATTGGAAGTGATCTTTACTCCCAGGTATTTTAAATACTGAGTTGGCCAACTGTAATTGTATTCTGATTTAAGCTTATCAATCTCAGTTTGTGACATACCCATCCCCAAAGCTTCAGTTTTTTCCACATTTAAATTAAGGCCTGAGACTATACTAAATTCCTTGATAGTAGACATGAGGGCTGGTGTAGAGCTAGAGGGGCTGGAGAGAGTGCACAATAAATCGTCCGCAAAGAGCGAGCATTTAAGGTGCTGGCGTCCCACCAAAACCCCCTGGATGTCTGAGTTAGCTTTAATTGCCTGTGCTAATGGCTCCATGACAAGTGCGAATAACAGCGGCGAAAGTGGGCACCCTTGCCTAGTCCCTCTTTGAATTTGGATATTCGCTTTATGTGCTCCTGGTAACTTTAAGTGGGCTGTTAGGGAGTCATAGTAGCTTCTAAGCAGTTTAATAAAATGACCCTTAAATTCAAAATTGTCTAGTGTTTTATACATATATGACCATTCCACCGTGTCAAACGCCTTCTCTATGTCTAGAGCTAAAAGGCATAATGGAGTGTTAAATTTTTTTGCTAGGTGCTGGATGTTTAAGACCTTCCTGACGTTGTCCCTGGCCTCCCTAAAGGGGATGAATCCTGCTTGATCCTTGTGAATTTACTCAGGCAAGAATTTAGAAATACGATTTTGGCCAGAATTTTTACGTCTCCATTGATCAGGGAAATAGGGCGATAGTTTTTGGCCTCTAGATTATCTCTGCCCTCCTTTGGGAATACCACCAGAGCAGCCTGGTTCAATTTGGGGGGCATGGGCTCCCCATTTAAAATTGCGTTGAATAGGGGCGTTAGGTAGGGAGTAAGCAGGGGTTCAAAATTTTTTTTTTTTAAACAAATTGGTGAAACCATCCAGCCCCGGCGATTTGCCCAGCTTAAGACCCATAATGGCCGATTTAACTTCCTTTAGGGACACGTCCGAGTTCAGTGTTTCTAATTGACTGTCCGAAACCCTGGGGAGGTCTTGTGACCGTAAAAAGGCGTCTATATCTAGTTCACTTCCATGGGACTGGGAGGAGTATATAGTTTGGTAAAAGTCCTGGAACGTTTTCTGGATGTTGTTAGGACTACAGGAAATTTGACCGTCTGACCTTCTAATATGGGATATTTTATGTTGGGAGAATTTATTATTTAGTCTTCTAGCAAGCATTGTATCAGGCGTATTTGCCTTCCAATAGTATAGATGTTTCATCTTCCTCATTGCCCTTTCAGTGTGGTACGATAATATGCCATCTAGTTCAAGCCTTGTCCTGTCAATTAACCTGCGACCCCCGCGGGAAGGGTTCTGTTGATTTACCTCTTCCAGCCTCTTTAGTGTCCCTGTAAGGTCTGCCTCCCTTTGCCCAAGGTTTCTTCTTAGGGTTGAGGCCAGCTTAATGGCCGTTCACCTAATAAAGGCCTTTTGGGCAACCCAGAGCCAGCCGGCTCCAGTTTCAGTAGAGACATTAGTCTCAAAGAATAGCTTTATGTCCTTTGCAATTGCCTCCGCACTACTTGGACTAGTCAGTAGGGATTCGTCAATTCTCCAGCTGTAGGGGGGTTGTAAATTTGGCCCCAGCTCTATCTCCATGAGTACTAGGGCATGGTCTGACCAGTGGCAGGGTATAATCTCAGTTCTCAAAATTGAGTCATATAGGGGGGAGCCGACCAAGATAGCATCAATCCTAGAATATGTCAGGTGGGTTGGGGAATAGTATGTATATTCTCTCTTGGCCGGGTGCATACCCCTCCAGGCATCGACCAGCCCCAGGCTATCAAGCAAGGATTCTATCTGTTTGGTTCTGTTGGGGCATTTATTCTTAGCGGGCTTCCCTGACCTATCCAAAGTAGGGTCCAAGGTGAGGTTTAGATCTCCCCCAACTATCAGCCTTCCTATGTCTTGAGATTCGATTGTTTTCAGCAAGCCAATTAAAGTTGCGTAGGGCGAAGTAGTGGGAGAGTACAGTGAAACTAGAGTCATTCTAACCCCCCCGATAGTGCCGGACACCATTACGTAGTTACCCTCTTTGTCAACCAGATTGCTTTCTACCTGGAACGGAAAAGTTTTATGTAGGAGGATTGCACATCCAGCTCTCTTAGTAGGGAGGGTGGCCAGGAAATAGGTGGGATAGTCCCTGTGTAGGAATTTGGGTTTGTTATTACGAAAGAAGTGGGTTTCCTGCATAAAAATAACTGCAGGCTTATGTTTTTTATAGAATGCAAAAGCCCTCTGCCTCTTAAAAGGGCAATTGAAACCCTTCACATTATGGGTTATTAGAGTGTAGTTAGACAGAGCCATTGGAAACTCGGTGTGGGACCCTAGGTGTATGTGTCTTTACCTGAGAGGTGATCTCGTAGGAGGGAGAGCAAGGAGGAGCCCCGGATGCCAGTAGCTGCACTATCTGTTGGTCTGCGGCTGAAATTTCAATTTTCCTGTTATCCAGTGGGAGAAAATAAAAGAAAGAAATGCAAATAAAGACAGTCAGTCGTGCTTCAGCAGGATATATCCGTTTAGTTAGACTACAAGGCTAAACCCAGTTAACTATTAGCTCTTTTCTCGTGATATAACTAAGGAAAGTCAGAGTTAAATGTTTTAAACGTTTAGTCTACAAAGTAACCTTTATCAATTTCTCCAAATAGCAAACAGAAATCTAATCCACTTAAAGTGGGGAACACAATAACCTGGCAATCTAGAACAATACTAACAAATTAGGTCTTTAATCATTTTTTCAATATAAATCAGAAGCCCACACTATGGGTCTATGGGCCCTTAAAAGAGAACTTAGCCTTTATCAGAGTCCCCAGAAGAAGAGGCCAGTAGGGTCAGGAGCCTGGCTTGACCTCCGCAGCGGGGCCCACATTGTCCATGTTAGTCTTGACACTGTCCAGTAAGCTGGTTGGTTCCCCGGAGACGTAGGCTTGTTTGCCCTGGTTCTGGGATGTCACATGCGTCCGCTGCCTCCTATAAATGGGCGGAAGAGGTTGCTCCTGCCCCACTTCCATTGTGGCCTCCGTACATAAATGTAAGCGCTTCAGCACTGCCATGCATTCTTCTGGTGTACGGGTGGTGTATGATGTACCTTGAGATGTGAAGGTGAGGGCAAATGGAAAATTCCAGCGGTATTGGATCTTATGCTGGAGAAGAATAGCAGTTGCCGGTTTCATCAATCTCCGTTTATGGAGCGTCTCTGGAGACAGGTCTGCATAGAATTGTAAGGGCGACTCGTCCGGCCCCTTCACAGTGTGCATCTTCCTGGTTGCAGATAGTAGTAAGTACCTCACCTGCTGCCTCATGAATCTAACTATGACATCTTTAGGGGCGTCCAGGCTCCTTGTACCTCCTAGAGCTCTGTGAACTCGTTCAATTTCCCACATAGTTTCAGGCTGGTTGGGAAGAATCGCCTTCACGGTATCTCTCAGGTAGTTTAGTAGGTCTTGAATAGCCCTTGGTATGCCTCTGACGCAGACGTTGTGTCGGCGAGACCGGTTTTCCAGGTCCTCTATCTTGTCTGCAAGTTCCGTTATGTGGGATGTGTTCTGCTTTATAGAGGACCGGTCTCTTTCCTGGGCCTCTACTACCTGTTCAGTTATCTCTTCCAGGAGTTGAGTGTGCTGTCCCAGGTCTTTAGATCTTGCCTGAGGGGTTCAATTGCCTTTGCCAGAAGCCGCTCAATCGTGGCCACTGACCTGGCCGATAGATCTATATGCTGGTGAGGTCTTTTGGGATTCTATTCCTGATCGAAGCATTCTGAGTGTTCTGAGATAGAGTCACCAGGAGACATGTGCCGGACAGCCTTTGGTGGGAAATGCTCCCGTATACCCTTCGCTGAGGATGAGCGTTTGGGTTTCGGCATCTTGAGGTGTTCAGATGAAGGAAACCACTGATAATCCGCCAGGGGTTCGGCCCCCTTTGGTATGTAGCGCAGGGCTGCGTTTACCACTCTGCTAAGGGCTACAGTGAGTCAGATGGCGTCATATGTTAGGCTCTGTGGGTGTAGTAGCGACCTCTGCTGGCGGTGTTGCCAGGTCTGTTCCCCATTTTGTTCTTAGGCCATGTTGAGGGTTTAGCCCTTAGTCAAGAATTCTGGAGATCCGCCAACCCTGTGCCTGCCTGTGTAGGCAAAAATGCTCTCTTGCAGATATTGCACTGAGTTTCGCCTTCAATTTAAGGTCTGTTGGATTGGGTTAGGCTGGCGCACCAGTTAGCGTATTGACTGGGTCAGTTTGTAGCCCCCCTCTATGTTGGTTGACAGTGCTGATTCTAGCAGTATAGTATTTATGTGCTACCGGTTTATTTCTGCAGTACTCCACAGGTCCACCGGGTGGGGGTAGAGATGCAAAAATGCAGAGGAGCAGGCTGTTCAGCCTTGTCTTTATATTTGCCTATTGAGAGGCAGATCACTCTTGTCCTGGTGGTATAAAGAGTTTTGCCGGGTAAGGAGCTATTTATCATAGAATCTATATCTATTAGAGGTAGAATAGGAGAATTGTTCATTAAACATGTGGAAACAGTTTCAGTTGTGGGGGAAGCAGGGATGCCTTCTCCCTCAGAAATTAGTGCACACTAAAGTCCCAAGCCCCTGAAAGTGTATCTGTGATAAGACAGGTGTTGAAAAGTAAAGGCTAGATAGGCTGTATATAGAGAAGTGTCCAGAATGGGAGCATAAGCAATTTAGTTGGGCCTTAACTTGAGGTTATACCCCCTTTGTAGTGAAATGTACCTTCTTGTCCACATGTGGGGACTTCCAAAATGGCCGCCATTCGCAGGCTTTTTCTGCTTCTTCTGGCCTCTTCCAGCCTCTTTAGTGTCCCTGTAAGGTCTGCCTCCCTTTGCCCAAGGTTTCTTCTTAGGGTTGAGGCCAGCTTAATGGCCGTTCACCTAATAAAGGCCTTTTGGGCAACCCAGAGCCAGCCGGCTCCAGTTTCAGTAGAGACATTAGTCTCAAAGAATAGCTTTATGTCCTTTGCAATTGCCTCCGCACTACTTGGACTAGTCAGTAGGGATTCGTCAATTCTCCAGCTGTAGGGGGGTTGTAAATTTGGCCCCAGCTCTATCTCCATGAGTACTAGGGCATGGTCTGACCAGTGGCAGGGTATAATCTCAGTTCTCAAAATTGAGTCATATAGGGGGGAGCCGACCAAGATAGCATCAATCCTAGAATATGTCAGGTGGGTTGGGGAATAGTATGTATATTCTCTCTTGGCCGGGTGCATACCCCTCCAGGCATCGACCAGCCCCAGGCTATCAAGCAAGGATTCTATCTGTTTGGTTCTGTTGGGGCATTTATTCTTAGCGGGCTTCCCTGACCTATCCAAAGTAGGGTCCAAGGTGAGGTTTAGATCTCCCCCAACTATCAGCCTTCCTATGTCTTGAGATTCGATTGTTTTCAGCAAGCCAATTAAAGTTGCGTAGGGCGAAGTAGTGGGAGAGTACAGTGAAACTAGAGTCATTCTAACCCCCCCGATAGTGCCGGACACCATTACGTAGTTACCCTCTTTGTCAACCAGATTGCTTTCTACCTGGAACGGAAAAGTTTTATGTAGGAGGATTGCACATCCAGCTCTCTTAGTAGGGAGGGTGGCCAGGAAATAGGTGGGATAGTCCCTGTGTAGGAATTTGGGTTTGTTATTACGAAAGAAGTGGGTTTCCTGCATAAAAATAACTGCAGGCTTATGTTTTTTATAGAATGCAAAAGCCCTCTGCCTCTTAAAAGGGCAATTGAAACCCTTCACATTATGGGTTATTAGAGTGTAGTTAGACAGAGCCATTGGAAACTCGGTGTGGGACCCTAGTTGTATGTGTCTTTACCTGAGAGGTGATCTCGTAGGAGGGAGAGCAAGGAGGAGCCCCGGATGCCAGTAGCTGCACTATCTGTTGGTCTGCGGCTGAAATTTCAATTTTCCTGTTATCCAGTGGGAGAAAATAAAAGAAAGAAATGCAAATAAAGACAGTCAGTCGTGCTTCAGCAGGATATATCCGTTTAGTTAGACTACAAGGCTAAACCCAGTTAACTATTAGCTCTTTTCTCGTGATATAACTAAGGAAAGTCAGAGTTAAATGTTTTAAACGTTTAGTCTACAAAGTAACCTTTATCAATTTCTCCAAATAGCAAACAGAAATCTAATCCACTTAAAGTGGGGAACACAATAACCTGGCAATCTAGAACAATACTAACAAATTAGGTCTTTAATCATTTTTTCAATATAAATCAGAAGCCCACACTATGGGTCTATGGGCCCTTAAAAGAGAACTTAGCCTTTATCAGAGTCCCCAGAAGAAGAGGCCAGTAGGGTCAGGAGCCTGGCTTGACCTCCGCAGCGGGGCCCACATTGTCCATGTTAGTCTTGACACTGTCCAGTAAGCTGGTTGGTTCCCCGGAGACGTAGGCTTGTTTGCCCTGGTTCTGGGATGTCACATGCGTCCGCTGCCTCCTATAAATGGGCGGAAGAGGTTGCTCCTGCCCCACTTCCATTGTGGCCTCCGTACATAAATGTAAGCGCTTCAGCACTGCCATGCATTCTTCTGGTGTACGGGTGGTGTATGATGTACCTTGAGATGTGAAGGTGAGGGCAAATGGAAAATTCCAGCGGTATTGGATCTTATGCTGGAGAAGAATAGCAGTTGCCGGTTTCATCAATCTCCGTTTATGGAGCGTCTCTGGAGACAGGTCTGCATAGAATTGTAAGGGCGACTCGTCCGGCCCCTTCACAGTGTGCATCTTCCTGGTTGCAGATAGTAGTAAGTACCTCACCTGCTGCCTCATGAATCTAACTATGACATCTTTAGGGGCGTCCAGGCTCCTTGTACCTCCTAGAGCTCTGTGAACTCGTTCAATTTCCCACATAGTTTCAGGCTGGTTGGGAAGAATCGCCTTCACGGTATCTCTCAGGTAGTTTAGTAGGTCTTGAATAGCCCTTGGTATGCCTCTGACGCAGACGTTGTGTCGGCGAGACCGGTTTTCCAGGTCCTCTATCTTGTCTGCAAGTTCCGTTATGTGGGATGTGTTCTGCTTTATAGAGGACCGGTCTCTTTCCTGGGCCTCTACTACCTGTTCAGTTATCTCTTCCAGGAGTTGAGTGTGCTGTCCCAGGTCTTTAAGATCTTGCCTGAGGGGTTCAATTGCCTTTGCCAGAAGCCGCTCAATCGTGGCCACTGACCTGGCCGATAGATCTATATGCTGGTGAGGTCTTTTGGGATTCTATTCCTGATCGAAGCATTCTGAGTGTTCTGAGATAGAGTCACCAGGAGACATGTGCCGGACAGCCTTTGGTGGGAAATGCTCCCGTATACCCTTCGCTGAGGATGAGCGTTTGGGTTTCGGCATCTTGAGGTGTTCAGATGAAGGAAACCACTGATAATCCGCCAGGGGTTCGGCCCCCTTTGGTATGTAGCGCAGGGCTGCGTTTACCACTCTGCTAAGGGCTACAGTGAGTCAGATGGCGTCATATGTTAGGCTCTGTGGGTGTAGTAGCGACCTCTGCTGGCGGTGTTGCCAGGTCTGTTCCCCATTTTGTTCTTAGGCCATGTTGAGGGTTTAGCCCTTAGTCAAGAATTCTGGAGATCCGCCAACCCTGTGCCTGCCTGTGTAGGCAAAAATGCTCTCTTGCAGATATTGCACTGAGTTTCGCCTTCAATTTAAGGTCTGTTGGATTGGGTTAGGCTGGCGCACCAGTTAGCGTATTGACTGGGTCAGTTTGTAGCCCCCCTCTATGTTGGTTGACAGTGCTGATTCTAGCAGTATAGTATTTATGTGCTACCGGTTTATTTCTGCAGTACTCCACAGGTCCACCGGGTGGGGGTAGAGATGCAAAAATGCAGAGGAGCAGGCTGTTCAGCCTTGTCTTTATATTTGCCTATTGAGAGGCAGATCACTCTTGTCCTGGTGGTATAAAGAGTTTTGCCGGGTAAGGAGCTATTTATCATAGAATCTATATCTATTAGAGGTAGAATAGGAGAATTGTTCATTAAACATGTGGAAACAGTTTCAGTTGTGGGGGAAGCAGGGATGCCTTCTCCCTCAGAAATTAGTGCACACTAAAGTCCCAAGCCCCTGAAAGTGTATCTGTGATAAGACAGGTGTTGAAAAGTAAAGGCTAGATAGGCTGTATATAGAGAAGTGTCCAGAATGGGAGCATAAGCAATTTAGTTGGGCCTTAACTTGAGGTTATACCCCCTTTGTAGTGAAATGTACCTTCTTGTCCACATGTGGGGACTTCCAAAATGGCCGCCATTCGCAGGCTTTTTCTGCTTCTTCTGGGGGCTCTGTCCACCTCTGTGTAGCCCCTGTGCCCCTCCGGTCGGAACCAGCCTTCCCCGGAGGTCTCCCCAGGGTCCTCAGTGGTCTATTGGGCACCAGGTTGGATGTCCTGGGCTCCTGTGGAGGCAGTTTGCTGCCTCCTCCTCCTTCCAAGATGGCCGCCGGCTCCCCTGCAGGCCCTTCTCCTCTCATTCTCCCCTCTCTCACCTCCTTGCTGCCTTCTGGGAGGTCCCCCTCTGGCTGGGGCTGCTCTCCTCTCCTGGGCTTCTTCTCCCTGTCTGGGCTGTTTTTAATGCAGACGCGCTCCCCTGCTGGGGCTGCACGCCTCTGCCTGCTGTGTGGGTGGCTGGTCATGCAGGCTGCTCCAGCCTCGGTGCAGGGGTCCCGTGGGGGATCGGGATCGCCTCCCCTGCCTCACAGCCTTCTCCCCTGATGGTGTTGGGGTCCCCCCTGCCGTTGGAGCCGGGTTTTGGCCCCTTCTGTGGTGTTAGTGCACGGAGCTCAGCACAAACACGTCCGTGCAGTCCAGACGCTAGCTCCACCCCCCTTGTTCAGGATTTCAAAGATCATTTCATACATGCTGAAATTCTGAATGGTACCCATAAAGGTGAGTTTTTATACCAAGAATAGATTTGGCTTTAAGTGAAAGTAGTTTGCCTTTTGTACTTTAAAGAAGACAATTCCCAATTATTATGGTATTTGCCATGACATAAATAAATCACAAGGTCAAACCATTAATTCTGTTGGTCTGTTTTTGGAGGAACCAGTATTTGCCCATGGTCAACTATATGTGGCATTTTCAAGATGCAAAAATCCATTAGAAATTAACAGAAAGTCAAGGTCAGCTATTACATGATGGGAGAGTATTTACTAAAAATATAGTATATGATAAGGTTTTATAATTTAAAAAAAATATGTGATAAAATTATTATTATTATTATTATTATAGTTCCTTTATAACCCACCAACATATTCCATAGCGCTGTACATAAATTAAGTTCAGACAAAGTTAAATACAAATGAACATATAGCAAAGCAAGGAGGGACTTGTCTTTAAGCTAGGAATCCAATGTCCATAGTGAATTCCCAAAGTACTTAGGATAGAAACTCACAGACTTACAATGTAAGGTATAGTGAGTGGTAAAAGAGGGAGATAGAGGTGATAAGCATGTTAGGGGGGAAGGTGATATGCTTCTTTAAAAAGATGTGTTTTAAGTGAGGTTTTAAATGTTTTGAGGCAAGAGGATAATCTGGTAGAGTGAGCTATAGAGTTCCAGAGATTAGGGGCAGCATGAGAAAAGTCATGGAGATGGGAGTGAGAGGAGGTGACAAGAGACAAGAAAGAAGAAGGTCATTAGCAGAACGAAGAGGGCGGGTGGGGGAGTATTTGGAGATGAGAGCAGATATGTAAGGGGTAGCGTTATTGTTGAGGGCTTTGTAAGTTAGGATCATGATTTTAAACTGTATTCTTGAGGCTAAGGGAAGCCAGTGGAGTGATTGACAGAGAGGTGATGCCAACACTGAACATTGTGTATGGGTTGTGTAAGATGAGTCTAGCAGAGGCATTCATAATGGATTGAAGAGGAGATAGTCAGGTGGTGGGCAGGCCAGCAAGAAGCAAGTTGCAGTAGTCTAGTCGAGAGATGATGAGAGAGAGTATAAGGATTTTTGTTGTGTCTTGTGTAAGATAGTGACGAATTCTGGTGATGGTTTTTAGATAGAGAAGACAAGATTTAGTTAGTGATTGTATGTGAGGGATGAAAGACAGAGCGGGGTCCAGTAGAACTCCAAGACAACAAGCTTGAGAGGAGGGGGTGATGATATCGTTGTTGACAGTGAGAGAGATGTGAGGAATTGACGCTGTGGGAGAGGGAGGGAAGATTAGGAGTTCAGTTTTAGACATGTTGAGTTTGAGATGTGGGTGGACATCCAAGAGGAAAAATAGAGAGGCAATTGGAGACATGTGTTAGAAGAGAGGGGGATAGATCTGGTGCGGGGAGGTAGATTTGGGTGTCATCTGCAAAGAGATGATAATGAAGCGCAAAAGAGTTTATGAGGGTACCAAGTGAGGAAGTGTAGATGGAGAAGAGGAGGGGGCCTAGTACTGATCCTTGGGGTATGCCAGCAGACAGGGGGTGAGAAGAAGAAGAGGTGTCGGAGAAGGAGATACTGAATGATCGATTTTGTAGGTATTATGAGAACCACAAGAGAGCAGTGTCCCGAATACCGAGGGGGAAGAGGATATGGAGTAGAAGTGGATGGTCGACAGTGTCAAAGGCAGCAGAGAGAACTAGAAGAAGAATTGAAAAGTGACCTGTTGACTTGGCGGTAAGCAGATAATTGGTGACTTTAGTGAGAACTGTCTCAGTGGAGTGTTATGGCCGAAAGCCAGATTGGAAGGTGTCAAGAAGGGAGTTAGAGGAAATAAAGCTGGTAAGGCAGTTATAGACGAGCCGCTCCAGCAGTTTGGAAGGAGGGGAAGCAGAGAGATAGGGCATGTTTTAGAGAAGATGGAAACATGCCAGTAGTAAGGGAGAGGTTTAAAATATGTGTGAGAGCTGGGATTAGTGTGGTAGAGAGGGGAGAGATGAGCTTAGATGGAATAGGATCCTGAGGACAGGTAGTGAGGCGAGTGGATGATAGCAGTTTGGAGACTTCATCCTCTGTAGCTGGATCAAAGCAGTTCAAAGTGGCTGTGGTATTGGAGAAGGGAGAAGACTGGGTGTTGTTGGTTGTTTTAGAGGGTGGAGTGTGAGAGCCACTAAAATGTACAGTATATTTAGATACTATGTAGAATGGACAAAATAAGTGAATATGTATGAATTTAAAATAGAAAATGAAAAATGTATTGCAAAAGAGAGCAAGACTAACCCTAAAATATTTTTTAAGTATATTAATGGGAAGAAGGCGAGGAAGGAAGCTTTAGGAACATTACAATGTGAAACAGGCCGTCTGAAAATTAGTGACCAGGAATAGGCAGATGAGCTAAATAGGTTCTTTTCGTCGGTATACACAAGGGAGGTACCAGTGGTTTGGACACGGCAACATAATAGGGCTACACTACCTTTGCCAAATAATTGATTAACACAGGAAGTAATCCAAAAAAGCTTGGAAAAAAGAAATGTTAATAAAGCCCTGGGTCCTGATGGAATACATCCAAGGGTACTAAGAGAACTGGGTTCTGTAATAGCCAAACCATTATATTTAATGTTTCAAGATTCACTCAACACAGGGTCTCTACCAGATGACTGTAGAAAAGCTGATGTGATACCTATATTTAAAAAGGGAGCAAGAGCAAATCCGGGGAATTATAGACCAGTGAGCCTTACTTCTGTAGTGGGGAAGCTTTTAGAAGGGTTAATAAGGGATAATATACAAGAATATGTCTATTTCAACAGCATTATAAGTAGGAGTCAACATGGATTTATGAGGGATAGGTCATGTCAAACAAATCTAATTAGTTTCTATGAGGAGGTTAGTAGGAACCTGGATCAAGGCAACTCAGTGGATGTAGTCTTTTTGGATTTTGCAAAGGCTTTTGATACAGTGCCACATGGGAGATTATTGTGCAAACTAAGAGATACAGGAGTTGCAGTAAATATCTGCTCATGGATTGAGAGCTGGCTAAAAGACAGGAAGCAAAGGGTTGTTGTAAATGGAACATACTACGATTGGACTAATGTGGTAAGTGGGGTTCCTCAGGGTTCAGTATTAGGTCCTCTCCTTTTTAACATATTTAATAATGACTTAGAGGTAGGATTGGAGTGTGGTGTCTCCATTTTCGCTGATGATACAAAGTTGTGCAAGGTAATTAAATCAGATAGTGATGTGCTTTCCCTCCAAAGGGATTTACATAAAATTGAGGAATGGGCATCTAAATGGCAGATGAGATTTAATACGAATAAATGTAAAGTTATGCATCTGGGAAGGAAAAATAGCCATGCAATTTATAATCTTAATGGAGCAAATCTAGGTGTATCAGATGTTGAAAGGGATTTGGGAGTGCTTGTGGACAACCACCTAGGTAACAGTGCTCAAAGCCAAGCAGCAGCTGCAAAGACAAATAAAATATTAGCATGAATTAAGAAGGGTATAGAAGCCAGGGAAGCAAATATAATTCTGCCACTATACAAATCTCTAGTACGCCCCCATAAAAAGGACATTTTAGAGCTGGAAAAGGTACAGAGGAGGGCAACAAAACTAAAAAAAAATAAGGGGAATGGAGGGGCTAAGTTATGAAGAAAGACTAACCAAGTTAAACTTATTTTCTCTAGAAAAAAGGTGTCTAAGAGGAGATATGATTACCGTATATAAATACATCCAGGGTCAGTATAAAGATTTGTTAAGGGAGCTTTTTGTGCCAAGAGGTTTTCAACTGACAAGAGGACATCCCTTGAGGTTAGAAGTAAAAAAATTCCACCTTAAAGAAAGACAAGAGTTCTTCACAGTAAGGGTGGTTAATCTGTGGAATTATCTACCAGAGGAGGTGGTGACAGTGGATTGGATAGATAACTTTAAAAGGTAACTGGATTTATTTCTAATTAAAAAGGGAATTCAGGGTTATCATGGATAATTAAAGAGACAGTGTTGATCCAAGGAGAAGTCCGGTCGCCGGTGTCTGGGATAAGGAGGGATTTTTTTTTTTTACACAACTAATTAATAGTTAATCCGCATATTGCAGATCAGAGGAGATCTTAAAAGGTTGAACTTGATGAACTGAAAGTCTTTTTTCAACCTTAAATACTATGGGCCTCATTCTATTACCGGCCGTAAATCGGCCGTAAGGCTGCGATTCCTTGCGGGGGTTCTGTTAACTCGCGATTCTATTATACGGCCCCGCAAGGATCTCCCCTTACGGCCGGCCGCATATGTTGGAACCGGCCGTAAGCTCTGAAATATAAAAACGCAAAAATAAATTCAAGCCTGCACTGTACAGCTCTGTAAATGCTAGGGATCATATTGGGGGACATGAGGATTAATAGTAACCCACTCTCAAGCTTGCACATCAGCCCAAACCCGAGTTCAAATTAACTGTTTATTTTCCGGCTGCGGCGTGGGCGTGTCTGAGGTGCTCCAAGCCCTATGGACTTTTTACATGGATATTTTAAGTATATTAAAAAATATTATTTTACGGATTTGAGTATAGGGTAATTATGTGCTATTTTTTCTAACACCGAATATCACTTTATAGTCTTCTCAAAGTGCAGGATGGCTTTATTTGAGCTATTTTATGTGCTTAATTGGTGCTAGCGGGACCTGTTTGCTGCAAGTAAGCTGCGGCTCGTTTTTAGCCTTGCAGACAGGGTTCCCGGAGCAATAGAATCGCAACCAGGCTTTTCTTACGGCCGATTTCCTTGCGGCCGTTTTAGATCAAAGGCTTTCCTCCGGCGCGATCGGCCGCAAGAGATAGCAAGGCGCCGGCCGCAAGCCTGCCGGAGACCCCGGCCGGAGGGGAATAGAATAGCCGGAAAGCTTGCGGCCGGTCCTTGCGGCCCCGCAGCGGCTGCGGCCGGTAATAGAATGAGGCCCATAGTAACTATGTAACATGTTTTATTATTATATTTGTGATATTTCTAAATATGTAAATTATAATTTATTGGTTTAGCATATAGAAAATGTTTATTCTTATTGTATTGTAACATGACATGTAAAAATATTGGTTGTACATTTTTATGATCTTCATGTACATGAAAAATAATTAAATGTTTGCAGTTTCATATGAAGACATTGTTAATTATTGGCTTAGAGATAAAAATATACAAATTGGATTTAATAAAAAATATCATGCTTTTATAAATTTACAGGATTATTCCATATTTGTGAAAAAGTCTGAAAACAGACAGGAGCTGTACAGAGAGACATGTATGGTGGTACACAGAGAGATAGTACATTAACAGACTGAAAACACAATGTATAACACTATTTTATGCCGTCATTTTTGACGGGCAAGTCGCAAGTCGCTAGTAAACAATAATAATGGATGCTGATAGTATGTCTATTCAGTTCTATTGAAAGACTGCCACTCATCAAAAGAGCTACATAGAAGAGCAAGTCTCAGAAGCATACATACAGAAAGACTAGCAGGTCAAGCATCACTCCTTTACCAGGTGCTCTGCAGAGCATCACTCCTAAACCCCAGATGCTCTACAGAGCATCACTCCTATACCCCAGATGTTCGGCAGAGCATCACTCCTATTCCGCAGAGGCTTTGCAGAGCTGCACTCCTAAACCTCAGATGCTCTGCGGAGCATCACTCCTTTACCAGAGAGGCTTTGCAGAGCATCACTCCTATACTCCAGAGGCTCTGCAGAGCACCACTCCTATTCCCCAGAGACTTTGCAGAGCTTCACTCCTAGACCCCAGATGCTCTGCAGAGCATCACGCCTATACCCCAGAGGCTCTGCGGAGCATTACTCCTATTCCACAGAGGCTTTGCAGAGCTTCGCTCCTAAACCCCAGATGCTCTGCAGAGACCTTATATATAATCCATGATGTTTTGCATTTGTCTCCACATAACAAGGCCAGGGTTGTCCTCCAGGACAGAATTATCACTTGGACAGTTGCATTACAACGACATAATGCAGGGTCTCTCTATATGTATACAAACATAAGTCATATACAATGGTTCTTATAAGAATATATATATAACAAAACAAACCCTCTGATACAGAGTAGATGAAGTACTGTGGGGATAATAATCTATAGAGATTGGGTGACAATGTATAGATCTGATAAAAGGTCAAGAAGGTGGCACAAGAAGGTGAGAGTGTGGTGGACAATGGCCCAGTCAGCAGGCAATAATACTGAGAGCGGTGGCTGTGTGTCCCAACAGTGATTTCCAAAATTCAATATTGTTTTGTATTTGCTACATGTTACAGTTTGACTCAGTAAAGAATGACACAGATCTGATCTAATCAAGAAGGTGTCTTTATTTACTTGTGCAAGAGAGTCCAAGGGGATAACCACAATGGCAGACAGAGCGAGTATGCAGAGAGTCTCACGAGAGGGGCTGTGAAGCGTCCTTTCTCATGGTGAGGGGCTATAAACATGTAGACAGCTTCCATGAAACTATTCTGACCTTTCCTTCAATCTTGACAGCAGGAACACAAGGGGAGACATCCCAGTCCATCTAGGAGATAAAGAAACTTTATTAAGAGACTTCACAAGAACATAATTTCACGTTCAATATCATTCATTGGTTTATCAGACATTTAAGTCTCTTTGCTACCTGTTTTGATACTTAAATTAGAAGACTTCACAAGGAATATATATGTTACGGGCAATGTGTTGAATGCGGCAATGTGTAGAATAATGACAACAAGGTTTTTGAATTATTAGTCCAAATCAACTAGTTAATACTATGGATGATTTATTAGAGCATCATTTATTAGAGCAAGGCAAAGAACTGTAGCACTTTGAATGACAGAGCTGACGGGGTAGCTCTGCACGCACTTTTTGGACACATATTCGTTCAATGCATGATTTTAATATGCCATATAAGTTTTAATGAATAAAACAGTTAACATAAACCAATATTATTTGTGTTTCAGTTACCAAAACAACTCGTATATATATATATATATATATATATAAGGTGCGCCCTGACAGAAGAGGCCTTGAGCTATGAGATGTGCCCCTGAGGAGCTGGGGGCGACGAGTGCCCGCACTGAACATATCTATGGCCCCGCTGTTAACTAAGCGCCATAGAGTTAGGCACTGTTGACTAAGCGCCGTTGAGTTGCGCCACGTCGAAGGATGATTATATTCTTTGGCTTCCTTTAAATCCAATGTTAATTTGATAATAACAAAATATTGTTAAATTGGATCCATAACATTTTCATAATATGTAGGTTCTGCCCTCTAGGGGTGGTTCGTGCCAAATTTTTAGGCCATAATGTAATACATTTTCCCTAATTCACTGTCTAGCCAACTTTGTCTTGTGCTCATGGCACCTGCTACTGGAAAATATTTTGGGTGTAGGGTTTTTGAATCAGCTCTGTAATATATAAAACAACACATTCAACACATTGCCCGGTCATTCTACAGAATGACCACATTAAAAGATTCAAATATTGTACACAATGCCCGCATTCAACACATTGCCCTAACATATATATTAAAATATATTTTACCATGAGTCTCTGTACTGAAGTAGTTTAGCAGTAGATTGGGAGGCCAGTTTAGTTGGTGTCAGCTACATGGGTGAGTTGCCACTGTTCTCACTCTTTTAAAACTGATGACCAAGGGGATAACCACGATGGCAGACAGAGCGAGTATGCAGAGTGTGTGTCACAAGAGAGCTCATTGTCACAATGTGTTCTTTATCTGAAAAAAAAACAAAACAGTGAAAGTACAATATTGTACAATGTCCTAATATTATCACAAAACAGTTGCTTGCACAGATACAGAACGTTCTGCCAGATATATAGACTTATGTCAAACTTCCTCTGCAAAGCTCAGATAGGGATGTATAATATCAGTACATATGTTAAAATGTATTTTACCATCAGTCTCTATACTGAAGTAGTTCAGCAGTAGATGGGGAGGCCAGTTAAGTTGGTGTCCGGTGCCACTATTCCCACTCTTCGTAAATGATGACCAGGGGGATAACCACAATGGCAGACAGGGCGAGTATGCAGAGAGTCTCATGAGAGGGCTGTGAAGAGTCCTTTCACATAATGAGGGGCTTTAAAGCTTGTGACAACTTCCATGAAACCATTCTGACCTTTCCTTCAACCTTGACAACAGTTTATTTGGTGAGGAAAACAAGGTGAAACGTCCCAGTCTACCTAGGAGATAAAGAAACCTTATTAAGAGACTTTGCAAGGACATAATCTGACAGGTGAATATCATTCATTGGTTTATCAGACATTTGAGGCAGTCTCTCTGCTACCTGCTTATGATGCTTAAATTAGAAGACATCACAAGGAATATATATTAAAAATTAGTTTACCATGAGTCTCTGTACTGAAGGAGTTTAGCAGAAGATTGGGAGGCCAGTTAAGTTGGTGCCGGCTACACAGGTGAAATGCCACTGTTCCCACTCTTCGCAGCTGAAGACCAAGGGAATAACTACAATGGCAGACATGGCGAGTATGCAGAGTATATAACCTGAGGGCTGTAAAGAGTCCTTTCTCATGGTGAGGGGCTTAAAACCTTTTGACATGAGCTTCCATGAAACTATTCTGACCTTTACTTCAACCTTGAAAGCTGTTTGAATGGTGGGAAACACAAGGTGAGACGTCCAGTCAACCTAGGAGATAAAGAAACCTTATTAAGAGATTTCACAAGGACATAATCACCCAGAGTTGATATCATGCATTGGGTTTATCAGACATCTCACCAGAGGGCTGTAAAGAGTCCCTTTAACATGGTGAGGGGCTTGAACCCTTGCAACATAAACTTCCATGAAACCATTCTGACTTTTTCTTCAACCTTGACAACAGTTTGATTGGTGAGGAACACAAGGTGAAAAGGTCGAGTCCACCTAGGAATAAAGAAACTTTATTATTAAGAGACTTCACAAGACATCTCACCAGAGGGCTGTAAAGAGTCATTTTTCATGATGAGGGGCTTTAAAACTTGTGACCTATGAGCTTCCATGAAACCATTCTGATCTTTTTATGAAGAACCAGACTTGATAATGGGCAATATATTTTGGAAAGTATAGGACAATGACACAAAATATAGCATTTAAATACTAAATGTAATTATACTGTAACAGGACTCTCCACTTTTGCATTCCTTGCTAATATAACAATCCTTAGATAAAAGACATAAGGAGACGCTCTCGAGAGCCCCACACATCAGAGACAACTGCAAAAGGTGCAATTTAAAGAGGGTGAGATTTGTGAATCCCCTCTATATGGGTTGCAGAGAAAAAGATGCACAAAGAAGACAATGGCTGCCCCTATAAAGCATAATTGCATATGATTAGTAATTCATTAAAAAAGGCTGTATGTGCACATTTACCCATTACCTATGTATATTTCTTCAAAAAAGTATAATGCAAATTTTAGGACTAATGTATGTTTTTGTACATCAGACATTAACTTCAGTCCCTACATCTATATAATAATTTGGCTTTGCAATGTTATTGTGATATATGATGCTTTCATATCCATATACCAAGGTACCTATTATTACTGACAAGGGATTACATACACAGAGACATATAGCAAAACTCATACATTTAGGGGACAAAACTTCCCGTTTAATGGGAAAAATACACATTGCAGACCTGCTGTAAAACCAAGTGCATCTCTGCCATGCCAATTAAAGGTGAGGTCTGGCCAGTCTATATAGTCAAGAACAAATAAACTGAAGAAACCTCTTTACTCACCTCACAGATGTATCTCCTCATTTATGTAATTATTATATCTTATATTTATAGCGTGCTACCATTTTCTGTAGAAAGATACAAGTGATACAGTAAATACATGAGACTTGTGACTATACAATCTTATACATAGTATTAGAAAATTACAATTCACCTAATTACCCAATTATTAATCCTTACCTTTATCTATACAATGTCTCAGACTTCATGTACAAGGTGGAGTTGTTCCTTTCAGGCTTCCTATATCCATCTATAAAAGGCCATGGGCACAAGGCTATCCAGCTGCTCATCTGTTGGTCTTCCTGGTGTGAGTGTCTCTGCCTCCCATACCAGCTCCTTATATAGTGCCCTGGGCTCTGTGACATCATCTATTATGACATGTCTCTGATGTAAGAAGTGATTGGTACCTGGAGGGCCAAGCTCAGCCTTGCGATGGCAGCCATTTGACAACTCATCATACAGTGCTTATCACATATAATAGTTGTCAAACTGTGAGTCATCGTCACGAAGCAATGCGAGCTCGCAAAAACTGCATCCCTCCTGAAGCAAGGGACGCAGTTCAGGTCACAAATGCGGACCTTTGCAAAGTGAGGGGCCGCATTTGCGGAAGGTGGAGGCTCCAACGTCAGCTGCAATGAGGCGAAGGCTGCAAATGCGGCCCCTCGCAAAGGGGCCGCATATGCAGAGGTGGAGGCTCTACGGCACCTCACTCGCGGTTACAAACAGCCACAGAAGCAGGACTTTGAAAAAAAAAAACTATAACACACAATGACTAAATACGGACTTACACAAAAAAAATATGAGCCGCAAAATTAACGGCCGTAACACAGACATCCACAAACAAGAAAAACACTTAAAAAAGCAAACAAAAAAATAAACACACACACAGCATGGGGGGACAGCCACGACATCTGCCAGTGAGGTTGCCCCCCAATTAAAGTCAAATTTAAGGAGTTTTGGAACTTGAAAATCGGCTAAGCAAGGAAAAAAATGGCGGCCGAAAAAAATTAAAACATGGCTACACGACCCAAAACCCACAAATAACAGTCATGCACGTACCACTTTTGCCAAGGATGTACGAGGTACAAAAAAGCAAAATTACAAGGTCACAAAACACAAACTTAACGGCCGAACCGCGCACAGCGAAAAACATTAAAAACACACAAAATACAAACACAAAAAAAAAAAAACATTAAACACAGCAAAGGGGGACAGCCAGGTTGCGAAGCGAGCCCGCAGCAACTGCGGCCCTCGACAAAGCGACGGACGCATTTGCTGGCATGGAGCCCCAAAGGCATTCCTTGCCAGCAACTGCGGACCTCGCGAAATTTCCGGAATTACGAAACAAAAATACGAGACGCATTACGACCCATTACGACCTCGCAAAAAACGCTAGAAACTCGCACACGTGAAAAACACAATAAATACACACAGCAAATACATAAAAAGCTTACCTACATCAAGGGGGGTCACCCAGGACCTTGAAAACTGAAGTTACACCTCAATTTAACTCGAAATAAAAGAGTTTAGACAACCGAAAATCCCCTAGGCGAGAGAAAAAATGTTTGGCGAAAAAAACCGAAAATAAGGTTTCAGCACTCTAAAGACGCAAAGCACCACCAAATATGGTATGCTATTCCAGGTTTTATTGTACATGTGATTGAGATAAACTTTTATATTGAGATTTAAGGATTGTATAGAAGATGTCATAAAATAATAAATTATACAATATGATGGATTAATTTTCTTTTAATATCTGGCTAGTTATATTTTGTTTTATTTGCATTTGATTTGATACATTACATTTTTATCATTAGACTAGTTGATTTTGTTATTGTCAATAAATGTTATTTTATAAAAAGGAATATGTGTCTATAAATTGATTCTGAACTCAAAATTCATTATTCTATATTATTTAGAAATTAATATGTTGTATTAATCCCGACAGTACACAATGGCGGTTTGCAGTTTCTCATGTTGAGGGTAGTATTGCCTGGTTTTTCGGAGCTGGGTCGCCGTTTGAGTGAGACCAGACTAATAAACTACAGGATATTTCTCCCTGTGAAGGGCACAAGTGGCTAAAAGAGGCTGCTCTCTGAGTAGGGAACCAGACCTATAGAAAACACCTACTTAGATAATATTAGTTCTCAGAATGACGCTTCTGATTTTATTTTGTTTAGTAATACCAGGAGATTTAATGTAAGAAAGAAAAAAGCCTGATCTACATTTGGCACAATCCTCTCTAATCACATGAATTGATGCTGTAAAGATTAACTGCATACATTTGTTTTTTTGTCATTATTTGAATCACATGTTAATGGACCTTTGTAAAATGAAAAAAATATGCATAAACCTTTGCATCGGACTAAGAGCACAATTAATAGGAAAAAGTCATAATATTTGTTTTGTAATAATTATGCCTATCTACAATATAATTGTTAATTATTTATATTTAGTTTTAATTACAACTAAAATATATTTAAAAAAAAAAGTATATTGTGTTGCCTCTTCTGGACTTTAATTGACTCCTTAATACATAGTTGGAAATTGTGTGTGTGAGAGGCGTGTTTACATTTATAGAGGGTCTATTGACGCAACTTCCTGCTTCTGCGCTAGTGAGGGGAAGGAAAGTTGTGTGAATTTCAATCTCATCCAATTGTCTTAAAGGGACATGGGATGTTTCTGAATTTCACTAGGGATACAATATACATAAATTAGCCTGTCAGTGACCCCTCTCAAGCTGCAGGATGTTGCCACTGATTGGTTGCTTTGAGACAACCCCTGTACACAGTGTTCATGAGCTGAAGAGAAGAGAAACCACTTACTGTCAGGTCCATAAATATTGGGACATCGACACAATTCTAATCTTTTTGGCTCTATACACCACCACAATGGATTTGAAATGAAACTAACAAGATGTGCTTTAACTGCAGACTTTCAGCTTTAATTTGAGGGCATTTACATCCAAATCAGGTGAAAGGTGTAGGAATTACAACAGTTTGTATATGTGCCTCGCACTTTTGAAGGAAACAAAAGTAATGAGACAATTGGCTGCTCAGCTGTTCCATGGTCAGGTTTGTGTTATTCCCTCATTATCCCATTTACAAAGAGCAGATACAAGCTCCAGTGTTCATTTCAAGTGTGCTATTTGCATTTGTTGCTGTTAACTCTCAATATGAGATCCAAAGAGCTGTCACTATCAGTGACGCAAGCCATCATTAGGCTGAAAAAACAAAACAAACCCATCAGAGAGATAGCAAAAACATTAGGTGTGGCCAAATCAACTGTTTGGAACATACTTAAAAAGAAAGAACGCACCGGTGAGCTCAGCAACACCAAAAGACCCGGAAGACCACGGAAAACAACTGTGGTGGATGACCGAAGAATTATTTCCCTGGTGAAGAAAACACCCTTCACAACAGTTGGCCAGATCAAGAACACTCTCCAGGAGGTAGGTGTATGTGTGTCAAAGTCAACAATCAAGAGAAGACTTCACCAGAGTAAATACAGAGGGTTCACCACAAGATGTAAACCATTGTTGAGCCTCAAAATCAGGAAGGCCAGATTAGAGTTTTCCAAACAACACCTAAAAAAGCCTTCACAGTTCTGGAACAACATCCTATGGACAGATGAGACTAAGATCAACTTATACCAGAGTGATGGGAAGAGAAGAGTATGGAGACGGAAAGGAACTGCTCATGATCCAAAGCATACCACCTCATCAGTGAAGCATGGTGGTGGTAGTGTCATGGCGTGGGCATGTATGGCTGCCAATGGAACTGGTTCTCTTGTATTTATTGATGATGTGACTGCTGACAAAAGCAGCAGGATGGATTCTGAAGTGTTTCGGGCAATATTATCTGCTCATATTCAGCCAAATGCTTCAGAACTCATTGGACGGCGCTTCACAGTGCAGATGGACAATGACCCGAAGCTTACTGCAAAAGCAACCAAAGAGTTTTTTAAGGGAAAGAAGTGGAATGTTATGCAATGGCCAAGTCAATCACCTGATCTGAATCCGATTGAGCATGCATTTCACTTGCTGAAGACAAAACTGAAGGGAAAATGCCCCAAGAACAAGTAGGAACTGAAGACAGTTGCAATAGAGGTCTGGCAGAGCATCACCAGGGATGAAACCCAGCATCTGGTGATGTCTATGCGTTCCAGACTTCAGGCTGTAATTGACTGCAAAGGATTTGCAACCAAGTATTAAAAAGTGAAAGTTTGTTTTATGACTGTTAATCTGTCCCATTACTTTTGGTCCCTTAAAAAGTGGGAGGCACATATCCAAACTGTTGTAATTCCTACACCGTTCACCTGATTTGGATGTAAATACCCTCAAATAAAAGCTGAAAGTCTACAGTTAAAGCACTTTGTTTGTTTCATTTCAAATCAATTGTGGTGGTGTATAGAGCCAAAAAGATTAGAATTATGTCGATGTCCCAATATTTATGGACCTGACTGTAGTAACTATTTGTAAGATGTTAGGCAGAAAAAACTGATTTTAAGCACTTCTAAATAAACGAAAGAACAGCTCTCTGTTCCATATCCCCCCTCCAAATAGCTAAAACACACATTATCATGATCCAGCTCTGAAAAAAACATGCAATTTTCCATTTTCTTTTAAGTTGAATTCCAAGGAACCAGACCTAGGTCTCAAATAATACATAATGGTTTTATTGGGTTGACTGCTTGGACCAGACACATTTTCAAAAAACGATTTTGGTGCATAAGTGTTGGGTACAATAGTTGTTCGAAATTTATTTTAATGTGGGGACAGGCTAGTCACTGTCCAGTGATAATGAATACCTTCCAGTGCTCATGGGGACTGTCTGTGAGATCCAGAACATGTGTTACACGTCCCAGTCCATGTGATTTACCACATTTTCGTCTTTCGTTTCTGTGACTAATCTGGATGGTTGTATGAAGTGTTAGGTTCTCCTCATCCCTGATGACGGACAGATAAGGGCTCAGGAACCGAGTGGTCCTAGGTCTGGCTTTTGAAAAACCACAAAATCTTAGGAGTACAACAACTTCTAAATATGGTAAGATGGTGTACTGTAAAAAGGCTATGCCATATACAGAAGTATAATCCACTATCTGACTGTTTCCAGTTGTATTACCTGTCATAATGTTTTTAATCTATAACTTTGGGGTACCAAAGGCATTCCTAGGTAGTCAAGGCCTTAAAGTATCCTAGTGACTGGAGAATTGTGGGCCATATTAAAACTGTAGTTGTAATACTTCCAATTGAGTTTCTGTGGGCAGATTAGAAAGCTCTTTTTGGTGCTTAACACTTTCATATACATTAAACATAGCCTGTAACCATCATGCATTCTCAAGGTGTTTATAAGAGCCACAGACTCTGAAAAGCTCTCTTCCCCCGCAGGACTGCAGGGGTTAACTTTCCTACTCAGGTAATTAGCTGTACCAGGGCAGCCCTGGTTTAAGACTGTTTCTAGAGTATGGAAGAGCTGCTTATAAACTGATTGTTTGCAGTTTGTCTGACCTGGCAAAAAAATTGGGAAACATTACTTGATAACAATATTAAAATCTAAAACGCATCAAACTACACCAACTGGCGTTAAAAAGGATAGTATAGGTAGAGACAGACCTGTGATTCTCAATAGGATGCCTCCTACCTGGAAGGCTCATCTGGTCTGCTTATGGTATTATGAGCAATTTTTTACTTAATATTCTCCGTTTAATAAATGTTAGAGATATTAGCTATAAATGGTGCAGCAGATTAGTTCAGTCTTCTAGGTAGGTGGCATCTCATTAAGGATCACAGGTCTCTCTCTACCTATACTATCCTCTTTAACACCAGTTGTTGTTGTTTGGTCGTTTTAGATTTCGATATTGTTATCAAGTAATGTTTTCTTTTTTTTTTTTTTTTGCCAGGTTGAGGTTGAAAAAAGACTTTTAGTCCATCAAGTTCAACTCCATAATCCAAATGAGGGCGTACCAGGGATTTGTATTGTGGCAGAATTATATTTGCTTCCCTTGCTTCTATACCTTTCTATACCTATCTTTTACTTGCCTTTGCAGCTGGTGCTTGGCATTGAGCGCTGTTACCTCGGTGGTTGTCCACAAGTACTCCCAAATCCCTTTCAATATCGAATATCCCTAGATTTGCTCCATTAAGATTATAAATTGCATGGCTATATTGCCTTCCCAAATGCATAACTTTACATTTATTCGTACCAAATCCCATCTGCCATTTAGTCACCCATTTCTCTAATGTATGCAAATCCCTTTGGAGGGAAAGTACATCATTATGTGATTTAATTACCTTGCACAACTTTGTGTCATGAGCAAAAATCGAGACAATACTTTCCATTCCTACTTCTAAGTCATTAATAAGTATGTTAAAAAGGAGATGACCTAATACTAAACCCTGAGGAACCCCACTTACCACATTAGTCCAATCGGAGTATGTTCCATTTACAACAACCCTTTGCTTCCTGTCTTTTAGCAAACTCTAAATCCATGAGTAGATATGTACTGCAATTCCTGTATCCCTTAGTTTGCACAATAGTCTTCCATGTGGCACTGTATCAAAAGCCTTTGCAAAATCCAAAAAGACTACATCCACTGAGTTGCCTTGATCCAAGTTCCTACTAACCTCCTCATAGAAACGAATTATATTTGTTTGACATGACCTATCCCTTATGAATCCATGTTGACTCCTACTTATAATCTTGTTTAAACAGATACATTCTTGTACAGTATATTATTCCTTATTAACGTTTCTAAAAGCTTTCCCACTACAGAAGTGAGGCTTTCAGGTCTATAATGCCCTGGATTTGCTCTTGCTTAAATATAGGTATCACATCTGCATTTCTCCAGTCATCTGGTAGAGACCCTGTGCTGAGTGAATCTTGAAAAATGATATATAATGGTTTGGCTATTACAGAACCGAGTCCCCTCAGTACCCTTGGATGTATTCCATCAGGACCTGGGGCTTTATTACCATTTATTTTTTCCAACCTCTTTTGGATTTCTTCCTGCGTTAACCAATTATTTGGTGAAGGTAGTGTAGCCCCATTAGGTTGCAGTGTCCCAACCACTGGTACCTCCCTTGTGTATAGCAAAGAAAAGAACCTACTTAGCTCATCTGCCTTTTCCTTGTCACTAGTTATCTGTTTTAGTACATATGGATTTCATGATATTTATTAACCCCTTGGGTCCCGTGATCAATTTTACTCAGAAATAATATTTAAAAATAATATTTTTGATTGCATATTTGTGTGTTTGCAATCAATTCTATTCTCTATTATGCTTTCCCGTGCTTTTAATGTACAATACTGTGTTTAATTGCTGCTACAGCTCTAATAAGTAGTGATTGTGGGTGGAAAACTCTTAATCAGATTGAGAGTATTTAAAACAATATGTGGCAATATTAATGGTAGTTTTAAGTGTGTATAAATGTACAAATTGGGTAATAGAATAGGGCCCTTTGTCAACAGGACTGATTGCAAGGACAAGGCCCAGTTAAAGGGGCATTGTCACCAAAACAAGATTTTCTATCCTAAATAGCATTAAATATCTTCTATATAACTCCGAGATATTAAGCATTGTCTATGCTGGTCATATGCTTTATATGTTTATTTTAGTCTGAGGAATATAATTAAAATGATAACACTGTGGTAATTTGTGCCATCATATAAATAAATAAGCACACAGTGTCAAATCTGTGGAGCCCCACATAAGCATATAACTGCAGCAAAAACAACAATGAATATCCCAGGATTTTTTTTTTTAAATGGCTAATACAATGTATAGCTAGTTCTTTACATTGTTTAAGAATAACTTAACAACCTGACTTTGGGGTCACAGAGTCCCTTTAAGTAGGTTACACTTCTTGTGTTATTTCCGCATTTATTGTATTATTTTTATCTTCCTTAATCAGACCATTGAACTGAAACAAATTTGAGGAGTGTATTTGAGGACTTCCACTTAGCCTCCCAGTGTTTGTGTAGCTACTTTATATTCAAAAGAATTATAATAAAAAACAGCTTGTGGATGTTGATTTTCCCAAGGATCTCTGTGCCATGTATGTCGGGGAAAACGGGAGGAGAAAACATTTGCACATTGTCTCACTTTAATTTGAATTTTTTGCACTATAAAACATTTGCTTTCATCCAAAAAAAATACAAAATATTTTTCATAAAAAAACATGAAACTATTTTTATGAAATTATATTTTGAACGCATGATAAAAAAAGGTACTAGTGTCCCTTTAATGCTAATGCTAGTTCATTAATAAAATACAGTTTTACACGACTCCTACAAAAATATAATTGACCACAATTACAGTCTTGCAACTTTATAAATAGATTTTTTTTTAGATCTCAAATATGGTATACTTTGATATATATATAATATGATATAGTACTTAATCAATGGAATATTATGTAAAAATTGCTATTTCCCACAGTAAAATAGAATTGAAGTTCACCATTTTGAGCAATCAGACAACTTGCTGATCCACCCACCAAACAAGATTCTTCTTTCTTAAAGAGAGATCATTGGCATTAAATACTGAACAGCCCATGAGGAACTCATTCCCATTGTCTTGACTGCAGGCTGCTCAGTGTGCAGGAGACTACAATGGATTCAGTGCCTAGGAGCTTACCAGTAATTCATGTTAATGATCTTTCATTAACAAAGATACAAATCTTGTTTGGTGGGGGATTCAGAAAGGACGACTGACAGCTCAAAATGGCAATCTTCAATCTTAGTTTACTTTAGGTAATGATGAAACCCAATTGGTAAAGTACTTATCCTTAGAGTTTAAAATTATACTGTACCATATTTGGAGCCAGTAATAAAGCAAAGACCCCACTTATTGTAACAGAAATGAGAGCTACACATATAAATACATATCATTTCAACTTATCAGTTAAAATGTTGAGTGGAACTGTTAGATAATTGAGTTTGACATTTTAAGAATAAACTATCAGAAAATATCCACTTTCTCTGTAAGTAGGTGTGAAAAGTAATAATAGAGTATCCAGTTTGTTAAATCATAATGAACACAGAGACTTTTAAGAGTTTAAGTTTGATCATTATTATTGATATATGAACTGGGCATGCTCCTCCTGCTTATCACATGCTCCTCCTGCTTATCACATGCTCCTCCTGCTTATCACATGCTCCTCATGCATATCACATTCCAGAGATACTTAATGGCCTTAGATAAAGGAACTTACAGAAAAGGAGGATCTTCACAGATGAATAAAATACCTTTTATTCAAGCTCAATTACGTGATAGGAAAAGTGAAGGATCATATATTAACTATTATGTTTCAGTATTTCTATTATTATTTTTTATCATTCCTACTATAGTTAGTACAATATAATATAACCTTTCTGTCAGTCAGCACTATTATTTATGTTGGATGGGAGTTACGGCATTAGACTGTTGCTTTTGTTATATTATATTAGATTTCTTTCATTTGCACATATTTATGATTTTATTCAGTTGGATTTAATCACATCGATTAATTATTAATATCTAATATTTATACATGTCATGCACTATATTATATTATTAGTATTGATCAATTTTAAGCTTTTATGAATTAGTTATTTAAAAATATATACACACACATTTTATTTATATATATATATATATATATATATATATATATATATATATACAGGGTACATGTATAGTGTTAAATAACTAATTAACATAATTATTCAATATATATATAGTTTTAATAATTCAATTATTACTTTTTTACATACTTTTTAAAGCAGAGTGTGTTCGTGTAGTGGAAAATATTTTCATTAATAAATTATTTGTTCTATATCAATTCCTTCCACTTCACTAATGTATTTGTTAACATGTATATGATTGATTTATATAAATAAATAAGTACATCAGTTAAAAAAAACAACAAGTGGAAGGCAGAGGAATCAAACCTATAACTTAACAATGAAAACAAAATAAAGCTTACCATTGCACCACCATACTCTGCTTTTAAACAAAGTGTAAATCTATAATATTATGTACAACAGGCTCCAGTCTTCTTATTTATGCAGATTCTTGTGGGACGGCTTTAATGGCTAAACTAAAATGACAATTTATTTTTGTCAAATGGACATTTTGTTGTACTGGACTTTTTATCAATGTGTTTTGTGATCTAACGGGACAAACTGATTATACATAGTAGTTTAAATGCTAGATGCCATGTGGAATATATCCTCTATAAAGCAAGTTAGTTGTATAATGTTTAGTTGCTAAGGACTCAGATTCTGTTAATAATAATAAAAGGTCACATGATACAGAAAGTTACGCTATATGGAAATTACTGAGACGTATCAGGCCCAGGTACTGACAACTAACGGTCACATGACACAAAGTTATGAGGTTATGGTAGCTCTGCAGGGCATAGGTAGTTACGTGGGACACATGCCAGAAGAGAATAATGCCATGGCGTCTATTTGCTTCATATTTATACACATTCTTAAGGTACAATAGTTATTAAGCATATGCGCTACATGTGTTTTAAAATATTAACTTTATGTGGAAGATTTAATTTAATTGGATACTGTAAAATTAGGGTAAAACCACAGGATCACTATACCCCAGTGATTCCCAAACCTCTCCTCAAGGCTCCCCAGACAGGTCGGGATTTCAATTTAACAGTTTGTGAACACAGGTGAGGAAATTAGAGGCTCCATTGACTGTTGAATACTAATTGCCTCACCTGTGTTCACACACTGTCAACCCGGCCTGTCTGGGGAGCCCTGAGGAGAGGCTTGGGAACTACTGAAGGAGTTGATTAGGAGGGTGTCTGCTAATTTTTTGGCAGTCATGCACAAGTTATTTGTTTTTTAAGAAAAATGTATTTTTTAACATTTTAGTATTTTAATTATACAGAATTGACTTATATACTTATATGGAGTGTCATGTAGACAACAGAGTTTTCAAATTTGAAGATAATCCAGTTTGGTTACTTTATATTTTCCCTCAGACCCTGTGATGTGATCTAAAAGTAAACAGCCATATCAATAATCACATTTTCAGTCACCCATGGTTTTATTCCTTTGATGCAAGAATCCATTTTGTAAGTGTCTATTAAAGCTGAATTTACGTACTTCACTCTATGCACTCTGGGTTACGTGTATAGTAGCGCAAGAACTTGTTCAATGAGATCAAGACATCATCATTCATGACTTCTATTGTCTTTTGAAAGAATGACTGCTTCCTTATATGGTGAATAAGGAGTATTTTCTCATATTTATTGTTAGTGGCCTTTGTCTTTTTGACAATTATCCCCTCAAATATTTCAGTAACAATGGATTACAGTTCCAGTTATTTATATCCATACTGTTCATTTTTCAACTCTGTGCTGGGTCACTTTCACTTTAAAAGCCTACTGTTTTTCTATATGGTTCTTTGAATTACTAAACTTGATAATGGACCTTTTTAGAAATCAAGACAAATAAACAGCATTTACATATTTTTTTATTTTATAGCCCATTATTCAATACAGATGACGTTCTTTAAAATGGTATGTATAAATATATGGCTTTACATATTTACATCTAGCCCATAATGAAAATACAGGAGTGTGATTAAAAGGATTCTTATCCTGACCAAACCCACGATGCAAATGAGTGTTTCATTTGCTACAGGAGCCTTTGTACCACCATAGGTTATATCCCTGTCTGAGAAGGGTAATAGAGTATATATGATATGGAAAATTCACTTTTGAATAGTATCATTTCCTTCCAACAGCTGAGCAGCAAAGACCATTCGGGTTGATGAACGTTGAGTGTCTTACACAAGGCGCCCATGTAGATTTGACTCCAAGTTCATGACGCTAGTGCATCATATAACAATAAGAGTGGCACGCCGGGTCCGCAACCTGAAAAAGACACAAGAAACAGTATTAATTTCTACAATTGATCAACCAACCTCTTTTAATTTTATTTTTCACGTTAGAATCTCAAGGTGTCAGTTTAATCCCTCTGACAATGAGGCACGTTATTTATTCCTACAATCAGTCTTACAACCTCCTTTTAATTTTATTTTTTAAGCATTCGAACCACAAGGTGTCATATTCAGCTCTCTTCTCTTATATTTCCAGATACCACTTTAATATGATATTACTACCATTTTCCATTTGTGTGCCCATTCAATAGAAACCTTAAAAAATGGTCCATATTATATTGGTGTCCACTTTGGCTTTCCTGTGTAAAAAAGAGCATTTGTATCGACCCTCATTGCTATCAGTCTTAAGCCTAAAAAAAATTGTTGGGCTGGAATTAAAGCTATAAAAAGAAAGAGACAAAAGATGAAACATTTAAAATAGAATACACTCCACTAGGTGTAAAAATCTAACTATGGTCATTATTTATATTTGTATATTCCTAAAAATGTTTTTATTGACCTTTTTATTCTTCTTGCAACTTGTAATCCTCTCACTATATTAAACACCAGTATTGATAGCTCTGCTAACCGTAAACATGCACTCCATTTGTATACTCTAGACCTGTCATACTCAATCTTTGGTTTGGGGACCAGTTGTGTTGATGGAGATCCAGAACATCATTACCAGTGTAATTTTTATCTAAGTTTGTAGTGATTTTAATAGAGTATAGTTTAGGTGTTTATAGGTCACTCTTTAATCTATTTATAAATATGACTACTGGTAATGCTTTGTATATGGTGTTAGGCTCTCTTCATCCCTGAGGACTGCCATATAAAGTCTCGGGGGATGGCACCTATCTTAGGATCATGAGGACCACTGGTCTGTACCAACTCTGTATTTTGTCTTTATATACCAGTAACCAGTATCCACTGCTATAGGAACCTACCCATAACTGTGGTTCATTTACAGAATTACCCACCGTCGATGCATAGAAGTAATTAAAAAAAAATGGCAAGCTTCTCCAAAATGCCCATATTAAATGGAGGGCTAAAGGTGTTCATCCTTCTCCTAGCCTCGTTGTGTAGGAGCAAATATATTGAAATAAATATTAATAAAATTATAAAATAAATTATATCCCAGACTAACTAGTCCACCCTAACTATTATCATACTAGTATAAGTGTGATATGATAGGCTAAGGTTTGCTACCCCCTCACTAACTAAACCCTACCTATCTATCTAATAAGCACACAGAGACATAGAGGCAAACAATGATGTGAATGATAAGCAAACACTGAGAACAGTTGCATAGAGAGATAGCCATAATCACATATTTAGAGTAGTTACATGAAGACATAATATAGTGATAATCACACAATATACAGTGAAAGGCCATATATCAATGGGGAAAGAAGTCATCACAAACCATTACATTAAACATGAATAGAGCCACACTCAGAGAGCAGTTATATGGGGGATATCCTCAGCTCTGACTAAGCTCTGTCCTATCAGACCGCAACTGAGATAAGACCCTACTGAGTCTCAATACCCAGCAAAGTCACAATATTCCTCTGTTAAAATGAGTGAAAACTAATATTATATATATTGACTGCAAGACAGTTTGTGTGTGTTGTATAGAGAAGGAAAGTGTGTGAGTGAAACAGTGTGTATGTTTGAACAGCTTTGTGTATTTGTTCATGGTATTTTAGGAGAAATTTAAAACTTTATGAACCCTATTGATGCACATGATATAGGATATGGCCCTGGTATTGTAGATATATAGATAGATAGATAGATAGATAGATAGATAGATAGATAAAGATAGCGATAGATAGATAGATAGATAGATAGATAGATAGATAGATAGATAGATAGATTGATAGATAGATAGAAGAACAGATAGATAGATAGATAGATAGATAGATAGATAGATAGATAGATAGAAAGATAGATAGATAGATAGATAGATAGATAGATAGATAGATAGATAGATATATTGATAGATAGATAGAAGGACAGATAGATAGATAGATAGATAGATAGATAGATAGATAGATAAAGATAGCGATAGATAGATAGATAGATAGATATATTGATAGATACATAGAAGGACAGATAGATAGATAGATAGATAGAAGGACAGATAGATAGATAGATAGATAGATAGATAGATAGATATATAGATAGATAGATAGATAGATACACCGATAGATAGATAGATATATTGATAGATAGATAGAAGGACAGATAGATAGATAGATAGATAGAAGGACAGATAGATAGATAGATAGATAGATAGATAGATAGATAGATAGATAGATACACCGATAGATAGATAGATAGATAGATAGATAGATAGATAGATAGATAGATAGATAGATAGAGAGATAGATAGATAAATGGGTAGATAGATAGATAGAGAGATAGATAGATAAATGGGTAGATAGTTAGATAGATAGATAGATAGATAGATAGATAGATAGATAGATAGATAGATAGATAGATAGATAGATAGATCTGAGATTTGATCACTTTAGGTACTTTAAAACGGATCAAGGCTTAATGCTTTTACACATACATGCACTCACATTAAGGCATGACAGAGAATTTAAACATAGCAGAATAGAAAAACCAAGCAGTCAATCAAAGCTCACAAGCTACCCTACACATGATAATATTCAAGTTAATGAACAAAAAAATACAAACACTTCACAAAAAATAACTCCCTCACCAATGCAATAAATATTTGGAAACCCTTTGAATTGGTTTGATTTTTAAAGTGCATGAAAACTGTCTATATATTGTATTAGCCTTTTTGCTTTACAGTAAATTATTCTTGAGTTATTCAGAATTATTTGAGCAGCTCCTGTGGGCTAATTTGCAGTTCTTGGGAATCTAACTCCATGATAACGTTGGGAATCATTGCTTTGGCCATCACAGAAACAGACAAGCAGACTGTGATAACGATTAGCCAGCTCAAATATTCCTGAATAATCCAGGAATGGTTCACTTTAGAAGAAAAAAAAAGTTTTTAAGAATAATTAAAAAAAAAAAAGATTTTTGGGTGATAGAGTCCCTTTATTCTGCTATAATGGAAATGTTGTTGCAAGGAGTACCAATAGGACTAATGGAGAGTTCATAAGCATTAAGAATACACAGTCCTAAAAAAATAGCTGAAAGTATAAGCTAAGTAAAGGAAATGGAGCCCCACAGTAAATAATAATTGCCTGCAAAAAATTAAATGTGTAGAGGGTGTATTGAGTTTTTGTTTTGACTATTATTGAGTCTAGCTATTCAAATGACCATAGAAAATGGGGCCACAGTGGGATTTGTCACAGCTATATAATGTGTGCTTTACCTCATCACATCGAGTGCAAGCTCTGTTTCCTTCCTCCTCTCCTCTGTGATTGGGTAGAAGATCAGGATGACTAATCCAATAATGATCAGCACAGCAGGCGCCGCTCCGATAAGGATCTGAAGTGTTAGCACTACATGGTGCGACTGGCGGCACGCCGCGCTGCTATAACCAGCAAATCTGTCACATAAAGGAGATACAAAGTACGCAGATACGTCACATTCACTGGACTGGCAGGAGGGTATCACTGGTACGGTGTATATGCCAGGGGTGCATGAAAAGGCATTATGTAAATAACTATTTAATGCACTATTTACACTTGAAAATAAACAACACATTTTTATAATATAAGAAAAAAACAATACTGCCTCTCATTAATTACTTTAATATTTAATTATGCTGCTGTGGAATCTACCATTTTAGTTTCCAGTGATCTACTTTCTGAGGTGGGAGTAGACTGAATACATAAAAAGATTGGGGAATGTCACAATGGAAATTTGGCACATACAACACACTCTCTTAAGAAAGAAGCTGACTCTTTAAAGAAAATGGAGCCCACAGTAAAGAAAAATTGGATATAAAAGAGAGGCTGTGTTTATTTTTAGATTTTTTTTAAAAAATTAGCAAATGATAAAGTTTTGCTATTCAAAATACCATAAGAAAAAAAAAATGACCGCACAGGTCCCTTAAAAGGGCCTCATAATAGAAGCTCTTTTCAATCTTTTCAATAATTTAATAAATCCCCCAAAATGATAGTAAAAAATGAAAGCCACATTTGTCACACAAAAGGTTTTAAATTTATTAAAAGGTTATTCATTTTCATTGTCTCTGTCCATTTTATTCTACCTCCTAGTGCAGGGGGCCTGGAGAGCCACCCACACAGGCCTGGATTTCAGGATTTCCTTTCTGTGCACAGATGAGTCAATCAGAATGACTGAAGCTTCGATAGTCTTACCTATACGCAGCAGATATTCTCAAATCCTGGCCTGTATGTGGCTCTCCAGGACTAAACTTAACTACCCCTCTCCTACTGTATCATTATCTGATGCACTGTATATTTGTAAATAATAGAGAGGGAGTTTTGGGGGTGATCACTCTACTAATTCGCTGTGCTGAATTAAAGCAGTCCAGTCCACCTACTACTCTACTTTACATTCAGTGTAACAAGAGCTTCCATTACAGTGTACCTTTCATATAAAAACTAACTAAACAGTGTGCATATAAGGGGCTTTATTACAGAACCGAAAATAATAAAATAATATACATATTATTAGAACTGAAAAGATACAGACTCATATCTATTAAAATTCCTCTCTGATGAAAAGGTCAGTCTAACTAGGAACATAATTAGACATGAAAAGTTGTATAAAACTGGTCTTTAATTTACAAACATTATACTACAACACTTCAGGTCCCTGCGATGTACATGATTCTAAGGTGAAAGTTGCATGTACAGGGGGAGTGTTTATATTTCTGCAGGACAGGGCTTGCAGTTATGAGCAGCCTGCCTCTGAGAATATGTAGGTGACTGGGCAGGCTTGAGATACCAACACTTCCAATAATTTAATAAATCCCCCCAAACTTTATTACAGAATATTAACCCAATGAGTGCACAGAGACCTTTGAACAATTGGAATAATAAACATAATATATACATGCAAATAATTATATGGGAAGGGTACATTGTAAGTGATCAATAGAGCTCAACATATAAATGGACAGGCACAACCAGAGACATGGGCCCTAGGATGTCTTGCTGATAATAAGGCTGCAGGAGGTGATGGAATCCCAATTGAACTATTCAAAATTCTGCAGGATGATGCTGTGCAAGTTCTGCAGAGGAAGAGGCACAAGAGACCAAATTGCCAATATCTGCTGTATAATAGAGAAAGCAAGAGAGTTCCAGAAAATGTTTTACTTCTGCTTCATAGACCATTCTAAAGCCTTTGACTGTGTGGATCACAACAAAATGTGGCATGTCCTTAAAGAGATAGGAGTACTAGATCATCTCATCCTCCTCCTAAAAAATCTGTATGTCGACCAAGAACGGAATGTTCAGAACAGAACATGAGACAAAAGAATGGTTCAAGATAGGAAAAAGAGTGCAACACAATAAGGTTGTATATTGTCACCTTATTTATTTAAATTATATGCAGAATACATCATGCGTAAGGCTGGACTGGGTGAATCCAAAGCCGGAATCAATATTGCTGGAAGGAATATCAACAATCTCAGATATGCCAATGATACTACTCTGATGGCTGAAAGTGAGGAGGAACTAAAGGACTTATTGATGAGGATAGAAGAAGAGAGTGCAAAAGTTGGCCTGCTGCTCAATGTTAAAAAAAACGAAGATCATGGCAAATCGCAATCTCACTTCCTGGCAAATAGACGTTGAAGAAGTGGAGGCAGTGACAGATTTTTTTTTTCTTGGATCCAAGATCTCTGCAGATGGTGTCATGTAGTCATGAAATTAAAAGACGTTTGCTTCTGGGGAGGAAAGCTTTGGGAAGCTTGGATAAGCTAGTAAAAAGTAAAGATATTAAACTATCAACAAAGGTCCACATAGTTCGAACTATGGCATTCCCAGTAGTAACATACGGATGTGAGAGCTGGACCATAAAGAAGGCTGAGTGCTGTAGAATTGACGCCTTTGAATTGTGGTGTTGGAGAAGACTGCTTAGAGTCCCTTAGACTGCAAGAAGATCCAATAAATCAATACTTCAGGAAATCAAGACAAACTGCTCACTAGAATGTATGATGTGGTTCATGGAGTCATGGAGAGTCGGACGCGACTGAACGACTAAATAACAACAACAACAAAGTAAGTTGCAGATGCAGTAACCCGGAAAGGGTAGTAGATACATAGACCTGCCTTGTTGTAGACAAATACAACATTGGAAAACAGAAATCCTATCAAGTATTCACTTATATATCAGTATTGGGCAGACTAGGTGAAGTTATCAGATAATAGTAGTAATACTAATAATAATAAGAAAAACTTTATATGGAAGTCTCACACTCAACAGTTGCTTGTGGATGAGTGGACATTTTTATTACCATCAGACCTCACAAAATAACAATAAGTACCACCCCATGTATTGTAAAGGGAGAGCAGTAACTAAAATGATTTGAGACAGATGTGAGTTTGTGCACGCTAGGGTGTAAGTTAAAAGACCACTAAACAAGTTCTCAAATTGCATGTAGAGGTTGTGAATGTGCTAAATATTTTTTCAATACACATTATGTTAAAAAAATGAGGCAATAATACAGAATTCTTTAGTGAACGTGTATTCAGTGTTGTTTTCAAAGGCTGTGCTCCTCTTCCATAACTAAGCCACTTATACCCAGGAGACGGACTGTATTTTTGTTGCTGTGATGGCGCTGTCCCCTTGAGACTAGCCTAGTGAGTTGATATATATATATATATATATATATATATATATATTGTAAACTGTCAGTGAGAAGGATCATATGAAGCTGCTTACTCTAGACTGAGTGTAGAGACTCCTAACGCAATCCCAGTAGACAGTTTGGCAAAGAATACAAATGACGAATAGAAGATGGTTTCCAGTCCCTTCACTTGAGGATTCATAAGTCGAAAATTATCCACCACATCAGGAAGCATAGACCTTAAGAGAAAAAAATCTGATTAGAAATACCATTCCCATTCCCATTAAAAAGAGATGTATTTACTTCCTGTGTACATCTCCATGCTTTCAGCTCACGCTATGTTACTTCTGCATTCCGCCTACATTAAAAAAACCTGCGCGCATACTCATCCATACACCCATTTCGGCTAAAAGACACAGAATTTTTATTTCAATGAATAAAGATTTTTTTATAGTTTAGGTCACAATAAAAACAGTTTTACAATTCAATTATTTATAATTAATAATTACTAATTATTTTATTGAATATTGTTTTTTCATTTGAATATATATATATATATATATATATCTTACACATTATACCTTACCATATTATAAATATACAATATCTCATCTTACAATATCTCATAAATATACAATATCTATATTTGAAGGACATGGCGCTTTAAAAGTGTAAATTGCTAATATTGTTAACTCAACACTTGACAAACAAGTGTTGTTTTTTTTGTTGAGCTGCAGTACAGTACTGCAGTGGTCCTTTAAAAGAAGTAATGTATTATAATGCTACCTCTAGATATTGCATCACCCAGTACAGATGCACAAGGCCGAAAGTAACACACGCAGTAAATGTTTTACCCACCAAGGCAAGAGCAGGGATGCAGCAATACTTAGGCCAGACATTACCGCCACTACATACGCTACAATGAGATTGGGGACAGTCACCAGCATGATGCCAAAGGGAATCATCCACTGCAATAAGAAGAATAAAATAGAAACAGATAATCATAAACACAGAAATACAGTCTGGACAGCAGAGGTCATGTTGAAAAGAGGCCATGTTGTCTGTATATTTTGTCTACCTAAAAATTTGCATAAAATAACCTTAAGATTCTATTATCCATATACAAGAAATGCTTAACACAAAGGTATATGGACGTTTCCCTGTTTTAATATTAAATAAACGAAGTGTTTGTTTGCATATCTAAACATCATCTTATTAACAAGTGCTTAAAAGCTCTGTTTTCACTTACTCAAATCTGCCAAGCAGTCCCGGCAAAGCTCTGCCCTTACAGCCATGCATACAATGTTTCTATCAGTACTTTCACTTTGCTTGGCCTCTCACAATTGCCAAATTCCCCAAATCACCGTTATGGACACTCAATTGACCTTATTTTTACCAATCTCTGCACTCTCCAACCTTGTCATCTCTCCACTTCCTCTATCTGACCACCACCTCCTAACCTGCAACCTCACCTTCCGCTCACTACCCTTCTTCAATCCCTGTCACCAGAACCCACAGAAACCTGCAAGTACTTGACCCACAATAACTTTCCAATGTGCTACAACTCGTTCTCAGTCCCCTTACTGACCTCACCTGCCCTGACATTGCCACTTCACAGTACAACATGACTCTAACCTCAACCCTTGACACTCTTGCCACCCATAACCTCAAGCAGACGCCATCGCTCTCCACAAACATGGAACACTACAAAACACACTATATCCAGAGGTGCTCCCGCACTGCTGAAAGACTATGGAGGAAATCATGCACTTCAGCAGACAGTCTCCATTACAAGTTTATCTTGCACGCCTACTTCTCTGCCTTCAATCTTGCCAAACAAAACTACTTCTTATCGTTCATATTTAATTTGTCCTTCGTGTTTGTTACATTCAACACCCTCCTATGCGCAGCCCCACCTCCTGCCCCTTCCTGCTTCACAGCTGAAGACTTTGCCAGCAAGTTTAAAAATAAAACTGAAAACATCTGTAACAAACTCTCCTCTCAACTTGGCTCAAACATGTCCTCCTCTCAACAAACTGACAACACCCAGCCTATCCCTATGGACTCCTCTGACCCTGTAACTGAGGATGAAGTATCTACTCTACTATCACTTCTCACCCTACAACTTGCCCATATGATCCTATTCCATCACAGCTGATCGCACCACTCTCTTCACACCTATGCCAGCTCTCACACACCTATTCAACTTTTATCTAAACACTGGCAAGTTTCCGTCATCTTTAAACTAATTACACCAATTCTTAAGAAATCCTCATCTGATCCAGCTTCTGCATCCAACTGTCACCCTATCTCTCTTCTTCCCATGGCTTCAAAACTGCTTGTGCGGCTTGTCTACAATACCCAATTCCCTCCTTGACCCCTTCCAATCTGGCACTCTACAAGAGACAGCTCTCACAAAGTCACTAATTACTTCCTCACCTCTAAGACAAAGGGTCACTTCTCTTTTCTAATTCTGCTGGACCTCTCTGCTTACTTTGATACAGTTGACCACCCTCTTTTAATACAAAATCCCTGCTCTCTTGGAATCCGGGACACAACTCGCTCATGGTTCACATCCTACCTAGAAGATTTACATTAGTACATTTAGTGTTTCCTTCTCTGGGACCTCTTCTTCACCTCCATCCATTTATATGAAGATCACAATCAAATCTACCTCTCAGCACCAGATCTATCGCCTTTCTTCTAGCATGTGTTTCCAACTGCCTCTCAGGCAGATCCTCCTGGATATCTTCCTATCAACTCAAACTCATCATCTCAAAGACTTAACTCCTTATCTTTCCACTCCTCAAATATCTCTCACTGTTGACAATGTCATTATCACTCCCACCTCCCAGGCCTATTGTAACAGAGTTCTTCTGGGTCTTGCCCTCTCTTTCATTCCTCACATACAATCAATAACACAATCTTGTCATTTTCACCTAAAAAACATTTAAAAAATAGGTCCCTACCTTACATCAGATACAACTAAAATTCGAATACATTCTCTCACGATATCTCAACTTGACTACTGCAACTCGCTCCTTGCTGGCCTCCCCATCACTCATTTGTCTCCACTCCAGTCCATAATGAAAGCCTCCACTAGACTCATCTACCATACTCAGAGCTCAATGTCTGCAGCTCCTGTCTGTCAGTAACCCCACTGGCTTCCCATGGCCTCCAGAATCAAATTAAAAATTATGACCCTATTGTATAAAGCCCCTAATAACAATGCACCGCCTTATATCCCTGTTCTTGTCTCAAAATACTCCCCCAACTGCCATCTTCAATCAGCTAATGATCGACTTCTTTCCTCCTCTCTTATCACCACCTTGATCCACTAGACTATCCCCCTGCCTCAAAACCTTAAAAAAATCACTAAAAACATATATTTTTAAAAAGTTTATCACCTTTAGCCTTTATATGCATAACTGCAAATTCCACAAGATTATATCACTCACTCCCACTATCTACAACTATCTCACAAAACATTGAGAAATGTATACTTACAGAAATTCCAAAAGCTGCCATTTTCTTGCCAAATCTTTGTAAAAACCATTGCCAGAATGGGATGCTCAGCACTGCGGAGACCTGAAGAGAACATGAATGTTATTCTCCACCATGGGTATATCTGGGCAGAGCCTTTCTCTGATTGGGCAGTGTCTTTCTATTCAGAAGTAATTTATTATGTGGATCAGATCCATGGGCAATGTGAGCAGGACACTACCAGGGAGGAAATAAGGGGCAAACAGGCTCTACTGCCACATTTTATATGAAATATTTTTAACTGTTAATCTTCTTAAATGCTGTTTAGAAGGAAACTCATCCATTGCTGATGCACTTCTTTTCCTTACAATACAACGCTTTGTAGCTTCCTCACTTGTTATTGCATCTCTATTCAGCCCATTACAGTACTGAACTATGAAATGAGGTATAAATACCTCTGACCTCTCAAGCCAATCTTTTGATAAAGCTGCCATGCAGTGCAACGAAACGGTCCATCAGTTGCTTTCAATACAGTTATTTTGATTATACCATCTAGGTATATTAGGTTTTTGCTAAATATTCACTGTGTCATCAGTTTGTTTTGTGACTGTCAAATAAGGGCAAATGTTGATACCCTTTGAAGGGGCTGTATAATTGGTTTGTTCCAGTTTTTAATGTCTGTGTATGTTTTTATGGTTTGAATGGCACTCAACAGTGTTGCATAATTTACTGAGGGAATACAGCATAGTAATCTTGGGATCGAATATCCCCAAAAGAGGCCTTGTGTGGCTGCATGTATGTTTTATGTGACAAGGAACTGTTTCCACTAGTCAAACATATTATCTACCACAAACCTTTATGAAGATTATACCCTCGCATATACTTTTTAAGTGTGCAATTTAGTTTGAGGCATTTTTTATATTTTAACATGAATTGAAATAAAGTTCCCTATTCCTTATTTTTTTATTTGGTATCTACCTATGTTTGGTGTTAAGCACTTAGACTTTCTCTTTGGAGCTTGTCTAATTTGATTCATTTCCAGTATGGCACATGGTATACCAACCATCTGCAGCCAGTACAACATGGGTTTTCCAGGTCCTCCCAACCCTAATATAAAACATACAGTCCCGTCTGGTCAAATAAGAAACCTTGCATGTACTCATAAAGTGATTTTAATGGGAAGATATTACTTTGTAACTGGCCATTTTATTAATGCACTTCCTTGATAATGGATAATGCTTCTTAAAACTATACCCCACTTATTTAGCTTCATGTGCTATACCACTAAAAGCAAACCAATTTTGTCTAATCAGAGCAAGACACCTTCATGCTCATAGATAATTAATTGCATCTGATTGGAGAACATTAAATTTACTTTTTTTGAATAGCATGTTTAAAGTAACCAAGTGGTAAAGAATGGTATGAAGAAGCATTATCAGTTAACAGGCAAACAAAATATTTTCTGTAAAAAAAAATTATTAAAAAACTGAAATATTATCTTAAATTTTGTGTTTTGAGTTAAGAATAACACGTATAAAGTGATTTACAGCATATTTTGTGCGATTAACTCACCAGGATGGTCAACACCAGGTTCTGAAAGTGACCTCGCAGATCTGCAGCATGTGTGCAAAAAAGGACAAAATTGCTCTGCTGAAGCTGGTAAATTAGAAAAAGAGGTTAAACTAGGAGGTATGTATATCCTCTCTCCATGCCGGTGGGTATTAACTCTTTAACTGCAGAGGCTTCTGCAAAGCTGTCTTTTTCTTCATCTCTCCTCAATGCCCATACCTTTCTTTTCCTCCTTTGCCCTCTTCTCTTTAAATTGTTTTTTTTTTAAACATAGCACTAAGAATACATGATTACACTGTCGCTTTCCTTCACTCTTTCTTCACTTTCTTTCTTTCCTTCCTCTCATCCATTGTTGTCTTTGCCCTACTGACTCATATCACTTCACTGCAAGCTGTCACTTTACTGCTCTTTTTTTACCCCATCGCTGTATCCATCCATTATTCCCTCTTTCATCTATATAGTATATAGTAATTGAGGTTAAAACAAAATAATTTACGTCCATCAAGAACCTTTAATCTGTAATCTCAGGGATTGGCACACTGACAGAAAATATATATGTATGGGTAGAAAACACTCGTAAACACCATTGACCTGTTAACAAATTGGCCATTATTGGCCTCATCCCAGACAGAACACTTCTGGCGACTATGGACGTTGAATCCCTCTACACCAACATCTCAAATGAAGATGGTATAACTGTGTGTGTTAAATAACTGAAGGAACCAAACATAGCCATGGTACAAGTTATACAATTAAAACACCTCATTATCACCAACCAATTTATTTGGGCAAGAATTCTACTTACAAAACATAGGGAACGGCTATGAAAACACAAATGGTATCACCAATCTCTTCATAGTACAAATGGAGGAGGAATATAAGTCCACTTTCCACAAATAACCTCTGCTTTACCTGTGCTACATAGATGATATTCTTATCATGTGGACCACAGGTGAAGGGGAACTTTGGGAATTCCACAGAAACAACAATAAATACCGTCCCACTAAGCCTGAAATCCATATTATAAACAACGCCATCCAGACATCTTTACACCATAAACCAACAGAGAGATCAAATTACATCAAAAACAATATCTTCCATTCCAAATATCTGCCATCAACAGCCAATCGATAAGATACAACTGCATCTGCTCTGAGACCACATCCTAGGAAGGACTTCTTCAATTAGTCAAAGTATAAGACACTCAGATAATGAGTGCCACCTTTATTCATATCGAAGCCCTCATAGAATACAAACAGCCACAAAAAGGAAACGGTTTGTCACCTAAAATCCTACAAACTAAGATAAGTATTCCCAGTAGATTCTTTGCTTTGCTATAGACAACATGCCAACCTAAAACCATTTATAGCGAAGTCCTCCTTGAACAGAATCAATGAGAATGGGACATTTCCCTTTCAGCAAATAGATGTGAAACATATAAACAGATATTTACTGCTGAAAAGGTGGAAGAACCACACTCATCTATAACACAACTGGTTCTTTTTTCCCAGAAGTTATCATGTGCATTAAATGCCCTGATTCAGGACTGTATGTAGGGAAACAGGACACGCATTAAGAAAACAAATTAACTCATATTGTTCTATTATAAACAAAAAGAAAACAGAGACACTTATTGAAGAGCACTTATGTGTAATTGGACACAGCACTGAGAGTACTGAGTACTGAGAGTAACTATAATGATGGGGAACGGTAAGACTGAAAGATATGGGATGTATGAATATACAGTAAATTCATGCAAATATGTGGCACTGTAATCTAAGGAATTCCTGTCACAATATTCAACAGAAGTTTTAATTTCTGACTCTGTGTAACCTAAGATGTGGGGTCTTTCACAAAGACTTGGAGTGTGCACCAAACGTAAGTGATTACATACCAAATGAACAAGGTATACAAGGTGAGGTTTGACTAGGGAGGCATTAGGATCATGAGATGACTCTGTTGTAGGTCTAGGCCTGCAGACCATTGTAAAAAAAATAGTTAACATACTAAGCCTTCCACCAACACTTAGGAGTACAGGCCATTACATGTTTAAATTGTGAACACTATATAAAACTGAACAAGAATGGCTTTCACCATAAAACTAACCACAACTATTTGTAAGGAATTTGGTTCTTGGAACTTAAATTTGGACCCTCCAGAGGTGATGGTAACAAATAATAATAACAAAAAAAACATGATAGGCAAAGCTTGGAATATATAGCTTTATATAGCTTTAAATAATATGTCCATTGTTAGAATCAGTCATGTGCTGGTAAAAGTAGCAGCAGCATGGACATGCACTATAGCAGACAGCTAAGACAGTCCCAGAATCAGATTGGTAATGCAGCAGATAGCTATTGCAGCAGAAGACACTGGAAGGCAGAAAACAGCTCACGGGTAGATGAATACTGGAACTGAGCAGAGTAGTTGTTGCTCTTATGAGCTACTAGACAGGAACAGCAGACAGAAGCAGTGTAGGACACAGCAGCTGAAGCAATGAAACCAGCACAACACAGTCTAACAGCAGGACAGCGAAACAGAGTCATTTTGCTGGAACTTTGCTCTGAACTTTGAACCAAATTTTTAAAGGTCTCATTTGAAACTGATTGGTTGAGCCCCAGCTCGCATTAGTGACTAGGGGCTGGAGTTATGACACGCACGAGCAGCCATTATTGGTCGTGGATTGACAGGAACAGCCAGCGGGGCCTTCCTTGGCCTACCCCAATGCCTACCAAAACAGATACTTTTCATAACAAATATCAATAAAATACATGCATTTAATAAATTGTGATATCTACCGCAAATTAAGCACTCTTATTTCTGACATTAGATTGCAATATTCTCTCTTGGATTCTTATATTTCCCTAAACTGTATCTAGCCATAATAAACCCAACATTTTATAAAACGACTAATGTAAATTTTGAGTAGTTTTTCGGTACCTGAACGGCAGCTGAGATGAGCAGGAATGAGGTTATTAGGGTCAGGTATGGGCCATGCTTCATAGAAAGCTTAAAACCGCTACAAAATGTCAGAGTCTTCCCAGAAATTAGTGCATATGGATCTACAAGAAAAAAACAAACATGTTGGAAATTACTCCCTTACTGTGCATTAATTACACATATTAGATTGCATTGGGTATTTCCCCACATCATTTTAATTATTCATCTTGCACACATTTGTATGCATATTTAATTTCTTACCATCTCTTTCTTTAATTCCAAGGAAAAGAACAGCAGTGCACAGCACATACACACTGCCTATAGCTCCTGCTGCAATCATGTAGACATTCCTCTAGAAGAAAAAGATATTAAGAATATAGTCACAGAAAACAAATTTCTCTTTAAAGGCATTTATATTTCTCTTATATGAAAGATTATACTTCAAAAAAATCAAATATATATGTTAAAATTTGGTGACCAGATATGCCCATTTTCAGGGGAAAGTCATTGAGACTCCTGTCCACAGACATAATTTGGCCCTGGTATTCGTGATATTTAAATTGTTGTAAGTTGCCATAGAAAAATTTACATAGAAAAATTGCAAACACATTCAAGAAATATTCCATGGTACACAGAATCAAGTGTTTTAAAGCACAAATGAGCCCTCAAATAGTATTTCCTGTAAACCCCTGATGAGATTCTGGTGCAATCCATAAACAAAATGCGTATCGGTTCCATGACCTGTGATCTAAACAGGCAGAGATACCTATAGTGTAGCATGAAACTAGTATCAGCCTGGTGCTGGCTCGCTTTGTGGGCAGCCTATTTTGACAAACATCACCAGTAGTTTGTCCATGTTCAACAGTTTGATGGTTTTACGCTTCCAATATAAAATCATAAGGTAAGTACTTTATTGCCTAATAACAAAGCAAAGAGGATCAAGTATTCTTTATAATTGAATAAATGATAATGGATTGTTTGTCTAATCCTTACAATTAGTAACATAGGAACTCTGTAGTAGAGCTATATTTTGTTACTTGAGTGAACATTTCGATACAACTTTTGGGTCATCGTTATTGAAGACTGGCAGTTGGATGTTTTAATTTTGTTTCACTCCTCAAGTGCATTTGTATTAAATTGTTAGTTGCACTGCTTCCTGTATTTTCATTGGTAGATTGGTCTTTGCACCTTTTTTGCGTCGTTCAGTCGTTTCCAACTTTCTGTGACCTTGTGGATCGTAACACAACAAGCACATCTTTATGTCCATGGTCATGCTGATCCACTTAGTATTCATGGCAGAGATACTGGAGTGGGTTCTAGTTCCTTCTCCAGTAGGCCACAGCATACAGCTCCTGGTATTCCTAGGTGGTCTCCCATCCAGGTAGTTTACCCCCCAGTACATTTCTGTAGACATATTAACAAATAGCTACTATTATAGGCCTAACTTTGTATGGGCTCCATGTACACCAAAACTGTCATAAGAGCTGTCAGAAGCGGCCCTGGTTATAACTATATTATTATTTAAAGGGATACAGAAGATTCCCTGTTTAATAATAAAATAAGCTACCTAAGTGTTTGCTTGCATATCTAAACATCCTTTTATTAACAAGTACTTAAAAGCTCTGTTTGTACTCACTGAAAACTTCTAAATAGTGCAAACAAGGGTCTGCCCCCAGCAGCTCATGCACACAGTGTTTCTATTGGTGTGAAATATACTAGCCAATGAAAGACTGACTCACAACAGCATGTTTTGAAATGCTGCTGAGTAAACTATCATATAAAAAAAAAATGCCTTTAATTCAGTCTTGGGTATGTATACTAAGTTTTAATTTATACTTTATTTGTCCCCTTCTTTCTATGGCGCTCCTATGGCTCCTATAAATGATTCATGTTGTATGATCGCTTTGTATCAATGTTTTATACATGAATTGCTATTTGTGAGCGTCTTTTAGACACCGGGATATTCTGTGCTCAGCACTTCACAGCATGTCAAATCTCTTCTGAGTTAAACTTTTCCAACAGAAGCGATGAGATCATTCATTTTAATGTCCTGCTTTGCACGAAACTTGTCTGGAACTATTCCCGTATTACAGAAATATTCCAGATTTTCATATTTACGGTTAAGTATATATAATTTACATTATTTTTGCACCTAAACTTTATACAGGGAACTCAAATAAAAAAAGTTGTATTACAATATACCAGATAAATTGTGCCAATAAACCTCTTTATATCACACATGAGAAACAGTAAAATGCTAAAAAAAACAACACTTTATAATCAGAGTTATACTTCTATCTTTTTTAGTTGCTCACTGTGCCTTAGGGAGTACAGCTGCACCGCATTGATGAAACCCATGAGAGGCAGAAACGCGTTTGTGGTTTGCTGTTTGTGGTTTGCTGTTCAGGGAGAATTGCCTGGTATTTTGGGGCTGGATCACTCTTCTGAGTGAGACCAGACTGATATATTACAGGATATTTCTTCCTGTAAAGGGCACACGTGAGTTAAAAGAGGCTGCTCTCTGAGTAGGTAACCAGACCTATAGAAAAAACCCACTGAGGTAGGTTTCATTCAAAGATTAGCACCTCTACTCTATTTGCATTGCTTATACTTCTATCCCTGGCAAGAATATGTTTTTGGAAAATGTAACTCAACTGATGGCTCAAAATTATGGTATAAAGCAGAATGTTTTTTTTTATAGCAAAAGGCTGAGGTGACTTATAGTGTGGGTAATGCTCTTATATGAAACAGCTCCCTTCCAGAATAGGTCAAATATGTACAGTATGTAAACACTATTAAAGGACAACTGTATGATGAGAAATCACATATATAGTTGTCAGTGTTCATTACGTTTGCAATGTTGATAACGCACTTAAGTCCCTCGCAAAGCAAGGCGAGCAGTTGGCATTACCAACACCCGACGGGGGCTGCAATGAGTGCCGGAGGCGCTCATCGTGAGGCCCCCAGGGTTCGCATCTCCCCACTATCTGTACTGCAATGAGTGCCATAAGCGCTCATCGCGAGTCCCATCGTGTCTCCTCTCTTTTATCCTCCTCCTTCCCCCCTCATCTTCCTCCTTCCCCCCTCATACTCCTCCTCCCTTTCCCCCTCTACAATAACCTCCCTTTCCCCTCTCTCCTTGCTATCACGCAATGAGCTCCTGCTGCTGCTCTGTCGCCTGCAGCGCTGGATTCTGGCTGTGTCCCAACCAGCATATGCTAATGACGCGCATGTGACGTCACGTCATTAGCATATGCCGGTTCCGGGCACAGCAAGAGGAGAGAAGAGATGCAGGGGAGAGAAGAGCAGCAGCAGGAGCTGATCACATGATAGTAAGGAGAGAGGGAAAAGGGAGGTAATTGTAGAGGGGGAAAGGGAGGAGGAGTATGAGGGGGAAGTAGGAGGATGAGGGGGGAAATAGCGGGGAAGGGGGGAGGAGGAGGATAAGGGGGAGGAGGAGGATAAGGGGGTAAGGAGTTAGGGAAAGGGAGGAGGATAAGGGGGAAAGGAGGAGGATAAGGGGGAAAGGAGGAGGATAAGGGGGAAAGAGGGGGTAAGAGACACAGGGGAGGGAGAGAGGGGAAAGAGACACAGGGGAGGGGGAAGAGAGACAGGGGAGGGAGAGGGGGAAGAGGACGGAAAGAGACACGGGGGAAGAGACACAGGGTAGGGAGAGGGGGGAAAGAGACACAGAGGGGGAGAAGAGACACAGGGGAGCTAGAGGGGTGTTAAAACACAGGGGGGAAAATGAGACACAAGGGAGGGAGAAGAGAGAGGAAATGAGACACAAGGGAAGAAGTAGACAGGGGGAGAGACTCGCAATGAGCATCGAAGGCGCTCTTTGCGAGCCACAGGATGAGTGCCAAAGGTGATCAGCGCGGGGCTCGCGAAGAGCGCCGAAGGTGCTCACATTGGGTGACAAACAGCATTGCCATATATATATATTACTAAAAGCATAATTAGGCAGTTTGTAAACGTGAGGTTCATGTAAGACGACCAAAGACTTTGGATGACCTTGAGGCATTTTACCAAGACGAGTGGGCAGCGATACCACCTGCAAGAATTAGGGGCCTCATAGACAACTATTACAAAAGACTGCACGCTGTCATTGATGCTAAGGGGCCAATACACAGTATTAAGAACTAAGGTTATGTAAACTTTTGATCAGCGCCATTTAGATGATTTCTGTTATCCTTATGATTTAAAAAGGAGCCAAACAACTATGTGATAATAAATGGCTTCATATGATCACTATCCTTCAATAAAAGACATTTTTGTTTTGCATGATCAGTCATATTTTCAAAATAAATGCCAACATTTCACAATTTCTGCCAGGGTAAGCAAACTTTTGAGCACAACTGTAGTTGAAATTCAATTTTTTGTCACTTTGATTTATTTCTTCTCTGTTCACAATCACTGGCTTCTGTAACATAAAGACACATGGCTGGCTATGTAACCTTTACATAGATATTTAATTTTTTTAAATAGATTATGTTTAGGCAGGGCTAGCTCTATCCTATGGGAAAACTGAGGGCCAGCTTAAAGGGACAACATTAAGGGTGTAATATTTTTATCTCAGAACTTGACCCTGACTTTGGCCACACTGACATTCTAGATAGTTTTTCCAAGCAAGCCAAGTGGGTTTTCCATTTTCTTTTTCTTGGACAAAACCTAAGGCTTTAAATGGAATTACATCAGAATAAGTGGGCTGTTGGTTGGTCATCTACACACGAGCTTAACTGAAGTTGGGTTTCTGTACATAGACATGGTAATATCTTACTGCGTGCAGCTGGAGATCCGATGAATCCTCCAAGTGTGTGATGTTTGGGAGGGAGTCGGAGATGTTCACAGTCCCATTGGTGACAATGCAATAATTGGCAGTGTGAGCACTGGCCACGATCTGTCCCTGAAGTGCTGCTCCGATCAAAGTCCCCAGCACCTCCATTGTCATCCCTACATACATAATATAACAGTTATTGTCAGCAGTTATTTTTTATATTTATTTTATTTATTTTTTAAATCTTAACGCAAAATCAACAAAACACAGATAACTTGATGACATTTTAAGACTCACATAGGGCGGATACTCATAGATATAGGAATAGTGAGAGTGTTAAATCATTTTGTGATCTAATAAGGGGGTCTCTAAAGTATAGATAGGCATGGCTTAATAAAAGAAAAACGTTATTAAGCTGTTACTGTGTATTTAAACTATTATTTACTATTTTTCAATTATGCCCCAGGTTGTATAAGGTCCAGATCTTTCCAACCCCTGTATGAAGTATTGTGGCTGGAGTGGACCTGCTCAGGGAGAGTGTCAAATTGAAAACCTCTCTCTGAAACACACAGTAGAAGCAGTGAGCATTGTAACTGAGCTGCTAGCCATGTACAAATGCACTTTCTAGTCACCACCCACTTTCACACTGCAGTTGTGGTGTGCCAATTTAGATATCACTCCCCTGGGTGGCTTTACTTTACACAATGCTTAATTCAGGTGTAGATATGTTTATACAGTCTGGGCACATGATTGAAAATAGTAATTCATTGTCTAAATGAACAGTAAAAGATTAATCAGGGGTGGATCTACCAGTGGTGCAGTACACCAGGGCCCTTCTCTGGGGGGCCCAGTGCTTTGTAATTTGCATTAAAAAAAAATCCGGAGTGTAGGCCTCCCACCCCCGCCTAACTCGCCAAGGCCCCACTTGGAGCCCCCTGTACCTCCTTGACTACACCCCCCTTCCCGCTTTAAATGTATGTGTGCTGAAGCTCCAACAGGAGCAGTGTGTCTGGGGATGTGTATCAGGGAAGAAGGGAAGAGAGCAATGGCTGCAAAGTACAGGGGCATGGGTTCTGTGAGGGAGATGCAAAGGAGATATGGGTGGTGTATGAGGTGGGTGCTGAGGGGTTGGGTGCTGTGTGGGGATCGATCCTGAGAGGGAATGGCTGCTGACAAGACTGGGTGCTCTGTAGGGATGGACGCTGGGTGATATTTATATATGTGTATGTGTATATATATGTGTGTACATATATATCTATAGAAGATGTAGCAGGCATGGGAGCTTCGCACAGGCAGGAGCACTGAATGATTTGGTCCCAGCGGGGTCCAGCGCAAAACATTTTTTACATCCCTCCGAGGGGGCCTCCATTCTCTAGCTCCGCCACTTTCTCTACAGGACTACTGAACATGTCATGTAACAAACAAGCTGTTAATTTAATTCATTATGATATTGCTGTAGATTGTATGCTCTACTGACTAAGACAACTAATCATTGTATAGTAATGTACAGGGCTGGATTTACTGCTGCCCAGGGGTTGATTTACAGAGTTGAAAGAGTTGAGAGAAATGGAACAAGAGAGGAGTTCAGAGAGTAAAAGAAGAGTAAATAGGGGAATGGGAAAATAAGCAAGGGAAAATGGAAAAAGGGGGGAGGAATGTCGAGGAGCAGACAAGAAATGAGTTAGAGGTATGGGAAAAGGTTAATCTGAGAAGAGAAAAAGGTTAGGGAAGAAGAAGAAAGAGTGAGGGAAATAAGTGGTGAAGAGAAAAAGAGTGAGGGGAGAAGAGAAGAAGGCGAAGGGGCAAGAGATAAGGATGACATGTGAAGGGGAAAAGGGCAGGGAGAAGATAAAAGTAAGAGGGGGAGACAAGAAAAGATGAGTTGGGTAATAGCAGGCATGTCTATGTGAAGAATATATTTTATGTGTTTTTACAAAGCAAATAAACCCGGCACAAGATACTGAAGAGAAGCATCACTGGCAAATAACGTGTCGGTTTTCAAAAATATGTATCCCTCTTGAAACATCGGGAGATATGTGAACGCTGTGAGAGATTTAAGGATGGCCAAGGCAGAGATGGATAGATGAGGTCATTGGAGTAATGAACATGAGCTTGATGTATCTCTAAAGGGCAGTAGCTGACAGATATGCCTGGTGTGTCCATAGGGTCATGGAGAGTCAGACATGACTGAACGATTAAACAACAACAAGTGACTGTACTTACTGTATGCAGTGGCCGAATCCCTCTCTGTCTGTTCTGTGCTAAGAAACATGGTGAGGGTTGTATATGGCACGTGGTAAACCTATAGGAGAAACACAATGGAGAACATTACAGCTTAGTATTTGCAAAAAAGTACACCCATGTGCTTGGTTTAGGTCCTAGCAATGTCTGTCCTGGAATCATTTCAGTATTTCACTAGCCACGGTCATTCTAATTGACTCACTTGTGCATAACTGGGGAACCCTGACCTGTGTACACATTTCCAGCTAAGTCTTTTAAAAAAAAACTTTCACACAGGCCACTGCAGTGCTTGCACCGCTGAGATCTGGGTTTGATTCCAGTCAGGGAACCAAGAGGTCACACCACCCTGAAGCCATGCAGGGTTGGGCCTGGTCAGTACTTGGATGGGAGACCACCTAGGAGTACCCGGTGTTGTATGCTGTGGCTCACTGGAGAAGGAACTGGCAACCCACTCCAGGATCTCTGCCATGAATACCAAGTGGATCAGCATGGTATGTTGTAGTCCATAAGGTCACGGAGAGTCAGACACGGCTGAACGACGTAAACATACACAGGCCATGGACAGAAAACATTTTTTACGTAAAATGTGAATTTTTAAGATTCATTAAGAACTAGCGAATTGCCCGTCAAAAAATGACGGCAATGAAATTGTAAGGTAGCTAAATTAGTAAATGAATATAGTGTACCTATTTTGAAGCATTGTGATGAAGAGCTGGCAATCTGTGTTGATGTTGCTGCAGCATTAGTGGTGTGGAGCTGCTGTATAAGCATGCTGAATGTGTGCAGTGTAACACTGTGCGTGCGCGAGACCAAACCGTTAGCGTAGTCGTGTACTTCCGCATTGGTGTAAAATGGCGAGTAATGTGTGGTATAGGTCTGTATCGGAATATCCGTAGGTGTTTTGTGGTGTTTTGCGAGTTTCTTGTGGTGTTTTGCGAGTTTAGAGTGCTGTAGCCTCGTTTTCGTTTTGTTCGGCAGCCATTTTTTCTCTCGCTTCGTTTTTTTTTTAGTCTCTAAACTGTTTTATTTCGAGTAAAATCGAGGTGTAAGTTGCATTTTTGAGGTCCTGGGTGCTCCCTCTTGGTGTAGGTAAGTTTTTTATGTATGTGCTGTGTGTATGTATTGTGTTTTAAATGTTTGTATGTCGGCGTGTTGCGTCCGATGTTTGCGAGGTCGTAATGTGTGGTAACGTGTTTCGTACGTTGTTTGCGTGCCTCGTAAAATTTAGCGAGTGTCGTAATTTGTGTGTCGTGTTTTTTGAGTAGCGACGTGAATTTTGCGAGGGTTTGAGGCCCTTGCCCAGTGACCTCGCCAGCAACTGAGGCCCTCGCTTCGCGAGGGGCCTCAGTTGCTGGCATGGAGCGCCTTCGGCGCTCCATGCCAGCAACTGAGGCCCTTGCCCAGTGACCTTGCCAGCAACTAAGGCCCTCGCTTCGCGAGGGGCCTCAGTTGCTGACATGGAGCGCCTTCGGCGCTCCATGCCAGCAACTGAGATCCGTGCCCAGTGACCTCGCCAGCAACTGAGGCCCTTGCCCAGTGACCTCGCTACGCGAGGGCCGCGGCTCGCTGCGCGAGCCGCGGCCCTCGCTTCGCGAGGGCCGCGGCTCGCTAAGCGAGGGCCGCGGCTCGCTTCGCGAGCCACGGCCCTCGCTTCGCGAGGGCCGCGGGCTCGCTACGCGAGCCCGCAAGCGTGAGCAACGACTCGTACGCTCACAACTATATATGTGATACAGGAATTTATTGTGTGTTTGTTACATCACTTCATTATTATCATGTATTTGTAATGCGCCAACATATTACGTATCACACTTCATCAGAGGGAGGGGTGCTAAAGGAAAAACCAGAGAGCCTTTGCTAAGATAATTGTATAAGATTGAAATTGACACCACATCCCTTCCCCTCACTGACCCATAAGCAGACTGCTTGCTTCAGGGAATGTAACCACAGCTCTCCAGAAATGTAAATGACCCCCTTTACACACACAACTTCCAGAGCCCAGCTGAGGCATCTACATTTATCATTTCTAATTAAAAACTAGCTGTATCACTTTTTCCATTTTTTTCATTGTGCAGCGGTTGCGAAAACGGACAGACACAGGTATTTTTTGTTTTAATCTACTGTCTCAGTTTCAGTATTTTTCAACTTAATGCTGCCTTGTTAGGACCAAAAATGTCCACTGTGCCACTAAAACATACAGGCAGCAAATACAAAACTTACATGCAGCATAAACTACGGTACATACTGTACATATATATTTCTTAAAGTATCACATATATAGTTGTGAGCGTACGGGTCGTTGCTCACGCTTGCGGGCCCGCAAGTGTGAGCAACGGCCCGTATGCTCACAAAGCAACTGAGGCCCTCGCGAAGCGAGGGCCTCAGTTGCTGGCATGGAGCCACGGCCCTCGCGTCTCCTGTAGTACACTGCTGTGGTGGGACTGTGAGTGAAGAGGAGGCTGTGCCAGTGAGCCCGTGTGAAAGCTGTGCCCCAGGGGGTGTTAGGACACTGATCCTGCAGCATGCAGCAGCCACACGGAGATTCCAGGGGCAGACTCTACTGGTGAGTGTGCCCAGCAATGCATGGGCAATGGCACTGAGAGGGTTAACCCCTGCACTGCTATGTGGGCCTGTTCTGGGCCTGCAGGGGTTAAACTGACACAAGCACACACTGACACAAGCACACATGCTCCTATTAACACATCCAATACACAGCACACCACAAGATAATGAACCTATAATTCCCTAATATTACAACCATAACCCCCAGGAGCCACTAGATTTATAGTCTGTGGTTACAGATTCAGGGCCTCAGTTGCTGGCATGGAGCCACGGCCCTCGCGTCTCCTGTAGGACACTGCTGTGGTGGGACTATGCCTGAAGAGGAGGCTGTGCCAGTGAGCCCGTGTGGATGCTGTGCCCCGGGGGGTGTTAGGACACTGATCCTGCAGCATGCAGCAGCCACACCGCACGGAGATTCCATGGGCAGACTCTACTGGTGAGTGTGCCCAGCAATGCATGGGCAATGGCACTGAGAGGGTTAACCCCTGCACTGCTATGTGGGCCTGTTTTGGGCCTGCAGGGGTTAATGCTCTACATGCTGAGGGTCAGGTAGTAGTAGATGGGGTCTCCTATAGGCATCTGGGGTGATATATATGGAGATATAGAGGTTTGCACATATTGCATGTGAAATAACCTATTAATATTAGAATGTTATCATATAGGTTGGAATGGATCTTACTATATGATTGTATAACATGGAAATACCTGCACCTATAGGATTCAGTTATATACTCTGCCTCTGATCTTACCATGTGTGCTTATAGGATTCTATGTATCTGACCTTACCATATGTTCTGCACATGATCTTTTTAAAAGTATTTTATATAACATAAATAGTGACCTCCATATCATGCTGCTATATGCCCCATAGATGTGTTTACCATATGTGCTGTCTGTACTATATACACTAATGATGTTAGTTAATGCACTGTATATATTCTTACTATAAGCACTGTGTTTGAACCTAATTTCTGCGCAGTATGGGACATTACTATGTGCATTATAATACCTTACCATATGTGCTGTATGACATCTTACCGAAGGCGCTCCTTGCCAGCAACTGCGACCCTCCCAAAATTTACTTATATAACGCAAACAACACGTCACACCAACAACCCTCACAAACAACATACGAGACATGTTAACACTGATTACGACCTCACAAAAATCGTCCGCAACTCGCGAACATGAAAAAAAAAAAACACAATAAACACACACAGCACATACATAAAAAGCTTACCTACAGCAAGAGGGAGCATCCAGGACCTCAAAAAAACAACTTACACCTTAACTTAACTAAAAATAAAAGAGTTTACACACTACAAAATTCTCTAAGCGACAGAAAAAATCGTCCGCAACTCGCGAACATTACAAAATGTAAAACACAATAAATACACACAGCACATACATAAAAAGCTTACCTACAGCAAGAGGGAGAATCCAGGACCTCAAAAAAACAACTTACACCTTCATTTACATCAAAATAAAAGAGTTTACACACTAAAAAATTCTCTAAGCGACAGAAAAAATGGCGGCCAACAAAACGAAAACGAGGCTACAGCGCTCTAACCACGGAAAACACCACAAGAAACTTGCAAAACACCACAAAAGACCTACGGATAATCCGCTAAGACGCATAACACACATTACCCGCCATTTTACTCCAATCTGGAAGTACACAACTACGTTAACGGTTACGGCTCGCGAACGCACACTATTACACTGCACACGTTCATCACGCTTACACAGCAGCTCCACACCACTAATGCTGCAGCAACATCAAAACAGATTGCCAGCTCTTCAACACAATGCTTCAAAATAGGTAAAGTATATTCATTTATTATTTTAAATTACATATTTCAGTAGTACACACAAAACACCATTAGCTACCTTACAATTCCATTGCCGTCATTTTTTGACGGGCAATTCGCTAGTATATATATATATACTAGCAGCTTGCCCGTCAAAAAATTACGGCAATAAGATTTTACCGCAGGTAATGGTGTTTGTTTGCGACATAAATTTTGTTGGTGTTCCCAGATCGTTTTGCACTCATTGCGAGGCTGTTGGTTGTTTGTGTGCTATGAGCAGCGTCTTTTTTTGTATGCTAATGAAATAATGAATAGAATAATAAATGAATATACTTTACCTATTTTAAAGTAATATATGCAGGTTGCATTGTGCTGAAGAGCTGGCAATCTGTTTTCATGTTGCTGCAGCATACAATGTTAGTTTTCACTGCTGTGCAGCTGTTGTGTAAGTGTCAGCAATGTGTGCAGTGTGTAGTGTAAATATGGTGCGTGTGCAAGGAAAATCCATTAGGGTAGCTGTGTACTTCCGCATTGTGTAAGTTAGTGTTGTAAAATGGCGCCTAGTGTGTTGTTACGCGGCTGTGGCTGATTTTGCGTCCTTGTTGTTGGACCTCGTCCAGCTTTTTAGGAAAATATGTATGTGTTTCGTGGAGTTTTGCATGTTTAGATGCTTGTAGCCTTGTTTTCGTTTTTTTTGGTGGCCATTTTTTCTCTCACGGATTTTCCTGTGTCTAAACTCTTGTATTTAGACTTAAATTGAGGTGTAACTTCACGTTCAGAGGTCCTGGGTGCCCCCCTTGCTTTGGGTAAGCTTTTTATGTGTTTGTTGTGTGTATTTATTGTCTTTTTAATGTTTTTATGTGTGCGTGTTTCGGGCGTTAAGATCGTATTTTTGCGAGCTCATAATGTTTTTTTTTTGTGTCCCGTGACTCGTATTTGTGGTTGGTAAGTCCATAAATGTTGCGGTCGACGTGGGAGCCTACACCTCCGCAAATGAGCAGTTGCTGCCAAGGAGCGCCAGTAGCATTAGCAACAACCCATTTGCTCACATCTGTATATGTGAATATATACATATGGCTTTAGAACTGTCATCTTGACGCAGACGTTTTCTTCAATTGCCACTAGGAGGAGGCAAAGATCTATAGCTAGAAAATTGTAAGTGAATTTCCATCAAGAGTGGGATTTTATTACCAAAATTCAGCAGTTCTTTTGACTAAATGAATAAACAGGCATAATTAAAGGAATTGGAATTAATTAATTTATTATTTATTGTGCAGTAAAACTGTTGATTGAATTGTAATTATGTAAAAAAACGCTTTCCGGAATAACATTTTCCCATTATAACACTGCAATCATCAATTTGGCAGGTTTTAAATATGCTCTATAATGTTGAATACCCTCAAAATAGTAACTGATTACATTAGCAAGTCTGCTCGGTATAAATAGTTCCTGCTTAATTTATACACCTTGTTTTACAAGCAGATTGACAGATCACAGTGCAAAGCTATGTAGTACTAAAGACACTTATCCACCACTGAAGTATCATATATACCGTGTATATATATATATATATATATATATATATATATATATATATATATATATATATTTATAAATTATGTTCTTATGAATAACTTAAACTAACCATGTGACAAATGTTAAAAAGTCTGAAATAAGAAAATGTAAAATGAAGTCTGTAGACATTTGCTTTTGTTTATAACAATATTTGACACCTGCCGAATGTAAGGAACTGTGGATTCAGATGACATCTGTGTTCAGTTTCCTTGAAAGTAAATAATCACTTCACAAAAGAAGTAAGTAGAAGAGAAAATCCCAGTAGAAAAGCAATCCTCCTTGGTCTACAGTCACTCTAGTAGTTCAAGATGTAGGCACCAAAGCACAAGCTTTTAAGATTTTCAGTAGAAATATTGTATGCTCGTAGCTGCCAATACTGTACAAATGTGACCTTTTCCAAAACTACCGTTGTTCATTAATAGGCATCACACCCCATTATTGGCCATCACTATGTAGCAGCACTTGTGGACCATGGTGGACCTCATCAAACTTCTTGAAGGAGACTGTGTAATGAGATAGAGATTGATGTTGACTCTTCAAGCGGGGCGTATTCGGGTTTTATACTGCCCTAGGCCCATTCATATTTGTGGGCCCCCAATAAACCTGGTAATATTCTTCCTTTCCTCTTGCTGTATCCCAATTTACCACACACCTATATAGAAAGCCATACATGTATATGTGTCTATGTAAGTATACAGCAAGTTAGAAAGTGCCAAATACACTTACAGACAGAATATTCTCTGCATATAGACATTTCTATGCATATTATATGACATTGTATCAGCACATTCAGGCACACTGCTGCCCCCTGAAAATGTGCTTCCCTAGGCCTGGGCTTGTGTGCTAGGCTGAAACACACGCATGCTGCACCAATATGAGATTTCGGAGACCAATCAGTCCAGTGTTGCATAGAATAGTTACACGGAGGTGTGGCATTTTATTTCAGTAATTATATATGCCCTTCCGTGCCCTTCCATTTCTTTGCACAGTGAAATTTAAATGGACACAATGAAAGTTCCAAATATTGTACAATTTAAAACTATACTTAATAATAATCACTTATCAATTGTAATACATTTTAATAGTAGGTTTACATTGAAATGTTTTACTTTCTGTTTGCACATGCTCAGTCTTGTCAGTTTTATATTCTTTACACTAAAAACAATACGGCCAGAGCCAGTAATTATTGGCAATAATCACCCATTCATCTTAAATCATACCATATCAGGAAACTATTCACTTTAAATCTTTATGCAGATTGAACACAGTCTGCGTTCTTGGTGAGACATCCCAAGGTCCACTTGTCACCGCTTGGAGATCCACCTATAGATGGAGATTTACTTTCTGTACAGCCTGGACAAGTTCATTCTTCAGTTCAATAAATCAGATCACTGGCATTTGATATTGTCTATCCATAGCGTACTTGTCACTTATTATCTATAGGCAATTGGGTACAATCCAACTACAATGTAGTGTACACTTACAGTGCTGAGTGCTTGAAATGAACAGTAAAACGCCAGGTACCAGGCGACTCTTCCAGCCACAAACGTGGGGACATACCACAGGAGGAAGTAGGACAGTATCAGAAACGGAGTGCTCCCCACTATCCTATAATGAGAAATAAAGTGAAATTAGAGAACCTTAAAGAACCTATGTAGAGCAAGAAAAAAGACACTTGTTTGTCAAGTATGTACCAAATAAAATCATCAACTATGTACGCCATGGGCATAAAACATTTTGGGGGGAAATTTTTATTTAGTTTTATATAGGATTTCATTTTGTGTAAATTACATCATTTCCTCAGTGCTGAATCATCAGGGGTGTGTTTTGGTTATCAGTGGATTAGGGAACAGAGAGAGCCTTTGCAGGATAATTGGATTAGACTGAAATTGACACCATATCGCTTCCACTTCAGAGGCCCAGAAGCAGGTCAACCATAGCTCTCCAGAAAAGTAAATGCCCCTCTCACATACAACTTCCACCTATGTATCATGGATCTCTCCAGGATCGAGTAGATGCATTATAATTTATTTTTTCCTAATTAACAACTAGCTATATTACCTTTTTCCTGCTTCACTATGCCCCTAGACTCAGAGTTCTCCCTCTCTGGGTGCACCCTCTCTCTGTGCGCCCTCTCTCTCTGTGCACTGTCTCTCTCTCTCTGTGCGTTGTCTCTCTCTGTGCGCAGTCTCTCTCTCTCTCTTTCTGTACCCTCTGTCTCTCTGTGTCCTCTCTCTGCGCTCTGTGAGAGCTCCTCCCCCTCTCTCCCCCTCTCCTCTCTTTAGTAGTAAGAGAGCCTTTTCATCAACATTCAAGCTGAATTATCTAACGCTTCCACTAATTTCTTTAGTAACAACCATTTGTAAATACATTTATTTATAAGTGAACTTTTCATTTCTGTATGATATCGGACCTCTTGTTGTGTCACATCGCCCTTAGTTTAGTCACAAAGACTGAAGGCATTGGAGCTCTTCATGTACCCGGGCAGTGCCCTTTCCTGATCATTATCAATCCATGCTGAAGTAAACTGCAGAATTGCGAAAGCCGGTTCTGCCTTTGAAAATTACGCTCCAATGCCAGGGAATGTCGAGGGGTCAGCCTACCAACTAAACTGAAGGTCTACCGAGCAGTGATGCTCCAACTCTAATGTATGACTGCAAGACTTGGATTGTCTACCAGAGTCATGTACAACCGTTCAGTCACTCCCTGCACTCATCTGGAGGACAAAATAAGTGGTTCAAGGACATGATGAAGGCCACCTAGAAGTCCATCAAGGTCATCACGGCCACCTGGGAAACCCTTGCACTGAACCGTCCAACATGGCGCAGCCTCATTACACAGGCTGCCAACCACAGAGACGAGTTGTACTGCTGAGGCTGAAAGAAAGAATGAGCTACACAAGTCCAGAGCTGCCCGCACATCACCGGCAGTGTCATTACCTGTCTGCCCTACGTGAAAGGACGTTCCACTCCCAAATCAGACACTCATTTTTGGACACACATAGCCCAATCAAGCAATCAATCAGATGTTGAGGTCCTTATCGAGAACAATGGATTAACACACATACATATGATTCAGATTAGATCTCTATTCAGTTTTCTTGAAAATCCTAAATAGCACTGCTGATAATAGAACTTAGTGGAAGAATAAGCCCACACAGGATAAACCCTCCCACAAGCGACTGACACATTAGTCTCAGGCAGCAGTCATTAGGCAGCACATACGTCTATTTCCCAAAGACAATCTCTGGATATGACCCTGAGCACGTGCACTCAACTTCTTTGGCCAACCATGGCGAGACCTGTTCTGAGTGGAACCTGTCCTGTGAAACCGCTGTATGGTCTTGCCCAACGTGCTGCAGCTCAGTTTCAGGGTCTTGGCAATCTTCTTATAGCCTAGGCCATCTTTACATAGAGCAACAATCCTTTTTTTTCAGATCCTCAGAGGCCATGAGGTGCCATGTTGAACTTCCAGTGACCAGTAGGAGAAAGTGTGAGAGCGATAACACAAAATTTAACACACCTGCTCCCCATTCACACCTGAGACCTTGTAAGATTAACGAGTCACATGACACCGGGGAGGGAAAATGACTAATTGGGCCCAATTTGGATATTTCCACTTAGCGGTGTACTCACTTTTGTGAGATACTGTATATAGTATTATTTTACCAAGTCCCTGTGGATAGCAACCTCTCATATTTGCTTGATTATGTTGCTTATTGAATATTAAGTATCATTCATATTAGTGCTTGATTATTCTTGTACATGTGTTTAAAATGCTAATATATCTGAGTGCATTCGTGTCCATTTAAATTAACGCTGTAGGCTATGATTCAGTGATATACCTTCATTAAAAGGTTTATTTAGTTTAATTGGGTAATTAACTCTCATTGCTAATTAATTCTCCATTAAGCCGTTTCCTTAATTGAATTATTAACTAATTTGCTTTCATTGCCTTTTTCTCAAGTGAGCTGTCTTTATTTCTGCAGCCTCTTACACTAGGTAGGGTGTCGTACAGCAGTTTTAAAGAGAACAGTTGGTCATAATTCGGAGGGATTAGCAGCCAAACTTCTACGTCATGTGTCTACAACCTATGGCCCTAGCGTCAAATGTGGTTCAGTACTGAGAAAGTATCCCTTAGCTTGGTCTGTTTTGTTGGGAAACGCAGAGACTACCCTGAGACCTACAGACAGAATTAATATGTCAGGATGCTTGGACTGAAGACCATGGGCATATGAGCCAAAAAAAATCTGGGGGGGGGGGGATAATTCAACACTACTCCCAGGATAGAAAGCAGGGGCAGATCTACCTCTGGCACACTTGGTGCCCTACCCTGGGGGTGGGGTGGGGATTGCTGCAGTGCACCTTAAAAACTTTTTTTTTATTTCTCTTTATTTCTTTATTTCATAAGGAACATCATCAATGACAGAGCTGACGGATATCTGTTTGAAAAAATATTCGTTCAATGCATGATTTGTATATGCCATATAACTTTTAATGAATGAAACAGTTAACATAAACCAATATTTTTTGTCTGTGTTTTAGTTACCAAACAACTCAATATATATAAGACGCACCGACAGAAGGGGTCTTGAGCTGTGAGAGGAGCTGGGGGCGACGACTAAGCACGGTTGAATTATGCCACGTCGGAGGATGATTATATTCTTTGTCTTCCCTTAAATCCAACATTAATTTGATACTGACAAAATATTCTTAAATTGGATCCATACTGTTTTCAGTATAATGTAGGTTCTGGCCTCTGGGGGTGGTTCATGCCAAATTTTTAGACCATAATGTAATACATTTTTCCCTAATTCAGCTCTGTAATATATAAAACAACGCATTCAACACATTGCCCGTCATCACCACGTCAAAAGATTAAAAAATTATACACATTGCCCGGGCATTGTACACAATGCATGAATTCAAAACATTGCCCGTAACATATATATATATATATATATATATATATATATATATATTAAATAAATATGTATATGTTTATATGTTAACTTATTATGTATAAATAAATATATATATATATATATATATATATATATATGTACAATATATATATATTGTATATATATATATATATATATATATATATATATATATATATATATTATAAATTATGTGTCAAAACCTACAGACATACAGCTCCATAGCGCTGGCAAATCTGGTAATGTAAAATTAAGTTTAATTTTGTTATTTTTTGTGTCCCCTATTCATTTAACCTGGGGGGATTTGTGTGTCCCCTTCCCCCCAGTTCCTACGCCCCTGCTGAAGACCACAATGTATCAACAGTGCTGGAAGTTTGGTTCATGGACTTGTGAAGCAGTGATCACCAAAAGAGCAGGCAGGCATGGTCAGACTGTACATTCAGGATGCAGAGCAGACAGATCGTGAAACTTGCATAGGTCATAGACAAGAAATCATAATGAGTCTTGCAGAGATCTTTTCCAGGACAGGCAATGAGTGGTAAGACTCAGATGGGTTCAAGAGAGACAAAGGATTCAGGACTGATAGAGGTTAGGGCTCAAAACAGATACAAACTCGGTAGGAACCATATTGTAGTAAACCCTTGAACAAGTGAGAAATAACTTTTTGGACTCTGCTTAAGTAGATCTAACAAGCTGCAGCTGATCTGTGAGCTTGGCTCATAGCATCTCCAGATCTTCAGATAGAATATTGGCAAGTAGTGAAGGAATTGCAGAAGGAATTTCAGGGCTGATGTGGCAGTTTTTACACGCCTCTAATCAGCTTGCCAGTCATGTCACAGAGAACATTTATTTTAGTAGGCTGATTCCTGGCAAGTACAGATCAATACCTTGTACAGCCCTTTAATCTTATGTGTTGCAGACCCCTGCTCTAGATCTCATTTTGCTTTATATACTGTATGTTACTATTAAATGCAAAATTACTAAAGGAGCTCTAAAAGAGGTCCAGCTACTGTATAATATACCAAGTACTGCATAATATAAAAAGAAACGCCATTGTGATTCTACCAGTTCTTCAGTGAAGAGATAGTTGAAGGCATCATATTTAGGGAGCTGTGATAATACCATTCAACATATGGTACTGAATGTTATTAATTCATATGTATTAAATCACAAATAATATATGGCATGAGATATGTGTATAGAAACCAGATAAAACATATATTGCCTCAGGTCCTTGAATCATAGCTACTTGTAGGTGCAGAGGAAGTATGGATCAGAACAGTAATACAAGGCTAGGTTTATACCGGTAAAATAAAAGGTTCTGCGTCTCCTTATAACTGGGCCACAATCGTTCTTGAGTTTGAGAGGCTCCAAATATTAGCAGCTATTTCCACTGATAGTATGGAAAGGCACAAAGGTCACAGACATCTCTCATCCAGTCTTCCAGCACTGGTCCTAATGACTCTACAGCAATAGGTATGATGAAACAGTCTGGCTCTATACATTTAGGGAAATGTACATGTCAATACTGGGGTAAAAATCAGTCTTTTAGCTCTATGGGGCAAGGTTTTTTAGATAACTTCAGTTTAATCGGGTCCATTTTCTCTGATTAACGTAAGGAAATAGCAACAGTTATATGTTAATTTGGCTTAGAAAGGCCACATCTCTCATGTCTTTGCCCAAACAGGAGACTAGGGGCTCGGGTGGGTAAGTTATGAACATACTTTATGAAATTACATTTAGATCATTGACATATTCATGTATTTATTATTCTTAGTGGACCATATGGTTATTAAAGCAAACCCCATTTCAACTTTTATTAAATATGACCAGCCCAAAGCAAATGATTACATGAGAGGGTGCAGTATTTTTTTTTTTTAAATTAACTGCTTATCTACCATGCTGTCTCAAGGAAGAGGAATGTAAAATTACAAATTGGGTTCCCCGGCCAAGAATCCAGAGGACAGAAACACATTGTATTGCAATAATTTGAAGGTGTCTTCTTTTAGATTATATTTTCACACATAGCACCTCAATGTTGTTTGACTGTTTGGAGATAAATCCCTATATATATCACTTATTATATGCGGCCCATTGATATTTCCCTTATGTTTTGTAACTGTCTGTTTTGGACAGTTGGTTATTTTGCAAACACTGACCAGTACAGAACAAAGGGACAATGTGGGTCAATAGTTCTGTATAACAATGAGGATTGTTTAGTGAGTTTCTATGGTGCTCCATGGAATAATGGGCAGTGCTGGAGTGTGTGTGTTTATCTCGCCTGAATGTGCAATGACAAGGAAAACTCAGAGCTGCCCGTTCTAGCAGTGTCTGTCAGAGCTCAGGAGGGTACATGGCCCGAGGTACCAGGAAGAATGTGACATCACATGGGAAAATAACAATACCTACAGTACTAGCCTGTTTACTGCTTTGCTACCACAAGAGATTTATTGGCCGAATAACATACATAAGCTGCATTCACAAATGTTATTCTCTAAAGGGGAAATTTAATTTAAAGTGACAAAGCGGAAGCTCAAATTTACTATAATTTCAAATTATAAGAAATGACAAGTATTTTATTAATAAAGTCTTTTTTTTACAATGTATAATTTCCTTGCACAGAAAAAGGACAGAGTTATCCACACACTAAGGACAGAGTGACATTTTGAATGGGTTATTATTGCCAATATTTCGAAATTTACCCCTTGGGAAGAGGCTGAGCACTGCAGGAACATCATTTGCAGGTGAAGGGTCACACTTCTACCAATAGTAGCCTGAGGTGAAGGGGATTCTTAATTTATTAAGACATTGGAAAAGAGGCATACAATTAGTTTTGTTAGTTGATACCTAATATATAATGTATCTATCTATCTATTTATCTATCTATCTATCTATATATATATATATATGTAAATAAATAGCACATCTGTGTTCACATTTGAATGTCTAAAACAAGTTTAAAAACCTGCTTCCAGCTCATAATTCCGAGAAACAGTTATTACACTGCACTCTGGGAAGTTGAACTGGGACATGCAAATGTGCCCACAAATGCCTCACTCTTCAATTCTTAGCCATTATCAAACATGGCTTCCTTTAAGCTTATGCATGCTGTATTACACAGCTTTAATGCAAAGCCAAGTTTGGATTAAACACAGGCTGAGTATCCAATCCATGTACAGCTGTTTCAAGCTTACTGGCAATCATCGGCATGAAGAGGGATCTCAACTTGTGTTGTGGACTTTATAAGAAGGTAGTTCACCACAACAATCATTGATAATATGGTGGGCAAAAGAGCGATAGAAGCCCTCCACCGTACAGTAGTACAGTAAATAAATAGTACATCCGTGTTCATATTTGAATGTCTAAAACATTCTATATATAAATTAGGTCTTATTGATACTTGTGTTGTAAATGGGATGTGACTATGAGAGTCTCATAAAACACACCAGTAGTTTTATTGTTTTTTTCCTAAGAACTGACTTTTGACCTGTACAGCTGGTAAATTCGCTAGGTCTAAGGAACCTAAAAAGATAAGAAATATGTCAGTGAGAAAGGTTATATAACTGGACTATCAATAGGTAAATCAGAGTAAAGTGAGTTATCGCTAGATAATTTGAACAGACCCTTGATGAATAGTCATTATACTAAATTAACTAATTTAACCAACTAATTTAGAAGGGTTTATAAGCCTAGATACCTCATCACTGCATCTCCTAACCTACTGCCTCACAGCTTCTTTCAGTCTCTGCCCTTCTTCCTACCAGAACCCATAGAAACCTGCAGGCACTCAACTCTTTCCAATTTGCTACAACCTCTTTCAGTCCTCTCACTTGCCCTAATATTGCCACCACACAATACAACTTGACTCTAACATCAACCCTTGACACTCTAACTCCAATGACCACAGGCAGCTCTCGCTCTCACGTATTACCATGGCACACTACACAAACAACCTGCATCCAGAGGTGCTCCTGCACTGTCTAACGACTATGGAGGAAATCTCGCACTTCAGCTGACTTCCTGCACTACAAGTTTATCCTACGCTCCTACCTCTATGCCCTCCATACTATCCCCTACCAAACAGTGCTACTTCTCCACAACCCCAAAGGTTTGTTCACCACATTCAATACTCTCCTTTGCCTTCCCCCCACCTACCGCCACATCCTATCTCATGTCTGAAGACTTTGCTAGCCACTTTATTAGTAAAATGTAAAATGTCCATTATGAACTAATTTGACCCTCTAACTGAGGAAGAAGTCTATTGTCTAACAACTTGTCCACATGATCCTATTCCATCACAGCTGATCCCTCTCCTCTCTACCACACATATCCTATTTCTGACACAAGTCAAGGGGTCAATTCTCTATTCTAATTCTCCTGGATCCCTTGCTGCCTTTGACACAGTTGATCACCCTCTTCTTATCCAAACTCTCCTCTCTCTCGGCATCCATGACACTGCTCTCTCTTGGTTCTCATCTTATCTTAAAATCAAACATTTAGTGCCTCCTTCCCTGGCACCTCTTCTTCACCTCACCCTCTAGTTGTCGGCGTACCCCAAGCTGCCGTCCTAGGCATCTTCCTTTTCTCCACCTACACATCCTCCCTTGGTACCCTTATACAATCTTTTGGATTTCAGCATCATCTACCTCTCAGCACCTGAATTAACCCCCTCTCTTCTAACTCAAGTTGCCAACTGCCTCTCTAGCATATCCTCTCCACCTCCCAGGCCTGCTGTATTGGGGTTCTACTGGATCCCCAGATATAGGCACACAAGGAGTAGGGTCAGAGGGTCAATGGCTTGATCCCGGGGGGGGGGGGGTAGTGGGGATGAGGGACCAGCCCCAGGGAGAGAACAAGGAGGCCAGGAACCTCAGGCACAGTTAGAAGGGCAAGAGGTTGTGCAGGGCCCCCAGTTATAACACAGATGAGATGGACGTACTCCTCAGGGAAGTCCGTGCCCGCCGTAGCATCATACATGGTGGGAGGGATGTGAGACCTAGCCAGAAGACAAAGGCCTGGAGTGAGATAGCTTCAGCTGTTGCTGCATTATGGGTTGCAAACAGGGATGTCAAGTCTGTCTAACACAGGTATGACGGCAGCCGGCTGAAGGTGAAGAGGAAGATGGCAAAGGAGGCAAGAGCAGCACGTGCAACCGGTGGTGGCCCACCAGCCACTATCACATACTGTGGATGGGAGCAGTTCCTGAAGGTGTGGATTGAGCCAGCGGTAGTAGTGGGCCTTCCAGGACAGGTAGATGTGGGTGTGCAGAGAACCATGCAATGTGAGTATCATATACACTATCACACCCCCATAAGCACACACATGAATCCCACACGCATGGGTGTAACTAGGGGTGGGGGGTGGGCAAATTCCCCCGCAGATTTGTAATATGTTTGTGTGTATGTAAAATTAAGCTATTGTATACAATGAGCTGTATTCCCCTAGAGTTATTCTGGCTCCTACAACCCTGCCCACACATATAGATAACTGACATACAATAGCACTGTAAGCCCTATGGTTATGACTAAACATATATGGGGCATCAATAACCATGTAAATCCTGGTAGCAAACATATGTTTATCATAATTGTTATCAATGAAATGTCTGTCCAATACCTGCAGTTAAAATTGATTCTGAGTACAATTCTTAATTAGATCGAGATTGATTTGACATTCAAAAGAGAGTATATATATATGGGTGTGTGCACTGTGGCATATGTGGATATAGACTCTGTAGGACTGCATGTGTGTGTCATATACTGTCCTAATCTGGGCCATGTCTTAGCTGCATGTTAACAACCATTTCTGGGAAGATGTCACAGATTGGTCAGTCTCACACACTGTACAACAGATCCAGCAGAGCACGTGTCTGATGCACATGCAGATGGCACACCGCACCCACAGTACATATATTCATATGAGCCATAATTCACAATGCTCATTATACAGGCCATGGTTCATCTGTGTAACACAAGCACCTCAGTCAATTACAGGTGACCATGATGTCAAGGATATGGAAACACATAGCTGTCAATTGTGTAGAGAAACCAACTCAATACGTTTGTTCTTTCATTTCAGTACCCAGGAGGACAAGGCCGATCACAGAGGCACAGGTGGGGGCTCCACTGGAGGTGGAACAAACTCCACCCCTGAAAGTGGTTGGCAAAGAAGGGCAGAACATCCAAGAGGGCCCAGGACCATCCACAGAAGCTGGCCCTTCACAATCCAGACAATCACCCTTGTCTCAGGAGTGGGATTCACTGCCTGGGCCCTCAAATGCATCATCTAGCCATGCACAGCTGTTCCAGCCCCCACCACCACGGAATGTCATGGAGCCAACAAACAACCACACCAAACCTGATGATGTTGACCTGGCCCCAGCCATCATCATAGCCACCACTACCACCTGCTACAACACCATTGAAGCCATGTCAGGGCACATCCACTCCCACACAATGGGATCCGCTAACATGGCCTCCCACACAATGGGGTCCCCCAACATGGCCTAACACACTGGCCCTTCTGGCCCTCCTGCAGTCACCTCATGCCCTTCTGCCGTCACCTCAGGCCCTCCTACCGTCACCTCAGGCCCTCCTGCCATCACTTCAGGCCCTTCTGCCGTCACCTCAGGCCCCAATGCCGTCACTTCCTCCCAATGTTGTAACCTCCGGCCCCAATGCTGTCAACATCCACCCCTAACTTTGAGGGAAATCATGGCCTGATTAAACAGGGAGGACATGAGTCTGAACAAACAAAGGACCTAGAAGCCTTGCGAGCAACAGATCGCTCCATTTTGAGGTGAGGCGGCAGAACCGAAGGATGGAGAGATATGAGGAACAGGCGAATAGGGACAGGCAGCAACTTTTTCAATTTGCAGAACGCCATTTCATAACTCTCCAGCCTTCGGTTTCACAACCGCAACCAGAGACGGTGGCTTCCTCATCTCAGACCTCCCCACCAGCTCAAGGTGATCTACAGCCACTCAATGTAGTGGCGCATCAAGCTCAAACACCACCTAGATGTGGAAGAAGGTTGAAGGTGAGCGGGTGGGGGCCCAGTGCTGCGTAAGAGGAGATGTTAGGACCATCCTCAAAGTCCTCCTCATGATCTCTCCTTACTGAATACAGATTGGTATAGATGTTGACATACTATTGGCTGGCTACAGAGTGTGTACATGTCTGGTTATGTTTAACATTTCACCAATTGATGTTCAATGTAGTTAATCAGAATATTGTTATGATTGATATCTTGTTTTTGTCTCTGTAGGTATTAATAGCCAAATCTCACAACCATTAAGGCATGTTCTTCGTCTTCGAGCAGTGCAATACCATCATGTGAGTAAACACTCAACCCAGTTCCTAACAGGAATTCGTTCAGTGTCATTCACTACTGCAGTTAGATCTTAAATTCAATATATGACTACCTATTTCTTCACTAATGAACATGACTGGTATGAGTTTCAATTACAATAAAAAGAGTTACGGCTGTAGAGTTTAGTTAGGATCAGCTAATCCAAACCAGTAGTTATACATGCGTTTTTGTTGCATGTCATCCCGTTAACATTATGAAAGTGGAATCATGTATTTCATGTCATCCACAAACAAAATGGCTAATTCCCTTTGTTTGACATCAGGATCAATGTTCATGTGTTTAAGGGTAATGTGAACAGTGTATTCTGTCTGGCCTTGGTACCACCCGTATACCAGTGAGATGTGATATCAGCATGTTACAACTATGTTACAACTATTCCATGTAGATAGTACTTTTTTTTGCTGAAAGATTGTGTTCACAGTGAATCATGCCTTGTTGTATTACACATCCTCAACATATTCCTGATTGTACAGGACAGAATCAGTATGGTTATCACTGCTCATAGATGACGTTCATGTTAATTGCTTTATTGTAGTGGCCAAGGCAAAAACAATGTACTATAATCACAGCTTTTGAGCGTTCTAACACCTCCTCTTTATGTTTTCCAGATTACTATCATCTATTTTGATATCATCATTAATATATGAAAACACACTGTGTGTGGAATTGATTTGTATCACATTATCCATGATTTCTATCTAGCTGTTTAATATGGCAGATGGAGACCATATGGAAGCTCTATGCACATTAATGGTTATTTCTATGAAATGGAGTGTTATATGATTTAAATTTCTCATCCGATTATGGTTACTGTGGTGTCCTGACCACATGTGACCCTAGCAGATGCTATGCATTATCCTTATGATGCTGTCTAACATTAACCCTTTAGGTGTCCCTTGTTGGACAAAAGCCTCTGGCTCTTCCGGGATTCGCCCACACCACACCCATGATATGAATAAACGGTCGTATACATATTAACATGTGATATGTGTATCAAATAAAGTATACTGTTATCACTGTTTCTGTGTGTTTGTACCGTATCATGCTCTAGAATCTACAGAATACAGATTTAATTAAATGTTATTGTTTATATATATATATATATATATATATATATATATATATATGTGTGTGTGTGTGTCTGGGGAGACTGGAGGAAAGGCTTGTGAAGCACTGGTATATGATGTTCATGTGATGAATGTCACTTGAGGAGAGGGGCACATATATTATTTTGACACTAATGTGGCAATGGGAATGTTGAGCATGACAATCTGATGAACTTCCCTGCTTTTGTATTGTTTAAAAGTGGTTTACTGTCTTTTTAATGGCTACTAGGGCACTCTTACATCTTTGTAAGAACCCTTTGCGGGTCATATTTATATTTCAGGTTAATCAGGTAGTGTCTCTTTAACTGCTTTCTGCATATGGCAGAATGGCTTTTCATATTGGCATATGCATGACCATTCCAACATATGATAATATATATATATATATATATATATATATATATATATGTATATATATATATATATATATATATTATTTTTTTTATACCAATGTTTTGTTTGTGGATTGTTGTGCAATGAATTGTAATGTTTTCCATTGCTTTCCCTATACTTTAAAGTCCAGTGGTGTGTTTATATTGTCTTTTACAGTATTAAGAACTTGTCTGTAAAGCCTTTGAGTGTCCTATTTGCAGGCTGTAATATTTTTGGCTCCATTTGCTCCATTTCCGTCCTTTCTCTTTCTCTCTCAGTCCTGTCTCTCTGTGTCCTGACTCTCACTGTCATGTCTCTCTTTCTCTCTGTACTGTCTGTCTCTCTGTCTCTCTGTCTCTGCCCTCTATCTCTCTCCCTGTCCTGTCTCTCTCTCTCCCTGTTCTGTCTCTGTCCAGTCTCTCTCTGTCATGTATCTCCTTCTATCTCTGTCCTGTCTCTCTCTATGTGTCCTGTCTCTCTCTATCCTGTCTCTCTCTGTATCTGACCTGTTTCTCTCTGTCCTGTCTCTCTCTGCCCAGTCACTCCTTCTCTCGATCCTGTGTGTCTCTCTGTCTCTGTCCTCTGTCTGTCCTGTATATCTGTCTGTCCTGTCTCTCACTCTGTCCAGTCTCTCTCTGTAATGTATATCTCTCTCTCTATCTCTCTCTCTCTCTCTCTCTCTCTCTCTCTCTCTCTCTGTCTACTTTACTATATAGGGTACAGATGATGGTGAAGTTGAAGATAAAGGAACCAACCAATCACACGCTTCAACTTGATTTTATTTTTAAACAAAACAATATGTTTACTTGAAACATAAGTAGGTCATGTTACATCTGTGCTGACAAGTCAAGATCTTATCACATTGTTATCTTTAACCATATAAATCTTTAACCTTAGCATCACACTTCTTTTAGAAAGGAACAACAAGTTTTGGATTTTAATTTAGTATAATAGGAATATACATTCTGATAGCAAATAAGAATCAATAGGCCCTGCTACACTGCCCATCCTGTCTATCTAAAAACTTGGGTTTAAAAGGACATGGAAAGAATTGTCTGTGTTGCATCAAACAGAGGGTATTTATAATGTGTCATATTGTGTTTTTGTTTTACAAATAAAGGTCTCAGAGCACAAACACATATTCAAAAGTCTAACATCTCTTGCGGGCTTGGCCTCTACCAGCCAGTGAGATCAACAGGATATAAAGTATAATCCCTGCATTTTCTGGTAATTCTATGAAGTTTAACCAAAAAAACTCCTTCAATGCTTGAAAAAACAGCTGAGTTTCATGTCCCTTTAATTATTTTCTATGTTAGTCTTATGCATATCCAGACATTGTTACATTATGATTCTGCATATCTCCCAGTCACCTCCACTGTAACCCTATTCAAGTTACTAATCATCTGTTCAGTAAATATATTGTATTCCTCTATACTTCCATCCTGAACTTAATTAAATCATTTTAAATGTGAAGATGTATATCCAATCAGAAATGAGGTGGGGGCAATTCAAATACTCAATTCTGATTGGCTGAAATAGATTGACACATATTTTAGCCAATCAAAAGCCATAAAATAGTATATAAAGTTGTACGAGAACGAGCTTTATTGTGTGGTGATAAGGAGGAGCAGGTATTTTAGCTAGAAGCTCTTTCTGTGGGACAAAAATGAGGAACAGAGAGTCGTCAGTCAAGAAAGAAGAGGACCAATTTCTTCAAACAAAGCAAATGAGCACACTTATCCAGGGTTAAAGATTGAAGACCAGGGTATCGATGATCATCGTTGGAGATTTGTCAGAAGGGGCAAGTATAATTTTCTCCCCACAGGTGTATTTTTGGGTAGTTTCTTTTTTCTTCTCTTTTTTAATATGTAATTCTTTTTTTTATATTTTATAATAGTATATTTTATTTTCTATAAACATATTTATTTAATATTTTTTTTTATTCTATTAAGTTTATTTAATTGGAGGGGGGTGGGTTACGGTTTGAGGCATAGGGTCCATATGTAGCCCTATGGTAGTAGTTATGTTGTGATGGGGGTCCATAGGACCCCATGGTAGAGGGTTAAGCTTAGGTACCATAGGTTATTGCTTAGTGTCCATAGGGATCTCCATGGTAATATGTTAATATTTGGGCCATAAGGGTCGTTAGGGACAGCCATGATTATGTTAGAGACCCCACAAGGGTTGGTGAGAAGTATGCCCAATAACTCCAGTTATTGATGGGAGAATCCAGGGGAATAACCAGCTTAAAAGGGGTAGCAGGAATTGAGGGGGTAGTGGGTCGTAGGCAGCAGTAGTTAATTATTTGTTTCAGATTTGAGTAATCAAGCTTCAAATCTGACACGATTAAGGTGTTAGCTCTTCATACTTTGAAATTTGAAGCATCCAGGCTTCTTTGAGGCATTGTTTTGCTTTTACGGGGGATTGAAGGTACCCTGAAGTTTTCTTTTATTTTGGCCACTTGGAGTAATCTTCATTAAGCTCAAATATCATTCAAGGGAGCCATGTTGCAGCCGATTTAGAAAATTGTTTTGGGACAGTCACTCAGCGCTTAAGATATTGGAAACATTTAGAGCACTCAAATGGCATTTTAAGGAGGCTAGATTTAAATATGTGATGTGATAGCTCGGTAGTGTTTTCCGAGTGAACTTCACTCTGTTTTTTTCTCTTGTGGGAACCAAGGAAGCCAAAGATACCTTCACCCTACATGTCTACTTTTTATAATCATTAGATCATGAAACAGTAAAAATAAAATTATATGCTGCTTACCATGGCATTAAACGACCAATTGCTGTCCGTCTAGTTTTGCTAATGGAGAAGCCGATAATGGGATCAGCAATTCCACCCCAGAATTTGCCAACAGACAGTACCAGAGAGGCCTCAAAGGGTGTGATCTGATGGAACAAAGAGAGGGTGCAATGTATTAGTGCAATGAGACTCCTTATATCAGAGGTTCTTAACCTTTTATGATCTGGAGACCAGCTAGTCACTATTCAGTGCTCATGATGACCAGATGTGAGATCCAAAAGATGTTTGACAGGGTGATACTTTATGTGACTTACTGAATTTTCATCTAGCTAATTTGAATAGAATACAGTTAATTGTTTGTAAATTCCTCTATAATCTATTTATAACTGTTATTAATGCTGATGGTTTGTATAAAGTGTCATTCGCTCCACTGTGCCAGGCCCTCCTTGGTCCCCCTCTGGTGCCAACAGTGTATATATATATATATATATATATATATATATATATAAAATAAATAAATATATATATATATTTAGACAGTACCGCACAAAAGTCAGTACACCCATCAATTTTTTGTAAATATTTTATTATATCTTTTCATGTGACAACACTGAAGAAATGACGCTATGCTACAATGTAAAGTAGTAAGTGTACAGCCTGTATAACAGTGTAAATTTGCTGTCCCCTCAAAATAACTCAACACACAGCCATTAATGTCTAAACCGTTGGCAACAAAAGTGAGTACATTCCTAGGAGGAAATGTCCAAATTGGGCCCAAAGTGTTAATATTTTGTGTGGCCACCATTATTTTCCAGCACTGCCTTAACCCTCATAGACATGGAGTTGACCAGAGCTTCAAAGGTTGCCACTGGAGTCCTCGGTATCATGTTGGAATACTGTCCTGCGGCCCAGTCTCCAAAGGGAGGGGATCATGCAGTACATGTTGGCATTCATTGTTCTCTCAATGCATTTTAGCTCCCCAGAGCCGAGGTTTTTAAAAACATGGGAACACTGGATGATGAATCAAATGTTGAAATAGGGCAACCTTTGGGAAACAGTGATGAGAACACAGCCTCATTTGAGATTTAATTAAAAAAACATAACTCTTAATTTTAAAAGGGCAGATTTTAACGGTCTAAAGGCAGCAATACAAAGTATAGACTGGGACAGAGAACTGGCAGGTAAAAATACTGATCATAAATGGACAACATTTAAATCCTTGCTAAATAATCATACTTTTCACCATATACCATGTTGAAATAAAAGTAGAAGGAGTAAATCACAACCCGTGTGGCTTAACAATGAATTAAAGATGAAGATAAGGAGTAAAAAACAAGCATTTAAATTATACAAACAAGAGGGGACAGAGACTGCTTTACGTGAGTACAAGGAAATCAACAAGGCTTGCAAAAGGGCTATTAGACTGGCTAAAATAGAAAATTAAAAATTAGTTAGTAGAGAGTAAGACAAACCCTAAAATATTTTTTAAATATATTAATGGAAAGAAGGCCAGGAAGGAAGCTATAGGAACATTACAATGTGACACAGGCCATCTGACAATCAGTGACCAGGAAAAGGCAGATGAGCTAAATAGGTTATTTTCTTCGGTATACACAAGAGAGGTACCAGTGGCTGGGACACTGCAACATAATGGGGCTACACTACCTTCACCAAATAACTGGTTAATGAAGAAGAAATCCAAAAGAGTTTGGAAAAAATAAATGTTAATAAACAATGGGTCCTGATGAAATACATCCAAGGGTACTGAGGGAACTGGGTTCTGTAATAGCAAAACAATTATATCTAATTTTTCAAGATTCACTCAACACAGGGTATCTACCAGATGAATGGAAAAAGGCAGATGTGATACCTATATTTAAGAAGGGAGCAAGAGCAAATACAGGGAAACATAGACCAGTGATTCTCACTTCAGTAGTGGGAAAGCTTTTAGAAGGGTTAATAAGGGATAATTTTCAAGAATATGCCTATTCAAACAGGATTATAAGTAGGAGCCAACATGGATTTGTGAAGGATATGTCATGTCAAACAAACCTAATTAGTTTCTATGAGGAGGTTAGTAGGAACTTGGATCAAGGCAACTCAGTGGATGTAGTCTATATAGATTTTGCAAAGGCTTTTGATACAGTGCCACATGGGAGACTATTGAGCAAACTAAGGTATACAGGAATTGCCATAAACATTTGCTTATGGATTGAGAGCTGGCTAAAAGACAGGTAGCAAAGGGTTGTGGTAAATGGAACATACTTGGATTGGACTTATGTGGTAAATTGTGGACAACCATCTAGGTAACAGTACTCAATGCTAAGAAACATCTGCAAAGGCAAGTAAAATATTAGCATGTATTAAGAAGGGTAAAGAAGCAAGGGAAGCAAATATAATTCTGCCACTATACAAATTCCTAGTATGCCCTCGTTTAGAATATGGAATACAAATTTGGGCACCACTACATAAAAAGGACATTTTAGAGCTGGAAAAAGTACAGAGAAGGGCAACAAATCTAATAAAGGGAATGGAGGGGCTAAGTTATGAAGAAAGACTAACCAACTTAAACGTATTTACTCTAGAAAAAAGGCATCTAAGAGGGGATATGATTACCTTATATAAATATATCCAGGGTCAATGCAAGGCTTTGTCAAGGGAGCTTTTTGTGCCAAGAGGTTTTCAACTGACAAGGGGACATCCTTTGAGATTAGAAGTAAAAAGATTTTGCCTTAAAGAAAGAAAAGGGTTCTTCACAGCAAGGGTGGTTAATCTGGGGAATTCTCTACCAAAGGGGGTGGTGACAACAGATCCGATAGCTAACTTTAAAAAGGGATTGGATATATTTTTTTTTAAAAAGGGCTATCCTGGATAAATACAGAGGGAGTATTGATCCAGGAATAAATCCGATCACCAGTATCTGGGGTCAGGAAGGAATTTTATATTTTTTTCTCTGTTGAGACAATTGGCGAAGTTTCACTGTTTTTTTTTTCCAATTAACAATAAATCGCGTATTGCAGATCAGAGGAGATCTAAAAAGGTTGAACTTGATGGACTAAAGTCTTTTTTCAACCTAAATTACTATGTAACTATGTAACCCAAGTATGTGAAATGTGATTATGTAATACCATATGCCTTTAATAAATCTATTGTAACATAGTGCCCCCCCAGAGGTGGGAGCAAAACATGTTTTGAAGAGTTCTCCCCAGAAAAGAGAGAATTAACTTCCTGGAGCAGCGCTAAGCGACTAATTGAAGCTGTAGGTGTGGTAAGCCTGTCAAATACACACACAGAGAAATGAGTGTGGCCCCCTGCAATTCGGCTCTGTTTGGCCTATGCAGAATAAGGCTAGAGTCTGGAACAAGCTAAGTAGAATGCTAGAAGTTATCTGCCAGTGAGAGTAAAGGCAGTGTTTTTGCCTTTGTCTGTTGGAAGCAGAATTTCTAAAAGTAAAAAGGCTGTTTAGGTTTGGACCATTGCAAGTTTGCACAGCTCAGAGAGCAAACTGAGATGTCTGCTACAGGGATTGCTGGAGCTGCAGAGAAAAGGGATTTGTGCCGCAAGAGCATTTACAGAGGAGACTGCTGCAGAAGGGAGGATTTGCAAAGGATAAGACATTGGAGCAGATAATCCATTGTGGCTGTTGAAGCTTTGTTTGACACAGACTGTGTTTTGGGACCTGTTATGTTACAGACTACAGTGATCTTTTAAAAGTGTGGAGAGAAAACTGTCTGCAGTAAAGGTTTGCAACCCAGCGGTTTGGAGAGAAGTTGAGAGAGAAAAACTGGTTTTAAAGGTACCATTACAAAGTCTGATAATACACCCATGGGAGAAGTCTGTGAAGTAACAGTTATTATCCATCACCAAAAGAGGGTGCCAAGGGTCCCTGGAGGTTGCGGTATCTGGAGAGAGGGCGGGCCTGAACCCCACTCCTCTGTGTGAAAAGAATACTGTTTTAACTGAAGACCGAGAAGCGGTTTCAGGGCTAGTCAGGGTGTTCCTGTAAATTAGCAAGCCCGTTTATGTAGATGTTTAAATCATGCTGAAAATAAGCTATTTGTTTATGTTTGAAAACGTTTTATTAAAAAGAGATAAAAAGCACTTTTTTTAATTCAATCTCAAATGAGACTGTGTTGTGATCACTGTTTCCCAAAGGTTTCCCTATTTCAACATTTGATACTATATTGATATTATTTGTGAGGAATAAATCCAAGACAGCCTCGTTTCTAGTAGGTACAATAGATTTGTATAAAGCTTTAAAAAAATGATTTATTTTTTCTTTTCTCGTTTCCATCCTCTTGCACTACGATTTTCTTCCTTTTATTTAAACTCCTGCACTTATACTAGAACTGCTCTTGCACTAGAAGTGTTCGCAAGCTCACAAGTTCACTCCTTCCCTGTTTATATGAGATTCTGCCTACTCATCTTTACAATAATCAGGGCATACAGCAAAGAAACATCCTTTACTCTCCAGAAGTAAATCACAGTTGCAAAAAGGGCTGCTTGATAAACAAACAAAAAAAATAAACATTGTATATCACTATGGTTTGTCTAAATTGTTAAAATGCCTTATTGGAAGATGTTTCAACTATAAATCATATTTACTCATTAAAGAAAATTGATATAATATTTAGGTATTTTTTTTTGTACTGTCTTTAAAATGCTGGCATTATATGGTTTTAATTATTTAGAGATATTGCTGATGTAACATGAACTCAGAGTGAAATGTATCAGTTAATACTAACAGGTCTTATTCCTAGGGCAGCACATTTTCAATGCCTGCCTCATATTGATGATACAATCTGATGGAAAGTGTATCCATATGTTTTTGTACAGTGACATTTTTGTATATACTGTACATGTAGCTTACATTTTTGTAAACACTGGCGATGTACATAAATACACATGCACTTGTATTTTTATATATAACTTTGTGGTAATAAGGGTAAAAGTATAGAAGGGGCATGGGGAAACAAAAATTTGAATGGCCTCGGGCAGTATAAAAACTAAATTCGTCCATAGTATATTATGAGAGTTCACATACAAACTTTGTTTGCACATAATAAAGTCTGTGTCGGTTGTCTCAGGTGTTGGTTACAAAAGGTTAATTTAGTAAGGACACACAAAGCCCATGTTTTTTAGCATCAGGTGGCCAAACAAACCATTGGACTAAATACACATAACTTGAACAAGAAATATATTACACAAGCTCAACAGAGTCCCCTCTATACTGTGTGCAAGCAATGGGCAAATGAAAATGACACGATTTAGAGGGCAATATACTAGGGCAAAACAACAACTGTTTATTTATTTGCTTGAGTAATCTGCACCTATCAGGGAAAACTGGATAGTTTACATATATATAAATCTATATACCATTAAAAATTTTAATTTGTCAAGTGAGTGTATAGAGAGGGGGAGAAGGCATACAGACACAGCACGGAGAGACGGTGCAGACAATTAAACATAACACATGTGACACGTCATTTATGAGGGGCAAGTTACTAGTGAATTTACATTTCACTGTATTCTTACGTAAATACTAAAGGACAATAGGTGGCAACTTTACTTACCTGTGCTACATCTAGCAGATATATTTGTAGGAAAAATGCAGAAGCGCTTCCTGCCACTTGATTTGGAGCTCCTCCTATGGCGTAGCAAACCTTGCTGAGGACGGACAGTTTACGCTGCAAACAAACAAAATGTTCAGTATTTGTAACAACAACAAAAAAAGAAATTAAACTCACAACTATTGATGCACATTTTTGTGATACATTTGAAAACATTTCAGTTAAATGTTTTGTAGTTAGCACTGCCTATACTTCTCCATAATGAATAATCTATTATGAAACATATTTGAATATATGGTTATCACATATTATAATTGTCAAACTGCGATTTGTTTTCACGTTTGCACTGCAAGCCTCACAAAGCGAGGCAAGCAGTTGAGACACGCAGTTGCTTCAAACGAATAAATCGAATAACACACACAGCACAGGGGGAGATCCAGGAAGCCTGGGAGTGACGTTGCAAACTAATTGGAGCCATATTTTGCGTTTTTCATGGAACGGAAATCGACTAAGCAAGGCAAAAAATGTCGGACGAAAAACGTAAAAATTCTGAAACAGGATGAAAACGAGGCTTTGCAACGTCAGGCACGCAAAACTTAAAAATACACAACACCGAAGACAGTAACACACACGAACAACGTGGGACTTAGAAATTACACAACAGTGAAAACAGTAACACTTACACTAACAACGTCAAGCATGCAGGACTTTGAAAATAAAACCAATGCAGGTGCTCAGAGGAGCAAAAGCCTTACATTGTATGGAAAACAGCATTGCCAGCAGTAGCGTAGGAAGGGGGTCTAGGGGTGAGCAGCGCCCCAGTTGTAACGTTGCCATTATCCAGGGGGGGCAGCACAGCGCGGAACAACGCTGCCGGCCATCTTAGAGGAAGAGAGACTGGCCGGAAGAATGTGGCAGCCATCTTGGGAGAGGAAAGGGCAGCACCAGAGATGGAGTGATTGCCAGTGCAAGGCACCTTCTGTGGCCCCCGCAGGTCTTCTGTGCCACCTGTGGTACCCCCTTGGTCCCCTGGATCCCCTGTGGCCCCATGGAATGTATGTGGTCCCTGAAGGTCTCCTGTGGCCCCCGTGGGACTTCTGTACCACCCGTGGATCACCTGTGGCCCCCACAGACCCCTGTGGCCCCTGTGGATCTTATGTAGCCCCGCAGATCCCCTGTGGCCCTGTGGATCCTATGTGGCCCCCATGGGTCCCCTATGTCCCCCAGGGACCCATGTGGCCCCATGGGTCCCCTGTGGGGTCCCTTGGAAGACCCATGGGCCTCTTACAGACCATTGTGGCCCCACAAAGGCTCCAGGGGCCCCCAGAGACCCCTGCCAGTCCAGTGATCCCCATGGACCCTTATGGCCCCCGCGGACCTCCAGTGGGTCCCCTGCAGACCCTTATGGCATACTGTAGCACCCACATGGCCCAGGGGCCCACTGTGGCCCCCACAACCCCTTATGACCCATGCGGACCTCCCGTGCATCCCCTGCAGCCCCATCAGGCTCTGTAGCCCCCACAGCTCCTTATGGCCCCATGGAAATCCCTTAGGTCCCCTGCAGTCCCTTATGGCTCACTGTGGCCCCCCATGCCCTAGGGGCCTTTTGTGCCTCCTGCAGGCCCTGTGGCACCTTATGGTCCCTGAAGACCTCCCATGGGTCCCCCGCAGCCCACTGTGGCCCCCACTGTGCCACCTGCATGCCCTGTGGCCCCCACTGCCCCTTACGGACCCTCGTGGACCATTTGCGGCCCTTCATGGACCTCTGCGGCCTCCCTCAGCCCCCTGTTGGCCCTGCAGCCCCCTGTGACCTCGCTCAGCCCTTGTGGCCTCCTTGGTCCTTGCTGGCCCCTGAGGTCTCCTCTGACCTCTGTGGCCCCCTCTGGCCCTTTGGCCTGCAGTGGACCATTCTAACCCCAGGAAGTGGAGTGCAGCACAAGGTAGTTAAGAAAGTATTTATAGTACTATAATATATACAGATGTGTATACAAATGTGTACGTTTATATATATATATATATATATATATATATACAGTTGCAAGCAAAAGTATGTGAACCCTTTGGAATGATATGGATTTCTGCACAAATTGGTCATAAAATGTGACCTGATCTTCATCTAAGTCACAACAATAGACAATCACACTCTGCTTAAACTAATAACACACAAAGAATTAAATGTTACCATGTTGTTATTGAACACACCATGTAAACATTCACAGTGCAGATGGAAAAAGTATGTGAACCCCTAGACTAATGACATCTCCAAAAGCTAATTGGAGTGAGGTGTCAGCCAACTGGAGTCCAATCAATGAGATGAGATTGGAGGTGTTGGTTACAGCTGCCCTGTCCTATAAAAAACACACACCAGTTCTGAGTTTGCTTTTCACAAGAAGCATTGCCTGATGTAAATGATGCCTCACACAAAAGAGGTCTCAGAAGACCTACGATTACGAATTGTTGACTTGCATAAAGCTGGAAAGGGTTATAAAAGTATCTCCAAAAGCCTTGCTGTTCATCAGTCCACGGTAAGACAAATTGTCTATAAATGGAGAAAGTTCAGCACTGCTGCTACTCTCCCTAGGAGTGGCCGTCCTGTAAAGATGACTGCAAGAGCACATCGCAGACTGCTCAATGAGGTGAAGAAGAATCCTAGAGTGTCAGCTAAAGACTTACAAAAGTCTCTGGCATATGCAAACATCCCTGTTAGCGATTCTACGATATGTAAAACACTAAACAAGAATGGATTCATGGGAGGATACCACAGAGGAAGCCACTGCTATCCAAGCAAAACATTGCTGCACGTTTACAGTTTGCACAAGAGCACCTGGGTGTTCCACAGCAGTACTAGCAAAATATTCTGTGGACAGATGAAACTAAAGTTGAGTTGTTTGGAAGAAACACACAACACTAACAGCACAGCAACATCAAAACCTCATCCCAACTGTGAAGTACGGTGGTGGGGGCATAATGGTTTGGGGCTGCTTTGCTGCGTCTGGGCCTGGACGGATTGCTATCATCGAAGGAAAAATGAATTCCCAAGTTTAGGAAGACATTTTGCAGGAGAACTTAAGGCCATCTGTCCACCAGCTGAAGCTCAACAGAAGATGGGTGTTACAACAGGACAACGACCCAAAGCATAGAAGTAAATCAACAACAGAGTGGGTTAAACAGAAGAAAATTTGCCTTCTGAAGTGGCCCAGTCAGAGTCCTGACCTCAACCCGATTGAGATGCTGTGGCATGACCTCAAGAAAGCGATTCACACCAGACATCCCAAGAATATTGCTGAACTGAAACAGTTCTGTAAAGAGGAATGGTCAAGAATTACTCCTGAACGTTGTGCACGTCTGATCTGCAACTACAGGAAACGTTTGGTTGAAGTTATTGCTGCCAAAGGAGGTTCAACCAGTTATTAAATCCAAGGGTTCACATACTTTTTCCACTTGCACTGTGAATGTTTACATGGTGTGTTCAATAACAACATGGTAACCTTTAATTCTTTGTGTGTTATTAATTTAAGCAGAGTGTGATTGACTATTGTTGTGACTTAGATGAAAATCAGATCACATTTTATGACCAATTTGTGCAGAAATCCATATCATTCCAAAGGGTTCACATACTTTTGCTTGCAACTGTATATATATATATATATATATATATATATATATATATATATATGTATAGCGGCGTGTGCAGCACACAAGAGCAACGTCCACCTGCTGCACTGCGCAGGGGGGGCATGTTGGGGATGAGGGGGCATGTTAGGGGATGTTGGGGGCGGGTGTTAGGGGAGTGGGGGCGGCAAACTCAAGGGTAGACCCGGGTGGCGCAAGCTCTTGCTACACAACTGATTGCCAGCCTTACAATTATTTTCCAGTCATTTTTGACGGACAATTTCCTAGTCCACTATAATAGTTATCACTTCTGAGTAACACCTGCTAGATGCGTTCTGCACAGGCGTTACTCACTAGCCGATTGCCCTTAAACCCCGGGAATCGTGCATCTGTGTAGTCATGCATGCACAGTTGCGTTGTATGTGCGCATGCGCAGAGGAGGGTAGAAAGCAGAGTAAGAGGGAGGGAGACGCTCAACAGAGGGCGGGAGAGGGGGAAGAGGCAGAGGGGGAAGAGATGGGGATAGCGGAGGCAGACAGAGCGGAGGCAGAGAGAGGGGGACAGGGAGAAAAGACAGAGGGGGAGAGAGAGAGGGAGGGAGGCAGACAGATAGGGAGGGAGAGAGAGAGAGAAGGCCACTTCTCTATTCTAATTCTTCTTGATCTCTCTAACCAACCCCTACTAATCTACATTCTCCACTCCATCGGCATCCGTAACACTGATCTCTCTTGGTTCACATCTTACCTAAACAACCAAACTTTTAGTGTCTCCTTCTCTGACACCACTTCTTTTCCTCGACCTCTGTCTGTTGGCATACCCCAAGGTTCAGTGCTAGGCCCCCTCCTCTTCTCCATCTATACATCCTCACTTGGTACCCATATAACATAATTTAGGTTTTAGTATCATCTCTATGCAGATGACACCTTAAATCTACCTCTCAGTACCAGATCTATCCCCTACTCTTCTAGCACAAGTTTACAACTGCCTCTCAAGCATATCCTCCTGGAAATATGCCCATCAACTCAAAGCCACCATGACAAAGACTGAGCTCCTAATCTTCACACCCTCTACCATAGCCTCCATTCCTCATATATTTCTTACTGTCAACAATGCCATCATCACTCCCATCTCACAGGCCCGCTGTCTTGGAGGTCTATTGGACCCTGCCCTCTCCTTCATTCCTCATATACAATCATTAACTAAATCTAGTCTCTTCCATCTAAAAAAACATCTCTAAAATTCGTCATTACCATACACAAGACACAATCAAAGTCACACTCTCATCATATCTCGTCTTGACTACTGCAACTCCCTCTTTGCCGGCCCCCCATCACTCGTCTGTCTCCACTCCAATCCATAATGAACGCCTCCGCTAGACTCTCTGCTGCACCTCTCTGTCAGTCACTCCACCGGCTTCCTGTAACCTCCAGAATAACATTTAACATCATGACCCTAACTTACAAAGCCCTCAACAACTATACACCCCCCTCTCATCTCTAAATACTTTCCCATCCGCCCACTTAATTCTGCTAAGGACCTTCTTCTCTCCTCCTCTCTTATCACCTTATCTCACTCACGCCTTCAGGACTTTTCTCGCTCTGCCCCTATTCTCTGAAACTCCTTGTCTCGCTCAATTAGACTATCCTTATGCTTCAAAACCTTCAAAGTCTCACTAAAAACACATCGGTTTAAAGAAGCCTATCACCTGCAGCCTTAACAAGCACAACACATCTTTCACCCTCCCCACCTTAGATTTTAAGTTTGCGAGTTTTCAATCTTGTAAGGTGCCTCAGCGGAAGATCCACGCACACTAGACTCTAAACTCAAAGACAGGGCTCTCCATTATTTGCAATGTGTCAATTTTGTTTTGCCTCATACTTAACCCTTGTTCAGCGCTATGGAATATGTTGGCGTGTTACAAATAAAGATAATAATAATAATTAGGCACTCCACTGGTTTCCCATAGCCTCTAAAATAAAATTCAAAATCATGATCCTGACATATAAAGCCCGCCACAATATTGTACCCTGCTATATCTCTGCCCTGGTCTTAAAATACGATCCCACCTGCCCTCTTCGTTCTGCTAGTGACCTTCTTCTTTCCTTCTCTCTTTTCACCTCCTCTCACTCCCGCCTTCAGGATTTCTCTCGTGTTGCCCCTAATCTTTGGAACTCCTTACCTCGCTCCACTAGACTATCCTCCTGCCTCAAATCTTTCAAAACCTCATTGAAAACGCATCTATTCAAAGAAGCCTATCATCTTTAGCCTCTATATGCACAATGCATCGATCACTCTCCTGTACCTTACCCAATACCTTTAGAATGTAAGTTTGAGAGTGTTCAATCTTGTTAGGTACTTTAGGGAAAACACTGTGTGTGTTTGAAAGCTCAATAATAGGGCCCTCCATTCCTTTGCATTGTGTTTGATTTGTCTTTGGCTTGTACCTAATCCCTGTATAGCGCTATGGAATATGTTGGCACGTTACAAATAAAGGATAATAATAAAAAGAGGAAGAGGGAGGGAGAGAAAGAAAGGGAGGGAGGAAAAGAGAAGAGAGAGGGACAGAGGGAGGGAGAGAGACAGAGAGCACACAGAGTACAGAGAGAGGGCACAGAGACAGACAGAGGGCAGAGAGAGAGAGGGCACAGAGAGAGAGACAGCACAGAGAGAGACAGAACAGACAATTGAACATAACATATGACACTGTTATTTATAACGGGCAAGTTACTAGTATTATATAAAATTTAGACATAACCATGAAAAAAAGAAGCACATTATAAAGGATAGAGGCAATTCTGGGTCACAGTCAACATTTCACATGCCACAGGCGGATTGACACCTATATTCTCTAAAAACTATGTACTAATTGACAGTGCTATTGACATTCTGTAAGATAAGTAAACTAAGAGCTGCGGGCCCAAGTTAAGTTGCTATTAATTTGTCCGAGCCCGCAAATTAGGGGCCGATTGCCCATAGGCTTGGAGGTTGAAGCCCATAGAACTTAATATTGATTGCCGTGCTTGATATAACACGAAAATTGGACATGAAATAAAGTATTGTGCTATTAATTCTAAGACCTAACATCACTTTTACTCTTCATAAAAGTACAGTATTGCTTTTTTATTTGGGTTTAAAGTACTACGATTTGTAATTAAGCACTTTGGGAGACCAGTAATTTGTGGTTAGGTATTTGCCATTTGACGGCTTGCCAGAGTGGTTAGCGAGGGGGATTTGGAGCAATTGAATAGTGATTTGCGATTTTAGCCTTTGGGACTCTTGCAGCCGTGAAATATCAAAGGCTTGGAGGGCATTAACTTGCAATTTTACAAATCTCAATGGATCGCAACTCGCAGCACGTAACTCCATTGGAGCCTGCAAAAAGAAGGCAATTGAATAGCAAAATAACTTGCAACTTCCACTTGCGAGCCCGGATCTCAAAATCGCAGCAATTGAATGAGGCTCTAAGTTTGGAGATACACACAATTAATGCGTGTACAGTGTTCCAAACACGCATACAGTGCTTTGCAAAAGTATTCACCCCATTTGACTTTTTACCTATTTTGTTACATTACAGCCTTAAGTTCAATGTTTTGTTAATCTGAATTGTATGTGATGGATAAGAACACAATAGCCTAAGTTGGTGAAGTGAAATGAGAAAAATATATACATAAAACTATTTTTTAGAAATAGAAAACAGAAAATTGGCATGTGCGTATGTATTCACCCCCTTTTGTTATGAAGCCCATAAAAAGCTCTGGTGCAACCAATTACCTTCAGAAGTCACATAATTAGTGAAATTATGTCCACCTGTGTGCAATCTAAGTGTCACATGATCTGTCATTACATATACACACCTTTTTTGAAAGGCCCCAGAGGCTCAACACCTTATCAAGAGGCACCACTAACCAAACACTGCCATGAAGACCAAGGAACTCTCCAAACAAGTAAGGGACAATGTTATTGAGAAGTACAAGTCAGGGTTATTTAATAAAAAATATCCAAATATTTGATGATCCCCAGGAGCACCATAAAATCTATCATAACTAAATGGAAAGAACATGGCACAACAGCAAACCTGCCAAGAGACAGCAGCCGCCCATCAAAACTCACAGACCGGGCAAGGAGGGCATTAATCAGAGAGGCATCACAGAGACCTAAGGTAACCCTGGAGGAGCTGCAGAGTTCCACAGCAGAGACTGGAGTATCTGTACATAGGACGACAATAAGCCGTACGCTCCATAGAGTTGGACTTTATGGCATAGTGTTATTTTGTCCTATTTGTTGTTTGCTTCACAATAAAAAAAAAAACATCTTCAAAGTTGTGAGCATGTTCTGTAAATTGAACGATGCAAATCCTCAAACAATCCATGTTAATTCCAGGTTGTGAGGCAACAAAACACAAAAAATGACAGGGGGGGGGGGGGGGTAAATACTTTTGCAAAGCACTGTATATTCTGTAGAATTGACACTCTGGGCTTCTATTTATAACAAAAAAAAACAATAGGAGGTCCCGGAGAAATGTTGACATGTGAAGCCCTCCCCTGTTAGCAAGTCCTTAGGTAGTATGTTAAATATGGCAACCTGCATGACACTGAACAGGAAAAGGGAGGTTCCATAAGCTAAAAAAACTCTCTCTCTCTCGGAAGGCTTCTTAGAATTATAGAATGAAGTATAAATGTTATATGTTTATATTGACAAATAAATTCAGTTAAACATTTATATAAAACATAAATGAGTCCCTTTAAACAATATATTATAAACTGAAAGTAACAACCACTATAGTAGTACTTTTCAACCAAAGTTCTCAAGCACAGGTTAGAACATCAATTATGATATTCATTTGTTGATAATTTCACCCATTATAGACTTGGAAAAGCCACAACATTGCAATTAAATATGATCATGATATGCCATTTATACACAAGGCAATATCAGATATGCCATTTTATTATAGGGAAGGGCTGAGGTTCCTCAGAATCTCATCCACAATAAAATATAACCGATTTATAGAGGGTGGTGTGAGCATGAGCAAACCATGTACTTGTTGTGAGAATAATTACATCAGGTTTATAATATCAAAAACTATGTTTAGGAGTAGGTTGACATTATAGTGTTTCAATTTGAACTTGATGGGTGGGAGAACATCAGCATAGTGATTTTATAATAATTTTTGTATTGATATGGAAAACAAGTAAATGACTAATTAATGTATAATTCAACATGCTATCAATATGCATGCACTTGCTACATTGGCCAATCTATGCTCTTTTTCCCAAACTGGACTCCACTGGGCATATATATTGAACAAAGATCACATAGTATACTGAATAGTGGACTGTATAAGCAGTGGCAGACGTAGCGGACTCCAGCACAAAATAATTTATGGACCCCTTTGTAAAAGGTAGGTGCCACCTGAAGTAAAAAAAAAATCCCCAAAATATATATAAGAGTTCTGATCACTCCAACGATATCAGATTACCTGTCAATAAAAAAAAGTCCCCATACTCTTGATTGGCAGCACTTTTCGGCTACTTGAAGCAGTGAAAGAGTATTTTTAATTGACCTAATTCCAAGGGTGAAGATGAGGATTCAAGGATCATGTTTAACAAGGGTAATAAGGACAATTCCCTCCCTATAGAAAACCTTTAGATTGTAAGTCTGTGAGTTTTCAATCTTGCAAGGTGCTTTGGGGAAAGCACCATGGACCCTGGATTCTAAGCTCAACGCCAGGGCCCTCCATCTTTTGTAATGTGTTAATATTGTTTTGCCTTGATCACAGCTTCTGTATAGCGCTACGGAATATGTTGACGTGGTACAGATAAATGATAATAATAATATAGGATTTTTTCTATTGTATTAGAAGGGGATTGGGTCCAGCCCAACCCCCTGGACACTAGCCTCCTCCTTTTGATCTATAGTATTTACCCTTTGGGCTAGGGAAGGAAACTGGGCTCTATTTACCCAATTAGCCCCTAGAGGAAGCGATGTCTGCCATAGCCCAGGTAGGCTATTGGTATCTAAAGGGATCTAGAGATATAGAAAGACAATGTCATTACTGTATTATTTATTCATTTGTTTTATTATTCTGCGAATGGGAGAAAGAGTAATTCAAGTCCCTCCTGTAAGGGTTGGGATCTCCCCATGGCCGGATTATCCATTAGAGGGGCTTCCCTATGAGGGGCACCACTTTTCTTAAAAATATGTTTCCTGGCTTACAAAAACAAAATGCTGCAGTTCATAGACTGGCTACCAGGGAAAACCACCTAGAACAAGAGAGTTACAACAGGAAAAGGAACACGCACAGAAAAGGCAAAAAGGCAAAAATTGGTTTGTGCATAGCTTGTGTATTCACTCGCAGGGGCTCCTCCACTTCACTGCCCAGGGGCTCCAAAAATCTCCCCTTATTTATTATGCCTACCATCCTGCTTTATTATTATTATTATTATACTTTATTTGTAATGTGCTAACATATTCCGTAGCGCTATACAGGGGTTAAGTACAATGTAAAAAAGCAATATTAGCACCTTGAGAAATAATGGAGGGCCCTGTTTTGAGCTTAAATGAAGAGTACATAGAACTTGTGTCCTAAGGGGTGACACAAGACAGAAAATTCACAAACTATAAGTGTTGGTACAAATATCAATGTATTGGGGGGGGGGGGGGGGGGGTAGTGAGTGTTTTGTGCTACAAGTTACCAGAGGAATTAGCAGACTTTTTAGGTTGTAGAACTCCTCAGGTGATACACGGGGATATAAAACATTTATTAGTGGTAAAATATGTTTTTGTTGAAATGTTTAAAGTGATTCAACCCAGGTCTCATATCTGGCGTCGCCAAACACTGCATGTGTTTCTGAAAAAAGAGTAAGACAAACAAAATGCTGAAGCCTCTACTTATGTCAATCAGTCTCATTGCTCCTCCCTTCTACCCTTGTATATTACAGTGGACCCTTGGTACTTGTCGTTAATCAGTTTCAGAGGCAAAAATAACAAGTACCAAAGTTCCCACAAGGAGTAATGTAAATTAATTCATACAGGTCTTAGCAAGTGCAACAAGTACCAAGCAAACCTTAGTACATGTACTTGTCAAAATGTGTTGAATACCAAATTTGAAGAGTTTTGAGATAGAAGAGTGCTGAGCTACCAGAGTATTTATTCCTGCCTAGCACATACTGATAATGACTTCTGCATCTGCAGGTGATTCTGAGAGACTGTATTACTCCAGTATCCAGTAATGTTCATACAGCTGCTTGACTGATGCACAGCTTTAGTGGCAGAGTCGAGAAATATCAGCTTTTTTAACTACATTTTAAAATGTATTGATTTACTACTTAAATGTTATGAACGCTGGATATAAGATGGATATTTAAAGTAGGTTTTAAGAGCCTATATTAAACCTGTACTCCTCTAAAAATAGGCAAAATGTTCTAAAAATGGAACAAAAAATGTTTTTTTTTAACTTTTTATATGCAATTATACTGATATGTACGCTGCCATTTTGGCTTTTTCCGACCACATTCCTGAGATAGAAGGTAACTGAAGGCACAATGGGAATTTGGCATCTAAAACTGAAAGAGCTTTCAACAGGACTAGTTTACATAGATACACCGATTGTCCTTTATTTATTTTATTTATTTCCTTGATTTCTGAAAAGGTTTTGCTATTATGAAGTGTCGGTATTTAAGTTTAATTGTCAGCTATAAATAAGTAGTTGCATCTTTTGACGTTTGTCTTCAGTATAATATGTATATAATAATATTGTGGTTAGTGGTGGAGGTGCGCGTGCTTCCTTCTGATAGCGCACATCCAGAGCCGCACACAATACGCACTTTCTAAGAAACTCCGGGTAAATATGATCATTTTTAGAATTGTGCATTTCTTTATCTTCCATTCCCACAAACACTGAGCAGATGATTGACAGGAACAGACAAGACGAGCCCTGAGAGCTGCAGTTAGTAGATAAGGGAGCTAACAAGATATCGCCTTACATGTTTCCCAGAATCCTCTCTGCTGGCCTTCCTTACTAAGCAATCTTGCCACTATACTTCTCCTTAGCAGAAATGTAGTATATTTAAGAATGGAACCAACAGAGCATTGGAAATCAAGGGGAAATTGAATTTTGAAAGTGTATCTATATTTTGTGAGAGATTATATATATATATATATATAGTTATTGTCCAATTGCCTGCCTCTCTGCAGGCAATTGTTAGGAGCCAGACAATCATGTTTTAGGATCCAGGGTATGGATAATATATGTAAAACTATGTATAATAAGTAAAATGTTAGGAGCCAGGTTCCCAGGGATGGTCAATTCCTGTTTTAATGTCTTCAGAGGACTTTTAATGAGCATTTTCTTTTAAAAAGAACTAAAGAATAACCAAGGAAACAGTCTGATTTACTTCAAAGCACAATATATTTTTCCAAATACAAGAAAGAATGAATACATGCAGCTTTTAACTAGTTGGGGAAAATGTCACATCTTTATGAATTATGTAGCAAACCAAAAACATTCAGCCTCATTAAATCGGGGCTACGTTTTAAAACGTAGTCCGTATTGTAGCCCGCATGACTTGCGGCTATAAAATTAGCCCCTTAAGTGTCCCCGCTGACGACTTGTGGGGTAAGCCGCAAGGCGGCCGAATAATGCCTACGGGACGTGAATGTGGAAATTTGCAGCCGCAAATCCTTTGATCTCTCAAGCCTGTAAGCGCTACAAATCCAATTATGCTATTAAATTACAACAAAGTCACCCGCGAGCTAGCCCGTAACACGCAAATGGAGCCCAAAGCTGGAAACCAATACGTAGCCCCGCAAATGCAAATAAAAACACTCTACTGTATACATATAAAAGGATGTTAGGTCTTAGATTTAATAGCACAAAATTCTCAAGCCCACAAATCAGCCCCAATAAATACTTTATTTCATGTTTGATTTCCGTGTTTTATCGATCCCCGCAATCAATGTGTTAATAAATATAATGTAACATGCGTGTAATAGAATATCATATTTACAGGTTTATCAATATTGAATTATATCTGGAATGTGGGTCCGATCACAAACTGTAATTGTAGCCCGTAGGACTTTTGAAATCTACCCTCCCCTTTTTCAGTGATGTAACACTGAAAATCTCTTTTTCCATTGGCTCCATCTAAACCCTTAACTACGGTCTACACTGATTGATCGTCCGCACGGCCGCATATCCAACGTTCTGCGAACAAGCTTTGATTTGCGTCTCCAGCCCGTAGCTTGCACCCCTTTCTAATTTAATAGCAACATAAGTCACCCAAATTTCAAGCCCACAGTTATTGCAAGCTTCACGTTGGAGTGGGTGGGTTACTCTACTGTAAGTTGCTCTGATATTTAGCTATGTTATGAGGTTGTTAGTCTTTTTACAGAACTGAATTGAGATGTTAACTAATTCATGTTTCACCTCATTACCCGCAGGTGTCTAATCCTATTAGTAACAAAGGCACAATGTCAGGTGACATTAAATCAAATTAAATTGCTGAAATGTGGCATTCTTTGTGTGATCACTTTAAATAAGTCTGCGGGCTTGAAATCTGCAACAGTTACAGAGCAATTCAATTGCACAAGACCGCAGCTACGTGGCCGAAAGCCAAAACCGTAAACCATGCACCGTAAGTAGAATTTCAGGCCATGATCATAATCAATTAAGCAAGGCCGTAACTACTGGTTTAGAAACAGCCAATAGTAAATGAGACCTTCATCGTGACGTCAGTAAAACATGGAGGTTACATGTCAACCAATTAGCGTTTAGAAGTCAGATATGCGGTCAGACTGGCAATCCGGCAATGTACAAAATAGTAAAAATTACACTACAAGATAGAGTTGCCCTTTGTAGATAATTTATGCTTAAAATACGCACCTTTCAAGCTCAGTTAGCTAACACTTCCAATTGCGATTATTTATTTCTATGTCAGCTTCATTCTGCAATAACTGGAACCTTTGCTGTGCCACGTGAAATAATTACAAACAGGTAATAAGCTAATCATTGTAGAGTTTATGGCAGTATCTGGTTCTACCTGCTCCCAAGAAGCCCGTAAAACCCCAAGAAGCCAGGCTAAATAAGAGAGAACCTACTAGATAGAAGACCTTCTAGGACCAACTTGGCCACCAATGATTTACAGTGTCAATCAAAAGGTGTGTTTCTATCAATACATCTCTGTACATTGCCCTCTAGTGGAAATTATTTGAATTGGCACGAGTAAAGATAAGCCTAAAGTTTATATCATGAACTAGCGACTTGCCCGTTAAAAATGTCGGCAATAAAATTTGAAGCCTGGCAATGATGTTTCCCACAAACAGCCCCTCGCCTTTGGCGTTCATTGCAAGCGTCTTTCCCCATCTACTTTAGACGCTCATTGCCGTTTTTGCCAAGCTGCACCTTTCCTGCTTTGAAATGATCCCCTTCGGCGCTTATTGCGACTCCCCCAATAATCGCATTCAGCGCTCATCACATGTCTCGCAATGAGCGCCTTCGGTCCTCCTTGCGAGCCTCTCCCCCTGTGTACTTTATATACCTGTGTAGTTTAGGGCCTTACTGAATTGAGTTAAGTGTTACTGCCTTGGGTTCAGTGTTACTGGCTTGAGTTAAATGTTACTACCTTGTATTAAGTGTTACTGGTTTGCGTTAACTCTTAGTGCTCGTATTTACATCCTTCGGCCTTGTTTTACGTCCTTGGGCCTCGTTTTCATAGTGTTTACGTTTTTTCGCCAGCTATTTTTTTTCTCGCTTCTGCGATTTTCAATCGTAAAAAAAGGCAAAATATGCCTCCAATTAACTTGCAACCTCACTCACGTCTCCCTGGCTCTCCCCCTGTGTTGTGTGTGAGTGAATTTGAAGCATATTTGTTTTTGCATGTTTTTCCAGTTTGTTGGTTCGCCGTTAAAATTCATATTTTTGCGAGCCCCACAGTCCATCTACGTACTTCGGGTCCTAAGTCATACGGCCAGTAAATTTTGGCCAAGTCATGAGTGTCTACTCCTGCAAAGCCCCGCGTACCTCAACTGCTCGCCTCGCTTTGCAAGGCTTGCAGTGCAATTAGCGCCTTTGGCGCTCAGTGCAGGCTAAGTCCTGAGTGCCTCAACTGCTTGCCTCGCAGTGCAATGAGCGCCTTGTTGCAGCCTAAGTCCCACGGCATGCCTCAACGGCTCGCCTCGCTTTGCAAGGCTCGCATTTGCGGCCATATGGGCCGCAACGGGACGACAACTCAAAGTACGACAACTCAAAGTACGACAAATATATTAGTGATGATATAGATGTTGATGCTCTATATGGCTTTCTTTGATCAATGACTGAAACTGTACTACGAAAACTGAGATCTGAACAACTCAATATTTTTAATTATACAATTTATGTGTAATCACACATTTTTGGTTGTCTTTTTCCTTACTATCTGTGAATAAACTTGAGCCCATTTGTGTCATCCTTGTCCTAACAAGCTTTTTCCCTTTACTCCTAGACTGAACCCCGTTCTCCTATCAATGTGCATCTTATTTCCTCTCTTCATTGGTCTCCAAAGTACTTTCTCTATGTTCTTTCATCTCTCTTCCTTCTTCACATTTTGATTAGCAACACAGATGCAAAGCTCACACAACACACCCATCTATCTATCTATCTATCTATCTATCTATCTATCTATCTATCTATAATATATCTACATATTATTCATTGAATTATTTATATATACTTAGCTCTACAATATATATATATATATATATATATATATATATATATATATATATATATATATATGGTTTATATTTAAACAAAGGTGAGACATATTAGGTTGACTGATGGCCAATTAGCAGTATTAGCAGTGTGTATTAACTATAACTGGAGAAGGAACTGGCAACCCATTCCAGTATCTCTGCCATGAAAACCAAGTGGATCAGCATGACCATGGACATAAAGATGTGCCTGGTGTGTTATGATCCATGAGGTCACGTAGAGTTGGAAACAACTGAATGACACACACAAAAATTAACTATAAAAGAGGTTGGACAATTATAACTTTGACATCAGAGTTTTCAAAGTAACATTGGGCAACTAACAGAGCTCCAAAACATTTGCTCATTATTGTTAGTTATTCAAATAAACATATAAAAAATGGAAGTAAAGTTGTCCTTTAAGGCTGATGTTGGGAGCCCCCACTGGTTCAGTTATGCAATAAGATCATGTTCTCTGAAGCGTGACATCTTGTCACCTTCCACAGTACAGTCTATTTCACACATCAAAATCAGGCAGATCTTCCAAACACTTCCAGTCAATATTTTCTATTATCTGTTAAAGGGCAAGTTCCACCTAAAATACTGTTTATCTCATATAAATGAGCACTCCTAGAGAAGAGCATCTATCTATGTAAACGTTATCACCGTGCCTAGTCTGCCTGTCTACATATTTTTGGAGAACGTTAGCTGTCATTTTTATATTGATATTTGTCACTGATACTGAGCACTATAAGCTGAGTGGGGAAAAAACAACCAGACTGCAGCTGTCTACTAAACAATGGCATTTACACTCAGTTTTTGGGTTCTTCAGTAGCCCCATCACCATCCAACATACAGAAGACAAATACTGATAAAAGGCAAGTGCTAACACTTTTATACATATATCTGAACTTCTGTTAAGTGAACTCTTTCAATTTGTAAAGTGCCTTGCAAAAGTATTCACCCCCCTTGACTTTTTACCTATTTTGTTACATTACAGCCTTAAGTTCAATGTTTTGTTAATCTGAATTTTATGTGATGGATCAGAACACAATAGTTTAAGTTGGTGAAGTTAAATGTGAAAAAATATATACTTAAAACTAATATTTTGAAATAGAAAACAGAAAATTGGCATGTGCGTATGTATTCACCCCCTTTGTTATGAAGCCCATAAAAAGCTCTTCAGAAGTCACATAATTAGTGAAATGATGTCCACCTGTGCGCAATCTAAGTGTCACATTATCTGTTATTACATATACACACTTTTTTTGAAATGCCCCAGATGATGCAACACCTAAGCAAGAGGCACCACTAACCAAACACTACCATGAAGACCAAGGAACATTCCAAACAAGTAAGGGACAATGTTGTTGAGAAGCACAAGTCAGGGTTAGGTTATAAACAAATATCCAAATCTTTGATGATCCCCAGGAGCACCATCAAATCTATCATAACCAAATGGAAAGAACATGGCACAACAGCAAACCTGCAAAGAGACGCCGCCCACCAAAACTCACGGACCGGGCAAGGAGGGCATTAATCAGAGAGGCAGCGCAGAGACCTAAGGTAACCCTTGAGGAGCTGCAGAGTTCCACAGCAGAGACTGGAGAATCTGTACATAGGACGACAATAAGCCGTACGCTCCATAGAGTTGGGCTTTATGACAGAGTAGCCAGAAGAAAGCCATTACTTTCAGCAAAAAACAAAATGGCACCTTTTGAGTTTGCGAAAAGGCATGTGGGAGACTCCCAAAATGTATGGAGGAAGGTGCTCTTGTCTGATGAGACTGAAATTGAACTTTCTGGCCATCAACAAAAACGCTATGTCTGGCGCAAACCCAACACATCAGATCACCCAAAGAATACCATCCCCACAGTGAAACATGGTGGTGGCAGCATCATGCTGTGGGGATGTTTTTCAGTAGCCAGGACTGGGAAACTGGTCAGAGTTGTGGGAAAGATGGATGATGCTAAATACAGGGATATTCTTGAGCAAAACTGAGGCTAGGATGGAGGTTCACCTTCCAGCAGGACAATGACCCCAAACACACTGCTAAAGCAACAGTTGAGTGGTTTAGGGGGAAACATGTAAATGTGTTGGATTGGCCTAGTCAAAGCCCAGACCTCAATCCAATAGAAAATCTGTGGTCAGACTTAAAGATTGCTGTTCACAAGCGCAAACCATCCAACTTGAAGGATCTGAAGCAGTTTTGCAAGGAGGAATGGGCCAAAATCCTAGTGGTAAGATGTGGCAAGCTCATAGAGACTTAGACAAAGCGACTTGGAGCTGTGATTGCCGTGAAAGTTGGCTCTACAAAGTATTGACTTTAGGGGGGTGGATAGTTATGCACATTGACTTTTTCTGTTATTTTGTCCTATTTGTTGTTTGCTTCACAATAAAAAAAAGACGTCTTCAAAGTTGTGGGCATGTTCTGTAACTTAAATGATGCAAATCCTCAAACAATCCATGTTAATTCCAGGTTTTGAGGCAACAAAACACAAAAAATGCCAAGGGGGTGAATACTTTTGCAAGGCACTGTATGTTGTATAATTTACCCTTTAATTCATACCACCACCCTACATTCGATTATATCCTTTTAACCATGTATTGAACACCATATATTGTGTGTTTTATGTGATATGGCTAGTCTGAATTGCCTTACAATGGGCCATATGTACCCAAAGGCAGGGGCATAGGAACTCATGATACAAATCCCCCCCCCCCCCAAATTAAATGAATAGGGGACACAAAAAATAGCAAAACTAAACTTAATAATGATTTACTAGATTTGGAGCAGTATACCAATGTATTAATACATAAGCATTTGTTTAAGTTTATGATTGCTTTTAATTATGTTAGTAAATGTGTATAATAATAATAATTCATACAACAATATATAGTTAAGTGATAGAAACTTCTGCATAAATGTGTATATGGTTAACAACAGCGCTGTATGTACCAGTGTGTTTCTATGTATATAGTTGGATATCCTATTGAGTATATTTAAAGGGACATGCAACACAACTGTTTATTTATTTTTTTAAAGCACCTAAAAGAGCGTGTTTTAAACATCGCAAAAGTTGCTTTTTTGCATTAAAAAATATTAAGTAAAACCTGTGGAAGCTTCATGGAAACAAACAGGAGGTGCAGAGAACATACTTTAGTCTGAAGATCTCATTGGCCCCCAAAAGCTGCTAAAATTCTGAATAGATTTTTGTGTCCTGAGACCTTTGTTTAAAAAAAGTAAACACACCACAATGCATTATAAAATACGGACCTATCCTGTTTTATGTGCGCATTTCTGGAAGCGCTGGAAGCAGTTAGGGGTTTCGGGTTATGGTTGCAGAGTTAGGGGGTTAGTGTTAGAGGATTAGGGGGAGGGTTATGGGGTGAGGATAAGGGGGTTAGGGTTAGGAAGTGAGTTTTAGATGTTAGGCTTAGGAAGTGAGGTTTAGGGGGTTAGGGTTAGGGAGTTAGGGTTAGGAAGTGAGGTTTAGGGGGTTAGGGTTAGGAAGTGAGGTTTAGGGGTTAAGGGGTTAGGGTTAGGAGGTGAGGTTTGGGGGGTTAGGGTTAGAGGGTTTAGGGTTAGGAAGTAAGGTTTAGAGGGTTAGGGGTTAGGGTTAGGAAGTGAGGTTTAGGGGGTTAGGAAGTGAGGTTTAGGGGGTTAGGGTTAGGAAGTGAGGTTTAGAGGGTTAAGGGGTTAAGGAGTTAGGGTTGGGAAGTGAGGTTTAGGGGGTTAGGTTTAGAGGGTTAGGAAGTGAGGCTTAGAGGGTTAGGGGTTAGGGTTAGGAAGTGAGGTTTAGGAGGGTTAGGGTTAGAGGGTTAGGGGCTTGGGCTGTACTACCTATTTTTGACAGCTACATGGGGACGCAAGCGCAGCCGCTTCCCTAGAGTCTGCGGCGGCACGCTTACAGCGCATCAAAAAATGCGCACATAAAACAGGATAGATCTTAAAATACCTTCTTTCTGATGCAATAAATACAAACATTATTTCCCGGTCCCTTTAATATGTTTTGTGCAATATCAGTCTATCTTTGGGGTGTCCTGCCATTTAAAGAGTGTATACTGGCAGCAATTGAGACAGTATTACCCACCTGTACACACAATGTACACAATGCACTTATCAGCAGCCCCTTACTCTATTGTGGCAGACAATGCCATTTTCACCCAAGCAAAACTGAATAGTATCCATGTTCTTAGAATAAAGAAACTACATAGAACAGCTGCATTGCTACAAAGTAATAGTTACTTATAATTAGTTTAGGCTGTTGTTTGTAAAGTGATTGTAATATTAAATAATTTATAACAAGGTTCCCTTGCAATAATTGAAATGAATACACATACACACAGCCAAATACTGCCCTACTGAGTAGCATTATCCCAATAAACTGCTCTCTGAAGTGGGACAAAAATATCAACATAAAGCAATATACATGGAAACAATGTAACATGTGCAATAGCAGGTCACCTTATCATGTTATTTACAGAAGAATTAATTTATAACCTAGAATTTCACTTATTGTATTATTATACACCAATAATACTAGTCTAAAGTAAAGGAAATATATTTATAGGCTAAGATAATACCCACATATTTCATTATTCATTATTAAATAAGTTGCTACAGTGATACATTTTCTTTCCATGTAACCTTTTCAATTAATATATTATCAGCAACAAAAAGATATAAACATTATTTAATGTTACTCTTACAAAGTCCTAGCACCTTAATACAGGACCCAAGAGATGTCCAGCAGAGTGGCACAGTGCCCCTCCAGTGCCAGTCAGACCACCCAGCCTCAGCCTCCCATGTGCCCTTACCGGTGCTGATGAGTAGTGTGGGGGTCTCTTGGTGTTGGCAGTGGGCACCAGCTCCAGGGGTCCCTCAGCCATGGCAGGTACAGAGTGTGCAGGATCAGGGCAGCTCAGAGCTGGGGCAGATGGGAGGAGCCTCATGGGAACATGGGGGGGTGATAACCAGACACCCACACCCAGTAGGAAAGGGATAGTATAATTGTATTATAATGTATATAATAACTGTACATGTATACATTATACACACTATGTAGCTGTCAGACTGTTATACTGTACTTATATACACTATAGAGCTGTGAGATGTTATATACTGCACTTATACACACTATAGAGCTGTGAAATGTTCTATACTGCACTTATACACACTTTAGAGCTGTGAGATGTTCTATACTGTACATATACATACTATATAGCTGTGAGATGTTATATACTGCACTTATACACGCTATAGAGCTGTGAAATGTTCTATACTGCACTTATACACACTATAGAGCTGTGAGATGTTATATACTGCACTTATATACACTTTAGAGCTGTGAGATGTTCTATACTGCACTTATATACACTATAGAGCTGTGAGATGTTCTATACTGCACTTATACACACTATAGAGCTGTGAAATGTTCTATACTGCACTTATACACACTATAGAGCTGTGAGATGTTCTATACTGTACATATACATACTATATAGCTGTGAGATGTTATATACTGCACTTATACACGCTATAGAGCTGTGAAATGTTCTATACTGCACTTATACACACTATAGAGCTGTGAGATGTTATATACTGCACTTATATACACTTTAGAGCTGTGAGATGTTCTATACTGCACTTATATACACTATAGAGCTGTGAGATGTTCTATACTGCACTTATACACACTATAGAGCTGTGAAATGTTCTATACTGCACTTATACACGCTATAGAGCTGTGAGATGTACTATACTGCCCTTATACACACTATAGAGCTGTGAAATGTTCTATACTGCCCTTATACACACTATAGAGCTGTGAGATGTTATATTCTGCACTTATACACACTATAGAGCTGTTAGATGTACTATACTGCCCTTATACACACTATAGGGCTGTGAGATGTTATATTCTGCACTAATACACACTATAGAGCTGTAAGATGTTATATACTGTACGTATACACACTATAGAGCTGTGAGATGTTATATACTGCCCTTATACATACTAAAAGAGCTGTGAGATGTTCTATATTGCACTTATACACATTACAGAGCTGCAAGATGTTATATACTGCCCTTATACATACTATAGAGCTTTGAGATGTTCTATACTGCACTTATACACACTATAGAGCTGTGAGATGTTCTATACTGTACTTATACACACTATAGAGCTGTGAGATGTTATATACTGCACTTATACACGCTATAGAGCTGTGAGATGTTATATACTACACTTATACATGCTATAGAGCTGTAAGATGTTATATACTGCACTTATACACACTATAGAGCTGTGAAATGTTCTATACTGCACTTATACACGCTATAGAGCTGTGAGATGTTATATACTGCACTTATACACGCTATAGAGCTGTGGGATGTTCTATACTGCACTTATACACACTATAGTGCTGCGAGATGTTATATTCTGCACTAATAAACACTATAGAGCTGCGAGATGTTATATACTGTACTTATACACACTATAGAGATGTGAGATGTTCTATACTGCACTTATACACACTATAGAGCTGTGAGATGTTCTATACTGTACTTAAACACACTATAGAGCTGTGAAATGTTCTATACTGCACTTATACACACTATAGAGCTGTGAGATGTTCTATACTGTACTTATACACACTATAGAGCTGTGAAATGTTCTATACTGCACTTATATACACCTTAGAGCTGTGAGATGTTCTATACTGTACCTATACACACTATAGAGCTGTGAAATGTTCTATACTGCACTTATATACACCTTAGAGCTGTGAGATGTTCTATACAGTACTTATACACACTATAGAGCTGTGAGAGGTTCTATTATGTACTTATACACACTATAGAGCTGGGAGATGTTCTATACTGTACTTATACACACTATAGAGCTGTGAGATGTTATATACTGCACTTATACACACTATAGAGCTGTGAGATGTTCTATACTGTACTTATACACACTATAGAGCTGTGAGATGTTATATACTGTACTTATACACACTATAGAACTGGGAGATGTTCTATACTGCACTTATACACACTATAGTGCTGCGAGATGTTATATTCTGCACTAATAAACACTATAGACCTGCGAGATGTTATATACTGTACTTATACACACTATAGAGCTGTGAGATGTTATATACTGCACTTATACACGCTATAGAGTTGTGAGATGTTCTATACTGTACTTATACACACTATAGAGCTGTGAAATGTTCTATACTGCATTTATACACGCTATAGAGCTGTTAGATGTTCTATACAGTACTTATACACACTATAGAGCTGTGAGATGTTATATACTGCACTTATATACACTTTAGAGCTGTGAGAGGTTCTATTATGTACTTATACACACTATAGAGCTAGGAGATGTTCTATACTGTACTTATACACACTATAGAGCTGTGAGATGTTATATACTGCACGTATACACACTATAGAGCTGTGAAATGTTCTATACTGCACTTATACACGTTATAGAGCTGTGAGATGTTATATACTGCACTTATACACACTATAGAGCTGTGAGGTGTTCTATACTGTACTTATACACACTATAGAGCTGCGAGATGTTATATTCTGCAGTAATACACACTATAGAGCCGTGAGATGTTATATACTGTACTTATACACACTATAGAGCTGTTAGATGTACTATACTGCCCTTATACACACTATAGAGCTTTGCGATGTTATATTCTGCACTAATACACACTATAGAGCTGTGGGATGTTATATATTGTACTTATACACACTATAGAGCTGTGAGATGTTCTATACTGTACTTATACACACTATAGAGCTGTGAGATGTTCTATACTGTACTTATACACGCTATAGAGCTGTGAGATGTTATATACTGCCCTTATACATACTATAGAGCTGTAAGATGTTCTATACTGTACTTATACACACTATAGAGCTGTGAAATGTTCTGTACTGCACTTATACACACTATAGAGCTGTGAGGTGTTATATACTGCACTTATACACACTATAGAGCTGTGAGATGTTATATACTGCACTTATATACGTTATAGAGCTGTGAGATGTTATATACTGCACTTATACACACTAGAGAGCTGTGAAATGTTCTGTACTGCACTTATACACACTATAGAGCTGTGAGGTGTTATATACTGCACTTATACACACTATAGAGCTGTGAGATGTTATATACTGCACTTATACATACTATAGAGCTGTGAGGTGTCCTATACTGCACATATACACGCAATAGAGCTGTGAGATGTTATATACTACACTTATACACGCTATCCAGCTGTGAGATGTTATATACTGCACTTATACACACTATAGAGCTGCAAGATGTTATATTCTGCACTAATACACACTATAGAGCTGTGAGATGTTATATACTGTACATATACACACTATAGAGCTGTGAGATATTATATTCTGCACTAATTCACACTATAGAGCTGTGAGATGTTCTATACTGCACTTATATACACTATAGAGCTATGAACTGTTCTATACTGCACTTATACATACTATAGAGCTGTGAGATGTTCTATACTGTACTTACACACACTATAGAGCTGTGAGATGTTCTATACTGTACTTATACACACTATAGAGCTATGAGATGCTCTATACTGTACTTATGCACTTTATAAAGCTGTAAGATGTTATATACTGCACTTATACACACTATAGAGCTGTAAGATGTTATATACTGCACTTATATACACTATAGAGCTTTGAACTGTTCTATACTGCACTTATACATACTATAGAACTGTGAGATGTTCTATACTGTACTTACACACACTATAGATCTGTGAGATTTTCTATACTGTACTTATAAACACTATAGAGCTGTTAGATGTTCTATACTGTACTTACATACAGTATAGAGCTGTGAGATTTTCTATACTGCACTTATATACACTATAGAGCTGTGAGATGTTCTATACTGTACTTATACACACTATAGAGCTGTGAGATGTTCTATACTATACTTACACACACTATAGAGCTGTGAGATGTTATATACTGCACTTATATACACTATAGAGCTGTGAGATGTTATATACTGCACTTATATACACTATAGAGCTGTAAGATGTTATATACTGTACTTATACACGCTATAGAGCTGTGAGATGTTATGTACTGCACTTATACACAATATAGAGCTCTGAGATGTTCTATACTGTACTTATATACACTATAGAGCTGTGAGATGTTCTATGCTGCACTTATATACACTTTAGAGCTGTGAGATGTTCTATACTGTACTTATACACACTATAGAGCTGTTAGATGTTCCATACTGTACTTATACACACTATAGAGCTGTGAGATGTTCTATAGTGTACTTATACACACTATAGAGCTGTGAGATGTTATATGCTGCACTTATACACACTATAGAGCTGTGAAATGTTCTTTACTGCACTTATACACATTATAGAGCTGTGAGATGTTATATACTGCACTTATACACACTATAGAGCTGTGAGATGTTCTATACTGTACTCATACACACTATAGAGCTGTGAGATGTTCTATACTGTACTTATACACACTATAGAGCTGTGAGATGTTCTATACTGTACTTATACACACTATAGAGCTGTGAGATGTTATATACTGCACTTATACACACTATAGAGCTGTGAGATGTTCTATACTGTACTTATACCCACTATAGAGCTGTGAAATGTTCTATACTGCACTTATACACGCTATAGAGCTGTGAGATGTTATGTACTGCACTTATACACAATATAGAGCTGTGAGATGTTCTATACTGTACTTATACACACTATAGAGCTGTGAGATGTTCTATACTGTACTTATACACACTATAGAGCTGTGAGATGTTCTATACTGTACTTATACACACTATAGAGCTGTGATATGTTACATACTGCACTTATACACAATATAGAGCTGTGAGATGTTCTATACTGCACTTATACACGCTATAGAGCTGTGAGATGTTATGTACTGCACTTATACACACTATAGAGCTGTGAGATGTTATATACTGCATTTATACATACTATAGAGCTGTGAGATATTCTATTCTGCACTTATACACACTATGGAGCTGTGAGATGTTATATACTGCACTTGTACACACACTATAGAACTGTGAAATGTTATATTCTGCACTTATACATACTATAGAGCTGTGAGATGTTCTATACTGTACTTACACATACTATAGAGCTGTGAGATGTTATATACTGCACCTATATACACTTTAGAGCCGTGAGATGTTCTATACTGTACTTATATACAATATAGAGCTGTGAGATTATCTTTACAGTACTTACACAAACTATAGAGCTGTGAGATGTTATATACTACACTTATATACACTTTAGAGCTGTGAGATCTTCTATACTGTACTTATACACACTATAGAGCTGTGAGATGTTATATACTGCACTTATATACACTATAGAGCTGTGAGATGTTCTACAGTATACTGCACTTATATACAATATAGAACTGTGAGATCTTCTATACTGTACTTATACACACTATAGAGCTGTTAGATGTTCTATACTGTACTTATACATACTATAGAGCTGTTAGATGTACTATACTGCCCTTATAAACACTTTAGAGCTATGAGATGTTCTATACCTCACTTATATACACTATAGAGCTGTGAGATGTTCTATACTGTACTTATACACACTATAGAGCTGTTAGATGTTCTATACTGTACTTACATACAGTATAGAGCTGAGAGATTTTCTATACTGCACTTATATACACTATAGAGCTGTGAGATGTTCTATACTGCACTTATATACACTTTAGAGCTGTGAGATGTTCTATACTGTACTTATACAGATGTTATATACTGTACTTATACACACTATAGAGCTATGAGATGCTCTTTGCTGTACTTATGCACACTATAGAGCTGTAAGATGTTATATACTGTACTTATACACACTATAGAGCTGTGAGATGTTATATACTGCACTTATATACACTATAGAGCTATGAACTGTTCTATACTGCACTTATACATACTATAGAGCTGTGAGATGTTCTATGCTGTACTTATACACACTATAGAGCTGTTAGATATTCTATACTGTACTTATATACAGTATAGAGCTGTGAGATGTTCTATACTGCACTTATATACACTATAGAGCTGTGAGATGTTCTATACTGTACTTTTACACACTATAGAGCTGTTAGATGTTCCATACTGTACTTATACACACTATAGAGCTGTGAGATGTTATATACTGTACTTATACACACTATAGAGCTGTGAGGTGTTCTATACTGCACTTATACACACTATAGAGCTGTGAGATGTTATATACTGCACTTATACACACTATAGAGCTGTGAGGTGTTCTATACTGCACTTATACACACTATAGAGCTGTGAGATGTTATATACTGCACTTATACACACTATAGAGCTGTGAGGTGTTCTATACTGCACTTATACACACTATAGAGCTGCGAGATGTTATATTCTGCACTAATACACACTATAGAGCTGTGAGATGTTATACATATTATAGAGCTGTGAGATGTTCTATACTGCACTTATACACACAATAGAGCTGTGAGATGTTCTATACTGTACTCATACACACTATAGAGCTGTGAGATGTTCTATACTGTACTTATACACACTATAGGGCTGTGAGATGTTCTATACTGTACTTATACACACTATAGAGCTGTGAGATGTTATATACTGCACTTATACGCACTATAGAGCTGGGAGATGTTCTATACTGTACTTATACCCACTATAGCGCTGTGAAATGTTCTATACTGCACTTATACATGCTATAGAGCTGTGAGATGTTATGTACTGCACTTATACACAATATAGAGCTGTGACATGTTCTATACTGTACTTATACACACTATAGAGCTGTGAGATGTTCTATACTGTACTTATACACACTATAGAGCTGTGAGATGTTATATACTGCACTTATACACACTATAGAGCTGTGAAATGTTTTATACTGCACTTATACACGTTATAGAGCTGTGAGATGTTATATACTGCACTTATACACACTATAGAGCTGTGAGGTGTTCTATACTGTACTTATACACACTATAGAGCTGCGAGATGTTATATTCTGCACTAATACACACTATAGAGTTGTGAGATGTTATATTCTGCACTAATACACACTATAGAGCTGTGAGATGTTATACATATTATAGAGCTGTGAGATGTTCTATACTGCACTTATACACACTATAGAGCTGTGAGATGTTCTATACTGTACTCATACACACTATAGAACTGTGAGATGTTCTATACTGTACTTATACACACTATAGAGCTGTGAGATGTTATATACTGCACCTATATACACTTTAGAGCCGTGAGATGTTCTATACTGTACTTATATACAATATAGAGCTGTGAGATGATCTATACTGTACTTACACAAACTATAGAGCTGTGAGATGTTATACACTACACTTATATACATTTTAGAGCTGTGAGATGTTCTATACTGTACTTTTACACACTAAAGAGCTGTGAGATGTTCTATACTGTACTTATACATACTATAGAGCTGTTAGATGTACTATACTGCACTTATATACACTATAGAGCTGTGAGATGTTCTATACTTTACTTATACACACTATAGAGCTGTGAGATGTTATATACTGCACCTATATACACTTTAGAGCCGTGAGATGTTCTATACTGTACTTATATACAATATAGAGCTGTGAGATGATCTATACTGTACTTACACAAACTATAGAGCTGTGAGATGTTATACACTACACTTATATACATTTTAGAGCTGTGAGATGTTCTATACTGTACTTTTACACACTAAAGAGCTGTGAGATGTTCTATACTGTACTTATACATACTATAGAGCTGTTAGATGTACTATACTGCCGTTATAAACACTTTAGAGCTATGAGATGTTCTATACCTCACTTATATACACGATAGAGCTTTGAGGTGTTCTATAATGTACTTATACCCACTATAGAGCTGTTAGATGTTCTATACTATTCTTATACATACTATAGAGCTGTGAGGTGTTCTATAATGTACTTACACACACTATAGAGCTGTGAGATGATCTATACTGTACTTATATACACTATAGAGCTGTGAGATGTTCTATACTGTACTTATACACACTATAGAGCTGTGAGATGTTCTATACTGTACTTATGCACACTATAGAGCTGTAAGATGTTATATACTGTGCTTATACAAACTATAGAGCTGTGAGATGTTATATACTGCACTTATATACACTATAGAGCTATGAGATTTTCTATACTGCACTTATACATACTATAGAGCTGTGAGATGTTCTATACTGTACTTATATACACTATAGAGCTGTGAGATGTTCTATGCTGCACATATATATATACACTATAGAGCTGTGAGATGTTCTATACTGTACTTATACTCACTATAGAGCTGTTAGATGTACTATTCTGCACTTATATACATTATAGAGCTGTGAGATGTTCTATACTATACTTATACATACTATAGAGCTGTGAGATGTTCTATACTGTACTTATATACACTATAGAGCTATGAGATGCTCTATATTGTACTTATGCACACTATTGAGCTGTAAGATGTTATATACTGCACTTATACATACTATAGAGCTGTGAGATGTTCTATACTGTATTTATACACACTATAGAGCTGTAAGATGTTATATACTGTACTTATACACACTATAGAGCTGTGAGATGTTATATACTGCACTTATATACACTATAGAGCTATGAACTGTTCTATACTGCACCTATACATACTATAGAGCTGTGAGATGTTCTATACTGTACTTACACACACTATAGAGCTGTGAGATGTTATATACTGCACTTATATACACTATAGAGCTGTGAGATGTTATATACTGCACTTATATACACTTTAGAGCTATGAGATGTTCTATACTGCACTTATATACAATATAGAGCTGTGAGATGTTCTATACTGTACTTTCATACACTATAGAGCTGTTAGATGTTCTATACTGTACTGTACATGTAATTTGTGTCTGATATAAGCAGCATGTGTTAGATTAGAAAAAGGTAAAAATTTAGATATGTCTTTAAATATTCAACTATAGTGTAAATAATATATATATATATATTTATAGCGCTACTATATTTTGCCAACTTAATGTTCATTTTTAGTGTATTATTGTTTACTTTAAGACTTATATAGTAACTATCTATTTTGATATCACAATACAATTAATAATTAATAATTAATTAGTTAAATAATTCGACAGCCTATCTATGCAGAAAGTCAGTTAAAATCCCACAGAAATTTTTAACAAGGGTAGCAGATTTGTAAGGACATTTTCTTGTATATTTTTTTTTCTCAATCAGTTTATTGGGTATTCATTGAAATCGTGACATATCATATTTCATGTTCACAGCGTTTCAGTTGCTGCTATAAGCATATACATATTTCTGAATACATAAACGTGAAATGAAAAAAACGTTGACTGAAAGGAAAGGCTTGTAAATCACCACTGTCAACTTTGTAGATTGTCTTTCAGTTCTCTATACCCAATCATACATTTTTTCTTATTTTTTCCACTATAAATTTCCGGTATTCTGGATAACAACTGGAGTGAGGGAACAAAAGCCAAAAGCAAAAACTAAATAGAACTAGACAACTTTGGGGAAAGAAAATATTAAAAAAATAAATAAATAAAATAAAAAAAAAGATTTTCCGACTAGTCAAATGCATAAGCGTTTACCTCTTATGCATGCATGGTATACTAAATAGAGATTGCAGCCATGGCCCCCAAATCTCCAGGAAGTCTGTCATAGTGTCAGTTAAAAGATGAGACATCCTTTTCATTTATAGCGATATTGTTTAATTTATTTATAACCGCTTGTAAATTTAGTATATTTGACTTACACTGTTTGACTATGGTTTTCATAGCCATTATATATTGTAGAAGCTTATTTAGTGGTTTTGACAAATTTTGGGAGGGGAAGCCCATGAGTCATGTTTCAATATTTGGTGTTATTTGGGAATCTAAATGTGGCCATGGCTGCAACCCCCTTTCACAGTTGTTGTACCCTAGGACATGACCACCATATGTGTATGTACAAGCCTGTACCTGGGCATCCACGGAAGCAGCTAGGGTCCGTTATGGCTTCCCATTTAAATAATTTATGCAGTGTAATATAGACTCTATGCAACACCTTAATGGAGGTCTCCAATATGTTAAAGTTATAGGATCGTTTCGTGAGGGTACTCTCCCCAGCTTATGTCATGACCATCATACCTTTCCCAAAGCTTCATGTATTTATGTTTTTGAGGGAGTTGATTTGTATTAAAAGCTTTGAATTGGTAACTTACAATTTTTTTATATAAGGGAAGAGTGTCACAAAATTTGGTAAACCAGTTCATACTCCGGAGTCATGTATAAGTTTCCTGATGTAGTGCTGTATTCTGAGGTATGTGAAATGTTCCCCCAGTGGCAGGCTAAAATATCTTTTAGTTCTTCAAAGGTTAGCATAGTTTTGTTCTTGAACCATATCCCACACCTCAAAAGCTCCTTAGTCCTCCACCAAGCTAGTGAGTTCACTGACAGTGTCAGTGCCAGACCCGGGTGGGGGAATGACCGAGGTAAGTGGAGTAAGCACCGAAGCCAGTTGGAACTTATGATTAGCCCAAATCCATGGGCCTAGAGTTTGTCCTATGGATGGATTGGATATCGTCCCTATTAACGTTAAGGGATTAGGTACCCAAATAATAGTATCCTATGAGTAAGGACTCATGTCTATGTTTTCAATAGTTACCCATAGCAGTTGATGTGTGATGGAGTGTGCCAACGGTAAAAAGGATAATTGCGCCGCATTGTAGTACATTTTGAGATTCGGGCACGATAAGCCCCTCTCATTCTATGTTGAAACATCACCTTTCTGGTTATACGGTGCAATTTATTATCCCATTTGAAATGTAGGACTCATTTTGGGAATCTTTCGAGTTCCTTGTAATTCATTTTATTAATTTGTCCTAGGCTCAGCTCCATAAACATATTTGGATACTTCATCTTATATTGGTCTGTAACTTTATTTGGGATGTTAACTCTCAAGTATTTTATGTGAGATTTGGGCCATGAAAGCTTGTATTGCCTAGTGAGTGTCTCAATATCCTGCTGGTTCACCTTGATACTCAGTGCCTCTAATTTCTCTAGATTTATTTTTAGGCCTGCAAATTCCCCAAAGTCACTCATAACTTGAAGCAACTCTGGAACAGAGACAGTCGATTCTGTCAGAGAGCATAAAAAGTCATCTGCGAATAAGCAACATTTGAGGTGGTATGAACCTATCTTTACACCCTTGATCTTAGAGTTGCACCTTATCGATTGAACTAGAGGCTCTATTGCTAGGGTGAACAGAAGGGGAGAAAGTGGACATCCCTTTCTGGTTCCCCTTTGTATGTCTATAAACACTCTAGAGTTGCCCGGTAATTTCAACTGGGCTCTTGGAGAGCTGTAGTAAGAGTTAATCAAATTGATGAATTGTTCAGTGAAGCCAAACTTTGATAGTACTGCCCTAAAATAAAACCACTCCACCGAATCAAAGGCCTTTTCAATATCTAAGGTTAGCAGGTAGGTAGGAATTTTATGTAAGTCGGCCCTATGGACTACATTCATCACTCTGCGTACATTGTCTCTCGCTTGTCTATGTGGTACAAATCCCACCTGGTCCCTATATATAAGGTTAGGTAGGTAAAGCTCCACGCTATTTGCCATGAGTTTTGCCAGGATCTTTGTGTCCTCGTTTAGCAGTGATATGGACCTATAGTTTTTTACTTCTAGGTGATCCCGACCCTCTTTTGGAAAGAAAACTACATCCACTTTGTTTGAATTCCGGAAGGACTGGAAGTCCCCCAAGAATTCTGTTAAAGAGTTTTGCCATATGGGGAGACAAAAGATCCACAAACTTTTATGTGTATTAGTTTGTGAATCCATCCGGTCCTGGTGCTTTGCCCATTTTTAAAGTCCGTATGGTCTCTTCCACTTCTGCCTCAGTAATCTCTGCACTCAGGTTTTTTTTATCCTAAATGGAAAGAACCAGTAGATCACAAGTATTTAAAAATGAGGTCATTTGCTGATGCCTTGTTTGAGTCGCGGTGTAGTATATTGTTTAAAAGAAGTCCCTGAATCTCTTTTGGATCTCAAGGGAGCTAGTAGTAACTTGTCCTGTCTTATCCCTGATCTGGAAAAAGTTGACTGGGTAGACTTCCTCCTTAATTTTCTGGCTAAAAGGAAATCTAATTTGTTAGCTTTTGTATAAAACTTATGCTCACCTCATCGCCTTTTCTCTGTGATCGGATAAAGCCAAATCAAGATCTAATCTTAATTTATCTATTTTGTCTTGCAGAGCCTCTGTAAGTTTCTGCTGATCTTTCTTCTCTAAATCATTTAGAGTGTTTTGCAAGGACATCACCATTTCTTCTTGTGGATTGAGGCTAGTTTAATGCATAACCCTTTTTGGTATCCTGTTATGGACAAAGTGCGTCTCTCGCAACTGTTTTTACAAAATAAATGCCTTATTTCTTTTAAATTGTGTACTAGCGACTTGCCCATCAAAAATTACGGCAATAACATTTGAAGACTGGCAATGCTGTTTGCCACACACTGCAACGCTCTCCCCCCTCTAACTTGCGGACTTTGAGATGAGATCCTTCGGCACTCTTTGCGAGCCTCTCCTACCGTCTACTTTACGGGCCTAACGATGAGCACCTTCGGCGTTCATCGCGAGCCCCACAATGAGCGGCTTAGCTGCTCATTGCAAGCCTCGGCTAACCTGCCACATTCATGCCTCGCAATGAGCACCTTCAGCGCTCATTGCGAGCCTCTCCCCCCTCTACTTTACGTGCCTTGCAATGAGCTAGCTTACCCCTGTGTCTTTCCACCCTCACCCTCACTCCCTTCCCTGTTACTCCATTCAGCCTTATTTTGAGCCTTTTTCCAACTAATTATGGGTTTACGGCCATCATTTTTTTCCTTGCTTAGCCAATTTTCGATCTCCTAAAAATGCCAATTAAACCTCAAATTAGCTTGCAACCTCACTCACAGGCTCTCTGCCTTTCCCCCTGTGCTGTGTGTGAGGATGTAAGTTAATTTTTTAAGTAATTGACGTCTTTTGGTGGTCTTCCGACGGCTTCTGAGCTAAGGGCTTGAAAAAAAAATGACAGCCACTAAAGTCGTATTTTCTTCAAAGTGTTGCGTGCCTTGCGCTTATTGTGTGCCTGGCAATGAGTGCCTTCGTCGCTCATTGCCGGCCGTTTATAAAGTCTTGCGGGCCTCCGCATGCGCAAGGCCGTAACTTTTAACATAGCGTTACAGACAAACTCGCAATTACGACAACTATTATATGTGAATAAATCCCCTAACGTTATGGGTAAAAGCAAAATTTTGATCAGTCATGATATCTGTGTAAACTGTCTAATGTTTGCCCAAAATAACCTTGTGACTTACCAAAGATTACCTGATGCTGATGGGGAGAGGACCTGGGACCCCGGTGTTTAGGTCTGTCTTTCTGGCATGCTCAAATTGCTGCAGACACATAAAGGGAGAAGGGAGGGAGTGACAAGTAACAAATAACAAATGTAATAACATATATCAACATATCTCATCCATTCATTACTTTAGGCACCGTGGTGCCACAGGACAGTATGAAACCCAGTCGGTCCATCTTAAACCCTCCTTAGGAGGAGTGTGAGGATATATTAGACCTTACTAACTTGCAAGCAAGAGTGTAATAATTATAACGTACTAGAATATTGCCCGTCAAAAAATGACGGGAATCAAATTGTAAGTGAGCTAATGCTGTTTGGTGTATGGTAATAATACATTAATAAAGGAATATACTTTACCTATTTTGAAGTAATAAATGCAGGAAACATTATGCTGAAGAGCTGACAATCTGTTTTCATGTTGCTGCAGCATACAATGTGTGTTTTGAGTGCTGTAGAGCTGCTGTGTAAGTGTGAGCAATGTGTGCAGTGTGTATTGTAAATAGTGTGCGTGCGCGAGCCAAATCCGTTAGGGTAGCTGTGTACTTCCGCATTCTGTAAGTTAGTGTTGTAAAATGGCGCATAATGTGTGGTACACGGCTGTTGGTGATTTAGCGCCCTTGTTCTTGGAGCTCGTCCGGCTTTTTCGGAAAATCCGTATGTGTTTGGTGGTGTTTTGCGTATTTAGGGGCCTGTAGCCTCGTTTTCGTTTTTTTCGGCAGCCATTTTTTCTCTCTCTTAGGTGATTTTCGAGTGTCTAAACTCTTCAATTTGGACTTAAATGGAGGTGTAACTTCACTTGCAGAGGTCCTGGGTGCTCCCTCTTGCTGTGGGTAAGCTTTTTATGTGTTTGTTGTGTGTATTTATTGTGTTTTGAATGTTTTGAGGTTCTCGCGGTCGACCGTTAAAGTCGTAATTTTGCGAGGTTGTAATGTTTTTTTGTCTAAGTCCCGCGTCTCGTATTTCTTTGTCGTAAGTCCGTAAATGTTGCGAGGTCCGCAGTTGCTGGCAAGGAGCGCTCCTTGCCAGCAACTGCGGCCCTCGCTTTGCGAGGGCCGCAGCGTTAGCAACAACATTTGACAACCCGCAGTTATGACAACTATATATGTGATTAACTTTCAAAACGTAACATTGCGACTTGTCTACCTTAATCAGGTGAGCCATTGTAATTACTGAATAAAATTGGAGATGAGTCTATCAAACAACTTAATCCTAATCCTATAAACCTGTATTCCTGTGTTGGACCAACATGCATCCATATCATAAGTCTGGATGTTTAACCATAGTTCCTTAATTAGAGATAGTCCTTCTTTAGCTTCAGTTAAGGAATATTAACTGAAGTGAGGGACGCAGTTGCAGGGTTGGAGGCCTGCAGGAGACCACAGGCGCTCATCGTGAGGCCTGCACAACTCCTCTCACCCCCGACTTTCATTGCAGGGCTCCTCCCGACTCTCCCCCCAGCACCCCGCAGCCCGCACGACAGTGTCTGGAGGAGACATCACACACAAGGGGTGGTGCTTCCAGTGCTGGGAGCACATGGAGGTGCTGCTCATACATTGGCTGCACACAGCCTGGCCTCCTGCTCCGGATACCATGGATGCTCTGTGCCCCAAGCTGCCCTGTATCCTCACCCTGCTGCTGTTCATCTCAGGGTCACTATGAGCGCCTACACACAGTGAGAGTGCACCGCCAGGCAGGGAGCTCCGGGGCAACTGCAGGATCTGGGCTACTGGACACAGAGGGACAAGTCAAGGCTAGATACCCCCAGAGACTAATTTGGACTATAGAGTCCCGGAGCAGGAGCACCAAGAGATAAACCCAATTTAATAGCCCAGCACCCAATCTCCAGTCCGGAGTACTATCCCCAGATCTTGCCCCCCGGGGGTCTCTCCTAGCAGCCCCGGGTCCTGCTGCCGCTGGCCGGGGTGGATGGAGCTCCTGTGATCTGCACCCCAGGGAGCCCCGGCAGCCCCATGCAGCTGCCCCAGTTGTACTGCTGCTCTGCGGCACCTGAGCCCAGCTCATGACACAGCTGAGAGGTAGGGGGCACGGGGCAGGAGAAGGGTAGTACAAGACCCAGAGAGAGACAGAGAGAGACCTTCCTACTGGGGAGGGTGAAGAGACACAGGTGGGGGAGGAGGGGGAGAGACACAGGGGAGGTACAGGAGGGGAAGAGACACAGGGGGAGAGAATGGGCAAGAGACACAGAGGAGGGGGAACAGACACAAGGGAGGGAAAGTGGGGGAGAGACAAGGGGGGAGAGACACAGGGGAGGTGGAGAGACACAGGGGAGGGAGAGGAGGGGGAAGAGACACAGGGGAGAGGAGGGGGAAGAGACACTGAGTAGGGGGAAGAGAAACAGGGGAGGGAGAGGGGGGGGGAGACACATGGGAGGGGGAGAGCAACAAAGGGGGGAAGACACAGGGGAGGGAGGGGAAAGACACAGGAGAGGGAGGAAGGGGAAGACACAGGAGAGGGAGAGGGGGAGAGGAGGGGAAGAGACACAGAGGAGGGGGAGAGGAGGGGAAGAGATGCAAGGGAGGGAGAGGAGGAAGAGACACAGGGGAGGGAGAGGGGGGAAGAGACACAGGGGAGGGAGAGGGGGAAGACACAGGGGAAGGAGAGTGGGAAAAGAGACACAGGGGAGGGATATAAGGGTGGGGAAAGGAGAGGGGGCAAAGAGACACCGGAGGGAGAGAGGGGGGAAATGACATGGGAGGGAGAGAGGGGAAAGAGATACAGTGGTGAGAAAGTGGGGAAAGAGAGAGAGGGGGCATCATTTGCCCTGGGTAGCGTGCGTCCATTGTTTGAACAGCTGAGGGGGGGCTTGGCTCAGGGACACCTTGTAGTTCCCCCTCTTGAATCAAATTTAAGTGGATGAGTAGTAACTGGCATTCCTCAAAATTATGTACAGTATGCGAGTTGGAATCAATTTGAAAAGTAAGACTGAACGGGAACCCCAACTATACTTGATGTTATTCTTGTTCAGGATCAGTAATGCAGGGCGAAGTTGTCTACGTTTGAGCAACGTTGCAGGGGCAAGATCAGCATATACCTGAATTGGTGCACCATCTGGGCCTAAGATAGCTGGCATTTTCCTGGCTGCCTCAACCACCAGATCTTTTGTTCACTGTCGCAGGAAGCGGACAATGACATTCCTAGGTTGGCCTACAGCCATCTGCCCCCCTAATGCTCTCTGCGCTCTCTCTATCTCACATGACTCAGGCGGAAGTGTAGGTATAATAGTGCGGACCACCACTTTCAGATACGAGAGCAGATCTGTAATTGCCGCAGGTACTCCACGTAGCCTTACGTTGTGTCTCCTGGACCTATTTTCCATGTCCTCTCATTTGGATTCTAAACTGAAGATGCGACTGGAGTTCGATGTCAGTGTTATGCTGTGATTGGGTTTCTACTAATTGACCTGTTATAGTTTCCAAGTTATGCGTACGTTGTCCCAAGTCTTTCAGATCTTGTTTCAATTCACTAACAACAAGGGATAATCGTGTTTGCAAAAGTTGATTAAACTTAGCGAGAGAGAAGTCTGACATATTTACATTAGGGTAAGGGTTTCCTCTATCTCCCTCCATATCTGATCCTTCTAAATGAGGCTGTAAATGATTTATGTGAGGGAGACTGGCTATAGTGTTGCATTTTGAAATGCTCTGACATACTTTTAGAAGTGAGACTTTTCTTAGCTTTGCCCATTTTTGTCCTAGTTTTGCAGCCACAAACAAAACAATCCTGGCTAGTGACCCTGTAGATTTCGGGTGGGCTCGCTCTATAGTTGGATCCAAACTCGCTATATTAGTACTATTACTGGGGGTTCATCCTCTGTTCATCTCCTATTTGCAGATACAAGGATTATGATATGTAGGTGTGTAGACAGTTGTAGTTCAGCTGCTGATAGATAGGCTAATATAGGTTTTATATCCACATTCTTTTTCTGAGTCTTTTCACTTCTAGCTTAAATTCTGTAGGCTTTATGTGCAGCTTGCTCTATTACTGGCTGAAATTTTCCAGGTCTCCAGGAGGTGGCAGTAGTGTGCAGCTCTAGGTGAAAGGTCAGTGTGATTGTAGTGCATTCATCCAATCTCTTACAAAAAGACTAGATTGTCAGAGGTATTATCTAAATTGTACAAGCTGATCTCTTATTATTTTTCACTACTTTGTTTTACATTTATTCAATTAATTAAACTTGTCTAACGTTACATATGCAGGCTGTCAGACTCATTCAAAATGGCTCCTGTTGCCGAAAATGCCACCTTAGTTATGCTGGTCAGTGCCCCAGGCCTTGTTCCTCAAACTCAAGGATACAAAATAAAATAGAACTGGGCTCCTGGTATCGTACTGTTCAAGCCAGGGTCCCCAAACACACAGGGAACGATCTCCTTTTTTCCTCTCTTTCCCTCAATCCCCCAACAGCCTCTCTAATTGCAAGTGGCTGCACAGTGTCTGGAGTCGCTGGTCTTGGCGGAAGTGTCCTCCATTAAGCTGTTCTGCGTTGTCTCACCTTCCTTCTGCGGATATCAACCGCCGGCCGAATTCCCCTACTTTCATGAATGTAGATTATAATTCTACTAGTCGTTTACCCATCATAAATGATGGGATAATATATATTTTTCCCCCTCACCCCTGTCTCTCTCCTCCCCCTTCTGTCTCTTTTTTCCCCCTCCATCCCCTGTGACTCTTCCTCCACTCTCTCCACTGTATCTCTTCCCCCTCCCCTGTGTCCCTTTCCCCATGTCTCTTCCCCCCTCCGCCGTGTGTCTCCCCCTCACCTGTGTCTCTCTCCCCTGTATCTTTTCCCCCTCCCCTGTCTCTTTCCTGCCCTCTCCCTCCCCGGTGTCTCTTCCCCCTCTCCTTTCCCCGTGTCTCTTCCCCTCTCTCCCTCCCGTGTCTTTTCCCCACTTCCTTTTTGTCTCTTCCCCCATCTCCCTCTCCTGTGTCTCTTTCCCCACTCCTCCATCCCCTGTCTTTTCCCCCGTGTCCCTTTCCCCCTCTGTCTCTTCCCCCTTCTCCCTCCCTGTCTCTTGCGCGGCTGTCGCCCTGCAGTGCGCATACGAGGCTGGCGCTGCGCATGCACACTGTGTCGTGTACAGAATTTCCATACAAAAAGTTTCTAAAGCATCACAAAAGCTTTAGAAACTATATTAGTGGGGGGCGTGGCTAAGCAGCCAAAGTGAGAGGACGCGTTGAGCTGGAGCTCCGTGTCGGCCTATTGAGAAAGGCTTCCAAATTGGCCGTATTCGGCAGCTAAAGCTGCAGGGATCCCCAGAGGAGGCTCCCCCACCTCCAGAGTTTATCTGGGAGCGTTCTCCCTACCTCCGGATACCCCGTCGGGAGGATCCGGCAACGAGGCCTGTCGGGGCCTTCAACGCTGACCTCCCCCCAGACCCCTTCTAGCTCTCCCCCGTATACCAGCACGGGGGGGTGCAGGTGAGGCTGCCAGACGCCCTGTGCCAGGGAGAGTGTGTACCGGAGGCAGCAGCGGGGGACGCGGTGGCGGATTGCCGCCATCAGAAGCCAGGAGCCGGCGCTTGGAAGCGCGCCAAGGCTCAGAAGAGCGCCAAGAGGCAGCATCTACCCCCCAACCACACCGGAAGACCGGGACAGGAGCTGGGAACCCCGAGGACCGTCAGGGGGTAAGAGGGGAACCTGGCCCTGTGCCTGGAGCCCCCTACTGAGTGCTGGGGGAGGAAGTGAGGGGAGGAGGAGGAAGATTGGAGACTTTATTCCCCAGGGCCCTCAGGGGGCATCCTGGATGTTAGGCCTGTGACAGCAGCAGGTACCAGAACCCCTAAAGGACTTATCCCCAACTTGTACCCTGTCTTACTCTCCTGAAATCTGCAATAGGGGAGAGAGGGGTAGAGAAGAGGAAGTGTAACATATAAGAACTGGAGAGGTTGCAAGTTTGCAAGGCTTTTTGGAGCTGGGTGACTTTTATGCTGAACTTTTCTCATCGCTCAAACTATGCTTCAGTTTTTTGTATGGCCTGCCGCGCTCTAAGAGTGCTTCCTGCAAAACAACATCCTTATCTCCAGCTTGGAGAGCGACACTGCCATCTAGTGGCGCCTCTGCCACAGTGCGGCCTGAATTTTTTCTAAGTCTCCCTTCAGCCACCCGGCAACCTGGAAGAGGTTTGCTAATGTAGTGAATGGAGCTGGCCGGTAGGGGCTAAGCGTACCTCTGAGTATGATCTGAATTCTTCTTTTGCAACATTGTGGGAACAACCTGCTTGGGCCTTGTGAGGGGTGCTACTGGAGTCCGTACCTTGCTTCCTGACCAAGACTTGCATCAACATCACAACTAATATACGGCGTGTCAAGATTTCAGGCAAGATGGGGAAAAACAAGAAAGCCCTGCCTTCCAAAAAAATTGAAGAGCATTTCAAGATGGCTGGGGCCTCACAGACATCTATGCAAACTCCCTGCCCGGAACATTTGGACCAATCTGACTCTGATTCGGTATCAGACGCAGTACACCCGGAGGTCAACATCGCTGACAATTCTATGGCAAAGTTTGAGGCCCTTCTAGAGTCCCATATCAATAGAGCAGTCACAGCTCTACAAAAAGATCTGCATGACATTGGGCAGCGGACCAATATTTTGGAGGAGTCAATGGATCAAGTAGTTGAGGCCCTGGAAAAAGATAGGAGTGCCATTGGGGAGAATACCTCTCGCATTACTTCCCTTGAAGACAAACTGGAAGATTTGGAGAACCGCTCTCCTAGATTCAATATCCGGATTAGGGGGGTACCAACTGCAATCATTGACTTGCCCCGATATCTCAAAGCCACTATAGACCAGATTCTGGCAGGCTTTCCGGATCATATTTGGGAAGTGGAGCGAGCTCACAGGGCCCTGGGTGGAAATAAAAATCCTGATTTGCCAAAGGACATAATAGTGAGACTGCTCCGTCAGCAATCCAGAGACTTAATTCTTGCCACCACCCGCAAAATGACAACCATCCAGGGTCCTGACGGATCCCCTTTGCAATTCTTTGCGGACCTTTCACCTCCAACCCTACAAAAACGGAGACTGATGAAGCCTGCTCTGGAGATTCTTGTTCAACATGGCATCAGGTACAGATGGGGCTTTCCTTTTGCCCTTATGTTCTCCCACAGTGGCGCATCCCACTCTGTGCGTTCCTTGGAGGAATGTCTGGATCTCCTTCAGAGACTGAACCTGACCACTGGAGCAACAGCCCAGACACAGGGAGCCTCCCTGCCGCTCCCCCTTCCCCAGAGACAGTGGACTCCTTCCTCCAAACCGAGGAGGACGTCTGACCCAACTCCCCAAACAGCTTCTCAAAGACCGAAGCAGGAACTGGAGGCCGGGGCTAATTGACTCTTGGAGCTGGACGAGGAGCTGGCCTAAGGAGGCACATTGTCTCCTTTCAGACAGTGACTTTACCACGGGACTCTTGTTTTGGTTACCATGTTTTATAGTTATGCTGATTGTCTCTTAAATGCTTTTTTCTTGTTTGTTTTTTTCCCCTGAGCAGGTCTCACTACCTTAGGCTACGGTAGTAGCTCCAGAGCTTTTGAAGTGTACAACTGATATAAGAAGGACTGTAGTTCCAGCTATGTCTCAGCTAAGGGAGTTCTCACTCCGAGTTATAGTTATGAGTATTCATGCTCAGCAAGGTTCACCCAAAAATGTTTATCTAGCCTTTTCTTAATACCCCTACCGGCTAGGTTTTAGATTGTTTTAGACTAGATTTGAGGAAAACGGTTAGAATTCGGTTGGGCTAGATTTGCTCATTAAGTTAGGAATTACACAATGGTAAATTGTATTTTCTTTCTATGTCTTATTGCTTTTACTTTCTTCTTCTTCCCTCTGATTGATCTGGGCAGGCTATTTGCTACTTTTCTCTACTCTCTGGTCCCCTCAAAGCCAAGGCTGCAAAAGCTACTTCTTCTTTTTTCCCCTCTCCCTTGCTTCTCATTTCACCCTGGGGCAGTGGGCCTAGAGAGGTACTATCTGTCCCAATCTATGGTAAAACCAGTCCTATGTCCGCCGGGCGGATGGCTAGGTCTTATGGGTCTTATTCAGAGTAGACTTGATAGGGAGGTACTTCCCTTAAGTAATGGCTTTAGATTATGCTGGTTATCACGGCTAAACCCAACTAACTCTTGTCGTTTTACTCCCACTTTCATCTCCATCAGATCAACTCTGTCCAATGAGATCCGACAGGACCCTCCAGCTCCTCCTCGCCCTGGCCTGGGAAAGCCGCCTCCCGTTCCCTCGTGCTCAGCTGCTACTAAAGGTATGTGGCTTTTAGTTATACACATGCTTACGCCAACTGCACACCCATGACATTTCCCACAAAGATACTCTCCCACAATGTAAAAGGGTTTAACTCCCCCTTCAAGCGAAGGAAGGCTTTTTTGTATTATAAAACCCACAAACCTGACATTATCTTTCTCCAGGAAACCCATTTTGCTAAGAATAAAACTCCTGCCTACCTGAATAAAGATTATCCCCAATTTTTTTGCACCACCCAGGCTTCGAAAAAAGAGGGAGTAGCGATCCTTTTGCACAAGGATTTTCAGTTCCAGCTAGACTCCAAAATTATAGACCGGGAAGGGTATTATGTTATCTTGAAAGGGAAGGTCTTAGGCACCCCTACGTCGCTTATTTCTTTCTATGCCCCCACCGTAGCCCCACACAAAGCGTTGATTAGACTTTTAAGGACATTGGAGGGGGGGGAGTGGGGGAAATTGATAATAGGGGGAGACCTAAATTTGGTCTTAGACCAGAGCATGGATAAGTCCAACGTCTCTAAGCACATCCGCTTTTCTAAAAGGATTAAACAAATCAAAAAACTGCTCCATTCTTTAGACCTCGTGGATGCTTGGAGGGGTCACCATCCGAAAGGAAGGGAGTACACCTTCTTCTCCCCCACCCATAAGTCCTACTCCCGTATTGATGCCCTTCTTATTAGTACCGCACTCTTTGATAGCTCGGATAAGGCAGATATTGTTCCCTGCACGTGGTCGGACCATGCTGCAGTCTTCCTAGAAGTTGACCTGGGATCCCAATCCAGGCTACCTTTTGCCTGGAAATTAAACGAATATCTGCTCTCGATACCCACATACCAGGAACAAGTTACTTCTGAACTGGCAGCCTACTTTGTGTCCAATGCGGGTGGGGAAACTTCGCCAGGTTGGGTCTGGGTGGCTCATAAGGCATATATTAGGGGTACGTGCATTAAATTGGCTTCACAACATAAAAAAGCAATTCGTCTAACTGAGGAAAACCTCGTCAAAAATTTAGCTCAATTAGAGAAACAGAATCAAATTTCCCCTTCTTCCTCATTAAGAGACCAAATTGACAAGGCTCGGCTGGAGCTAGACGGTATTTTATCTATTAGAACAGATAAAGCCCTGAGAAGAACGCAGCATCTATTCTATGCTAAAGCGAATAAACCAGACAAATTATTGGCAAAAAGTCTGAGGGCAAGGTACTCTCAGTCCAAAATCTCTCAAATTAGAACCAAAGAGGGAGTACTCACGTTTAGTCAAAATGAGATCCAAAAGACCTTTAGGGAATTCTACCAGCACATTTACTCCTCCCACAACTCCCCTCCAGAGAACGCTATTAGGTCCTACCTGAATTCCTTAGATTTGCCTAGAATATCAGAGTCAGATCTTCTTAACCTAAACAAAGAGGTATCGGTAGAGGAGGTTAGGGAGGCAATCAAAGACCTTAAAATGGGGAAATCTCCTGGCCCTGATGGCTTTACCAACATTTATTATAAAAAGTTTTCGGACATTTTGTCCCCACACTTATGCAGCCTGTTCAACACAATTTTGAAAGGGGATCCAATGCCCCCGGAACTTAACTTCGCGGATCTGACCCTTTTCCCCAAGGAAGGTAGGGACCCAAAGGAGGCAAAGAATTACAGACCGATCTCGCTCCTTAATGGGGATATCAAACTCCTTGCTAAAATATTCTCACAAAGGATTTCTGTCTTTTTGCCCTCCCTGATTCACAAGGACCAATCTGGCTTCATCCCATACAGGCAGACGAGTGATAATATTAGAAGGACCCTAAACATCATCCACTTGGCTAGACATAGAAACACCCCGGTTTGCCTGCTCGCATTGGACATAGAGAAGGCCTTTGATACCCTGGAATGGCCTTTCTTATATGCCGCTCTGGATAAATTTGGGTTCAAAGGCCAATTTTTAAACCTGCTTCGCACCTATTATAATCTTCCCAAAGCTAACTTAAAACTCCCGGGCTCCCAGAAGGCGGTTATAGAGATAGGGCGTGGAACGAGACAAGGATGCCCTCTTTCCCCTCTCCTTTTTACCCTTGCAATAGAGCCGCTGGCTCAGGCGATTAGGGCAAATTCCTCTATTGAGGGTCTGCGAGTGGGAAACCAGCATTTAAAGTGCTCCTTATTTGCTGATGATCTATTGTGTACTCTTACTAACCCTTGCTCCTCTATTGAAGCTCTGCTAGACACAATAGGTTTATTTAGCTCACTTTCTGGACTTAGATTAAACCAGGACAAAACAGAGGCACTAGGCATAGGCATACCCTTAGATACTCTATCCCAGTTGAAATCAAGCCATAAGTTTATCTGGCCGGCCAATCATATTCACTACTTGGGGATAAATATTACTAGCTCTTTAGCTGGAATTTATAAGGCCAATTTCCCCCCCCTCTTCAGGGTTCTTCAGAGGGATTTGAACATTTGGACGAGGAAGCATATCTCTTGGACGGGTCGGATAACCTCGGTGAAGATGAACATCCTCCCGAGGCTCCTGTATCTAGCCAGAACCCTTCCTGTTCAAGTTAATAACTCAGAATTAGCTCGCTTTCAGTCCTTGGTGTTCAGGTTCATCTGGAGGAATAGACCCCCGAAAATAGCAAGGAAGATCATGTATAGACATAAATCCAAGGGTGGTCTCTCATGCCCGAATTTCTCTAGCTATTTCAGAGCGGCGCAACTGGCCTTTATTCCTCTGGCACATTCCACTTCCCTCCAGCCTAATTGGGTTTTCATAGAGGAGGCACAAATGCCCCCCCTCACGTGGGGTACTATCCTATGGGCACCAAATTCGAATACTCTTAGGTCTTACATAAGTAATCCGATAACTAAATTTACTTTAAAAATCTGGAACTGGGCCAAGAAAACCCACAATCTAGCATACCCGGTAACTCCTCTTACCTCGATTTTCACTTCCCCCACCCTCTCGGCTACCCTCTCTTCTAACTCTAAACAATTTTGGATTCTGCAAAAATTAGATAAACTAGGCTCATGGCTGGAAGGGGGGAAGATTATTTCTCTAGGAACAGTTTGCAGAGGGAGGGAGTTTCCTGATACGGAAATATTTAACTATATTAAAATCAGGCACTGGGTAGAAGAAGTTCTCAGGGAATTTGGCCCGCCTAAAGACTCCTGGCTCACCACAATTTGCAGACACTCAGCCCTTACTAAGGGTACACTGGGAGCAATATATAACATAATTAATGCTCCCCCCTTGGATTCACCAAAGCCTTCCTTTATGCTGAAGTGGGATCTGGACTTGGAGCAGACTTGGGATGAGCCCTCCTGGTCTAAAGCTTTCTCTAGCCTTTCTAAAGGGTCCCTTAATTTTAGCTTGTTGGAAACCTCGCTGAAAATCCTACATAGGGCGTATATGACCCCCGCTAGACTAAATAGAATTGTGCCTACAACTTCGGATAAATGTTTTAGGGGATGTCAAGAACGAGGGGACTTCATTCACGCGTGGTGGAAATGTCCTTTAGTCTCAGAAACCTGGGCTAGAGCGGCTGATCTACTTTCCAGATTATTTAGTATCCCACTTAAACCTTCCATAGCAACATGTCTCTTAGGCAGGAATTATAAGGAACTGGGAGGGGTAGGCAATAAATTGACACAATTGATTTATCTGGCAGTAAAAAACATCATAGCGAGAAGGTGGAAGGACAATTCCATTAACTTCCAGGAAATCAAAAACAAAATAAACTTCCTATTTATACATGAGAGAATGACTCATACACTATTGGATACACATCAAAAGTTTCTGGAAATTTGGGGACCCTGGATCTCCTCCCCCGACTGCATTTCTTAGGCAGTGGGGGGACGAGTTGAATTTTTGTTAGGGAGGCTCTTTACAATTGGAAGAGGAGTGGAGCGGGGGGCGGACTGGAACAGGCGGAGCGGGAGAGGACACTGGAGGCTACTTCGGACGAAAGGTAAAGACAGTAAAACTGAGATTGGGTAGCACAGGAACTGAAAAGGCCACGGTATAGTCAAATCCTGACCTTTTGTAGTAGAAGAGCGGATGGGAAGCAATTATCTACTATTTGCTCTTTTCCTTACTTCTTCATTTCTTTGGTTATTTGTTTATTTTTCTCTTCTTTTCTTCACTTCTTCCTCTTTCTCTCTTCTCATGTGTTCATAGAATATATTGATTGTAACACGATTGTTTATTTAAGCCGATTTGTGCACAGAAAACGTTAAAATTATATTAAGGAATAATTCAACAAAGAGAAGCAGTTGCTTAGGATAGTAATTATCCTTTCTTGACATGTGGAATTATGTTTTATAGTATGTGCTTATTTTTGTACAAGTTTTTTCTTGATTATTCTTAATAAAAACTTTATGAAAAAAAAAAAAAAGAAACTATATTAGTGATAATTATTGTTCATCAGTCTTTTCCCAAATGGCATTACAAAGATAGACATACATATTAAAAGATATATATGTGCTAGGTGGATAGCCAGAGATTTACATCTTGCCCATTACTCTTTGTTTCCTCTTCCTCAGCCAATATCTTATGTACTCAAACAGCAATTCAATCCAATCATATGCTCTTAGTATTTATTGTGAGGAACAGTGTTAAATGCGTTATTAATATACAATACTAGCGAATTGCCCGTCAAAAAATGACGGCAATGAAATTGTAAGGTAGCTAATGCTGTTCAGTGTGTAATAATGAAATATATAATACATAAATAAATGAATATACTTTACCTATTTTAAAGCATTGTGTGGAAGAGCTGTGAATGTGTTTTGATGTTGCTGCAGCATTAGTGGTGTGGATCTGCTGTGTAAGCGTGCTGAATGTGTGCAGTATAACACTGTGCGTGCGCGAGCCCAAACCGTTGTCGTGTACTTCCGCATTGGCGTAAAATGGCGAGTAATGTGTGGTATACGTTTGTATCGCAATATCCGTAGGTGTTCTGTGGTGTTTTGCGAGTTTCTTGTGGTGTTTTGCGAGTTTAGAGTGCTGTAGCCTCGTTTTCGTTTTGTTCGGCGGCCATTTTTTCTCTCGCTTAAAATTTTTTTTAGTCTCTAAACTGTTTTATTTGGAGTAAAATCGAGGTGTAAGTTGTATTTTTGAGGTGCTGGGTGCTCCCTCTTGGTGTAGGTAAGTTTTTTATGTATGTGGTGTGTGTATGTATTGTGTTTTAAATTTTGTAATGTTCGCGAGTTGCGTCCGAGTGTTGCGAGTCCGTAATGTGTGTGAACGTGTGTCGTATGTTGTTTGCGAGTGTCGTAATGTGTGTGTCGTACTGTTTGGGTTGCGACGTGAAGTTTGCGAGGGTCGCAGTTGCTGGCATGGAGCGCCTTCGGCGCTCCATGCCAGCAACTGCGGCCCTCGCTTTGCGAGGTCCTCAGGTGCTGGCATGGAGCGCCTACGTCGCTCCATGCCAGCAACTGAGTCCCTCGCTTTTCGAGGGTCCTCAGTTGCTGGCAAGGAGCGCCTTCGGCGCTCCTTGCAGCAACTGAGACCCTCGGGCAGTGCCCTCGCGAAGCGAGGGCCTCGGCTCGCTGCGCGAGCCGCGGCCCTCGCTACGCGAGTCGCGGCCCTCGCTTCGCGAGGGCCGCGACTCACGTAGCGAGCCCGCAGCGTTAGCAACAACTCGTACGCTCACAACTATATATGTGATAACTATGTCAATGCTAAAGTTTTGTCATGTAGTTTCCTCTTACTTTATGAAATGTCACTCAATGCATATTAAATAGCTAACTGTTCTGTTTTTAGATAGCGCCAGCCTCATTCTTTTGTCAGCTGATTATGTGTCAACCAAAGTATTCTGCCACCTAAGAAATCATCACAAGAAACCAAAATGGTATGCCTATAGCAGCATAATCACATATATAGTTGTGAGCAGGCGAGCCAGCCAGAGCCGTTGCCCCCGCTTGCGGTCTCGCGTAGCGAGGGCCGCTCCTTGCCAGCAACTGCGACCCTCGCAAACTTTACGTTGTAAGGCAAACAACACAACACACCAACTTCAACCCTCGCAAACTTTACGTCGCAACGCAAATAACATACGAGACACGTTACCACTCATTACGACCTCAAACATGAACCCGCAAACATGAAAAAATTCAAAACACAATAAATACACACAGCACATACATAAAAAGCTTACCTACAGCAAGAGGGAGCATCCAGTACCTCAAAAACGCAACTTACACCTTCGTTTAACTCAAAATAAAAGAGTTTAGAAACTAAAAAGTTCTCTAAGCTAGAGAAAAAATGGCCGCCGAACAAAACGAAAACGAGGCTACAGCACTCTAAACACGCAAAACACCACAAGAAACTCGCAAAACACCACAAAGGACCTACGGAAATTCCGCTAAGACGCATACCACACATTACCCGCCATTTTAGAACAATGCGGAAGTACACAACTACGCTAACGGTTTGGTCTCGCGCACGCACACTATTACACTGCACACATTCATCACGCTTACACAGCAGCTCAACACCACTAATGCTGCAGCAACATCAAAACAGATTCGCAGCTCTTCAACACAACAACACCTAACCCTTAATAAATTCATGATTTCATGCAAATTTACTAATTAAAAAAACTAGCAATAACAATGGTTAAAAGAGAAAGTATTAGTTTTACATGGGGACTCTCAAAACTAATGGCAAGAGACATACAGCATGACTTCAGAAACGAGAGAAGAGCAATTCCTTATTCCACCCCTAGGTGTCAGGATTATCAGACTAACCCCAGCCCAGGTAACATATTGAAATGGTTGACCCTTGGCTTTGCGTTGCTGGAGCTTTCGGCAGTGAAAGGGTTATGAAATACCTTTGTTTTTCTTATACACTGCTTTGGGTATCCACATCGCAACGTTACAGAGTCCACTTGCTCTGTATACTGCATTAGCTATATGCTATTTTTGTGAAGTGTGTTTATATTATTAACCTGAAAACAAAGGGTAAAGAAATTCAGATGTTAAATGAAATTAGAACTATTGGGCCTATTGGTTTTGGCCTAAGCTCAGGTGGAAAATCTTCTTGTGTGAGAGGATCAGTATTTATGGAACCACTTACTCTCCTCTACTATCTCACAATAACTCTCCAAAATTTATTAGTGCTTATTTGGGTTTTATGCTGCCCTAGGCCATTCAGATTTATGCTCCTCCCACACTTGGAGCGCCTTCTTTCTTTATGTGTGTTTATATATATATATATATATAATTACATACATACTAGTAACTTGACTGTTATAAATGACAATATCCATAGCATAATATCTTGAATTGTCTGTGCTATCTCTCTCTCTCTCTGGGTGTGCTCTCTTGCGCTCTTTAGATGAGCTTTCTGTTCACACTCTCTCACTCTCTTTCCCTCTCTGTCCTGTGTCTCTTTCTCTCCATTGCTTTTTCTTTCTTGTATCTCTCTCTGTCCTGTCTCTCTTGCTTTTGGTGCTGTCTCTCTGTGCACTCTCTCTTGCTGTCTATGTATGCACTGTGTGACGCTCTGTCGTCTGTGTCCTGTCTTTCCATCTCTCTCTGTCTCTCTCCTGTGTGCCCCTCTTTGGCGCTGTCCTGTCTCTCTCCTGTCTCTCTGACTTGTCTCTCATTCCTGGCATTCTCTCTCTCTCTGTGCACGCTCCTTGTCTGTCACTTTCTCTTATTGTGCTGTCTGTGGAGCTCTCTCTCTCTGAACCTCTGACTCTCTCTTTGCTATCTTTCTCTGTGCTGTGTCTCTTAACTAGATAATGGCTGTGGGCTGCTATTAATACCGGCTTTTAGGCCCCATTCCTGAGGACGTGATAGCTATGCCTATCCATGATGTCAGCGTTACTTACATCTGCTATTATACAGTACTAGCGACTTGGACGTCAAAAATTACGGCAATAAAATTTTAAGCCTGGCAATACTGTTTGCAGGTGCTCATTTCGAGACCCCCCCCCCTCTACTTTAGGGGCCTTGCGATGAGCGCCTTCACCGCTCAATGCAGGCCTCGGCAAACCTGCAGCTTGTGTGCCTCTCAATGACCTTCAGCACTCATTGCCAGCCTATTCCCCCCTCAGCAGGCCCGTAACTTTGTCACTCATGGCGGGCCTTTCAATGAGTGCCTTCAGCGCTCATTGCAAACCTCTCCCCACCCCTGTGGCTTTCCCCCCTCTCCCTTTCTTTGTTTCTTTACCCCCTTCTCCCTCCCCAGAGTCTCTGTCTCCCCCGCCCCCCCCATCTCCCTTCCCTCTTTCGTGCTTGGTGGCGGTTGAACTTGTAACTTTTTTTTTTCAAGCCCGCAAGACTTGAAGCTTAAATCGTTTTTGCTCCAACCCTTGCTGGTTACAGGTTTAACACTGACATTTATTTTTAAGGACATAACTCGGCAGCCATCGGGAGGGCGCCGAAAGACGCCAATTGAATATCAAATTAGCTTTCAACCTCACTTATGGACTCCCTGCCATCAGGAGGAGGCAGGGAGCCCATAAGTGAGGTTGGTGGCTAATTTTCTATTTACTGTATTTTTCCGTGTATAAGACAACTGCTATGATTTTGATCCCAAAGTTTTAAAAAGTATTTAATAACTTACTAGGTGCACTGGTGCTGTGTTGGTTGGTGGTGGAGCGCCTCTGTGCGGAGTGGAGGAGAGCAAGGCATGTGTATTTGCCTCACACACATCTTATTTTCTTGTTTGGTCTGCTGGGCTATGTGTGTGTGCGGTGGGGAGCAACCAGGGGTGCTGTGGAGGCTGCTGGGCCTTCCTCCGGAACACTATGTGACTGTGTCCTGCTGCACAGGAAATCAGACTGCACAGGCATCGGTGCTGAGCTGGGACCTTGCGTGTTACTTACACACCAGCTTTGTGTGTGCACAGATTTGTCATAGCTATATGCGCATACTTGTGTGTGTGCCCAGTGTGTGCATAGTGTGTATGTGTAGTATACCCCTATGTGTGCCCATTTGTCCCAGTGGCAGAAATGCGACAGCAATATATAAACCGACCCCCCCCCCCCAATTTAGAGGTCAAAATCTTATCAAAAAAGGTTGTCTTATACACAGAAAAATACGGTAATTGGCGTTTTTTGGTGGTCTACCAGTGACTACAGAGTTACAGGCTTGAAAGAAAAATGGCTGCGTTTTTTCTTCTTCAAGCCCGTAACTTGGAATCCGGTTGGAGCCTCTTTTGCGATCCTGCTCTACTTTATGGGCCTTGCGATGAGCGCCTTTGGCGCTCATTGCAGATCGCGTTGAACCCGAAACTTTCGGGCCGTAAATTTTAACATAGTGTTACCAGAAAACTCGCACTTATGACAATGATTATAGTATGTATAATATATATATATATATATATATATATATATATATATATATATATATATATAAAATCAGAAAGTATCAAGTACACAAACAAAAATATCACTGCATATAGACATTGCGCATATACAAACATTTCAATATACTGTAGCATCTGCTGCACCCAGAAAAAGTGCTGTCCTAGGCATGAGCCTCAGGAGCCTAGGCACAAACACACCTGGTTTGTAATTATTATAATTATAGATGGTGTAGCATCTTGCTTTTCATTCTACCCTCAATATTACTAAAAACCATACCATTAAGACCAGAAATTGTGCATATCGCAACAATAGAAACTTTGTGTAAATAACCAGATCCCCACCCAACCTGTGTGGGCAGAAGAACAACTGTTGGTGATATTACGAACCCACCAGCTATTACATAACTCTATCCTCTAAAATTACTTTTTACAATATTGAAGAACAACTCTGTTGAGAAAGGGGAATATTTTTATTAATGTTTATATGGTTGCACTGTGTATGTAAAATATGAAACTGTAAGCTTAGAGGGATCTGGGAGGAATAAAGTATATGGCGCTTGTATCTCTGCCCGCTCGAGGTAGCCCCGGCAGGTTTTTTGTAGCCCAGCTCGATCAAAAAACAAAACTGCAATTTGATGGGAAAGAACTAGCAACCCCTCAGGCAGACTCTGATAATTGAGACATGACCACAGTTAATTGAGTGTAGCATACTCAAACAGAAGTTCATTGATTGAGGATACAAAAGGTTAAGTGATGTCAAGTTTGGTAACTGATACTGCGTTGATTTGGGTAAGTGCTGTAATGGACATCCCATTGATCTTTTATCTGTGCTTAACAGCACATTTGCATGTTTTTCACGAATGACGTGTAGTGTAGACTTTCCACATACTTTGTGCCCATTCATAAAAAATTACAAATGGAGCTCAGAAAAGCCAATATAAAAGAACAGAAAGCCCATATACTAAGGTGCCACAGCAGAACCAGACCCTCTCCTATTCCTAGTGTCTCCAAATCCCATAAACCCTCTTCTACTCATTATGTATCTATCCCTATTTTCATGGCTGCGGCCAGTAACGCTATTCTCTTGTCTGGCCATTGGGTGTATAACATTATCCCAGATACGCTAGTCACATTGACCTAGCATTGTTCTAGCTAAACTTAGAGGTGCCCCCCAACCCGTTAGGTAACCCCATAGACTCCTTCCTCTTCCTATACTTAGGTATACGCTCAAGCCCGACTTTACCAATTGATTGGCTACTGGCCGAGGGAGCCAGAGTAACTGCTACCAGATACACCTTTTATTGGCTGTCCAGATGTGGGTGGGATTTGAATCTCTATACTTTTTGCAACCCTGTTTACTTATGCTAAGTTAACTCTTTGTTGCATTGTATGTGTTAGGGTATAAAATGGGGTTATTGGAAATAAATGTTATGCTCTCTTAGGAACACATAGTGATGGTATGTTTTGAGGGGAAAGTATCAGTTGCGACTCAAATCTTCAGCAGCTGTCCTGTGTGAAGGTATTAAACTAATTCAGATCTACAGGTAAGATTTGTTTCTGTGGACCTTTTAAAGCCAAATAAAGAGTAGATTTTACCAAACTTAAGATGTAGAAATGGATTGTGTGTATAACATAAAAAAAATACTTCTAGAGGTTTAGATATGTGTGTAAAGTTTTAACACTTGCCTCTTATGGCTACAAGACCTCGCTAGGTATTAAGTGATGTGAGGAACACAGAGCAGGAGTGTGCCACAGCTTAGAACCCAGTCATAGTTTGAGCTAATTTGGTTAAAAGTTCAAGATCTCGCTCACTAATCCGAGAGATCAACAGCAGTAAAAAAATTAAAGCTCAAAACATCAGTTTCCACAAACATGGGAGGAGTAACTAGCTAACAAGACATGTTTCATACCTTTTATGTAGATATTTAAAAGGGATTAAAATGTTTCCTAATAAACCGCTACTGATTAGTAATGAAATATGTATTGTATTGAAAAGTTCAATGTACTTACGTATTTATATACTGATATGTGGATGTGCACATCCTTAGGAAGCTTACATAAAGTGTAGCCTGCAGGGTACAGTGTGTGGCCTCTAAAGGAAATGATGGTTGGTGGCGTTGCAGCTGAAATTGCCCATAAGGAGTTGGATAATCAGGAGGAAGTAAAGACTGAAACGTTTGTATCACAATCTGGCAGTTTATGTCTCTATACAATTTGAAAAACTGTGTTAGAGAGAAATAACAAATTTAGCCTGGGTTTGGAGGGTGTTAACCGTAAGTTTCAACTGACAGAAATTAAGATATTTTGCCAATTTCCAGGTAAGTGCTTAAATGCTTATTTTGGTATTTTTTCATGCACTACTAATTCTATTCTATCAGATGCACTCATAATCCAGCTCATTTACATAACCCTTTAATATGACACAGCAGAGGTTCCAAATTAGGTAACATTTTGAAGTAATAAAAATTGCTTTATCAATTGAATGTTATAAATAAAAGAAAAAAAGCATTTTTCCTACATTGAGAAAAATGTACCATGCAAAACCTCAAAGCAGTGGCATAGGAAATGGGGGGGGGGGGGGGGGGGGGGGGATTGATGGGACAAATACAAGAGATACAAAAATAATATAAATATTAAACTTAATCATACATTACCGATTTGGCCACTAGATCTATAGAATAGCATTTCATAATGTGTGCGTGTATATACACACACACTATTTATTTACTGTACAGTGGAGCCTTTTTGAGCACATTTGCATGTCCCTGCCAAGGTTCCCAGAATGCAGTGTAATAACTGAATTCTGGGCATGAACTTTTAACTTGTTAAGACATTCAAATGTACTACTAATTTACTGCTTCTTGTCCTGGGAGTAGAATTGAATTATCCCCCCAGATATTTTTTTGGGCTCCTTTGTATGCATTTATATATATTTTCCATTGTAGCCCTTTAATAAATTCTCATGAGACCTCTACGTATCCCAGGCTTTTGTCGCGTCCTTACTGTTAGTCCCTATCACTTGTATTGGAAATACAGATTTGACTGCAGTTGAGAACACACAGGCACAATGTAGTTACTTCTAGAGAATGAGAGATCAGTGGCACTGTGTTTCCTGGACCTTGTACGTGTATGACAAGATGGAAATACACACAGGAGGTGTTCTTGTTGTGCATTAGGACAGCTGCTATATCACAACATGTAAATTAAAAAGCACACAATAAGCTTAAAATTTTAATATATATATATAAAAAAAAACAAAAAAAAAAACAATAAAAACAAAAACAGGAGAGTATCTTTTGCTGAAATACACTGCAACCTCCAAAAAAGCACACATAATAGTTACTGAAAAACTCCCTTGTAATGAAGGGCCATGCAAGTCTATTTGTGTAAGGAAGTGCACGGCCCCTATAACAGTGATGCACCTTGCAGGAAAAACACTTAATTTGTAAGCAGAAGTTCTGCCTCTATAAAAGAAGTTTGCATACCCATTTAAAAACTTATAAAAAAAGTCCTGAATTAAAAATCAAAATAAATACTGTAGACATGTTTGTATTGCTTTTACAACCTGGAAGTAAATCTATAAGTGAATTCTAGCCAGAGCAGGGGGGTTCAAACCAGTCCAAAAGGAAAATTTAAAAAGACCACTGTAACACCCTAACAGGAGCTTGAGGTCTTAGACATTGATCTTTAATACATTATTTAACTTACTTACAAACATCAAAAGTAAAACTCGAAAAAATTGGTCATACAGAAGTTTGTGCCCTTACTAAGGTAAACCAATTTAAAGGAACACTGACTCCCCCAAAAAGGTTAGTTTCAAATTGTTTATACATTGTACTAGCCAATTTTCTGTACATTAAAAAATTCCTGAGTAAGTCAGCACTGATTGTGTCACCCCTTGTGCCCAATGTGCTAATTTGCAGCGTGTGTGTGTGTGTGTGTGTGTGTGTGTGTGTGTGTGTGGGGGGGGGTTAGGGGGTTTGACTACATGATAACCTTAGGGCATAGTTTTGCAACCACTGACAAGCCGACTAATTTGTATTCAGGAGCTGCTCTGGCATAAACAATGTTATTAGGAATAATTTCCATTAGAAACAAATGGCTATTACAATGTATAGCTAGTTTATATGCTTTCAGAGAAACATAAAAAAAAATACATTAAAGAAAAAAAAAAATCTTTATTTTGGGGTGACATTTGTCCCTTTAACATTCCTCCAGCAAACAAAAAGGGCTAAACAAACTTGTGTCTGAACATTTAGGAAGGTGTCTCAGATAATTGCTCCCACCCCTTGATGACCTCTTACAGAAGTATCTGAAATGGAGGCTTACAATTAAATTTGATAATGTTGCTATTCTAAATCACTGAATAGGAATTTTGTTTAAATAAAAACATATCTCCTGTTAGGGAATTACACTTGTCCTTTAAAGTATTTGGTGATGATCACTCCGATATCGTTACATTTACACTTGTGGACTAGATTGGAGCTACTGCAACGGGTCTCAGTGTGGCTTTCAATCCATTTTACTTCTAGGCCTGAATTACATGCTATTTACTAGTATTAATATTCTGGTGAAGACAATATGAACTGCTGCTTTACCTCCGAAGGCGCCAGAGACTGCACATGAGCGCAATACAAACAGCAGGTCAAAGAGTCCTAAAAACGAAGCATTGAGGCACCGGTTGGGAAGAACAAGAAGGGCCTGAGCAAATCAGAAAGAGGCAAACTCATTGGTCGTCACAATACGATAGATTCACCACTGCAACCAGTAGTGCTGCAGAAGCACCAATCACAGTGTAGAGCAATACCCGTGATCAGCAGATTCACCACGGTCCATTTTCATACATGCCCATGAAAGCGCGGCTGGGCATTTAGACTAAGCTACTGGGTTTCTACAGTCCATTCACAGTGCTTTATAGAGAAGGATAATAACGCACTATAGGTTTGGATCCAGGCTACTCATAGCACCAGCTGCAACAAGGATTGCAGATTCTGTGATGTGCCAAAACTAAGAGTTCCTGAAAGGTTCAGAGACTTTCTGTAGTTTTTGGACCAGGACTGCATTCTGCAGTTGTGCTTCCTGAATAGTGATGGTTTCGTCCAGCAGCTCACGGAGAGGGAAGGAGCTTGCGAGGGTGAAGGGTGTGTACCTAAACTTGCATGGAATCTTCTCAAGGAAGTCACGAACATCACTAATCCTTTTGAGAGAAACATAGAAACAAACTTAGAAGATATAATGTTTTTAAGAAGAATAATGATAAACTAAGATATAAATAGGAAATCCACATTCGATTAAAATCAATATAATCAGTATACCAGTGAAAAGCTTTGAGAAATATATATATATATATATATATATATATATATAAAAATCTCACAGTATATTAGAATGTACCAATATCATTAATGGTGAAGTCATAGTGTAAGTTGTGCCATTACCTATGTGTTGTGTTGAACTTCTGCACAATCCTTTTACCATCAGCCATCCAAATCTTTATGTTTGTTACAGGTTCTAATTCATTCATCTCTACGACAGGAAGATGCAGTTCATAATCATTTTCCAGTAACTCTTTGGTAATGATTTTTGGTGTGGCACTGTGGTAAGAAAAAAAAAAAAAAAGTTTCACATTGTAAGGAAAAGATCAGAAACATAACAATGTGAATCAGTCAGTCCAGGTCTTACCTTCCCAATCGGTAGCCAAGCCCTGAGAATGGATTGATTTGTGGTTTGCGTGTTGAATAATCTTCAGTCTTCCTGTCTTCAACATTTACAGAAATCTCTTCTTTATCAAATGTCTTCTGTAACTCTGATGGGAGCTCCCTGGATGCAAAAAAAGTTTTAAAAATTAACAAAACATTTTTTATTTCTAGTTCTGGGCCATATTTTATGGAAGACCGTAAACTAAATCAATACGGCAACTATTAAGAAATGGAAAAAAAACAAAAAGATAAGATGTTGTAGAAAATTCTTAAACAAAAAATACTACAATGCAATGTGAAAGAACAGTACAGTAGAGTGGTTACGATAGGCAAAAAAAAGAAAAAGTAAAACAAATAAGCTACATGCAGACTAGCTATCCAAAATAGATTACTCAATAACACAAGCAGTGTTAAACTTAAGATTATCGTTAAAAAAGTAATTTTATGCTCATGGCGGTTTCATAATTTAAAATCATGCTATCCCCCAAACTGCACTGGTCCTTTAACAGCATCCAACGTGCATATAAACCATAAAAGGACCACTGTGGTCACACCTTTTCTATATTATCTTTTGAATAACAAAACTTGATGATTTGCAAAATGTTATTGGATACTTAAAAAAAATTATATATATATATATATATATATATATATATATATATATATATATATATATATATATATATATATATATATATATATAAAAATATAAATCGGCCTTTACAGTTTTCACTTTTATAAGCAATTATTCTTAACTGAGGACTTCCATTCTCCTTGTAAACTAATGAGATTTACATTAGAGCTAATGAGAGTACTGGCAGTAGTAGATGCCTCTTTTCCCATTAAGAAGATACAGACTTCCTGTTTATTCCAAGTGCCCTTACACAGCAGCATAATTGCATAGAAATAAGTTAGATCCTTAAAAAAAAAAAAAGGGAGTTACTTATTGGAAGCATAGTTTTCAAAAGGGGACATTTCAAATTTTTGACCACAGTAATCCTTTAATATATAAAAAGCTTTATTTATTGTTTTGACTTTCTAAAAAAGACACATTATTTTAGAGCATTCTGTTGAGGGTCAGGGTGGGGGGAGAGAAGAAAATCACTTGCCCTTTCCTCATGGAGTCCATGAACTGACGGTTTGCAGAATCTGTGTAATCCCTGAGTTGACCATCATTGATTGTAAAACCGTTCTTCCACATTTTAATAAGAACGTCTGCCTGAAAGAATAAAAAATGCATTATTGTGTGTGTTCAAACAAGTACCGGCCTGGAGGTGCCATAACATGTTAATCTCTTCTAAATGATGGATGGATGGATGGATGTATCTATATAATTACAACATAGGAATTTCTACGCATTCTGATTCTATCAAAGATTGGATTGTAGGAACAAAATAAGCAACAGAATCCAAAACATTCAGTGTACTGTATGCCGTTACAGTATTCTGTCAGCTGTATTCAGATACAGTAGAGAGCCTCAAGGTCTTCCATACTCAACTAAATGTTTCTTTATACTACAAACATTGCAGGGGATAGAGGCACTGTTAATTTGGACATTAGGGTGTAATGTTTACAAAGATCTGGGCCCTCGTATATTGGGCATATAAAATCACTAAAATTATTATTATTAAATATCGTTTAGGCAAAGCTAGCGTACTGGTCATTACCGTCGCATATCAGATAAAAAAATGAATAATGTTGGGTCATAGTTGCAATTTAAAGTGATGCACGACCTTGTACAGGGCAGATGTCAGATAAGTAAAATGATGAGGTGGTCCATATGAATAGGTGGAATGTGCAACTACAGTTTCCGTGGCTTCTTATTGTGAATTCTGGTGTTCAGGAACATTTTTAAATAAAAAAAGTGAAAGATGTGTTACTAAAATATCAAAGTTAACTAGAGACTTACTTTGCTTTCGTCATCTTCTGGAGAAGCGTTAAGAATGCCAGCATCCTCTGCTTCTTCAAACAGACTGTTCACAAAAGAGTCGCAACGCTTCCTCTGACTGCCCCTACCCCCCGACCAGGAAACCCTACAATACAGAAAATAATGGTTTAAGTACCATGTTAAGGAGATATTTTGAAAAGGATTTAAACTACCAATTTAATATTTAAAAGTTATTATGTTTTCCTAGTTCAAAAACAAGCTTAAAAAAGGATTTAGACCAGACATTTCCAAACATATTCCACACACACACTGGACGATTTAGGATTTAAAAAGGTCTTGGCAGACCGAACAAAATAAAATATAAATAAATATAATTTTTTTTTAATTAATTTACTTTTTAAATGCACTCTTAAAGGGAGTTTGCACATCATATTGTAATTCCTACCCGTCAGTCTTAATGATCAAACCCCGATCTTTAGGGGTATCTCTACAGTAATTATTGCTAATAACTGCTAGCTAAAGGGTCTGGGCATGTGCAGTTTTGTGCTCTTTCACACCAGGAGGAGCACTTATGGTGAGGTAACTGTCCCTTTAAGAACTAGTTTTATTTACCAAATTATATTAAATAAAAATGATAATAAAAAAAAAAGATAGACAAGATTTTGGGAGGGTATAAACCATGTGCTTTTAAATGTATTATTCAAAATATATATATTTTTTTTTACTACAATTCTATAAAAATAAGTTATTTTATTTTCATACCAATTAAGTCAAAAGTGTAATGGCTGCAGAAGAGGAAGTGAACCTATCAAACTGTTCTGTCACCAACAAAAGTTCTGTAAACCAAAGAACATTTTGTTTATCCACTGCAACATATATATAAAAAAATAGCTTTTTCCATAGTTTTAGACGAGTAAATGATAGGTTTATTCCGGCTCGGTGGCTTCCACTTAAATTCTGCAGTGTCAATACATTTTCTACAATTTGTAAAGAACATAAAAACTTCAGTAAATGCAGTGAAGTGAAATAAAATTTACCTTTCTTGGGATTTCATCATTTCAGTTTTGTCAGCTTCCCTCATCTTTGAATGTTTTCTTCCTATTTATAAAAAAAAAAAAAAAAAAAGTAGGAATAAATAGTCCCATCCAACAAGAAGACCACTAGCACAATGAGATATTAGTTCAGCAGAATATCTCCAATTCCTGACATGTGCAACAAGGGAACAAGCGGCACAAAAATGACAGACTGTTCAAGACATTTTTGAGTTACAACATGTTCTTTTTATGATCGGCCTTCTGAAATGTTTCACTTTACCAGCCATAGGAAATAACCAATGTTTCAATACAGCATTATAACTCAACTGATGCAGTGCCAAGACACACAGCAGCTAGAGTAAAACAGAAAGATCATAATCTTCTTCCAAAAGCAGTGTTTTTCAAGAACTCAAAATATGAGCTTTTTTCATGCCAGAAAAACAAAAAATGAAATGCACGATAGCAAATTTGTGACTCCAGTGTCTCTTTAAAAGGACTATCTTAGATGAGAAAGTCTACACTTTTATTCATTGTATTACAAATTAAGAACTTTAGTAGCCGTGTAAATAGCAGTGTTTTGCATCTGCTGCACCAGCAGTAACTTCCCCACGGGTGAATGTATAATAAATAAAGTTAGCATATACCCATTCAGGCTCCAAGCTAGGAAGAAGCGAGGAAATCATCCAATAAAGCAGTCTGCTAAAATTAAAACTTCTCTAAAAATCCTTTTATGCTCATTCCTTACACAGTCTGGTATTAGTTTGGGGAAAACTTCATATGTTTTAAGAGAGGTGTCATGGATTCTAAGTAATAACAGACACACATGGGACAAAAGACAGGGACGTATTACTTCTAATCCCTGCTCTGTATATCCAATGATCAGTATTGCTTTTGACTTGATAAATAGAGGTGCAACTCTGCAAAGCTTGTAACTCAAACTAAAAATGTTTGTGCAGTAAAAAAGGTATCACTATATACTACAATACTGATTATTCATCTGGATTGTTAGACACTCGCTGCTAACCCACACAAGTTTCCACTTCTAGGTGGATTTATCATATATTGTTTGTCACAGGGTTAAGCCAATATGAACATATTGTACATAACTGAAGATTTTTCTGTGTCCTTACAAGGAGCTAAGGAAGTGCCATGTGTGGTTGCGCATACCATTTCCACTCTTGCCTTAACAATGCACAACTCTTAAATATGGTATTTGCGCTGAAAAGCCTCCTGCATAGCAAACCACAAACAGTGCATCCATTGTACTACATACCTGAACCTGTAATACACAGGAAGTAATGCACAGCCTTCTTACATGGACCATCTAATATTTGCATTCAGTAACACAGCCCTGTGTGCTTTTCTGTCTCAAAACAAAAACCTAAGATGCAGTAAAATGAAAGTGCTAACCTCTGCAACACTGTATCTATAAACCGTATGATAAGAATAGAACATTGCTTTCAATGCAAATATTTATCACTTGAGGAAGACAAGGTAGTTAGCTCAAAGGTTATGCCAGTAAAACTACAGGTTATGCTTTTAATAAGGGGGCAGGTTGTTGTTTTTTTGTACCAGCCAATGAGCTGGTAGCCAGGATTAATAAAAATAAATTAATTAAAAAAAAACAACAGGCCTAGCTTCCACTGAGGCACTATTCTCACGGTTAGACAGGTACCTAACTAAGAGCTTCCATCCAGCTAGACCTGCATGGAGCAAAAACCAAACAGTACATTACTTTATATTCCATTACTTCCCTGTATATTTAGAAGACCAGTGTTTCACTCTTTTTCTGTGGCTTGCTTAGCCCCACATTTCTGTATTTTCTCCAGCTTCATACAAAAAACGCTTTTCTCCCCTGGTGTCTTTTGCGTCTCCAACACACAGCAATCTGTGTTACTGACTTTGTAGCTCTCAAACAGTGTACACTTCTGCAAGCCTATATTTTGCTTTATGCAAACTTTCTAGTTTGCTTTCACAGCCTTTACAGGGCTGAAGGCCCCAAATAAAGCCTGCATATTGCTCTCAGCTTGAATCTTTTACCGCCAGGATGTAGCGCATAAACGTCCTGTCACACTGCTGGCCGCAGTGAATAAGACAACCCCACCCATTTCAATCTTTTAAAGTCTGTGATCAGGTATAACGGATTAAACGGCTCCAGGTGTTGCCTTTTCTTCTCCAGGAGGTGGGAAAGAGTTTTTTCAAATCTGTGGCTCACAAACATCTAGGAATGAGTCCCCCTTGCAGCCAGTGGGCCATAGAAAAATAGACTCTGCACCATACCTATGACCCGCGGGACTACAGATGAACAGTAAACTCAAATACACAATTCACAGTGTGAAAGCCGTAGCAAAACATGGCAGCCAGAAAAAAAAAAAAAGAGGCTACACAACCCCTAAGCACGCAAAACTCCGGCATGCACATACGACTTTTACCCAGGAACGTACGAGGTACAAAATACACTATTAGGAAGGACGAAGAATGCTCGAGACCCACGTAACAGACAATCACCGCCATTTTACAACACTAACATTACCAATCTAAAATGCCGCTTTACACAACTAAACAAACTGTTTAGCTTCGTGCACGCAGCCTATTTACACTGCACACTTGGTGACCTGAGGAGAAAGTTTTAGCAACAGTCCAAATGTACATTGTATGCTGCAGGTTATAAAAAAAAAAAAAAAAAAAAGAGTAAGAGTAACCAAAACACAAACTGTTTTCATTACACTTTAGTTACTTTGCTTTTTTTAGTACAGAGAATAATAAGAATCCGTCATGCATTATATCAGTTTTATTGTGCGTTTTATTTTTTAAATCCGAGTTTCAACATCAGTAGGTTATTGAGCTGCTCACGCATTTGTGTTGGCAGATTCTGGTACAGGTAACTATATTTTACAACTAAATAGTGATCCTGGCAGTCTCTAAAAAGACAACTGATCAAACATTTGTGTTTATTGTAAAAAAAGGAGGCAGCTGAGGCTGCAAATGTGGTATAATGTATATACATTTAGAATAATAAGTAATAAACACTTTAATAGAATGCAATAAAAGGTTGTTTTAAGTGACCTTATATTAAATTTTGTAAATTGTACCGGTCCACCTTTCTGATGCACCTACCTAGCAGTGTTAGGTTATTTCTATAAATGGACGAAAACTACCTTGGGACATGCCCCTATTTGTTTAGGCTAAAGCCAACCAACACTGATAAGAATGAGCATGTGATCACTTCACGTTAGCAATTATTGGCAACCTTTTATTTAAGATGGATCAGTAAAGGCATATTCGGAACCTGCACTATGTCCCTGTTTAAGCCGCTTTTTAAATAAATGCTTAGTGAAGCACAGAGGAGAATTGCTATATTATTAACAATCCTGAGAGTTATATACTACATCAGGTATTGACAAATCCAGGGAGACAGACCTTAATGTTATGAGCCAGGAAGAAAATGTCATTACATATACACAGTTTCTAGATATAATCCACACCCTGGCTCCTAAGATATGTATAGCTGACTCCTAAGATTCAGATAAATTTGTCCACCCCTTTACTACATGGATTATTGTAAATCACAACAGTTATATGTGGGTGACAGAAACGCTGAGCAAGGGGCATGACTCATGCAGATCAGAAATGATCCTGTGACAAATCTATATATACACATACACAGTGCTGCAGAGATATGCAAGACCATCACAAGGGAGAGCTAAACGCTTACTGTGCAACAGAACAGGACATGCAGCTGTCTGTACAATAAGGATGAGCAACTAAGGAATAATAATATATGACATGTGGATATAGGAGTCCAAGTACAGAATGGTTTATATATTAAGTCAGCGGTAGAAAAAGGATCTTAGGCAGCAGCATAATATATACACACCAGAAATAGAAATAGAGTAATAAAAATGATTAAGGAGCCATGGATCCACAGATCTGTCAAGCCCTGGTAATGGCCCAACATATTCCGTAGCGCTATATATAGGGGTTACATACAGGGCAAAAACAATATTAACGCATTGCAAAAGAATGTCGGGCCCTGTCTGAGCTTAACATCAAATGTACACAGTGCTCGTTTCCATTACAAGATGGAAAACTTTCAAACTTACAATCTAAGGAGCACATTGCTACAGATACACCTATATATAAGTCACCAAAACCAAACACCATACATTTTTTTATATATACATATTGTAGGAGATGTCCTCTCCTAATCAGCCCATCCCAGCTATACTCTCCATGGTGGGAACTGCAATGTAAATTTAAACTAATCCCTAAGTGGGATAAATAGGTCAATAAAAATAAATAATTTCCCCAGGAGCAAGGGGTGCCACCACTTCCTAAGAGGACTGTGTTTCTCAGAAGATGCAAACACAGGGCTCTCCCAAGCAGTCTTGAGCTGCCACCATTGTGGCGCTGGGCGAGGGGGGCATACCCACAATGCATGCCTGCCTGAGATCTCTGCTCAAGACAGAGAGCAATCCAAAAGTGATGGTTGGAGCTCTGCCCAAAACCAGCTAGGAAAACGATGCAAAAATCAATCCAACAGATAACATTTTCTGGCACCCATTTTCCGTGAGCTGTTACAGTAAAGTCCCATCAAAGTTAAAACACTGCTGTAATGGCCTAACACGAGGAGCTAGATGCTTTATTTATGATTGATGTCCAACAATTCACATTCATTGATCAAAAAATACATCACAGCTTTTCAAAAAAGCTTTAGCAAGGGAATCTAACTAAAATGCACAGTTGTGCTCAATAGTGTCATCCGTTGCATTCCTCCTCCACCACTCTCCTTGTCCTGAGCACTACTCATAATAGTTTGCATTAATTAAAACCCAGCGCATGCTCACTTTGGAGGTGGTGGTTATAGGATTGCAGCCATAGCCCTAATCCTGCAGAGCATGAATAAGAATAAAGCTAGTTGAGACCTATGAAGAGATAAGGTAAGGACAAAACATTTTACCCTGGGAGTTTGGTAAAACCCACCCCCTACCAGTAAATGTCAGATTGATCCCTCGGTCAGATGGAGGGTATGAACGCATATGTGGATATAACCTGGAATAACCATCTAGCATTGCTGTTACCGAAAATAATAGTAACAGGATAAATATAGTTTGTTGTGTCATATGGTAACATTTACGTAAAATGTCAGCCAAGGTACAGACCACTGAAGTCCCATATACACAGTATGAACCCTTAAAAGAATTAAGGTGGCACAGAAAATGTCCTAGTTACTGCAGAAAAGAAGAGTGCACATAAAAATCTAACTGGCTAGAACCAATTGCCAAAAAAAAAAAAGCAGATTGTTAAATAACTTTAAAGTTAGATGAAAGGGAGTATATTTTATGTAAGTTATCAAATACCTAATAATTTGATCTCATGTGATTAGCTTTCACAGTGTGGGGTGATAACAAGAGCAGATCCATATGGGTAAATAAAATAGTTACAGTGCAAAGAAAGTGTTCACGTGCGCTCTCTTGGTTTTACATCCTTATTATAAAGTCGTTCTGGTGGACTTTTTCCATGTAATTTATGCTTAAAAATACCCAACACGTCTACTCAAAACTTTGTTTGCAACATCTTAATGTATATCCTGGTTTGTACATAATCCATTCAGTGCTATAATTAAGTGGTTTAAGAGTGAGACTACATTGTGGTCTCATTTGCATATCTCTGATCAGTTTCCCAGAGTGCAGTGCAATAACTGCAAATAGTTTTTAACTTATTCAAATCACAAATGTACTATTCATTTTCTGTACTAACATAATATACATATGTGTCTACCCTTAATGTCTGTAGATAACGGACTATGGCTGTGTAACATTAACAGATCTACAATGCTATAAGAAAGTAAAAAGCAAATACACATTTACTCATTACATGGGGGCTGGGATTCATTTTCTAGTGCTTAGGCAGTGGGATAGGAACCTTGAATACAGATAAGCTTTCCATGGTTTCCTATGAAACTCCAGTGTGAAAACTTTTACTGACAGAATCTGTAATGATGATTCCCTATACAGCACAGTTAAATACAGCAAATAAAACACCAGGTAGTGTAGGATGCATTACAATACACACATTTATAAATATATACTGGTTTAAACAATCAGATCAGAAGAATGTCACATGACAGTGAGGCCTGTGCAACACCATTTATGTGATGACCGACAGGATATGACTGCTGATGAATAGAAGACGTTTGCCTGGAATATTGTACTTTATATATGGCCATTTCTATAAACTTCTTCCTGTTTATAAATGACACGGGGCCTGACAAATTTAGATAGATAGTTAGATATAAAATCTATCTATATTCAGTGAGTGTGTTGTGCTTATTTGTATTATCTCTTCAGGAGTAGATTTGTTGACTTGAGTACCGATTCAGATCGGCTTTTGGCATTATACATGCACCCACATATATGGCATCCATAATGACTGTAGCATCCCACCACCTTTTGTCTAAGTATTACTGTCATGACAGTTTCACATTCAATAGTAGGGGCTGCTAAAATTCTCTCAAAATGCTTTTTTTTTTTTTTTTTAGTTTACTTTTTTTTTTTTAAATACACGTGAGATAACGATACATACATTTTTTCATATTTACTTCTATACAATAAGCTTTCTTCAAATTGTAAGACTCTTGGAAGTTGTGGTATCGGTAGTCCCAATATTGCTTCTTCTGATTTTTTGCTAATTGATATTGTTCACTGAACTCCTCGGCAGACCAATTATGATTTGTTGTTAAAATGTCTGCTGCTGTAATTAAATGTGGTCGGATCCACCAGGATATATAATAAAAAAAAAAACGGTAATTTTTGCCACTCATGCTCAGTTTTCTTATTCTATCAAAGTTCAGATGAATAACCATATATTTTTGTTGCATTACAAAAAAATCTTTTATGCTGCCCATGCTTTATTCTACAGCCTAAATTAATCTTCCTGTCTTTAAGCCATCCTTCAGACAAATAGGAAAGATCCTACACAAAACAAGTACTCTTATTGTACTCTTCTTCCAAACAGGAGAAATTTAGAGGGTCGCGAAACGAGGGTCGCAGTTGCTGGCAAGGAGCGCCAAAGGCGCTCCTTGCCAGCAACTGCGACCCTCACAAACTTAACGTCGTAGTGCAAACAAAATAACAGACACGTTACGACCTCGCAAAAAAAAAAGTCTGCAACACGCGCACATCAAAACATCTAAAGAGGGAGCATCCAGGACCTCGAAAACTAAAGTTATACCTCAATTTAACTGAAATTAAAGCAGTTTAGACACTAAAAAATTCTCTAAGCGAGAGAAAAAATGGCCGCCGAAAAAAACAAAAACGAGGCTAAAGGTCCCTAAACAAGCAAAACACCCAGCTACGAATATTCCGAAAAACTCGCACAACATAGAAAACGAACAATGCTACATCAGCCACATTATATACACCAAACACCCTTAGCTCACTTACAATTTCATTGACGGGCAATTCGCTAGTAACCGTAATAATCACTGGCAATCGGCTGTAAGCCAACCTCTGAATAATCAGAATGGAAAACAGGTATAGATTGATGTAAGTACATTCAGACTCCCCCATTCAACGTACAAGTGAATAGATCAATAGGACCACCGTGAGCTGGTACTTTATAAATGAAAAAAAAAAAAAAAATGAAAATGTAATAAATGAAATAGTTTGTTTTTAATACTGAAATTGTATTAATGATCAATGAATAACTAAAACGAATTCCTCCTGTTACAGCACAGTCATTTAAAGCTACAGCAGGGAGGTAAGCGTGTCTACCACGGGTCTCAATATATTTATATCCTGCAATGTCCTGACAGAAGAAAGCAATAAGATTACATGACAAGGTCAAAATCCAAACACCAGATAAATCATTTCAAAGATTAAATACCGTAGCTGTAATTAGGCATGAACACGAGAGAAAGTCCACACCACCATGGCTATAATGAGATCTCACAACACGTAGCAGAATAACTGAACACAGTCATATACAATCCCTTGTAAGCACAGGTATTGCTACTCTGTTAGCCATTCAATGGACATCATATATTTTTGTTCTTTGATGCACCTGAAAGATTTTATCAGAGTGTGCTTTCTTTTTCAAATGCTCCTTGCAGGGCTCAATAAACTGATTTGATTGTTTAACTGGGGCTGGTACCGGTCAGCCAGCGAGCTGTAATATAGTTGTATGAATAACGGTCTGCCAATGAGACCTACAAACTAATGTATGATCTGTGCTTTTTATGTTAATTTCAGGAAGCGTTAAACATAAATGTCTCATGCAAAACAATGTAGTATTTGACACATGAAAGTCTGTTTGGTTTCTCTTTCGAGACTAAAAAGCTACAACTAGACACAGTGTAGGAAATGGCTGAACTTCTTAAATTTCCTCAAAATACACAATGTTTGAACTTTTCCATGGCGTAAATAAATTGCGCTGTCATATTTTTGTAAGCTAGAGAGACATGGTCACCCTACTTGGACCTTGGCTGCATCTCAAAGAGCACGGAAAACTGGCTACACATTTTACTAGCCATTTTTCTCTATGGTAACTAATTCTTAATAAATGCAGCATTGCTTGATGAGAGATGGGGAAGGGTTTTAGAAGTGGGGGTCATTATTTTGGCTGCCACATGGAAAAAGACACAAAGACTGCAGTTCTGAGAAGCGCATCAAAGCAGCGGATTATTGTTCAGTAGTCATCCATTTGCCAAAAATATAGAAGGAATCATACTAAATATTTAATTATTGATAAATAAAGGATAATACAATGTATACATTTGTAATACTCTTTAATAACCTAAAAAAAAAAAAAGCAACCTGATTTGGGGGATTAAAAATGTAAGCATAGTACTTGTATGAATGCACATCCATCTGTCTATGATTACGAACAAGAAAAATATATTTGACAATTGTTATCCTTATTTGTAAGGTGCCCACATATTCTTTGGTTGGTTTGGTTAGAATTTGGTGCATTCACCGCTGCGACTTTATTCCAGTCAGGGAACGAAGAGGTTACACCACCCTGAAGTAAAGCAAGGTTGGGACTGGTCAGTACATGGATGGGAGACTACCTAGAAATACCATGAGCTGTATGCTGTGGCCTATTGGAGAAGGAACTGGCAACTAACTGCAGTATCTCTGCCATGAACACCAAGTGGATAAGCATGGTGTGTTACTGAAAGCCGGACACGACTAAACGATGGAAACAACAACATATCCTGTAGGGTCATACAGGGATTAAGTACAAATATATATTTTTTTTTTTTTTAACACATTGCAAAAGAATGGAGGACCCTGTCTTTAAGCTAAGGTTTTGTTTTTCCCCACTTGGGTTTGCTCTGGATCTCCTCTGAATCAATACAAGCAAACCTAGATCAGAGGGTAACAAAAACACAGAAACTGTACATTCTGTATATATTACCTAGAATATCAGCAGATTGTGCTGGATTGTTTATATTAATGTATAAAAAGTTTCTCCAAATATTTTATTTACATGTTCATATCCTGCATCTGTGTGAGAATCCAGAACAGACTGGTTTCAGCATGGAGACAAGATGTGACCAATAAGCATGCAATGGCACTACACCCAAATAAATCATGGAGACGCCTTGCATCACAGTGTTTATGTCAGATTACACAACGCATAGAAACCAAAGCACTGTCCAAAAAGGAAAATGAGTGAGTTTATTCCCAACAACAGCCTAGATTTGGTTTATGAAACCTTTATTTTTTTAATCACCTCAAAACCATAAAACAGATGTGCCTGGCATGCTGCATCCATATGGTCACTTAGAGTCGGATACGACTGAACAGCAACATTTCTAGATCACCTAAAAAGTGAAGCTTCCATGAACATTACCTAAACCGATACATCAAATGAGATGCAACTGGACCAGATTTCTACCATTGCACATATTAAAAAAATATCTATTTACTTTGATCCAAATACTCTTCAAAACATACTCTTCATCTCTTATAATGCTCAGCTACTGAATTCCAAAGTAAATACAGTACATCTCCAAGCTCTCACAGTCTCCTTGACACATATTTTCTAATAAACCTATCATACCCTCCAGAAACCAGCTGTAGAAATGCTAAAATTATAATTATGATTTAGTTGCAATTATCCAATATATTCCGTAGCGCTATACAGGGGCTAAGTATAAACCAAATACAATACTACCACAATGCAAAAGGATGGAGGGATCGGTTTTGAGCATAAAATCAAAACATACATAGTGCTTGTTCCCAAAGGACCTTACCAATAACATTATGAATCCATCACTGCCTGGCGAATATCACCTAAATAATAATGTAAGAGCCCGATATTAAGAGATCTCACTATGTATTAATCCATAGTTATTGTATACAGTGCTGCAGAACAGAATTGCCATTTTACAAAGAGAACATCTGCAATAAGGTAAACAAAGGGATAATCACATAGACCACTACTGGATCTGACCCTCTGATCCTGAGTGGGGAAGACCCCGATCAGAGTCCAATGGCTTACTCAGGTGGTCCACAAAGTCACTTGGAAACCATACAGAGATTAAACTGAAAAATAAATGATAATGTAGAATAGAAAGACTTAATATATATGGCTGGTGTATTTCAATGAAGCTATGAGCTATATAGGGTCACCCAAGATGGGCAGGTCATAGCAGAGAGGTCACACAAATCATTGTCCACTGGAGAAGTAACTGGCAACCCACCCCAGTACCTTTGCTAAGAAAAGCTTATGGATTGGCACAACCAGAGAAAAATGTGCCCGGTGTGCTGCTGTCCATAGGGTCACGGAGAGTCGAACCCTACTGAATGACTAAGCATACATACACACACAATGTATGCATTATATATGTGTATATGAGTACTAATGTGTGTGTGTGTATATATTATATATATATATATATATATATATAAATCTATTTTAGAAGCCCTGGCTATATTATGTATGTACAGAGAATACCCTAATACTTGCCAGACAGATAAACCACCACATTGGCCACCAACCCCTCAGCAATTTGTAACTGTGTTTAAAAACGTGGGAACTATTGCAGTAAAGTCAAATGAATATACAGATAAAATGATTCTCATGAGCTGGGCCCCATGTTATGCCCCATTACTCTCGTGTCTACATCATTTACAGGTACATAATGACGTCACAACGCCCATACCAGCCGACATTGCTCGCAGTGTTACTGCAGGCGGTAATACACAGTATCATGGGGTCATGCGGGCGTCCCTGCCGCTATGTTACAGCCCCTAACCCCACACTCACCAGCATCATCATCATCGCAGCGGGACTGAGCCGTGGCCGCGTACTTCTTAGCAGAGCTTCCAAGAGTCGGAAGTGACGGCAATGTGACGTAAGGGGATGGGCTGCTACCCGCTACGCATGCGTAGAACTCAATCGATTGTTTGGGAGAGATGCTCTCGCGAGATTTCAAGAAATGGAATCACGCGTTAAATTAGCTTACCGCCATATTTGTTATGGGCAGAAAGGTTCATATTGCATTAGTGTACGAATAGGCAGTACAATAGGCGCTGTCTGTGGTCCTGTTACTATGCGACGTGATTGAGAGCCTCTATTATTGCTATTATGTAAAATGTCAGCGATAAACACATAATGAATTACAAAACAAAATTATAAAGTAATTATACTAAATTGTCGTTTGAGTTTATGAAATAAAATTCCCTGGTTTGAAATAATTATGGAAATGAGAATATGAGCACTTATTCTGGTGGTATTGTCACTATGTCATAACTCCTAAATTTGAAATGGCTAAAAATTATATTCTTGAAAATTATGTGTTATTAGGTAATGTTACCATCTATTTGTACAATATGTAAGCTATAGAGACTCTGTCACCTCAAAATCATCCTAAAAAGCTTGGAAAACTAACTATATGTTGTGTTATCCAGCTTCCTGTTGGGGTGATGGAGCCCCTTAAAGGGAAACTGTCACCCTGACAGGAAGTTGATTTAATTTTAAAGGGTATTAAAAAGTGGCTATACATTGTACTAGCAGTTTTACTCTGCAGGAAATAATTTCTGAAATATTTAGAATAGGCTCCAGTATGGTAAAGTGGTTCTCAGTATGGTAATGTGCGTCTCAGTATGCTAATGTGCGGGCCTATATGCTACTGTCTGGCTCAGTATGCTAATGTGGGCGGTGGGTGACCCGGGCCGCATGGCCCACTCGCCCAGGTAAAGGGTATGCGCAATACATCGCTTCTACTTTTCCAGTGTAGTGATTGCCGTGTGACCACTGGCTGGCTTGCCAATCAAGAGGTCAATGCATATGGCCTCTCCTACATTACTGTGTCCGTAGCAAGACCTTCTCGTTGGTGCCCCTCATTTTTACAGAGCTTGCTACATAATGGCGCAACTGAATATCTGGAGGTATAACCAGATGGGTAGGCTAGACTCATTAGCCTAGGAGAAGGACAACTCTGATTTATAACCCGGGCAGATGGAGTTTGTTAGCCCTGTAAGCCATCCATCTAGGAGAAGAACACTCCAATATAACACCTACGACTCGAGGACCTTACTGTCACTGTCCAAGCTTGATAGGCCATGACAGATGAACCCCGAGTGTAAAGGGTGGGACCAGCACTGCGCACACTGTATCTCACCTAAAAACTCCATTGCGTAGGCCGAAGGTGGCACGTCTACATCTAGAACAATCAACATTTTAAAGCCCTGCAGCGATGGGAATGGGGCAAAACGGCAGGTGGAAGATGTCACTGGAAGCCGCAGTCTCAATCCTGCATGCAGGCGGTTCAGGTGTATGGGTCGCCTGATGCTGACCCAGGAGACAACGGCATCATTAGGTAGCACCCTGAACGACCAAGCAGCTCCACATGGAGAGGGGCCTAGAAAAGGTGGCCTAAAGAAAGCTTGTCTCTACTTCACCCAGTTGGCTAGCCGCGGTCAATGGGCATCTCCAAATGCGGTCAAATTCAGTAAAAAAGGCTCACACCTGCCTCACAAGGTGTACTTGGAATGAAACTCGCATGTTGGAATATCAGAACTATGCTTGATACAACAGACATCGGTTGCTCAGAATGACTCACTACTCTAGTAGCCCACGAACTATCAAGGCTGGCTATTGACATTGCTGCCCCAGAGGAAGGAAGCCTTCAGTGACATGGGGCAGGCTACACCCTCTACTAGTCAGGGAAGCCAGAAAATGAGAAACGTCTCTCTGGTGTAGGCTTCATGGTCAGGAACCATATTGCCTCTAAACTTGATAAACTGCCAAAGGGTCACTCTCACTGCATCATTATTATGCGCCTCCCACTTCAAAACAAACAGCATGCTACAATTTTCAGTGTCTATGACCCAACTCTTCAAGCAGATGCTGCAGAAAAGGACAGGTTTTACACCAACCTGCACAATCTTGTACAAAAGGCCCCTGCAGATGACAAGGTCATCATCCTCGGCGACTTCAATGCCAGAGTAGGCAAGGATTCAGAAGCTTAGAAAGGTGTCCTTGACAATCAAGGTGTTGGAAACTGCAATGACAACGGGCGCCTTCTGCTAGAGTTTTGCACTGAGCAGAAGCTCACCATCACCAATACAGTTTTCCAGCAGAAAGACAGCCTGAAGACAACATGGATGCATCCTCGGTCCAAACACTGGCATCTTATAGACTATATTCTGGTATGCCAGCGAGACCTTCAAGATGTCCTGCTCACCCGAGTGATGCCCAGCGCAGAATGTAATACGGACTACTGTCTGGTGCACTGCAAACTTTGACTCCACTTCAATCCTAAACCAAAGAGGAAAGGAGCCCCAAAGAAGAAGTTACAGATCGGTAACCTCCAGTCAGCTGAAGTAAAGGCCACCTTCCAGGCGAATCTCCAGTGAAGGCTAGAAGATCACAGATGCTTCACCTATCCCTCCTCAAATGCTCTATGGGAACATCTCAAAACCAGCATCATGCAGACCTCTGAAGAGGTCCTAGGTTTCTCCACAAAGAAAAACAAAGACTGGTTTGACGAAAACAGTCCGGAGATCCATGAATTACTGTTGGAAAAGAGATCCGCCCATCAAGCGCATCTTGCCCTTCTTGTGTGCAGCAACTTCCAACGAAAGCTTCAAGAAATTCATAACCAGTGGTGGACCAACCTGTCTGGTTTTATGAAGCCCTGAAGGCCGTGTATGGCCATTCACACCTGGTTCAAAGCCATTTGCGCATGCAGATGGTCAAACACTCCTTACAGACAAGGAGTTGATTCTGAACCGATGGTTTGACCACTTTAAAGACTCTATTCTGTGCCAACCTCATATGTCTCAGCGCTCCGTCAAATTCCACAACAAATAATGAAAACAGAACTGGATGAAATCCCTACTTTCGAAGAGACTGTAAAAGCCATTGAGCAGCTAAAAAATGGTAAGGCTGCAGGAGTTGATGGGATCCCAGCTGAGATCTGGAAACATGGGGGCCCAGCACTTCACGCTAAACTCCATGAGCTCTTTGTTTGCTGCTGGCACTAAGGCAAACTACCACAGGACCTTCTTGACGCAATCATCATCACCCTGTACAAAAAGAAGGGAACCGATGGTCTGACCACTTTAAAGACTCTATTCTGTGCCAACCTCATATGTCTCAGTGCTCCATTGAATTACACAACAAACAATGAAAACAGAACCTCATCACCCTGTACAAGAAGAAGGGAGAAAAGTCAGGCTGCTCCAATGACTCTGCTCTCCGTCGCTGGGAGAATTCTCGCAAGAGTACTTCTCAGCAGACTGGTGTCCACTATCGCAGACGAACTCCTCCCCGAGAGTCAGTGTGGCTTTAGAGCCAACAGGAGCACCACTGACATGGTGTATATATATATATATATATATATATATATATATTTATATATATATATATATATATATATATATATACAAAGACAAAAAAGAAAAAGAAATGTCTTCCCAGAAGCAGGAGTAGTAGAACAACCACAATGAGATGGGAATAAGGAACGAAAAAAATCAAAGAAAGAGAATCCCTTAAACATCAAGACCATTTAAATAACGAGAATAATGAAAATCTTATCATTAACTTAACAGATATTACATTAAGTGAAACACAAAAAAAGATCCTATCTAAAGGACTGTCCTTCATACCCTCAAATTATACAAATTTATTCACTAACATAAAGGATATTAATCTTTTTGTAAGAAAGTTGACATTGAAAAAATTCTTCTATGATAAGCATAAAAGAAGACTAGAAGAAATGGGGCTAACGATAGAAGACAAAGATATTTTGGACAACCTGATGTCTCTATTAAAAGAGGAAGATGTCAATGACCAAAAACAGAAGTCATTTAAAAAGAACAGCAGATTTACCCCGGAATTAAAGCACTTTGGAAACTTGCAAATGTTTCTAAAACTAGTCACGAAAGATCTTGAGGTTTTGGACCAAATCAATAAGACTAATGTTCTGAATGAATCCAAAAACAATATCACGCAAGAAGAACGAAGAGCGATTCATGAAATCAAAAAACTTGATATAGAAATCAAAAAAACAGATAAGGGGGGTAATATTGTATTCATGCGGAAAGACGAGTATCTAGAGATGTGTTTAACTCTTCTACGTGACTCTGACACCTATGAAGTCCTTCAGAAAAACCCAACTTGGGAATATTCTACAGAATTACAAAGGCTCCTTTGTAAGCAAGCAATGCAAGAAGGATTAATAACAAGAGCGAATTACGAATATCTTCTCCCGAAAGATCCAACGGCAGCTACGTTTTATGCACTACCTAAAGTGCTTAAAAAACGAACCACCATTCCAGGTAGACCGATTGTGTCCAGTACTAACTGCTTAACAGAAAAAGTGAGTCAGTTCATTGATCACGAACTCAAAGAAATAGTTAAAAGTCTACCATCTCATTTAGAAGACACTATGGATACACTTAAAAATATAGAAGGATTAGAGCTACCCCCTACTTCTATACTAGGGACACTGGATGTAAAGCAGCTCTATTCTAGTATCCCACACGATCAAGGTTTGAGAGCTGTTAAATACTATCTTGATATGAGAAGCTCAAAAAAGAAGACAAGAAATGATTTCATTTTAAAACTCTTGGAATTTGTCTTGACAAAAAATGTCTTCTTCTTCCATGGTAAATGGTACCATCAAATAAGGGGTACAGCTATGGGCACAAGCTGTGCACCAAGCTATGCAAATCTGTTCCTAGGAATGTGGGAGAATACCAGAGTCTTCTGTGATGAAATTGACACGGATAGAGGGAGGTGTGGCTAGCAGCAAACAGAGAGGAAGCACAATTACAGAGCTCCCTGCAAAAAGGCTTTAATACAACATGAAATTACCAAGCAATTTGGATTATTTTTGATCTACAAGACCAGATGCAGTGACTGAACAGTCTGGATTGCTCTAGCACTGTGCAGCAACTTTTGGACTTCACTTTAGCACAGATCTACTGGACTGAAAGATACTGGATGGGGCACAATCAACAACTATTGGAAAGGTGTCTGGTGAGTCTAAACCCCAAAGGGGACCCTTTTATGTCATCCTACCCCAGCTAGACCCCAGCTCACCTACCCAGGGAAGGGCCTCTTGATGGGAGATATAAAGTGGAGCACAACATATAATTTTTCACTTCATAAAAATTAACAAGCACCCTGCAACTACACACAGACACTGGTGGACATAGAAAAAAAGGGATTAAAGTGCATTCAATGAACTTCTACACCAATCTGGGATCATAAAGAGCAAGTGGAGTTGTACCCCCACACCCCAGGGACTGTACCTTTACAACATCTCATTGCTGGGACACATATGTTTGCAACCATCATTAAAAGCTCTGTTTATTAAATCCTAATTGGTGCTGGACTCTAATCAGCAAAGCAATTGAAGCAAAACTGCCACAGCCAAATGTAATGAACTGTTTAAGACAAGGAATTTACTTTTTTTTTCCTCAATCCCTTATCATCTTTACTTGTTTATGTTATATGAGATAAAGGGATCGGCTACACTGGTTGTATAAGCTTGCTGATGACTACTCCCTGTATAAAAGACAGCTCAACACTACCACCAAGTGGCAGCTTACGAAAATTACATGCTCAGGCTTAAAAATGCAAATCAGGAATGCAATATATATATCTGTGCTTCTAAAAATCCACTACAACTGACATGCCTATCAGTGCCTCTGAAATCCACTACAACTGACAAGCCTACTTAGGCCTTTACAACCCAGTGTCCTTTGATTTTGTTGCTATTGCCTACTGAAGTTTGTTAAGTGTGTGACTAGAGCCTGATTTGCATTCTTATGTTCTAGTCCTATTTCAAACGACAGCCAAGCCCTGATTTTTTGTTGTCAATATTTACAGCTGTGGCAAAGAATCCAACTATCATTACCTTGGAACTGTGACACACAACTCTGCAAGTTCTTATGCCTCACTCCCCTGTGATAGGGGGCATTTTGTGACTTGTGGTCTCTATGCTCTAACTAGGGCAGGGCTAGGCCCAGTGACTGACTGCCATTCTGATTTCACTAAGTGCATGCAGCTGCCTGACACCAAAGGCAGGTGGATACAATTGTTATCTGTCAAAGTAGAAAAGGGGCACCATCTACCCTACATTGGAAGTTCACAGATTCTCATGTGCACAATAAAAGTATTTTATTCCTTCTTTGGCGGATCAAGCTACAATGTGGCTGGTGCTGAGCAGAGCACACTACAATTCAGCCGCCCGATGGTCAAAGTGACAATTCCTGAAGTACTCTGGTAACTTACTATATCTTGGGGTCTAATGGGGTGCACATATATTCAGTGTACTGCAATAAAGATATACAGCACTACTACCCAGAGAAATTTCAGGAATATAACATCAGTGATCTTTAAACTACATTAACTTACTACTACAAGAAATTAAGACTATCAATTACATCTGATACTTCCCTGGTCTGCCACTGCCATCTAGTGGAGGAAAGTGGTAAACCACAAAGGGACTTCCTGATAGCACAAAGCTTATGGGGCATATGTTTCACATGAGAGACTTGATATTCTCCAGGATGTAACTTCCTATTCCCATATGCCCGTTACATGGGGACACTTACAAACGCAAAAGTGACAAAATACCTTTTCTTATGTCATGGCTGGAGTAGCTACGAGAAAAAGTAGCAAGAATATACAATCTTATTACTTGCCTAGAGCGTCACCCCCTGCATCTCAAAAACAACAGCCTAACTCAAAAACCACGGCAGCAACAACGATGGAGCATACAGCGCCAAGCACTAAGGGTGATATCCAAGACCTCAAAGACCTGATCCTCACATTCAGGGAGGACATCAGAGCGGACATCCAAAAAGTCTCAGCAGACTTGACGTCCGAGATAAAAAGAGTGGACGCTAAAACTGACTCGCTTGAAGAAAAATATAACAAACTAAAACAATCTCATGTCAAGATTGAGGAAGAAATCTCCATGCTAAAGGAGGAGCAAGCCCGCCACTTAACATTTCAGGAAGACCTAGAAAATAGATCTCGGAGACAGAATATCAGACTGAGAAACGTACCTGAATCAGTAACTGACCTCCATCTATACATGTCAGAGCTCTGTGAGTTTCTACTACCAAATCTGGACTCTGAGCAATACAGACTGGACCGATCCATAGAGCTCTGGGAGGTCATTCCACCATGTCTGAACGCCCCAGAGATATCATCGCCCGCTTCCATTACTATACAACTAAGGAAATGTTCATGAGAGCATCCAGGGGGGGTATCCCTGACATCGAAGGGCACAGACCAAGTGTCTTTGCGGACCTCGCTCAATAAACGTTATTCAAGAGGAAAATGATGAAACCACTCCTGGACAACATCCTGGCCCATGGCTGGAAATACTCTTGGGGCTTTCCATTTCGCCTACTGATTGCCAGGGACGGCAAGTTCTTTACCATCAGAACCCTAGAGGAGGGGATGGCCCTTCTAGCTACCTGGGGCATTACTTTAACAGATGCTCCTGGAGTTTCTGGCGACAGCCAACCCGTCAGGGAGTTGACAGAGGGTCCCCGAGGAAGAACAGTTGGTCTTAATTCTCGTGGTAGAGGTTCCAACCTCCCCTCCAGAAGACATCAAAACAGGGCCCCTGACCAGCCAGATGTGCCATAGATCCAATAAAACTGTGATGTATTGTTATATGATATGTTATAGTTAGGTTCTACCTCTTATTTTGATCTTCTAAAACTTGCGACCAAAAATATGAACAGACATGACTAGTTAAACTCTTGCATAACTATCTGTCACTTTAGAAGAATATTTCTTCTTTTTTTTTTTATATAGATATTGATAGTGTCCCTTAAGGGCTTCACCATATACACACCCCCCGGCGAATCCAGTCAGTATTGGAGTCTAATACTACTGGACTCACCAATTTAATTAAAAGGACAGCGCTCGCTCTCCTTGAAGTAGTGTTATACTACGTTCCTAGTTTTGTTATATTCTATTAGTATAATTTTATTTTTAGAATTAAAAAAAAAAAGAATTTTTTTTTTTTTGATAAATTTGTGTCAACAAATTTGACGCCGGATGACTTGACAAGCAGTTTCAACCACTGTATATCGTTGTGTTCTCCTCATCCGTTCTACCCTTACTTTTTACTTTACGTTTACATCAATTTGCACAGTGAAGTGACGCAGGTGGTTTCTGGACGGAGTCCCAGCGGGAGGCTCATCAGACTAGATACTCGAAGGCGGCTATAACCCTTAGTGCTCTACTAAGCTTGGCCTTGAGCCCCAGACAAACGGTGAGTCATGAATATTAATATCATTTCACATAATGCTCGGGGCCTGAATGAACCGATTAAGAGAGGGGTTGCCATAAAAGAGTATCAGAGACTAGGGGGAGATGTAATATTTGTGCAAGAAACACATTTTAAGAAACTAGCGGTCCCCAAATACTGGGGGAAAGCATATAAACAAACTTTCCACTCCACCGCAACAGAAAAGAAAAGAGGGGTGACTCTCCTTATTCATAATAGGCTTACATTTCGCCACACCCGCACTCAGACAGACCCAGAGGGTAGATATGTGGCAGTACATGGCACCGTTCATGACCAGAAAATTACCTTCCTTAACATATATGCGCCAAACACTGATCAGAAGCAATTCTTCACTAAGATTTCAGATCTGATTATGGGCTGGGAGCACTCCCTCCTGATCATAGGGGGGGACATGAACACAGTCCTAGATCCATCTACAGACAAATCAACTGCTACCACTAAACTCACACCTCCCACGGCTACCCGAGCTCTTAAACATATTCTCAGATCTAATTGCCTGATAGACAGTTGGAGGATAATGAACCCCACTGATCGAGAGTATACTTTTTACTCCACCAGACATCTGTCACACTCCAGAATTGATTACCTGTTCATTCAACAACACCTATCACTAAACTTAGAAGCAGCTTCCATTCGACCCATTTCGTGGTCAGATCATGACCTGGTTCTGATCTCCCTGTCTGGACTTCTACCAGCGGGACGGTCCCCCTCGTGGGCACTAAATCCCTGTCTATTAAACGATCTAGTCCTAAGGGAAAAAATCAGCAGTGCAATTGTGGAATACTTCGGGATCAATAGTGGGGGTGAGGTAGACGGGGGAGGAGTGTGGGCAGCCCATAAGGCAGTGATTAGAGGAGTTTGTATTCAGCTAGGAGCAGCAGCGAAAAAAGCAGATAGAGTGCAAATTAGGGACCTCAATAGCAAGATCACAGAGTTACAATCACTATTTGCCAGGAATCATGATCCTAAGATCTACAATGAAATTCTGAAATACAAACACACCTTAAACACAGTGCTCAGGAAGAAGGTGGTCTCCATGCTACAACGTACGCAGGCCAGCTTCTTTATGAGCACCAATAAACCTGACAGTATGTTGGCCAGAAAGCTTAAAGCACAGAGGGCGGACTCATTCATCCCAAAGATATTTACTAAAGGGAAAGGCCCGGTCTCTAAACCAGACCAGTTTGCTGATGTCTTTCGACAATTTTATACAGAACTGTATTCCGCCCCCTCTCACTCAGGATCCTACTCTCACAAATCACAAATTGATGAATTTCTTTCTGGGATTTAGCTGCCACAAATTGAGGAATCACAGGCAGAGACCCTAGCAGACCCCATAACTGCTGAGGAAATTAAACAGGCTATTAAGGCCACGAGATCACATGCAGCACCTGGTCCGGATGGATTCACAAATTTTTATTATAAACAATACATCGATCTCTTGCTACCGCACCTCCAAGAATTATTTAACAGTTTCCTTTCTGGTTCTTCATTCAGACCAGAATTTCTAGAGGCTAAAATTATCGTAATACCCAAAGAGGGGAAAGACCCAGCACAGTGCGGTAGTTATAGACCGATCTCATTGATCAACACGGACCTCAAACTATATTCCAAAATAATGGCAAACAGATTGGCCCCTTTGTTGCCGGACGTGATCCATCCGGACCAGGTAGGCTTCATCTCAGGTAGAGAAGCACCCGACAACACCAGGAGAATCTTTAACCTGATAGACTTGGCTACCAGAGAGGATATCCCGCTAATGCTCCTATCTTTAGACGCCGAAAAGGCATTTGATAGGATAGACTGGACTTTTATGTGGAAAACATTGGCGAAGTTTGGTCTGGGGGACGGCTTTTTGAAGGGCATTATGCCTTTATACAGCGATCCCAGAGCATGTATTATATATCAGGGATTTGTGTCCAAACAATTTAATATTACTAGGGGAACTAGACAGGGCTGCCCACTCTCCCCCTTGCTCTTCGCCCTTAGTCTTGAACCATTGGCAGCGGCAGTTAGAAATTGTCCAAACATTAAAGGAGTGCAGATTGGCCCTAATGAGCATAAGCTCAACCTTTTTGCAGACGATATCATGCTGTCACTTACAGATCCAATACCAAGCCTGCCTAATTTATTCCAATTGCTCACAGACTTTGGCAGAGTGTCAGGGTTCAAAATCAACACTAACAAGAGCATAGCCCTCAACATTACACTACCCCAAATGGTGAAACAGAACTTAGAAAACAGCTTTCCCATAAAATGGGCACCCAAACAGATAACTTATTTGGGTATTCATATTCCGCGGTCTATAGCGTTGGTATACGAGGCAAATTTTCCTCCTGTCTTTAACAGAATCAAGGCAGATATCTCCAAGTGGTCCTTCCTTAACATCTCATGGTTGGGCAGAATAAATTCCATCAAGATGAATGTGATTCCCAAATTATTATACCTATTTAGGACAATCCCAACCCCGATCAGGTTACCCGACCTTAGAGTGTTGCAAAAAACACTTTTTAAGTTCGCATGGAATAACAAGAAACCAAGAATTAATAGAACCACAATGTGTGCGCCTAAACAGAAAGGGGGGCTAGCCTTCCCTGATCTAATCAAGTATTATAAGGCCACTAGATTAGCTCAAACCACGACCTGGTTTAAAAAAGAGGCCATACCGGTGTGGGCAGACATAGAGAGGCAACTTCTAGAAGACAAGCATTGGGTACTATCGCAGGTTTTATGGCTTAGCTTAGGTCGGGACCTACGAACAGGAGAGTTACCAATTTGTATTAGCCACTCTTTGAAATTATGGAAAGACCTGAACAGAAGGGTGGACCTCCTGAGCGTGGGTTCTGGCTTGATTCCACTATGGCAATCACACAAAGGTCAGCACCTCAATAAATTTACCCAGATGAAATGGTGGATAAAGAACAAAATAACAATTGTGGCAGATACCTGGGTGACCTCACAAAGCAACACATCGTCAATTATCACTGACATAATTCAGGTGCCACATAGAGAGTGGCTTAATCTGATGGCAATTAATGAGACACTAACACACTCTACGAAAATCAACAAATATCACACCAAATCTCCCTTTGAGAAATGCTGTATCAACAATCCCGGAGGTAAGGCCAATATAGCCATCATTTACAATCAGATGGTGTCTCTCACCAACAGGGTTAAACCACATTACCAAACTGCATGGGAGGCTGACTTGCAGGTAACTCTAGACGACAGCCAATGGAATAAGATCCTAAAACAAGCCAATACCTCTTCACTAAACGTGACACTAAAAGAAAACTCTTTTAAGACAATAATGAGGTGGTACCTTACACCAGCAAGACTCCATCTTCTGAACAAAACACACCCTGACACATGTTTTAGGGGCTGCACAGACACTGGTACACTGATTCACATGCTGTGGGAGTGTCCGAAAATAAGACCCATATGGACAGCAACATACGACCTATTAGAAACACTTTTGGGGACAACAGTAACACAAAAGCCTGAGGAAGCTTTGCTAGGCCTTCCAATTACGGGGCTATTCAAATCAGAACAATGTTTAACAACACAGATATTTTTGGCCACGAGATGCATCATAGCTAAACACTGGAAACTTACCTCCCCTACTCACATTGAAGTACTTCACAAAATCAGGTTCATTCGGGCTATGAGCTCACTTTCAGCTGAAATTGATGAAAGATACCGTCGATGGGCCTCCTGCTGGGACTTATGGACTCTACGAGGTCCACAATAAGGTTCGTGTGAACTACTTTTATGGGTTAACCTGATGTTTGATCTATGGTTTCACCTTACTGTACCTCCTAGACACATGTCTGCTTTGAGGAATGTATATATGTTCAAGACCTTGTGTGACTTTATATATATGTTTTACATGTTCATGTGTTATTCTAACCAAAAAAGAAAAACTTTGAAAGAAACTTTTTGATATATCTTGTTGATACTTGAGAGATTTGTTATATGATTTGCTGAACTTACGATGTTCTATTTGTTTATTCTTTCAATAAAAAAGTTAATTATAAAAAAAAAAAAAAAAAAAAAAAAAGAAATTGACACGGATAAAATCCTATTATGGAAAAGATATATCAACGATGTGCTGTTATGCTGGGAAGGGACAATAAAGGAATTAGAAACATTTGTGCTTCAACTCAATAAAAATACCATAAACATCAAACTAACATGGGAATCCGATGAAAAAGAAATTAATTTTCTAGATCTAAAGATTATGAAATCTAATGAAGGCAAACTACACACCACCCTATTCAGAAAGGAAACATCAACCAATACTATACTGACATGGACCAGTCAACACCCTAAATCACAGAAATCAAGTATACCTATCGGCCAATATTTAAGACTTCGCCGTAACTGTGATACATTGGAGGAAATTAAAAATAAAAGCCTCTGAACTCAAACTGAGGCTAAGATGTAGAGGTTATCCGAACAGAGTGTTAAAGAATGCCTATAAAAAGGCTCTAAACAAGGACAGGACTCAACTCCTTTTTAAAAAACAATCTAAAAAGAAGGATGAAAAAATGAGATGTATCCTATCCTTTGGTACAGATAGTGAACAAGTCAATGAGATCATCAAGAAACACTGGTACCTCATAAGTGAGGACGAAGCACTAAAGAACACGCTATCAGATCATCCAAACATCACATATAGAAGAGGAGTTAATTTAGGAGATCAATCTGTAAAAAGCTTCTTTAAGAATAAAAAAGAAGAAAGTAAGAACTGGCTGGTAAAGACCAAAGGTCTTTTTAGATGTGGAAACTGCAAAGCGTGCGAATATATCAAACCAGAAAAATCGTTCCAACACCCTTGGACAAACAAATTATTTCCTATTAACTCATTCTATAATTGTCTATCTACCCACGTAATTTATATAATAGTTTGCAAATGTAATAAACTTTACGTGGGTAAAACAATAAGACAAATAAGGAGAAGAATACTGGAACATGTCTACTCTATTACTAACAAGCTGGATACACCAATCTCCAGACATGTTAGACTCTACCATCAAGGGGACATTAAAAGCCTGGAATTTCATATCATCAATGATATTAAAACCTCAATAAGAGGGGGTAATATGGATCAAAAATTGATGCAGGAAGAATGTAAATGGATTTATCTAATGGGAGCCCAAGGCCCACGGGGCCTCAATGAAGGGTTCACCTTTAGTCCATTCATATAGACCTATAGTGTATGAGAAAATTTACTCCCTTCAAATTTATCTATTTCCAAAATAGTTCACTCATCTCTAACTTATATATTAAGAATTGTTCATCTTTATATATTCTATTATTTTCTTATTATCATAACTATGACCAACAAAGAGATTTAAATAAGATACACTTCCCTAAAATGGTCATTAAATATTTAAACATACTTTTTTGAAGTATATTATCAATAATATTTTTACTTCTGTCAGTAGTGGTTCTGTTATTTTCCCCTTTTTTAGCAGGAGCCGGTAAGGGTTTATTCCCATTAATATTACACTTTAAGAGGGTTTAGTAACCTATCCTTTCCCTCAACAAATAGTGTTGTTTGAATTAGGAACAATAAAGTTTGGTAATTCCAAACGTGAAAAATTAAAAAAAAATGAAAAACCAGAGGTTGTGGCTTCCCTTAAGAAACCCTCGCGATTTAGCATCTACAAATAATTTAATAAATCTAGCCATATAGCAGACTCTACGTCCCCCCGTCACGCACGTCAACGTGGCAATGGAATGACGCAACTACGCAATATGGATGCAAGCAATAGGGTAGATAATTCCCTTTACCTCACTTAAGACCAAATCAACACACACGGAAGAGAAAGGGGGGTGATTTCATGCTCAGTCAACGCCCAGAAAGGCGTATCCCGACTAGTACATAAAATCCCGCGAAATACTTACACATCTACTCACACTATGAGCCTTGAAAAAGAAAGTGCTGTAACTATTGAAACCGGTCGGCTTTAACTGTTTATTCTTTTTTCTATTTTTATTATTAGGCTATGTATATATCTTGATACCCTCCTTTACCCCTTCTCCTCCTGTTTTGGAGTATACAGAGCACGCTGGTATGTACTTGGAGCCTTAAGGTAAGAGCAGGTTGAGCAGGATTTTTTCCTACTATGAACTAGTACAGCTCATTTCATGCTGTGCTCTGGTGTACTGTTCACCATTTTTGCCCCTTTTATGCTCACCTTATGTACTTCAGTACTTCTCAAGATGTCATATGCCTCTTAATATTTCTTCCTTTTGCTATCATATTTATATAGAGTGTTTTTGTATTTTTTCATATTTTATATCACTCTTTTTTCATTTTTTCACCTTGTATAGGGATATAGTCCTATGATTGTCCTAACAGATATATGAGGACTCTATTTATAAGATACTAGGATGTTTAAGTTATGCTTTGCGTTGCTTACCTAGTATTCTTATACCTAACTGTTCACCTTTATCATATGGTGACATATTTTGGTCTATTCCTTCTTCTTAGCCCCTCTACTACTCCTGCTTCTGGGGAGACATTTCTTTTTCTTTTTTGTCTTTGTATATTATAGGTGCTAAGCGCCATTTTTTTTTCATTTTTTTCTCCTTTTATAATATATATATATATATATATATATATATCACACGTCTTCTCTCTCACACTCCCCCTTCTCTATATCTCCCCTCTCTCTATCTTCCTCCCCCTCTTTCTCTCCCTTTCTCTCCATGTATCTCTCCCTATTCCCCTCCTAACTCTCTCTTTCTCTCTCCCCCTTTCTCTCCTCTCCCCTCTCTCATTCTATCCCTCGCTTTCGCTCTCTCTTTCTTCTCCCTCCCACTTTCTCTCACCCTCTCTCTCCGCCTCTATCTCCCCTCACTCTCTCTCTCTACTTTCTCTCCCTATCCCCCACTGTCATCCCTCCCTCTCTCTCCCCCTTTCTTTCTATCCTCTTCCCTCTCTCTCCTTCCCGCACTCTCTTGCCCCTCTCATTTTATCCCTCTCTGTTTCTTTCGCTCTCTTTTTTCTCTCCCTCTCTCTTCATCTCACTCTCCCCCTTGCCCTATGCACCCTCACTCCCCTCATGCCTCTCTCTTTCCCCTTGCCTCTCTACCCCATTCTTCTCCCTCTCACCCATGTCTCCTACTCTCCCTCCATGTCTCCCCTTGCCTCTCACTCCCTTCTTGTGTCTCCCTCTTTCCCCCATGGCTCTTCTCTCCCCCATGCCTCCCTTTCTCCACATGCCTTCTCTCTTCCATGTTTCCTCCTCTCCCTTCATGTCTCCCCATGTGTCCCCTTTCCCCTTGCCTTTCTCCCTCTCCCCCATGTCTCCCCCTTTCCCCCAATGTCTCCCATCTCCCTCTATGTCTCCCCCTTACCTCTCTCTCCCTCCATGTGTCTCCCTCTTTCCCCTTGCCTCTCTCCCCCATGCCTTTCCCTTTACATCCATGTCTCCCTCTTCCCCATGTCTCCCCCTCTCCCCTCATGTATCTCTCTCTCCCCCATGCTTCCCTCTCCCCATGTCTCCCCCTCTCCCCCCATGTTTACCCCTCTCCCTCCATGTCTCCCCCTTTCCTTTTTCCCTCCATGTGTCTCCCTTTTTCCCCTTTGCCTCTCTTCCCCATGCCTCTCCCTCCCTCCATGTCTCCTTCTCTCTCCCATGTCTCCCCATGCTTCTCACTCCCCCATGTCTCCCCCTCTCCCCTCATGTCTCTCTCTCTCCCCCATGCTTCCCTCTCCCCATGTCTCACCCTCTCCCCCCATGTTTACCCCTCTCTTTCCATGTCTCCTCCTTCACTTTCTCCCTCCATGTGTCTCCCTTTTTCCACTTTGCCTCTTTTCCCCATGCCTCTCTCTCCCTCCATGTCTCATTTTCTCCCCCCATGCCTCTCCCTCCCTCCATGTCTCCTTCTCTCCCCATGCCTCTCCCTACTTCCATCTCTGCCCCCACGTCTCCCCCTCTCCTCCATGCTTCTCTCTCCCCATGTCTCCCCCTTCCCTTTCTCCCTCCATGTGTCTACTTTTTTCCTCTTTGCCTCTCTTCCCCTTGCCTCTCCCTCCCTCCAAGTCTCCTTCTCTCCCCCATGCCGTCCCCCCATGCCTCTACATCCCTCAATGTCTCCTTCTCTCCCCCCATGCCTCTCCCTCCCTCCATGTCTCCTTCTCTCCCCCATGTCTCCCCCTCCCCGCCATACTTCCCTCTTCCCATGTTTCCCCCTCTCCATGTCTCCCCTTCCCTTTCTCCCTCCATGTGTCTCCCATTTCTCCTTTGCCTCTCTTCCCCATGCCTCTCCCTCCATGTCTCCTTCTCTCCCCATGCCTCTCCCTCCCCATGCCTCTCCCTTCCTCCATGTCTCCTTCTCTTCCCCCATGCCTCTCCCTCCTCATGCCTCTCCCTCCCCCATGTCTCCCCCATGTCTCCCCCTCTCCCTCCATGTCTCTATTTTCCCTTTCTCCCTTCATGTGTCTCCCCCTTTCCCCTTTGCCTCTCTTCCCCATGCCTCTCCTTTCCTCCATGTCTCCTTCTCTCCCCCCATGCCTCTCCTTCCCCCATGCCTCTCCCTCCCTCAATGTCTCACCCTCTCCCCATGCCTCTCCCTCCCTTCACATCTATTTCTATGCCCATGTCTCCCTCTCTCCCCCCATGTTTCCCCCTTTCCCTCCATGTCTCCCCCTTCCTTTTCTCCCTCCATGTGTCTCCCGTTTCCCTTTTGCCTCTCTTCCCCATGCCTCTCCCTCAATGTCTTCTTCTCTCCCCCATGCCTCTCCCTCCCCCATGCCTCTCCCTCCCCCATGCCTCTCCCTTCCCCCATGCCTCTCCCTTCCCCCATGCCTCTCCCTTCCTCCATGTCTCTCCCTTCCTCCTTATCTCCCCCATGCCTCTCCCTCCCCAAGGCTTCCCTCTCCTTATGTCCCCCCTTCCCTTTCTCCTTCCATGTATCTCCCTTTTTCCACTTTGCCTCTCTTCTCTATGCCTCTCCCTTCCTCCATGTCTCCTTCTCTCCCCCCATGCCTCTCCCTCCCCCATGCCTCTCCCTCCCCTCATGTCTCCCCCTCTCCCCACAAATCTCTAGGATGGAGGATGATCGACTTCCAAAGATTGTGTTATATGGTGAGCTCACCACTTTCAATCGTGACAGAGGAGGGCCAAAGAAGAGGTACAAGGACTCACTGAAACAGTCCCTTGATGCCTGTCATATTGACCATCGTCGATGGCCTGCCTTAGCTTCAGACGGAAAGGCATGGAGAAGTACCATTCACCAGGCTGTCTCCTCTTTCGAGACCACACGCAGGGCTGGTCTTTAGGAGAAGAGGAAACATAGAAAAAATTATGTCACTACAGCACCCGACCAAGAACAAACCTTCCCGTGCAACCACTGTGGCCGAGTCTGCCTGTCCCGCATTGGCCTCCTCGGCCACCTAAGAGCCCATAGATGTGGACACCCCTCTTAAATCTATGTTTGCAAAGCCAAACCTAGATGCTAATGTGCAGCTCAGAATGCTATTGTGTGGCTCAGTATGCTATTGTGTGGCTCAGTATGCTATTGTGTGGCTCAGTATGCCAATGTGCGGCTCAGTATGCTAATATGCGGCTCAGTATGGTAATGTGTGGCTCAGTATGCTTTGATAAAGGTGGGAGAGAGGTATGGCAGATAACATTGGGGTCTTTATTTTAACCAATACATAGAGACAGACTATAATCCTAATTAACACATCTGAGCAGCTAATTATTTTGCACCAGCTACTCATTTGCATACAAATGCAGCAATAACATGGAATTTGCAAATGTTTAACACAATGTAGAATTAAGAATAACAGAAAACAAACTTGATTCTGGGCGACAGAGTCCTTTTAATTACGGATTAATACATACTTAATATGTGCACCATGCTCCATGAAGACATATGATCTGTGGAATTGACAATATAGGCTTGTATCTTTCTTACAGACTTAAGAAAAAATAACTGGAATAACTAGAGGAAGTGGGACATGGTCAGGACAGGAAAACAGAAAAATAGAGTCTTTCTCTGAAATGTGGGACTTTTCCTACAAAACAAGGGACATTTGGGACACTAATAGGAACAGTGGAAAAGAAGGGCAGTTGGGAGATGTGATATTATAATTACTATGTAAAATGACAATGCTGTATCATGTAATCATATATATAGTTCTCAGCAGCGTGGGCTTGCCAAAAAACTTTGGTAACCCAATGAATATATGCTACACGAATCCTAAACACGCAAAACACCACCAGGCATATACGAATTTTAGCCAGAAACGTACAATGTACAAAATACACTATTGGGAAGGACAGAAAATGCTTTAGCCCGCGTTACGCATACGCGCACGCAGCCTATTTATACTGCACTTGTGCCACATTGCTGACACTTTCTCCTCAGATCACCAACAGTCCAAATGTATATTGTATGCTGCAGAAAAACAACAGCGATTATTGTTGATTTCTGGATATATTCATTACACATAGGTAAAGTATATAATTTATTATTTAATTAATTAATTAATTAATTAATATAAACAAATATATTTATAAAAAAAAAGAAAGCACAGGAGAGACTCGCTTTGCCAAAGGCGCTCAGCACGGAGATCACAATGAACGGCCAGGGTGCTCAGAGGAGCTAAAGTACACAAGGGGAGAGGCTCGCAAAGAGCGCCGAAGGCGCTCAGCGCGGGGCTTGCAATGAGCGCCGAAGGTGCTCAGATAACAAAAAGTATATCAGGGGAGAGGCTCTCAATGAGCGCCAAAGGTACTCAGAGGACTAAAAGCCCTGTGTGGCAAACAGCATTACCTGCCTTACAATTTTATTGCCGTAATTTTTTGACGGGCAAGTCGCTAGTCATATATAGTTGTCGTAATTGTGAGTTTGATTGTAAAGCTCACAAGTTGCATTGCGCGACACGCATGGGCATTGTGCAGCGAAAGGGGAGGGAGTTGGGGAAGGAGACACAGGGGGAAACGGGAGAGAGAGGAGGGGAAGGAGACACAGGGGAGGGAGATGGGGGGAAGGAGACACAGGAGAGGGAGTGGAGGGAAGGAGACACAGGGGAGGTAGAGGGGGTAAGAGACACAGGGGAGGGAGAGGGGGAAGAGACACAGGAGAGGGAGAGGGGGAGAGACACAGGAGGGAGAGGGGAGAGAGACACTGGGGGGGAGAGGGGGAAACAGACACAGGGAATGGAGAGTGGGGGAAGAGACACAGAGGAGGGAGATGGGGGAGAGAGACACAGGGGAGGAGGGGAAGAGACACAGGGGAGGGAGAGAGTAGGAAAGGAGACACAGGGGAGGGAGATGGGGAAGGAGACACAGGGGAGGGAGAGGGGAAGGAGACACAGGGGAGGGAGATGGGGAAGTGACATGGGAGTGAGAGGGGGAAAGAGACACAGTAGAGGGAGGTGGAAGAGACACAGGAGAGGGAGATGGGGGGAAGGAGATACAGGGGATGGAGCTGGGGGGAAGCAGACACAAGGGAGGGAGAGAGGGGGAAAGGAGACACAAGGGAGGGGGAGAGGGGGAAAGGAGACACAGGGGAGGGGGAGGAGACACTGGCGAGAGAGGGGGAAGAGACACAGGGGAGGGAGATGGGGAAGGAGACACAGGGGAGGGACAGGGTGGAAGGAGACACAGGGGAGGGAAAGGGGGGACAGATACAGTAGAAGGAGAGGGGGAAAGAGCACAGGGCAGGGAGAGGGGGGAGAGACACAGGGGAGGGAGGGGGAAGAGACACAGGGGAGGGAGGCGGGGGAAAGAGACACAATGGAGGGAGAGGAAGAGACACAGGAGAGGGAGAGAGGGAGAAAGGAGACACAGGCGAGTGAGATGGGGGAAGGAGACACAGGGGAGGGAGATGGGTGGAAGGAGACTCAGGGGAGGGAGAGGGGGAAGAAACACAGAGGAGGGAGAGGGGGAAAGGGACACAGGGTAGGGAGAGGGGGGAAAGAGACGAGGGGGGGGACAGACAAATAAAATATTATCCCATCATTTGTGATGGGCAAGTGACTAGTGATTTAATAAATCTCTATCAGATATTATCCTAGATTGCAGTATTACTTTTTAAAATAAGACCACTGTGTTAGATCTAAGTCCCTAATATGAATCAAAATCCCTTTGTTTAAATAACCACTGTAGTCATATATTTAAAATATACTATTTTGAAGAATTACACTTGAAAACAAAACGGAAGCAACGTTTACATTCATTATGTATGTGTAATTCTGCTGCAGACAAAGCTGCCATTTTATGTTCCACAACTTCCTGAGGTAGGAAGATATGTTAAATGGCCAGAAATTTTCTATTTGTAAATGAGACAAGTAAAACTGCTAGTGCTTATATGCAATTAAAACATTTTTTTATTTATTTTTTGTTATTTATGAGTAATATTGATCCCGGGACTCAAGGGGTTAATACATATCATGAAACCCACATGGGCTAAAACAGATTCTCTAATGCATTTTATAGATTGCTTGATTGCGAGCCTGATCAGCAAATATTATTTATTAGCACTAATTAATTCTTAGCCTCTGACTGCAGATTACATCTAACTGACGGGTTTGCTTAAAAATTGTCAGATCAGGGTTTACGTGTTCAGCCTTAAAGGGCCATTTAACCCACAGAGCAAGGTTGCTTGCATGCAAAAATCCATGAGCTTGTTTCCAAATGATGGTATTAAAAGAGTGGCAGGCTGTTATTTGTGTGTGTGTTAACATTGTGTGGTCGTTTCCTCACGTTCCCTTCCCCTAGACTGAGTGAAGGTGTGTGTGAAACAGCCTATAAGGGTTGTGGAACGAGAGAGAGAATAAAAGGCATACACACCCCTGCAACCTGATTGGTGGAAGTCGCTTAGGAGGAGGAACAACACTCTGTCTGTGCAGTGAGCCAGAGAGGAGGCGGTCTGAGAGAGGTAAACAGACAGAAGGTCATACATTTTTTAAGATGCAATATTTTCATCAAAAAGGCACATATTCGAAAAATTCAAAAAGTATTTAAACCTGCCTTCGTGAGATCTTTCCACTGGTGTTGTCCAAATTGTGCTGAATTAACTGCCCCATTAAGGTCAGAATTTGAAAGCTGGTGTCAATAGAATACATCTAAACATTTATATATATATAAAAAAAAAAAAGTCAATTTTATGAGTTTGAGGCATTTGCAAGCAGCTAATAGATTAGGGCCCTGATACAAAAGACGTGTATACTAAAATAAAGATTTTACCTAAAAAAAAATAGTTTAATGTCTTACACAGCTGCTAATGTTGTTAATTTGTTAATTACTGAAGTGAAAAATAAAATTAGTTATACACAACAAATATTGTCAGGTAATATGCATTTGTATGTGTTTATATGGACTGAGTTTCTGCACGGACAGATTTATCATTAGGCTAACAAGCAACAGCATAGGGTAGCTTCAATAATAGAGCAAGAGACTTGGTCAGGGTATAGGGATATGAAAGTCAGTGGGAATTAAAGAGAGACAGCTAGCTAAGTAAAAGATTAGTAAAAGCATCTGGCAAGGCAAGGGAAGAATATTTTAGATTAAAACACCACTCTGGTCAATTTGCTTCTGTATGATATTTAGAATATTTAAACATGATACTGGAAAAAATGTTTTAGGAAACATAAAAAATGAACACAGCCTTTACATTTTGCAACTATTCTGTACTGCAGTGTCCCACTTGACTTTCATACCTGCTGCTATCTGTTGCTTTCTCATGAGGTTATGTCCTGTAAATTAGTGAGCTTAGATTTAGTCCAGCTGTGAGCACTGACCATTGCAACCCTTGCATTCCCATTGTGCTTATAGACACTTCATGTGCAGTCAAAGTCATCTCCGACATCAAGAAGTTGATCTGCTGACACCAAAATGATAGATTCCAAAGTAGAGTAAGTGCATATATTTTAGAGGCTGTGTTTTTGCTTTGTTTGTTTTTCAAATTCTAAAAACATTTAGCATACTTTCAAGTTTAATTCTTCAAAAGATTAAGTTGAAAATGGTACCACAGTGGTCAAAAAAAGCAAGAGATAGGGAGAAAGTGATAATAAAAAAGGAGAAAAAAAGAATGGGGATTCAATAAGCAGCTTAAATTAAATAAATTGGCAACAGAAAGAGGAGATAAAGATATAGGCAGACTCAAGCAAATAAACAACTAGGAAGGGAGAGACAGACAGTGCAATGGGGTGTAGAAAATAGATCAATAGTTGTAGTGAGAGACAGAGGCCATAGGGAGAGCGAGAAAGACCTTTCTGCTATGACCTGCCCATCTTGGGTGACCCTACATGGTGTAGCTCACAGCTTCATTGAGGCACACAAGCCCAAGCCCCTTCACTACGACAAGATAGCGATCCACAAAGGGTTAGTGAATAATAGAGAGTAGTTAAACTGATAAGAACTGATATACTCTCTCTCTCTTCCAGGCAGCAACTGCATGATTACATTTATATATTTGCATTTACAGCGCTACAGATTGGACTTTACCCCCATGCGAGTCCTCTCTAGCACTCGTTGGGATTTGGGCTCCAGTTGCGTGTTACGGGGTTGAAGGCAAGTTAAATTGTTGCAATTTAATAGCATGATTGGAAACGTAGCGGCTACGGGCTTGACAGAGCAAATGATTTGCGGCCGCAAAGTTCCACGTTCCACGTCCCGTAAGCTTTTTTCGCTCCAAACCCACAGATCGGCAGCGACCTGCTTTACTGGGCTAATTTAATACCCGTAAGTCTTAACGGCTAAATTACAAGCTACGTTTTTTAATGTTGGGGGAATTTAATAGGGCTGCAAGTATGATATAATTAAGAAATATATATCAGCTCAGCATTTGATCCCTTATTTAGACTGTAATGGTGATATGTTGGATGTGTGATATTGCAGAAATAGGGTTGGGTTTTGGGGCTTAGCAAAGGATCCAGTGGGACCGCTTGACATGCAGGTTTCAATGCTTTTGAATTAAATAATATGAAGACATGAGAAAATAAGGTTGAGATCTAGTCTTTTGTATGGACTTTGTTTCACATTCTTTTTAGTGTACTCTTTTTCTATTATCTATGACCACAATTATATACAGTTTAAAACACCAACAGCCTTTTTTGGCAAGAATGAAGACTGAAGAGAAGAAGAAGGAGAATAATAATGGGAGGGGGAAGGGGGAGGGAAAATATTGTATTGAATTGCTGTAAGTTTTTTATATTTATTTATTTACTTTCTGGATTTTGTAAGCTGATTTCGATATTTCTTTGTGAGATTATCAAGAAAAATTTCTATTTTGTGATTCAATAAAAAAAATATTAAGAAAAAAGTTATTGTATTGCATCTATTTCTAAAGTGTTAAGTTTGCTAATAATTACTAATTACTCTTTGAGAGTGTGCAGGCATTGTTTTTAGTCTAAAAGATCTTGATCAGAGCATGTGCATACTTCTAGGAAGACATAAGCCTAATAATATACCCCATGGTATAGTGCCCACCCAGTGTCTTTATTTATTAGTAGTAATGTCCTGTAGCATATCAGACAGACTCAACGTCTAGGGCAGGCCAGATCTGAAATGTCAGTTTGGGAAAACAAGCAAATTATGGAAGAAAGTTTAATCAACACTTGGTTTTTATCAGTAATGTTCTACTACCAACCTACCTAGGCACAGGGGGTGAGAAATCCATGTCTGGACTGCTATATCCCTTAGGGATATTGTTTCCCAGCACCCAAATATATTCCCACACAAATTAGGGTACTGAGCCTCACTCACTGACACAATGTATTTATCTCAATATACAGGTGGTCCCCGGGTTAAGGACGAGATCAGTTCCTAAGAACGTTAAGTTCAATTTGTATGTACTGTAAGTTGGAACTCTGATGAATATTAATAATAATAATCATAATAATAATATTAATAAAAATATATAGGCTCATATGGGGTAATAATAATACAGTGTAATCATAAGAATACCTCTGTACCGTAATAAAAATTTACAAAAACTATTGTGCTCTTTCTTTTAATTCAAACAAACAGAAAATAAAAAAAAACTCATACACAAAACCTTCAGAGCCCATTCTTAAGTAAGGGTTGTCTGTAAGTCAGGTCATTTGCATCCCAGGGACCACCAGTAGTCATACAATATTTATGTAGTTTTTCATGCTGTTTACATATAGTTTTTGTTTGGGGTGACAGGGTTCCCCTTGAAGGATTTTTTTTATTGCTTTTTGCACTATTTTTGTCATTATTTGCCTTGGCGGAGTTATGATATTTCATTCTTTATGTCCATTCAAACCGTGCCCTATTAATCTAGTTCACCTCAGGTGGCAGGTCACACAAGGCTTGGGATCTCTTTCTTCTCCAATAACTTAATTGTGGGGACAGCAGCTGCTCCGAGGCTTCCTCCTTATTTTCAGATTAACAATCCCGCTCTCGCTTGAGCTAATAATGCGCTTGTTCATGAACGTTACTACTGGAAATCCAATCTGCCGGGTCACTTGAGGCCGTTCTGTCGGGTTTTTGCTGTACGGCAGATGTAATAGGCTCAGATTACATATCTGGGAAGAGAAATGCTGCTGCTCCAGAATGCTGCTAATTGCTCTGTATTCTTACCTGCCTGATCCATTTTTGTGCTAATTAGAAGGGGATGGCTCAAATTATAGCCACTAACCCTGGGAATCGTAGATCATATTGTTTCACCAGGGCAATACGGTTTATGTTCAAGAAACAAATACACTTGTTTGTTAAGTATGTACCAAATGAACAATATAGCATCTGTGTTAGCCATGGGAATAAAGCATTTTTTTGGCCAAATTAGAATTTTTGAAAACTTTGTTTATAAGTACAGAAATCAGTTACTTCCTCAAGGCTTAATAATGAGGGTGTGTGTTTTGTCTATAAGTGAGGAACAGGGAGAGGACGGAGAGAAGATAATTGGATGAGACTGAAAAATACACAATACCCATTGCCTCTCAATGGCCCAGACCTTGCATCATTCACTGCAATAATAGCTCTACAAAAATGTAAACACCCCTCTCACACACAGACCTTCTACCAATGTATCATGGATCCATCCAGGGTCCTGCAGTGGCATCAAAATGTATTTTTTTTTTCCAATTTAAGAAATTTATGTATGACTTTATCCTGCGTAATTATGCTTAGTCAGACAAAGTTTTCAAACAAATATGTTTTTCATTGTATTATGGTCCTTTAATAATTTTTTTAGTTCAACATTTTGCTCTGTTCATTCCATCAGTCGTGTTTGACTTTCGGTGTCCAAATGACCATAGCACGCCAGACACATCTGTCCTGCTTCTGGTTGTGTCTATCCATGATGTTTTCTTGGCAAATATACTGGAGTGGGATGCCAGTTCCTTCTCCATGGGACTGCAATTTTTCTGACCTCTCTGCTATGACCCTACATACTATAGCTCATAGCTTTATTGAGACACACAAGGTTGCTATCGAGAAGGGTAGTTCAGCTTTAATTAGCATTAAAAATGTATGTGAAATGCAGCAGCATAGCAAGTTTGTGAAGTATATAACAGACTAACAACATTAGCAGCTGTGTAAGCTATGGAATATTTATATAGTTACATATTTACAAATTAATTGGGATTGAAAAAGACTTTTAGTCCATCAAGTTCAACCTTTTTAATTCTATTTTGATCCATAATATGCAGATTAATTGTTAGTTGTTAATCGATTCAGAGGAAGGCAAACAGGAAAAAAACTGTAAAACATTGCCCATTGTCTCAAAAGGAAAAAAATAAAATTCCACCCTTATTGAAAAAATATATCCAATCTCTTTTTAAAGTTATCTATCGAGTCCACTGTCACCTCCTCCTTTGGTAGAGAATTCCACAGTTTAAACACCCTAACTGTGAAGAACCCTTTTCTTTCTTTGGAATCTTTTTACTTCTAACCTTAAAGGATGTCTTCTTGTCAGATGGAAACCTTTGTAAGTTAGGGTTATGGTTTTCAATTTTATTCTTGAGGCTAAGAGAAGCCAGTGGAGTGATTGACAGAGAGGTGATGCCGATACTGAACGTTGTGTACGGAAGATGAGTCTAGCAGAGGCATTCATAATGGATTGAAGTGGAGCTAGTCGGGTGGTGGGCAGGCCAGCAAGAAGCGAGTTACAGCAGTCAAGTCGAGTGATGATGAGAGAGTGTATTAGGTTTTTAGTTGTGTCTTGTGTAACATATGGGTGAATTCTGGAGATGTTTTTTAGATGGAGGAGGCAGTTGTAGACGTATGTTAGAAGAGAGGGGGATATATCTGGTGATGAGAGGTACTATTGAGTGTCATCTGCATCGAGTTAATACCGAAGCCCAAAATAGTTTATTAGGGTACCAATTGAGGGTGTGTAGGTGGAGAAGAGGAGGGGGCCTAGGACTGACAGGGGGTAGGTAAAAGACAGACAGGGGGTAGGTAGAAGAAGAGGTGTCAGAGAAGGAGACACTGAATGATCGATTTTTTAGGTATGATGAGAACCACAAGAGAGCAGTGTCTTGAATACTGAGGGAGTAGAGGATATAGAGTAGAAGTGGATGGTCGACTGTGTCAAAGGCAGCAGAGAGATCTAGAAGAAGTAGAATGGAAAAGTGACCTTTTGACTTGGCGGAGAGCAAGTCATTAGTGACTTTGCTGAGAGCTTTCTCAGTGGAATGTTGGGGCTGGAAACCGGATTGGAAGGTGTCAAGAAGGGAGTTAGAGGAAATAAAGCTGGTAAGGCGGGTATAGACAAGCCGCTCCAGCAGTTTGGAAGCCAAGGGAAGTAGAGAGATAGGGCGGTAGTTAGATGCAATGTCAGATGAGAGTTTTTTCAGGATGGGTGAAATTATGGCATGTTTTAGAAAAGATGGAAACGTGCCAGTATTTAGGGAAAGGTTGAAGAGGTGTGTGAGAGCTGGGATTAGTGTGGTTGAGAGAGGAGGGATAAACTGAGATGGAATATGATCTAGAGGACAGGTAGTGAGGCGAGTGGATGATAGCAGGCTGGAGACTGCATCCTCTATTCCCCTTATTAGTTTTTTTCCCTTCTCTGTACTTTTTCCAGCTCTAAAATGTTCTTTTTATGAAGTTGTGCCCAAAACTGTACTCCACATTCCAAATAAGGGCGTACTAGGGATTTGTAGTGTCATTAGCGAAAATGGAGACAATACTTTCTAGTTCCAGTACTTCATTAATAAATACCGTATGTTAAAAAGTAAAAGACCTCATTCTGAGCCCTGAGGAACCCTACTTACCACATTAGTGCAATCTGAGTATGTTCCATTTACAAAAACCCTTTGATACCTGTCTTTTAGCCAGCTGTCGATCCATGAGCAGATATTTACTGCAATTCCTATATCCCCTACTTTGCACAATAGTCTTCCATGAGTCACTGTATCAAAAACTTTTGCAAAATGCAAAATGTCTACTTCCACTGAGCTGCCTTGATTTAAGTTCTTACTAACCTCTTCATAGAAACTAATTAGATTTGGTTTACATCACCTATTCCTTGTAAATCTGTGTTGATTCCTACCTATAATCTTGTTCAAATAGACATCTTCTTGTATAGTATCACTTATTAACCCTTAAGAAAGCTTTCCCACTACATAAGGGAGGCTTACAGGTCTATAATTCTCTGGATTTGCTCTTGCTCCCTTTTTAAATATAGGTATCACCTCTGCTTTTGTCCATGGTTTGGCTATTACAGAACCCAGTTCCCTTAGTACCCTTGGATTATTCCATCAGGACCTGGGGCTTTATTAACATTTATTTTTTTCAACCTATTTTGCATTTCTTCATGTGTTAAACAATTATTTGGTGAAGGTAGTGTAGCCCCATTTTGTTGCAGTGTCCCAACCACTGGTACCTTCCTTGTAAATAAAGAAAATAACCTATTTAGCTCATCTGCCTTTTCCTGGTCACTAATTATCAGATGGCCTGTGTCACATTGTAATGTTCCTATAGCTTCCTTCTTCGCCTTCTTCCCATTAATATACTTAAAAAACATTTTAGGGTTAGTCTTACTATCCTTTGCAACTAACTTTTTATTTTCTATTTTAACCAGTCTAATAGCCCTTTTGCAAGCCTTGTTGATTTCCTTGTACTCACGTAAAGCAGTCTCTGTCCCCTCTTGTTTGTATAATTTAAATGCCTGTTTTTTACTCTGTATCTTGATCTTTAAATCATTTCTAAGCCACATTCGATTTTATTTGCTCCTTCTACTTTTATTTCCACATGGTATATGCCGATGTGTTTGTATATTTAGTAAGGATTTAAACGTTGTTCATTTATGTTCAGTATTTTTACCAGTCAGGTCTCTGTCCCAATCAATACTTTGTATTGCTGCCATTAGACAGTTAAAATCTGCCCTTTTAAAATTAAAGGCATATTAAAGTGAGATGGGTTATGAATGCATCCTGTAGAATGCATCATAACCCACCTAGCAAAAAATGTTTGCATGAAAAAATGCAAAACATTTTTGCCACAAAAAAAAGTGCTGGGGGTGATGTAGACAGCCCCAGCAACTGAGATTTGGATATTGGATATCTCATCTGTGTGAGTGAGAGTGTGTGTGTGTCTGTGTGAGCATAAGAGTGATTCTGTCTGTATGTGGGGGAGGTCATAGGGCAATTTAATGGGGCTGGAGGGCAATTCACTGGGGCTGGGGCAGGTGATGGGGCAATTCACTGGGCCAGGGGGAGGTCGCAGGCAATTCTCCGGGGCTGGGGGTAATTCACTGGGCTGGGGGAGGTCACAGGGCAAGTCTCTGGGGCTGGGGGAGCAATTCACTGGGGTTGGGGGGCAATTCACTGGGTCTGGGGGAGGTCACAGGGCAATTCTCTGGGCCTGGGGGAGGTGATGGGCAATTCTCTGGGGCTGGGGGGCAATTCTCTGGGGCTGGGGGAGGTGAAGGGGCAATTCTCTGGGGCTGGGGCAATTTACTGGGGCTGGGGGAGGTGACGGAGCAATTCTCTGGGGCTGTGGGCAATTCTCTGGGGCTGGGGGAGGATACAGGGCAATTCTCTGGGGCTGGGGCAATTTACTGGGGCTGGGGGAGGTCACAGGGCAATTTACTGGGGGGGAGGTCCCAGGGCAATTCACTGGGCTGGGGGAGCTGATGGGGCAATTCTCTGGGGCTTGGGGGCAATTCTCCAGGGCTGGGGGAGGACACAGGGCAATTTTCTGGGGCTGGGGCAATTTACTGGGGCTGGGGGAGGTGACGGGGCAATTCTCTGGGGCTGGGGGGCAATTCACTGGGGCTGGGGGAGGTGAAGGGGCAATTCTCTGGGGCTGGGGGCAATTTACTGGGGCTGGGGGAGGTCACAGGGCAATTCTCTGGGGCTGGGGGGCAATTCTCTGGGGCTGGAGGGCAAACAACTGGGGTTGGAGGCTGTCATTGGGCAATTCACAGGGGTTGAGGGAGGTCACAGGGCAATTCTCTGGGGTTGGGGGGCAAAAAACGGGTTGGGGGAGGTCATGGGGCAATTCTCTGGGGCTGTGTGACAATTCACTGGGGCTTGGGGAGGTCACAGGGCAATTCTCTGGGGCTGTGGGGCAAAAAACTGGGGTTGAGGGAGGTCATGGGACAATTCTCTGGAGCTGGGGGAAATTCTCTGGGGCTGGGGGGCAATTCACTGTGGCTGGAGGAGGTCACAGGGCAATTCTCGGTCTGGGGGCAATTCTCTGGGGCTGGGGGAAAATAACTGGTTAGAGGTGGTCACAGGGCAATTCTCTGGGGCTGGGGGGCAATTCACAGGGGTTTGAGGAGGTAACAGGGCAATTCACTGGGGCTGTGGGGCAATTCTCTGGGATGTTGGGCAATTCACTGTGGTTGGGGGAGGTCACAGGGAAATTATCTGGGGCTGGGAGGCAATTCACTTGAAATTGGGGGAGGTCACGGGCAATTCTCTGGGGCTGTGGGGCAATACTCTGGGATGGGGGCTATTCACTGGGGTTGGGGGGGTCACAGGACAATTCTCTGGGGTTGGGGGGCAATTATCTGGGGATGGGGGCAATTCACTGGGGCTGGGAGAGGTCAAGGAGCAATTCTCTGAGGCTGAGGGGCAATTCACCGGGGTTGGGGGAGGTCACAGGGCAATTATCTGGGGCTGTGGGGCAATTCTCTGAGGCTGGGGAGCCAAAAAACGGAGGTTGAGGGAAGTCATGGGGCAATTTGCTGGGGCTGGGGGGCAATTCTCTGGGTCTGAAGGAAAAAAATTGGGGTTGGGTGAGGTCACAGGGCAACTCTCTGGGGCTGGGTGGCAATTCACTGGGGCTGGGGAGGTCATGGGGCAATTCTCTGTGGCTGGGGGCAATTCACTGGGTTGGGGAGGTCACAGGGTAATTCTCTGGGGCTTTGGGGCAATTATCTGGTGCTGGGGGCAATTCACTGGGGTTGGGGGAGGTCAGGAGGAAATTCTGTGGGTCTTTGGGGCAATTCTCTGTGGGCAATTTACTGGGGTTGGGGGAGGTTACAGAGCAATTCTCTGGGGCTTTGGGGCAATTCTCTGGGGCTGCGGGCAATTCACTGGGGCTGGGGGAGATCACGTGGCAATTCTCTTGGGCTTGGGGGCTATTCACTGGAGTTGGGGGAGGTCACGGGGCAATTCTCTGGGCTTTGGGGCAATTCTCTGGGGCTGGGGCAATTCTCTGGGGCTGGGGGCAAATAACTGGGCGTGGAGGTGGTCACAGGGCAATTCTCTGGGTCTTTGGGGCAATTCTCTGCGACTGGGGGTAATTTACTGGGGTTGGGGGAGGTTACAGAGCAATTATCTGGGGCTTTGAGGCAATTCTCTGGGGCTGGGGGCAAAAAACTGGGGTTGGGGGAGGTCATGGGGCAATCATCTAGGGCTGGAGGGCAATTCACTGGGGCTGGGGGAGGTCACGGGGCAATTCTCTGGCACTGTGGGGCAATTCACTGGGGTTGGGGAGCTCATGAGGCAATTCTCTGGAGCTGGGGGGCAATTCACTGGGGTTGGGTGAGGTCACAGGGCAATTATCTGGGGCTGGGGGCAATTTACTGGGGCTGGGGAAGTGATGGGGTAATTCACTGGGGCTGGGGGAGTTCACAAGGCAATTCACTTGTGCTGGGGGGAGTATCACCTGGGATGTAGATAAAACAATCAGTGAATGAAGGGAAATAAATCTAAAGGAAAGGGAAGACATGATGTGACTTCCCACAGTAGGGTAGACTTCAGGAGATAACTGAGCATGTCTGCACAATCCCCAGGCCAAAAAGATACTATGTATAAGTTATGCTAATTATCCCTGGGAATTGCTGGGGGTGTCAATGTTGAAAGAACTTCAGGCTAACGGTTTCATGCAAACATTTTTTTTCCAGACACTATAAATTCTCCTATCAGATGCATTAATAACCCAGCTCACTTACATACAGTATACCTTTAAGAGTTTTTGTTGGCCCCTTACAACTTTTTTGTTTTTGTTAATTCAATTTCAAATGAGACTGTGTTGTGATCACTGTTTCCCAAAGGTTGCCCTATTCCAACATTTGATACCATATCAATATTATTTGTGATGACTAAATCTAAGATAGCCTCATTTCTTGTAGGCTCTTGTATAACCTGGGCCAGATAATGATCCCTGAGGGTACTCAAGAACCTGCAGGTCTCATTTATCCAAGTTATTTCAGGGTAATTAAAATCTCCCATTATTAGAACTTGCCCGTGCTTAGCTACATTTCCAATCTGTAACAATAATTGTATTTCCTCACTTTCAGCTATATTTGGGGGTTTATAGCATAATCCTACTAATATTCTTTTGGAATTTGATGCTCCGCTATTTAACTCTACCCACAAACATTCAACATTACCGCTAGTTCCAGCATAAATATCTTCTCTGACTATAGGCTTAAATTCAGGCTTAACATACAGACAAATCCCTCCTCCTCTTTTACCATTGCCCCTATCTTTCCTAAATAAGTTATAGCCATCCAGATTAACGGTCCAGTATAGAGAGCCATCCTACTAATTTTCAGTAATTCCTGTTAAATCCCATTTCTCATTTACTGCTTATAATTCTAACTCTCCCATTTTCCCTGACAAGCTTCTGGCATTAGCAAACATACACCTTATGTTGTTATGCCACTGTTTTTGAGTTACTCAGCATTACTTTCACTTTCAATTATACTAACCCTCCCCCATCTCCTGCCCATGAGTAATTAATTCATCCATAACCCCCTCAACACTTTCTACCCCATTACTTATATATAGTCCTTCCCCCACCTACTAGTTTTAAAACTCCTCCAGCCTTTCTATCATCCTATCTCCTAGTACACAAGCTCCCACATCATAAGGTGCAATCCATCCCTGCTATAGAGATTGTACCCAAGTGAGAAGTCAGCCCAGTGCTCTAAAAACCCAAACCCCTCCTTAGTTCTTTAGGACACTCCATCTTCCACTTACTTTGTCATTGGTACCAATATGTATCAAGACCACCGGTTCATTTCCAGAGATTCCCAATAATTTATCTTCCCAATCCACAACATGCCGAGTCCGAGCACCCGGGAGACAGCAAACTGTTTGATTGATGGGATCTGGGTGACAAATCACCCTGTCTACCGTCCTGATAATAGAGTCCCCTACCACCAAAACCTGCCTGTTGCTCTGCCTATTCTGTCCTCCCACTCCTCCAGTAGAACTGTTCTCCCGGGTGTTAGAGGGAACAGCTCTATCTGGCATTGCCATTCCTGAATGACATCCCCAACAGTTTCACTCATCTGGCAAACCTGTTGGTGTTTGCCAAATTAGAACTGGCCTGCCGCCTCCTGTTCCCCCTGATTCCCCTTCTAACTGTAACCCAGCTACCTCCCTGGACATCCTCAGTAGCCGCATCTCCACCCTCCATGCTAGGCCCAGCTAAACTGTGCTCAGTGAGCACCAACCCCCTATCCAGTGGAGCAATATCACAAAGTGCTGTAATTCTCCTCTCCAGATCTCCAATTTGAGCTTCCAGAGAGGCAACATGCTCACACCTCTCACAGAGGTATGGACCCTGGATCATCTGTTCCAGTAGTGCATACATATGACAGAATGTACACTGAGTGAGTTTGCCACTGGTCTGACTCATAATTAGTAATTACAAAAACTCAGTTAGACAACAAATCAATATATTTGTATAAATCAATGCACAAATACACCCTTTACTGTTCAGTAGAAAATCACAGAACAGATGCAAGAAAATTAGAACTTTTACAAAATGTGTTTATGGATAGAAGCTGGAGAAGTTGGTTTATCTTTTTTTTGTCATTGAAGGGAGAAGTGGAGAAGGAAAAGAGAAGTTGTATTTGTTGGATCTCTTATAATAGAGAGCATTGTTTGCAACAATAAATGTAATCCATGCTCTCCAGAAATATAAACACCCTTCTTATCAGGTAACCTTCACCAAAGTAACATGTATGCCTCCAGTGTACAGCAGATGCAACATTTATTTTGCTCTCTAATTAAAATTGCTTTATGACATTTTTTCTGCCTTATTTTGCATTTAGTCAGACTTTCAAGCATTTTTTTAATGATAGCATGGTCCCTAAGTCATTATAAACAACAGGTAAACTGCATAAGTACTATCTTTTTATTTTATTAAAAAATTTACATTTATTATATCTAACAAAGAATATTTCAGCTAATATTTATTTTTACAATATATACATTTTTTTTAAATAAGGGAAAAACAAAGGAAAATGGTGAGGGGAAGAAACAGACCTTCTACCTCGTATGTATACAATATTCAGTGTAGTGAAGAAAATATGTATTTTTTCCATCAGATATGTGTCTAATAATATTTAAATGTTGCTGAATAGTAGGGTATATAGGAGTTACCCATTGGAGCTACGCCCTATTTACCCTGTGGATCATCTATACTTTAGTTTTAGAGCCTTTAATTGGTTGTTATCGCAACCACCCACCTCTATATTCACAGACTATTATCACTCTCAGTTATATATGTTCTTGTTATTATGGTGGTTTGTACAAATGTGTTATGTACCACTTGTGCCTGGTAAGCAAAGCCCCAAATACCTTTAATACTGGTAGCCAAAGCAAGTCGTTTCTAGCCCAACTCCCCAGGTAAGCCCAACCTCTACCTTTGAAAGCCTATTGCCACAATAAATCGGCTCCATAGACTGTGTAAATGTGTGTGGGCTACCTGACTATGCTAATTGAGACATAGACACAGTTAACCAAGGGTAGCATACTTCAGTCAAAATTTAGATGTTTTAATTGACAAAGTGGTGTCAAGTACTGTAAGCGATATCCTTTTGATCGGGATAAGTGGTGTAACTGATACCCCTTTGATCCTTTGTCTGAGGTTAACCTCAAATTAGCATGTGATTTATAAATGGTGTCTAGGCTAGTGAATAAACTACTAAAAATTATGAATGGAGCTCAGAGTATTCTATTAAAAAGGGTTAGCGGTTCCCACATAAAACCCCTTAAGCTACATGTTGTACTGATTACCATCTACCCCTTTTTAACCTCCTCCATCCTCACAGGGAGATTTCTACCGCCACTCAGACGGCAAAGGTGGAAATAGGGTCTCTAGGTTTCAGGCAGAGGCCATTGTGTATATGTAACCTAGTTAAATCCTAAGAAGCCAGTCACATCTACCTGGCAAAGTATCTGCAAACATAGTGTATCCTCAAGTTAGGGGGGAACTTGAAGCTATCCTCCCCATTGTCCTATACTTAAGCACCAAGCCCCGGTCAGGACAAAACTTCCTGATTGGGCTTGCCCAAGGATAGCACCTACCAGAGGTGCCCCCAATTAGCTACTAGGATGACACAGGGGGAAATACCCAAACATGCACAACTCTGTCTACATGGTAGTGCTGGCTCAAGCCAGCTTGAAGAATAGGTTCTGGCAAAAAGGAAAAAATGTAGGCAAGGTAAGAGACAAAGTGATGGTAGAGGAAGCAATGTGTCAAAATTGTTCTTCATCACCCCCTACTGTGAGAGTTAATGGTTCTAGATAAAGAGGGTTAACGAAAAGTCCTTGAACTCAGTCATAATAATAATAACCAATTGTAATAACCCAGGGCCTCTCAACCTGATTCAAACATTTTTTTTTTCCATTTTCCCAATGATATCATTTATCACATATAATAGTGAAATATCTTAATTTGAGTATTTCATCACTTGGGAAAAGTATTTCATCCTTTTACTACTAATAAGTATGTACAAAATTATCGATCACTTAGGAGCCAGACAGGATACATCTCAGCACATAATATAAATATCTACCCCCCTCTCCACGTCAACGGCCCTGATTGAAATTATATGTATACTAGAATATTGCCCGTCAAAAAATGACGGGAATCAAATTGTAAGTGAGCTAATGCTGTTTGGTGTATGGTAATGAACTAAACAATACATTAATAAAGGAATATACTTTACCTATTTTGAAGTAATATATGCAGGAAGCATTATACTGAAGAGCTGACAATCTGTTTTCATGTTGCTGCAGCATACAATGTGTGTTTTGAGTGCTGTGGAGCTGAGGTGTAAGTGTGAGCAATGTGTGCAGTGTGTAGTGTAAATAGTGTGCGTGTGCGAGCCAAATCCGTTAGGGTAGCTGTGTACTTCCGCATTCTGTACGTTAGTGTTGTAAAATGGCGCCTAATGTGTGGTACGCGGTTGTTGGTGATTTTGCGTCCTTGTTCTTGGAGCTCGTCCGGCTTTTTCGGAAAATCTGTATGTTTTTGGTGGTGTTTTGCGTGTTTAGGGTCCTGTAGCCTCGTTTTCGTTTTTTTCGGCTGCCATTTTTTCTCTTGCTTAGGTGATTTTCGGTTGTCTAAACTCTTCAATTTGGACATAAATGGAGGTGTAACTTCACTTGCAGAGGTCCTCGGTGCTCCCTCTTGCTGTGGGTAAGCTTTTTATGTGTTTGTTGTGTGTGTTTATTGTGTTTTGAATGTTTTGAGGTTCTCGCGGGTCGGCCGTTAAAGTCGTAATTTTGCGAGGTTGTAATGTTTGTTTTTTTTCTAAGTCCCGCGTCTCGTATTTCTGAGTCATAAGTTTGTATGTTGCGAAGTCCGCAGTTGCTGGCAAGGAGCGCCTTCGGAAATCCATGCCAGAAACTGCGGCCCTTGCTTTGCAAGGCCGCAGATTTAGCAACAACGTTTGACAACCCGCAGTTATGACAACTATATATGTGATACATGTGCAACATGTGGAACGTTTCTTTTTATTTAATTTTAATAAAATAACTCATATTATGCTTGATTTTGCATGGAAATTTACACAACACCACAAAAATATTTTATCAAGAAGGTGTAAATATGCATTTAAACTGGTACAGTTGTCTCTGAATAATAACAGTTACTTGATTGTACAAAACACAAACCGGCCAGCTAATAGGATGTGATTGCTGCTCCTCTCTATCACAACTCTATAAATGTGCAGAATGAGCAGATACAAATTCATTTTCATTCTTAATCTGGCCTCCCTCCAAACCATTAGTGGGATTAGCCATCTGGAAGTACAGTGTAAGCTTCAACTGGCAATGACATCATCCGCGATTCTCCCACTAGCAGCACGTCTGCTCTTACCAAGCGCACAAATCACAGCTCCCAATCGCAGAAATCATTGTCTATCATAATTTCTAATCATTTTACTTTACTGGGATTTTTCTTTCTTTTTCTAAAGACTGGAGTAGCTGTGAATGTCAGCTACTACAGACAAAAAATTAAAGTTTTGCAGTGATACCTTTTTTATAGGATAAATATGTTATTTATAGTACAAGCTTTCAAGATATGCAACTGTCTTTTTCAAATGAAAATCAATACTGATTAGTTATTACAAATTACTTCTTAACACAAGTGAAACATAGATTTGAAGGTAGATCAGAATAAAAATGTCCCTTCTGGTTGACCTATTCTATCAACCTATAAGTAGACTGATCCAAACATGCTTAATTCACATAATTAAGGCGCTCATTCCTACGACCCCGTACTACTTAGGCAGGGAGCGCCGAAGGCACTTACTGCGCTGGTGGAGATGAGCGCCTATGGCGCTTATCCCTACAACCCTGTACATCTTTGGCAGGTGCCCTGGTGGAGATGAGCGTTGTAGGCGCTCATCCCTATGACCACGCACGCATTAAGCATCATACCTACAATCTGCGGGACTACAGAACAACAGAAAACTCAAATACACAATTCACAGTGCGAGACCCGTAGCACTTAGAAAAAAAAAATGCGTGAAAATTACGCCCCGTAACACTAGGAAAATGAAACCGACACTTACAGAAAAAAAATACGGACATTTAGTCAAATAACTCTTTATATATGGTTCCCTTTAGCATATGCGGCTGTATAACTCAGCTTTCAAGCATATCATAGGATGGATTATGCACAAGTTAAGACACCTACCCACAGACAATTACTGTTTAGATCCTAAATCGATCTTATTAGTATGGGCCTGGGACCTAATTTGTGATATAGATTTTGTGGGAAGGTTATTAACCACAACATCATTCAGCTCATGATTATAGAAGCCCTCCACCTATTTATGTGTGTGTATTTATTCACACCAACTGGTCATGCTCTAGTGGTTTATTACCCCACTTTAGGTTCCTAGTTGAAACTATTTTGCAGTGACTTTTTTTCATTTAAAATAACTACAACAACTTAGTAGTGCTTACATTTCTTTTTAAAGGACTGCTATAATTCTAGATTTTTTTAAAACTTATTTCTAAAGTATATAAAGAACTAACAATCATAGTTGCTGTATAAGCAGTGCACATAAAAAGATTTGTAGTGAAAATAAGTTGTGGATCTTTCCTGTTTTGTCCCAGCCAGAGCAGTGGCATGCAGAGGCCAGTAGATGGCGCAACTGTGGTGTGTCGAGACTGTTCAATTTGTTCTTAGAGTGAGGGCTAGAGTTAGGGTTTAGGGATAGGGGTTAGGGTTATGGTTTAGGGTTTATGAGTTTACTTTGTAAAGCTTATCATCTGCCACTACCCTAACCCTGAACCCTAAGCCTAACCCTAGACCTTAATTGATACCCAAAACTCCAACTCTAATCCTAATCCTAACCCAAAGAACAAATTCAACAAAGTTTTGGCTTGCCCCGGTTGCGCCACCTCCTGACTGATGCACACCATTGCAGGTGGGGGCAAAACAGGAAAGGTATATGATAAAGCAATCCATCTTGTCTTCATCACTTATTGAAACCTGAATCTCGAGTGCCTATTTTTTATCTGTCAGTGAGGGAGGAGTGGGAAGGGGTAAAGAGGTGAGGATTGGTTAGATAATTGGATCTCACCAAAACTGACAGCAACACCCTTTCTGCACACATACCTAGAAGAGGACAAGCTTGCATGAATACATTCAAGTCCTATCAATAAATGTAAACACCCCCTCACACGTTGCTTTCACTAGAAAATAATGAATGACTCCAGGGACCAGCAGATGTATAAAAATGTATTATTTTCTAATAAAAACAAATTTTATGAATTTCACCTGCCAATATGGTGTTCTGTAAATATACATATATACAGGGCTGAATCTGCCTTTTTGAAGCCCCTAGGCAGTGAAGTGGAGCAGCCCCTGCAAGTGAATAAGCAAGGTATGCACGGACCAAATTATGCCTTTTCTGTATGTAAGTTCCTTTTCCTGTTGTAACTCTTGTTCTAGGTGGTTACCCCCTAGTAGCCAGTATATGAATTGCAGCATTTTGGGGGGGGGGGGGGGGTTTAAGCCAGGACCCCATTTTTTTTTTTTTTTTAAAGTGGCGCCCCTCACAGGGAAGCGCTTCTAGGCAGTTGCCAAGTTGTCCTAATGGGTAATCTGGCCATTCATATATATTCATTGTACAGTGTAGAATGCTGGTCAGTCTGCTATGTGTCCTTTTAGTAGAAACATTGTGTTATTGAAACGTCCCCTTTAAGCGGTGACTGCAGTGTAATTCAGCTGTCACGCTTCATCCTGTCTTTAACACCATAACAGTTTCCTCATCTCACACTTTATTCTTTTCATTTCCCAGAGATCAATTCCTTATTTTCCTTGACTCCCGTCCACATCACCTAAAGTAACCCCGAGCTTCATCTCAGTATTCCTCCTTACTCCCTTATACTTGGCCCCTTTACATTCCCATATGGTCTTAGGCAATAAACCTGACCCTTCCCTGGAAATATATACATCAGCATATACTGCTCACACACAGGATCTCATACATCTATTCTGCCTCCTTTTTTTACTGTTATGGAATACACTTTCTAATTGTAATTAATCCAGCCTGGATCTATTCCTATTTGGACTAACCCACTATGACTGTGAGCACAGACGGCCTATACCAGGCTAGTATTTAATATTCAAATATACCACCTCACTGTGCCTCATTTATTCCCCTCCTCATTATCTTTCGTTCTACTTGATTGCTGTCTAGGGATTGATACAATAATTAAAAGTACACATCCTCTCCTCTACTTAATTAACCACTTCCCTGCAGCAAAGCAGCAGAAAATAGAATGCCAGTCTCAAAAGACTCCAGTGTTTATTATTGACTGCCCACAATGGCAGGAGGTTCCAAGCGGAATCTAAAGATCACCCTATTTTTATTATTACACTGCATCCATGACAATGGGTGCCATTATTTGGGATCCATACGGTTTTATGTGCACTGTTGTTCAAGCACGCTGCTGCAGTATAGCAAAAGAGCTATTATCGCCTCCGAAATGGCGCAACTCGATGGGGCGAACGTGTGCATGCTGCGGATCGCAAACAGCGGCGCACATAAAACAGGATAGGACTAGTATTTTTATTGTATTAGAGTTTAATTATAGCAAGGGCAACATTTTAGTAATTGTAGGGTGCTTTAATTAGTTACTACTGTACTATGGTGGCTAAATTCACTTGTTTGGTAATAGGGCATGCTTTTGAGTCAAGCTTTTCTGTGAATACAGGTTAATGTTATACATTCTAAGCCTATATTATTATTATTACCGTTTTTGTAACGGGCCAATATATTCCGTAGTGCTAAACAGGGGTTAAGGAAAAAAAAAAATACAATATTAAACACATGGCAAAAAATGGGGAGCCCTGTCTTACATACATGTTGCTTTTTTCAAAGCACCTTACAAGATTGAAAACAAACAAATTAAAAATTGAAAGGAACTGAGGAAACAAAAGGAGAAGTAATTAAAAGGAAGAAAAAATGGCTTAGCAGGAAACTGAAAAGAGAGTAGGGGGTTAAAGGTATATCTAATGTCGTGGATTATGAATGCATCTGCTAGAGAAGAATCAGTTGTGTATAAAAAAAATTGTCCCATGAAAAAATACCAAATTAAAGATTTAAAAACTTACCTTGAAGTTAGTAAAATGTCTTCTAATTTGTCCCCTTGAATTTCTAGATTAAACACCCGCTCAAAACTCTGGATAAATTAGTATAAAATTCATTATTAGTTTTGGTCAATCAGGCTCAAGCAAAGGCAGCTGCAGCATTTGTAGCAAAGTCTGGGAATCCTGTCTGTGTTGTAAAGCATCATAGGATTTGTAGTCTGGCACATGACTATGTTAGAAGGTGCTATGTATTTTCATATAAGAGTCTCTCTCTGCAGCACATCCACACTTTATTACCACTTCAGCTTATAGTTCATTCTATGTGGTCCCCTAATATCAACCCCTTATGTGCCATGGACCAAGGATCCCCATGACATTCTAAATACACTAGCACTACACTAATAAAAAAATTACAAAACACAGAAAAAAAGATCCTAAATTACATAAAATAAAAAAACTATACACTACAAAAAATAAAAAACCTACATTACAAAAAAAGGCAAAATAACAAAAATATTTACATATAAAATATTAAAGGCATTTCAGTAACATAAAAATTACACATTACAAAAAAATAAACCTTAAAATGAATACTCACTTACTATAAATGAACACAAATAATAGGTGAGTGGGTGGGGAGAGGGTAGCCTAAGTAAAATTGTAAACTTAGCATGTGTGCCAGTGGTACTAAGTGATCAAGTCCTTCAGAGATAAAAAAGAGCAGACAGAAGGGAGTAGTTCAGTGTAAACTACAACTCTGATAGCCTCATTCATCCTGCAGGACTTTCTTGCGCTACTTTACATATATGGAATACCCTAATTCATGTTGATTTACCCCTTGTTTTCAGATTGTCAAAATCTGATTAAAACAGTAAATGATATAATTAGTGATTTTCAGCCTTATTGAAATTGCGATTTGGCCAATTGAATAGGGCTCTATATAAGCACAGAGCATATTTTTTTTACAGAAGTTTTTAGTTAGTGTAGACCTTCCTTTAGGATAGCTAAAAACTTCTGTAAAAATAATATGCTCTGTGCTTACATACAGCCCTATTCAATTGGTCAAATCACAATTTAATAAGGCTGATAGTAACTAAAAGTTGTTACTTATCATAAATATATTTATATGATATCAAAGACAGGATCCTTCATTATTTTGCATTGTGTGAATATTGTTTTTGAGTTGAACTTACCCATGTATAACCCTACGGAATATGTCGGGCAGCTGGCAAATGCTTAAGGGAAGCCATGTTTCATATGGTTATGGATTGCAACTGCGAAGCCTTTGTGGGCACATTTGCAAAGTTCCCAGAATGCAGTGTATTAACTGTATTTCTCAGAATTCTGGGCATGAAATAAGTTTTTTTTTAACTTGTTTAGACATTCAAATCTGAACATAAATGTACTATTTATTTACTATATATATATATATATATATATATATATATATATTAGTAATTTGCCTGGCATAAATGACAGTGTCAAATGTTATCTTTAATTGTCTGTGCTGTCTCTCTCTGCTTACTCTCTCTGTGCTGTCTGTCTCTCTCTGTAACCTCTCTCTTTCTGTGCTCTCTCCCTCTCACTATGCTCTTTCTCTGTGTGCCCTGCCTCTGTGTGCGTCCTCTTTCTCTCTCTGCTCCCTTTCTCTCTGTGTCCTCAGTCTCTCTCTATGCTCTTTATCTGTGTCCTCTCTGTCTTTCTCTCTGTGCCCTTTCTCTCTCTGTGCACACTCTCTCTCTGTCCTCTATGTCTCTCTCTGTTCCCTCTTTGTCTCTCTGTGAGCTCTCTCTCTCTCTCTCTCCCCCCCCCTTCTGGTCCCGCATGCACAAATACTAAGCAACCGCACATGCACGACTTTAACAGCAAAGTGTGAAACACATTTTGTTAATTATTATGGTGGATGTATATATATCCTGTTTAACCCTGCAGATAGGTTCCTGCAAATGCTGAGCGAAACAGCGCTAACAGGGTTAATTTAACATAGGGTAGATAGGAATAGTGGAACTTATAAAAAACAATACACAATAGCAAATTAGAAAAAAAAATGTTTTAAATAAAAGTCCAAGAAGCAGCAAACAACACAAACTAAACAGTAGCAAAATGTACACTTTAAATGTCTGATGTTAAAGCTTCTGGCTCATCCTGGATTCAGTTTTTTTTTTTTTTTTTTAATGAATTCATCCATTTGTCTTTTTGTTCTTCTGTTGTGCAGATGTTGGTGGCAAAACTCTGAAGCCAAAATGCCTCGTCATCTTACTTTTCTGCTCCTGTCATTGTCTGGATCGTTGGTCACAAATTGATCCACAATGTCATTGATGGACTTCAAGCTTTTAGAGAGGAGATCAGTTGTTTGTGTTCCTCGTTGTCTGAATTACTGGTTGGTCAAAGGATTGGACGAGTGATAAAATACTAAGGTGATTGTGTAGCGACCGAGGTGACGACTGAAGCCTCCCAACATATTAAGATAGAATGAAAGTGGGAGAATAGACGTGAGAAGACGTTCTATGTTCTGAAGAAAGTGAGAGGGAACTGATGGGTGGTAAATAGTGAGCGAAAGATGTGAGATGAGGGGACTGGAAAGAAATAAGGTGTTTGAATGAAAATATATCAGGTATAGTAGGGGTGATGGGGCTTTGATCTGGGATGGGGTACTATCAGGCCAACTGCTTCTCCAGTACCTGAAAGACAGGCAGACTGATGTAAGCGAGGGACAAAGTTCGAGCGAGGGGACGCATTTGCGGAAGGAGGAGGCTCCAACGTCGGATGCAATGAGCAGGCTGCAAATGCGAGCCCTCGCAAAGGGAGGGGCCAAATTTGCGGAGGTGGAGGCTCTACGGCGCCTCACTCGCGGTTACAAACAGCCACGGAAACAGCACTTTGAAAAAAACACTATAACACGCAATGACAAAATACGGACTTCCACAAAAAAATACGAGCCGCGGGACTTAGACAAAAATATAATTACGAACTCGCAAAAATACGAAATTAACGGCCATAACGCAAACATCCACAAACAAAAAAACAATTAAAAAAATTAAATAAATAAATAAACACACACAGCATGGGGGGACAGCCACAACAACTGCCAGTGAGGTTGCCCCCCAATTAAAGTCTAATGTAAGGAGTTTTAAAACGTGAAAATCACCTAAGCGAGAAAAAAAATGGCAGACGAAAAAAAATTAAAACAAGGTTACACGACCCAAAACCTGCAAACAATAGCCAGGCACGTACGACTTTTGCAAAGGACGTACGAGGTACAAAAATGCACATTTACGAGGTTGCAAAAATATGAACTTGATGGCCGAACTGCGCACACCGAAAAACAGTAAAAACACACAAAATACAAACACAAATTAAAAAAAAACATTACACACAGCAAGGGGGGACAGCCAGGACGTCTGTGAGTCAGGCTGCACGCAAATTTAAGTCCAATTTACAGTTTAGACACTTGAAAATCCCCTAAGCGACCGAAAAAATGGCAGCCGAAACGTAAACGAGGCTACACGACCCCTAAACATGCAAAACTCCGTCAGGCGCATACGACTTTTACACAAACGCGTACGAGCTACAAAATACACTATTAGCAAGGACGCTAAATCATCCACACCCGCGTACCACATACACAGTCGCCGCCATTTTACAACACTAACTGACAGATTACAGAAGTACACAGCTACACAAACGGCTTCCCCTCGCGCACGCAGCCTATTTACACTACACACTACACAGATTGCTGATACTTACACCTCAGCTCAACAACAGTGCAAACCTACATTGTATGCTGCAGGAACATGAAAAATAGATTGTTAGCTCTTCAGCACATTACTTGCTGCATATATTAATTACAAATAGGTAAAGTATATTAATTTATGATTTAATTAATTAATTATCCTGAAAACATACATATACAGTAAAAACAAAAAACACCACAGTATCGCAATAAACGACAAAGGCCTTCACCGTGCGTCTCACAAGGAGCGCCAACCGTGCTCATAGGACACAAAGTACACCACGGGAGAGGCTTGCAAAAGGCGCCAAAAAAAGCTCAGCGCGGACCTTACAATGACAGCAAAAGCGCCTCTGATAAAAAAAAATACACCGAGAGGCTCACAATGAGCGCTGAAGGATCTCAGACAACCAAAACACTTAGACCCTCATTCAATTGCGATTTGATCAATTGAATAAGGCCCTAAATAAGCACATAGCATATTTTTTTTAAAGAAGTTTTTAGTTAGTGAAAACCTTGCTTTTGGATAGATGTTTACTAACTAAAAACTTCTTTAAAAAAATATGTTATGTGCTTATTTAGAGGCCTATTCAATTGGCCAAATCGCAATTGAATGAGGGCCTTACTGTCTGTGTCAAACAGCATTACCTGCCTTATAATTGTATAATTGCAAGTCACTAGTTACAAATAAAGGATAATAATAATAATTAAAAAATTGGGCCTTTAGAAAGGAGATGGTTTTATTGCATATAGACTAGTTCCAGAAGCTGCAAGCTTAGCAGTCAGAGTATGGTTGTGTAGGAAATCTCGCAGCTCATTGTGTTCGAAAACTCGTTCTTATTTTCCATTTGACATTCAAGTCATTATTCCTCATCCATTACACTGACAATGTAATGATGTGTGGGATTCCCACAACAATCATGGCGGCTGACACTTCACACTGGGTCATGTGACGCAACGATAGAGATGAGTGCGGTCTTGGAGCACCACCTAGCGGCGGGTGGCAAGAGTAGCCTGTCTGACTGAGCAGAGAAAGGGAAATGGCGGCCGGTGGCGGCTTTGCCTGATCCGAGGGAGTCGGGGGCCGAAACATACAGCCCGAGATACCCAGGGGCAGTGCATGTGGGAGAGCAAGGGGCAGGGCCGGGAGCTTACACTACCAGGGAGCTGAGGAGGGAGCGGTAGGGCACTGGCGGGGAGCGCGGCCTGTGCCGGCCGGTGAGAACATGGTGAATACCCGGAGGAGCAAAAGCCAGGGCCCCAACAGGAGGTTCATATCATCCAGGACCCGCTCCAACAAGAGCCTGCTGAGGAGCAGAGAGGAGCCGGCCCAGGTGAGAGGAGGAGAGGGGAAGGGAAGGGAGGAGAGGCTTTGTGTGAGAGAGAGAGGGGCTGTGATCAGCTGATACCATGGAGTGTATAACTAGTGTGTGACTAGAACTTATATATATATATATATATATATATATATATATAAATACTCACACACACAGCAAGAGCTTTTATATATATATATATATATATATATATATATATATATATATAGGACTGAGAGGAGGCTGTGATCAGCTATTACACTGTGTCTGTGACTATATATATATATATATATATATATATATACGCACACACACACAGCAAGAGCATATATATATATATATATAGAGAGGGAGAGAGAGGGAGAGGGAGAGGGAGAACTGAGAGGGGGCTGTGATCAGCTATTACACTGTGTCTGTGACTATATATATATATATATTCAGTAATTAGCAGGGACAGTGAGAGAGATCTGTGGGATCAGCTGATATATGAACATAAAACAAAAGTATATATAATGTAGATTTATATAATGTATAGTGGAGATTTGTGTGATATAGACTGTATGCTCAGCTTATACTCCGCCAATAGATGTGTTATAGGATATATATATATATATTTATAGTAATATACACACATTAGGTTGAGACGCAGAGAGTAAGACACAGGTGAGAGAGGAGCGCAGAAGGCTTTGTGTCTGATACAGATGGAGGATCAGCTGATCATACTGTGTGCAAGTAATATGAGTTACAGAACTAATATGTGCATATGCCAAGAGTATATGAGGGTTTGTGCCAGATACCGACTGTGTGATGAGCTTATAACACTGTACAGCTAATACATGTGTGTAAAGAACATTGATGCTTATCTACTTGTATCTGGCAAATGTCATATTTTATATAAAATAAATGCTTATGTGTAAAATGACCCAGTTGTGTATACAGATAATAATGTCATGCTGCACGTGAATGTCAGTATACATAACTAATATAAGTATATACGCCTACACTTATACAGTGAAAATGGTAATACATATGTTTATATACAACTAGCGAATTGCCCGTCAAAAAATGACGGCAATTAAATTGTAAGGTAGCTAATGCTGTTTGGTGTGTAATAATGAAATATATAATACAATTAATAAATGAATATACTTTACCTATTTTGAAGCATTGTGTGGAAGAGCTGTGAATGTGTTTTGATGTTGCTGCAGCATTAGTGGTGTGGATCTGCTGTGTAAGCGTGCTGAATGTGTGCAGTGTAATAGTGTGCGTGCGCAAGACCAAACCGTTAGCGTAGTCGTGTACTTCCGCATTGGCGTAAAATGGCGGGTAATGTGTGGTATGCGTCTTAGCGAAATATCCGTAGGTCTTTTGTGGTGTTTTGCGAGTTTCTTGTTGTGTTTTGTGTGTTTAGAGAGCTGTAGCCACGTTTTCGTTTTGTTCGGCGGCCATTTTTTCTGTTGCTTAGAGAATTTTTTTGTGTCTAAACTCTTATTTTGAGTGAAATGAAGGTGTAACTTGCTTTTTTGAGGTCCTGGATGTCCCCCTTTTGCTGTAGGTAAGCTTTTTATGTATGTGTTGTATTTATTGTATTTTACATTTTTTCATGTTCGCGGGTTGTTGCCGATTTTTGCGAGGTCGTAATGTGTGCTAACGTGTCTCGTATGGTATTTGCGGTTGTAGCCTCGTTTTCGTTTTGTTCGGCGGCCATTTTTTCTCTTGCTTATCGAATTTTTTAGTGTTCAAACTCATTTATTTTTAGTGAAATGAAGGTGTAAGTTGCGTTTTTGAGGTCCTGGGTGCTCCCTCTTGCTGTAGGTAAGCTTTTTTATGTATGTGCTGTGTGTATTTATTGTGTTTTGAATTTCGTAATGTTCGCGAGTTGCATCCGATTGTTGCGAGGTTGTAATGTGTGGTAACGTGTCTCGTATGTTGTTTGCGTTGTGACGTAAAGTTTGCGAGGGTCGCAGTTGCTGGCAAAGAGCGCCTTTGGCGCTCCATGCCAGCAACTGAGGCCCTTGCCCGCAGCCTTCGCTACCCGAGCAACAACTCGTACGCTCACAACTATATATGTGATATGTGTTGTTATATGTCTAAACCGGTGTCATTCCTTTATGTATTTGGAAAACATAGATTTGATGGCAGATCAGAAAAAAACATTTTACTCTGCTCATTAAATCTATCTAAAGGTTTATCTTAAGTAATCCTGAGGATGGTCTTATGCTTATTCCAGGCATGCTTCAATTCCTTAACTGTGCTGAGTGTATGTGTGTGTGTATGTGTATATGTATATGTATATATATATATATATATATATATATATATATATATATATATATCAGTGAGAAGGTAAATACTTATTGTTGCAGGGATAGTCTGCTGATGTGCAGTGTATAGGTGTTTGTAGATTCCCACAATTTATCTTTGTCTATACATAGCAGGTGTACTAGAACAAGAGGTCTGTTCGCTAGCTTTGGGCATAGTATTGGCACAGCAGGAGTGTGCTGTGTGGACTGTTATCTGAAGTGTCACAAAAGAACACAAGTTGTTGTATTGTCGCTGTGGCAGCAGGAGTAGATCTGATCTGACTTCAAAGATAATATCTTTCTTACAGGAGCCTGAACACAAGCCTTCTTATTTGTTTCAGTCCGTTGAACTTGCCCTTCCCTGGCTTCTAACATGTTTCTGGTGTCTTGTTGTACATATTTGTGTCCACACCTGGATAAATGCAATCCATGAACACACTGCACAAACCTGTTCTGCAAAGGCACACCTTGACATTAGTCTTGACACTGTCCCATCTCCAACTGGAAGACACACAAGATCCTCAAGGCACTCCCTGTAATTACATTGGAGTATCTTCTTCACAAAGGAAAGGCTCGGCCGGAGTAAGAAACAATGTATGATTTTTTTTACTTTTTTTTTTTTTACTTTTAATTTTGTTGAAAGACCACAGGATAATAGAGCAGTGGCACAAGTATGACATAGTAAAACAAAATCTTACAAAAAAATGTAATGATTACACAATATTGCACAATAGTATTTACATCTGTACAATAATTATGGTATTATTCTATATATATATATATATATATATATATATATATATATATATATATATATATATATATATATATATATATATATATAAATTGAGCATTAAATCTTCTTGATCTGGGGACCTAAAATGTCAGTTTGATTTTGTGTAGTCCTACCTCTGGGCTTTTGTGTGAATTCATTCTTGAAGTAAGCATAAGTCTGTTGAGGATCCTTGCACTGTATATCTGTAAAAGATATGTTGAGTTTTCGGGTGAAAATCCCAATATATATATATATATATATATATATATATATATATATATATATATATATAATATATATATATATATTCTATATCTTAAAGGGATATGGAAGGTTTCAGGATTGTACTAGGTATATAATATCCCCTGTGTATCTATTTATTTTATTAAGTGCTTCTATTCTTTTATTTTATTGCCTCAAATCATACAAATAGCCCCTATATGGGTTTGCCCTCTGCAGCTCATGAAGACATACTCTACTGTACTGGCTGTGCAGTGTTTTATACTAGCCTGTCGGTGACCATTATTTAGCAGTATGTTGCCAAGACACTGATTGGCTAGGATGAGACACTGTACATCACTACAGCGGAGGGCAGACCCAAGCAGGAACACATTATGATTTTAGTCCGTAAAACAGAGCTTATACTCCTTAATAAAATAAACAGATACACAGTGATATCCATAAACTCCCCACGTCCCTTTTTTAAGTACAAATGAAGAATCCCAAGTAGGTTTAATAATACCCATTACACTATATAATGTAATTTATTTAAAAACATACCTTCATTTGAATTCAAATCGGCATGTTACATTTCTGTGGACCGTATCACTACTTTTCTCTGTGTGATTCTCAGTGTATACATAGGTATATTCCAGCGTGCCGCTTCTTGTGCTGATTTATGGTAGGCATATGTCTTTAATATTACATAAAATATAAATATTTGTATTTCGGCACTGGCAGGGAGCCTCGACTTCCAGGGGTAGCCAGGGTGATTTTTTAGGATTCAAACAGGTTATAGAAATAAATTATAGTTTTGAAAAAATATTTAGGAATCGTCCGTACAAAGTTTTATAACCCTGGGATCCCGGGAAGTTTCCACCTACATGGAAGTCATGTCCGACTCTCAGTGACCTCAACACACCAGGAACATCTTTATGTCCATGGTCATGCTGATCCACTTGGTATTCATGGCAGAGATACTGGAGTGGGTTGCCAGTTCCTTCTCCAGTGTTCCTAAGTGGTCTCCCATCCAAGTACTGACCCGGCCCAACTTTCCACCTATATACCGATTTTTATATAATTAATTTCCTGGCTTTTATATAATTAATTTTTTAACTTTTTATCAATTCCTCAGCACACAATGTATTTTCTGTATGTTTATGAACAATGGAGAGCAACTTCTGTACCCTTCAGTGTCCTGTAATAATATAGTAATATATATTAGTTTTTAATTTGTTTACATTTTTTACCCTATAATTGATAGTATTTGTGCAGCTCCTCCCTTTTTTCCCCTCCATATTCACAGGGACACTTAATTTGTTTAATAATAGTAATAAAAAAAATTGCAATTTTCTTTACTGTCCATTCCACCAGTTGCACCGGTGCCTAGCCCTGTGCAGTCTTAGACTGTGAGATAATGATCTTATAGAGCACTGAAGGGCTTTCTGCATCTGCTAGTTTGTAAGGAAGCCCCTCTCAGCTGTACTTACACGCTCTTCTAGCACACGCTCTTCTAGCACACGCATGCTCTACAAGTTCATCCGGGGGCAGCACGTAACTCTCAGCCTCAAGTGTAAACAAAGGGCCAGCTGGTGAGCAGAGACTAGCAGCAGCAGCCTTCCTGGGGCTGTGTGTGTTATATAGATCCACATGCAAGCATTATAATGCATCCAATGACTCATCTTTGTATGATCGAGACGTGTAACTCTAGAACTTGGACAGAAAAACGCACAGCCTTCACTTCTAGTATTGTTTCTGTGTGTCTGTTGAAAAAGTGAAAGTGATTTTTATGTGTAACTGACATTTTTTAATAAAGGATAGTGGATTAATCTTAAAGTGATAAAGGTCCTTGTTATTGTAGAAATGAAAAAATACACATAGTTCAGGCTAGTAATAGTTTTGAGTGGGTGTATTAAATAACAGAGATTAAAAGCTGTGTAAAGGTTGACCAATGAAGATTGGAAGGTAACGAACCGGTCCCCAGATGAAGAAGAAGGTTTATTGATATATATATATATATATATATATATATATATATATATATATATATATATATATATATATATATATATATATATATATATATATATATATATATATATATATATATATATATATATATATTACATATTACACATTACACACACACCTACCGCTCACTTTTGATGGTAAAATTCCCTCACCGGTGCCACGGTAACACAATCTACCTGCTCTCATTTCTGGTTACATAAATCATATGACCCTAGCTATGTATCATCCTCTTCTTACTAGATAGTGATCCAGTCCTGACTGCTGTCCCTAGCTATGTATCACCCTCTTCTTACTAGATAGTGATCCGGTCCTGACTACTGTCCCTAGGCTCTCTCACCAGCTCTCCAAGTGGGGTGCTGGTGGTCTCTGGATTGTGACGTCACTCGACAGTGACGCTACCTAGCCATTTCCCCGCCGCCCACTGTAAAAGTTTGAATCGCCTACTAGTGGGCGGTAAGGACCAGGTTGACTACCTCTGGTTTAAAATAACGAGGTGTAAAGACATTTCCTATATCTTGTACTGATGTTAAAACGGGCAACAGATTGAATTTGATGGGCTGTTTATGCTAACATCTGTGCAAGATATAGGAAATGTCTTTACCCCTCGTTATTGTAAACGTCTGTCTGTGTCTGGCTATCTATCTATCTATCTATCTATCTATCTATCTGTCATGAGCATTAAATCGTCTTGATCCGGGGACTGGTTGGTTACCTTACAATCTTCATTGGTTTAATTTTAGAGTATTTTGAACAGGTTGATACACGTGACACACTAAATTTCATCTAGTTTAGCCATGGTTTGAGTATAGTTTATTTTAACTGCAGATAAGTTCCCCAGTAAGGTCTCTAACTATGTTAGTGGTATGTTTAAACTGGTAAGCTATTCCCATCTTTCATTTCCTCCTTAAGGACAAGCAGAGAAGATCTCAGGATCTCAGGGACTGGTATGAATCCTAGGACCACCTGTTGACTAATATTACACCAATCTAATGCCCCATTGAATCTAATGCACACTTCAAATTTGGAAGCAAAAAATGTTTTTGCTGGCAAATGTAATGCGCATTTGCATTTAAGAAGTACCGAACAGTGCGCCAGTGTGCTGGGGCTCTCTGGGTGCGAGGCTCCGCGTGCCACTGTGCTGGGGCTCTCTGGGTGCGAGGCTCCGCGGGCCACTGTGCTGGGGCTCTCTGGGTGCCAGGCTCCGCGTGCCACTGTGCTGGGGCTCTCTGGGTGCCAGGCTCCGCGTGCCACTGTGCTGGGGCTCTCTGGGTGCCAGGCTCCGCGTGCCACTGTGCTGGGGCTCTCTGGGTGCCAGGCTCCGCGTGCCACTGTGCTGGGGCTCTCTGGGTGCCAGGCTCCGCGTGCCACTGTGCTGGGGCTCTCTGGGTGCCAGGCTCCGCGTGCCACTGTGCCGGGTGGCTTTCTGGGTGCCAGGCTCCGCGTGCCACTGTGCCGGGTGGCTTTCTGGGTGCCAGGCTCCGCGTGCCACTGTGCCGGGTGGCTTTCTGGGTGCCAGGCTCCGCGTGCCACTGTGCTGGGTGGCTTTCTGGGTGCCAGGCTCTGCGTGATAGTGTGCGGGGGACTCCGTCTCTGCATGAACTGCGTGGCATTCTTAATGCCAGTCTTTGAGGAGCCACTTCCTCCTGCGTTGATGACAAGCCCCCCCCCCCCCCCCCCCCACCACCGTCTGCCCACTCTAGAGAGCCGGTAAGCGAGAGATGGTGGTGTCGCGGTGTATACCGGTATGTCCTGGTCTGTGCTTTCCTTTTTGCTGTTATCGGTGATGCAGTGTGATCGATGGCACACTAGATTCAATGTTTTAACCCCTGAAAAAGGGGTTAAAACATCAAATCTAGTGCGCCATCAATTCTAATGCGCACTCCAAATTTGGGACCTGATTTTTCACGAAAAAGGTGCCCATTAGATTTGCGTAAATATGGTATATACCACGATTACAGCCTTAAAGGTATATAGAAGTTTTATGAATTATGAATGCATTTGATAGAGAAGAATCAATAGTGTATGCAAACCTTTTTTTTTGCTTGCACAAATCCCCAAATAAACATTAATAAACTTACGCTAGAATTTGCAAAAATTCTTCAGTTTTCTGATTTTGAATAGAAACTTTCCTGAAAAATCGAAGCTAAACTAGCATAACATTCATAATTAATTGTTGCCAATCAGAGGTAGCTAAAACTTTGTAGCAATGAGAAATCAGTCTCTGCAGCAAAGCATCATAGGGTTTGTAGTCTTTTGTTCCTACCACATACTGTCTCAGGCAGTGCTGCTACTGGCTGGAAGGTTTGTATAGAGTTATAAACGTACTTGAATGCAGTTTTTCTATTGGTTAGTGTATGTAAGCACCTTGGGGGTGTGGAAACGAATTAAAAAAATAAAATAAATCTGTATGTGTATAGAATGACTCCATGTAAGGTGTGTGCCTGATATAAGCAGCATGTGTTAGATTAGATAAAAGGTAAGAACATAGAAACTTCCACATCCCTTTAAAATTGCTCATCTAAGAACAGTAAGCTTAGTTGTGTAATTTCTTGAGGTTTCATACACAAGATATCTAAGTCACTACTTCCCCTTCCCATGATGCTTTCCGCGGGTCCTACAGAAATCCAGTACTACTCTGGGTAAACACATTGTTGGAGAGAAGAGAAACCCATGAATGTGCAGTTCTTCTTAGGGGCCTCATTCAAATGCGATTTGGCCAATTGAATAGGGCTCTATATAAGCACATTACATATATTTTTTTTACAGAAGTTTTTAGTTAGTGAACTTCTGTCCAAAAGAAAGGTCTTCACGAACTAAAAACTTCTGTAAACAAATGCTATATAGAGCCCTATTCAATTGGCCAAATCGAATTTGAATGAGGCCCCAGGAATGTGCATGTGGGCTGTAGCCATTCTGTCTTTATCTTCCTGCCAACGTCTCTTTGCTTACAGCTGTAACATGTACATTGTTTCTAGCAAGTTTTGCAAATCAGCAGAAATACTTTTATTTTTCAAGATTCACAATGAAAGAACAGAGAGATTTAATGGTGAGCAAGGAGGAGCTGTGATCTGGTGCCAAATGTCATGTTCTTTATTCTCTTTATTCAGATTGTGACCTCATTTCAGTAGCATCAATCCACAAGCATTTATATCCTGACAGGTTTGTTATATATTCCTATACTATATATTTGATAGTTTGTCACATAGACCTTACCTAGTGAGATTACAAGGACTCTTACCCTAAAATTCATTTAAAAAATAAATACGTTCTTCTATAGCATTAAAAACTAACTACATGTTGTGTTATCTATTTTTTTCTAAAATCAATCGAACCTAGGATATTCCATGTTGTTGCTACCGCATTTCTATGCAAATGAATTGGCTGCTTTGATGTGCTCATTCAGATTACAGTCTGCTTGTCTGTCTCTGCAGTGGCCCAAATAGGGACCCCCAATGTTATCTGGCAGCTAGACCGCTCTCACACCGTTATCAACTGCTCTGAGCCACACATTAGCATACAGGAGCCACAAAATCAGTCCTAAATATTTCAACTATTTACTGTAGAAAAATTCCAGTACAATATATAGCCAGGTTTTAATGCTCTTTTTTACATCAACAGGTTTTATATCAACTTTCTATTGGGGTTACATAGTCCCTTTAAATCTTTTTCTGACACTTAGGAGCCAGCCAGGTCGGTTAGCAGCCAGCCATTTTTAGGTGAAATATATATATATATATATATATATATATATATATATATATATATATATATATATATATATATATAAAACTAAAAATGTAGGTGCCAGCAATAATATTTTCGGAGCATTGGATGCCGGTATTTGACAAACCCTGATATAAAACGCACTTTATTTAGTTCTATGTTTTATTTTTGCTTATTGTTTATTACCTGTTGTATAAGCAGATTAGACATCTGCAAGCGTTTCTGCATTATATAAGAAATTAACACCAGTAGCTGGGAAAGATATGAACATAAAAACATTTTTAGAGAAAATCTTACTTACTGGCAGCCTGAAGTCTGAGGTTGTGCTTATCTTGAAGGCATAAGGAAAGTTTCTGGACTTTACTATGTACACAACATACCGGTGTTTCTGTTTGCTTTTATGTACTTTATTTTATTAAGAAGTGCTTATAAGCTCTTTTTTACTTCCTAAAATCAAACGAATAGTCCCGGTATGGGTCTGCCCTCTGAAGCGTATTCAGACACCGACTTTGTAGGGACTACAAGTGCAATGTAGTGTCCTAGCCTATCAGGCACTACATCTCAGCAGAGCGTTGCTAAGAGGTGGTCAATGACTGGTTAGTGTGAGACACGACCTACATATGAGCTGCAGAGGACAGACCCATACAGAGACTATTTGTTTTATTTTATGTAGTAAAAATAGAGATTATAAGCACTTTTTAATAAAATAAAGTACATAAAAGTAAATATGTACACAGGTATATTATATACCAAGGAAAATCCAGGAACCTTCCATATCCCTTTAACCACCTTAGCGGTAATCCCGAGTTAATTGTCAGTACCTAAAGCGTCAACCCTGAGCCACGCTCGGGATCACACGCATCCGTCTTCCAGGATCCCTTCCTTGCGTGTGTAGGCCTCTCAGGGGGGCGAAGCAAGGAGATCTAGCTGTGTCAGCACCCCCGAGTGTACCGCGTTAACACTCGAGGGCACTGACACGGCCAGACTACCAGGGAGGTTAAACTTTCCACATGGAGACCTGCGGGATAGAAAAGAACAGGGAGAAGGGGGCTGAATTGTTAGATCAATAAGTCTTTTAGCATCTGACCTCCTTATCTCACACATGGCCAGAAGCAGCTTGTAACAGAAATGCAAGAGTGCTCTGCAGCCATGTAACACCCCTCTCACAACCTTCTCCAAACTATCATGGATGCCCCCATGTTTTGACTTTTTTTTTTCTTGCTAAATTATGTGTTTTTTTAAAGGGCCAGTTACCGGTAATTCAGCACAACTTGGAGCACACCACTGTAATGTACTTCTGAAAACATGTTGAAATCCTTTCTGAATTTTTTAAATAGGTGCCTATTTCACAGAAAAAAATCATAATCGAAGTGTTTGTTTACATGAGAATGAGGGAAGTCCCCCAGGCAGACTGACACTCTGTGTGCAGAGAGCAGATCAGAAAGAGGGGTTATCCCTTCCCAACTTCATCTGTGCAGGGAAAGCACTGCTGAAAACTCCAAAATATTTTATTTGTGGGCTAACTGATGGCTGATGACATTCCTGAAAGCAGAGATAAGCCATCAATCCTGTGACCTCGGAGCTTGGAACGGCCGTTGTCGGCAGATGTAGGTAATCACGAACAGTCAGCAGTGTGTTTGTAAACAGACACAATACTGCTGATTTTTTTTTTATTTTTTTTTTATATGTTATTAGGATAATAAAAAAATAAATACAAAAAGCAATAGATCATTGTAACATAGAATCTTGTGCTCTTTCACACCACGAGGAGCACTTATAGTGAGGTAAATGGCCCTTGAAGTTTATTGTGTACGTAAGGTCCAATCCTAAATGTGGGAAAGCACTATTTTTATTTTTCCATTCTTTTGCCTAGTATCATTAGCAGCAGTACTTAGTAATGTTGGCATTCTGGTTGGGTGGACCAACTGAAATAACTGTACCTTCCCAGTTTATTCTCTGATAAAGGGAACATCTAAATGACTGTTCTAGTTACATTTCACTTGTTCACATATCTTCTAAACCAGTTATAGCAGCAGAACTGTGGGCTGTACCCATAGAACAACATGCCACTGCTGTTTATAGAACAATTACTTGTTTTGCTATAGAAAAATCATTAATAACAGACAATGTAACTTTCTGGAAGGCTGCCCACATGGCCATGTAAGGTTTCTCAATTTCCTCTTACTTGCTGCCCCTGAACCATTTTTATATAAATACTGTTTTGTGTTAACTATTATCATTCCTGCCAGTTAAAGGACCACTGTAGATGAGCAAAAAATGTCACGTTTGTGTGGTATGCAATAAATGAACATTTCTGGCAGGTATGTTAGTCATAGGAATAAAAGCATTTGCAGATAGAAAATAATCTTCATATTACCAGACTCTGCTAGTTCATGGGAGCTGCCGTGATAATCTTCCTTCTCTTTCAAGGCACAAGTTAAGTTAAGGTTTGTAAATTTACTTGCAAGCTACTTACCTATAAGTTTGGGTTGTCCTGTGCTGAAATCTTATCTGAATCCACTAACAAATCCGTCGAACCATGAATGGATAATACAATTTAGGAGAACACTCCCGCTCTCTCTCTAAGGAAGTATGGAAAACAAACCTGGCATCCTCCATTTTTGTGTGTATTTATTTTTATTTTTTTTCTGTTTTACGCTGCGCGCGGTTTGGCCGTTAAGGTCGTATTTTTGCAAGTTCGTAATGTTTTTTTTTTTCTAAGTCCCGCGGCTCGTATTTTTTTCTGTGTAAGTCCATATTTAGTGATTGCGTGTTAGATGCATTTTATCAAAGTGCCGCTTGTGTGCATGTTTGTAACCGCTTGGTCGGCAGACGTTGGAGCCTCCACCTTCTGCAAATGATGCCCCTTGCTTCACGAGGGTGCGCTTTTGCGGTCCAAACTGCGTCCCCCGCTCGCAAAGCGTGACGACGATTCGTAGTTTGACAACTATTATATGTGATTGTGCTCGCACGTGTTTTTATTTTTTTACTTTTTCCCTTCTAAATAGTTGTACCTGGATATTTTAAGCCAACTCTATCATATTCGTGTTCTACCTGTTATGTTGATGTGTTTCTTGGAGACGTGTTCCTGGAAGTGTTCTTGGCTTCTGTGCAGGTGCCAGCAAAATAAGCAGCTATAGCCAACTTGTGAGACTTAGTGTGATCTGGGATAGGAGCTGATCGTAGCAGTTGGTTTTAGAGACTATTTTTATCTATTAACCAAAAAACAAATCTTTTCTGTTAAAAGGACACAATGTACCCTCAATAATTTTTCTCTGACAAAGGTCTGTAGGTGAAACAGTCTGTGAGAGCAGGACTTCTTGTAAATGCAAATGGAAAGTCATATTACATTAGGCTATGACAAACCCAGGTGTGTGGTAGCCGCCTGCTCCTAAAACGTATTTTCTGAATTTTGGGGAAATTTATGACATTCACATCCTTCCCTAGCTCAAAAATGTTTTACTGCATGCTCCTTAAATGGATATGGAAGGTTCTTTGATTTTTCTACATACGATATACCTGTGTGTTTATCTACTTTTATGTACTTTATATTATTAAGAAGTGCTTATAAGCTCATTTTTTACTGCCTAAAATAAAACAAATAGTGCCTTGGATCTACCCACTGAAGCATATGCAGACACACGTGCTGCGGTTGGCTGTGCAGTGGAGTATCCTAGCCTATCAGGGACCATATCTCTGCATGTTGCTGAGAGATGGTCATTTATTGGTTAGTATGAGGGACAGCAGGGTGTGTGCCCGCATATGTTGCGGTGGCCAGACCCAAGCAGGTATCTTTTGTATTATCTAGGCAGTAAAAACAAAGCTTATAACCACTTCTTAATAAAATAAAGACATAAAAGTAAATAAATACACAGGTATGTTCTATACCTAGTAATATCCAGGAACCGTCCATATTCCTTTATTTGTCCAACTCTCTGTGACCCTTATGGATAAGCACAGACACATATTGTGTCTGTGCTTATCCATAAGGTTTTCTTGGCAAAGATACTGGAGTGGGTTGCCAGTTCCTTCTCCTGTGATTTGTCTGACCTCTCTGCTATGACCTGCCCATCTTGGGTGACCCTACCTGGTATAGCACACAGCTTCATCGAAGTACACAACCCACTTCACCATGACAAGGTAGAGATCCAGAAGGGGATTTAATGTTGCTGGCTCCTAAATCCTCTGTAATCAGGTTGGTTTAAATCATTGTAGTTTTTTTAATATGTGAATAAAACCAGCACAAGTACATTTCAGGTGTAAAATATTTTTCCAAAGCATAACTTGTGACAAACTCTGAACTGTGTCAGGGTTTCCTTGAGCAGTCTTCAAGCTCTCATACCTGAGCATTCCCTGGCAATATGGCACATATCCCCGACCAGCAATGTGTATTTTGACAGCTATTCTAATAGTCAAAGTATTTACCTAACAGACTTCGTGGAATATGATTTATGAAGTTTAAAAGTATTGGATGAATACAATAGGACCTGCCCCTCTTGAATGGAGTTCACATCTATACTGATTCAGAAATTTTGACATTAGTGGCCTATTTTTATTCTTCACCTTCTTTAGAAGTCAACAAACCTATATCAACGTTAAAACCAACCAGACTTGCTAGGAGGCATGTGTACTTATTCTAGGATCAGGGCATGACAAACTTCTTAGAGTCTCTTGGACTGGAAGATGATCTAATTCGTCAATACTACAGGAAATCAAGTCAAACTGTTCACTAGAAGGTTGGATCATGGGGATAAAGTTCAAATAGTTTGACCATATCATGAGAAGACAGGATTCCCTAGAGACGACTGATTCTGGGAAAGATTGAAGGCACATTTAGTAGGGGTTGACCGAGGCGGAGATGGATAGATGCTGTAATTGAAGCAGTGATGGAGCTCCGAGGTGGCGGTGGTCGATAGTGCCCGCACGTTTCTGCTAAAGTGTTCAGCATATTTATGGGCCATTAGTAAACAAAATATAGAAAAATGTTTTAGCAAACCCCTTCCATCTCTTGGCCAGTCATAATATTTCTACCAACATTCGGTAAAATACAATAACTGAGCATTGCCTTTTAATGTTGGCGATGAAAGCTATTTCTTTTTTTTTCTTTTTACTAATCTGACCTTCTCTCCTGTCTTAAGTTACTGCTAACCAGCGATGCTTTTCACGGTTGCATCCTTCATTTGTTCTACCATCTGTCAGAACATTATTGCTCAACTCAGGGTTTTGTTGTCTTACTTTCTAGTTTTTGTGTTGCACAAGTTTTTTTCCTCTTCCTTGAATAATGCAAAAATCTTATTAAGCAATATAGGAGTGGACAAATGTTTACCAAATGTAATTGTCATCTAGATTATGGAGGAGACAATCATTGTTTTCTTGGCAGCCAGAAGTACATAAACAGAGATATGAAGGGTGAGGCAGAAGTCACATTTTGAGAATATGGTAGAATAGAAAGAGTGAAATGAGGTTAAGAGGAATTATGTAGTTTTACTTCTTTTCTGTGCTTCAGTGAGTTTATCTGGTTCATCATCTGTGACTAATTAAATAATTTGCTTCTCATTTTTGTAAGTGATATTGAAATGAATGACTATATGACTTCTCTTTTTTTTCTATTAAGTTAGCACAAAATACAATGTTTTTTTGAATGTGGACGTTTGGTTGCTTAGTAATGATAGCTGGAAGAGACCCAACACAGTGTATTCGGAGTCCATAATCCATTTAAAATTCTACAAACCTGGTGAAAGAAAAAGTGTGACATTGTCTGCATCTTGTAAAGTATTCAACATTTTCAGTAAAACATATTTACTATTGCAGATCATAAGAAATAGTATTTTTGAAAGAATTTAAATGGAAAAAAAATATGTATGCTATTTGAAAACATACTTTGGTTTAACCCTTTCAGTGACCAGGATTCAGGACATTTTCCGGACACTGGAGGACAGGCACATTTGCAACATTTGCTATGCGTCTGTTTATACATGGTTCTTCTCTGAAGGGAACCTGGTACCAGAACACCGCTCCTTCCCTTTCCCACCAAGAACAATACCCAAATACCTTGACTGTGCTTGCCATGTTGGTCCCAGATGGATAATGTTACTACAGTGTTAAGAGGTGCTTGATTGTAGGGGATCCAGTACAGTGGGGGAAGAACTTACCGGAACCAGGGAACAGTGGACTATTACTTGTGAATGAGGAATAATAATCCTGATTACTGGGATTATTGCTGCTCTTTTACAGCTGGTAACAGTTGCTGGGTGGCTACTGGTTCCTGTGGGCAGCTAGGCGCTGAGATGGATCGGACCTCACCACTATGGGATGTCCTGTAAGCTGAAAGCAGGAGGGGTCGAGGTACACATGGTCCCTCATGTCTGGGACATGTCACAAGTCATTTAAATAACAAGAGCACCTAAAAAGGTTGGTCAATCCCTCAACATCAATATAGAGCCATTTATTTTCTGAAATTATAGACACTAGAGAATTTGACCATACCAAACATGATTCATTCCCTAAAACACCTAATCACTAGTTTTAGCTAACATTTGTATAAATTTACCCAAAAAATAAATAAATAATAAATCCCTCACTCATCTCTCAAACTATCCCCTATCACTTTTCTCCTGTTTTTCTCCCTTTTTAAGTTCTCTCCCCATTTACTCTCCTCATCTCTGTCTTCCCTTCCCCACTTTCTACCTCTACCCCCTTTTCTGCTCATTCACCCTGTCTTTCCCAACTCCACCCTCCCCACTTGAACCCTTTTTATCCCCTTTTTCCTCCTTTATTGCAGACTTTAACCCCTGCTATATCTCTCTGCCCCTTACACCCCATATCCATCCTTCCTCTCCCGCGTATATCTCCTTCCCCATGCCTCTTCTCCCCTTATTCTCCTCTCTTCCCCTTTAACCCAGAAACCTGTACATACTGAGTTCCTATTCCTGAAAAGTTAACTTGTGATTTTTTTTTCTACAGGGTTTTTAAAACATTTGGGGAAATATGTTACAAGCCAGCAACTTTAGATGCTGCTTGTGTCTGAGGGCTTTCATATTACACCGTTACATCTCTCATTACTGATTGGAGGCAAAGGTGCAGACTTAGTCTACTGGGCAATGTACTTCCATTTGTGTTGACATGTGAATGTCTAAAAAGAAACTTCCCGCTCAGAATTCCAAAAATATCATATTATTGCACTGCATTCTTGGCAACTGGACAGGGACATGAAAATGAGGTGCTTCTGTGATATGCGCAGGAGGGCTGCCCACTGGACTGAGGGGAACCTGGTAACTGAACTTGAGGACTATTTTGTTATGACCTTACTACCTGGTGCCCCAAAGAGCTTGTTGTGTGTTCTATTGGTTTTTACAATGTTTAGTGTTCAGGTTGTGGTTAGGACATGAAACTTATGCCAAGCCCCTTTAGTAAGTACCAAGGTATGCTATAATGTTTACAATAGTGATCTGATTTAATAGCATGATTTGGGTAATTGTATAAAGTTTAAAGAATGCATTTGCAATCAGAGTAGGCCCTAGGACATATTATAAGTCAATTCAGAGGTTACAGGACAATGGTAGTTTATTACCCCCTGGAATGGGGGTGGGAAATGTGGGATGATACCTTAAGCAGAAACTTCTGCTGCTGATATATAATGGGGAACATTGGTTGTGTGTGTCTGGACAGATATAAAAAAGGACAAATAAGGTGGCTCTAAGCATTGAGCCCAGGAACTTTTAATAAGATAGGGTGCTACCAGGGATCCATAATGTAATGCATAATTATAAAGAAAAGGAAAGAAAATCCCTTGTAGTGGTGCACTCCTAGGAACCTACTATAATCAATAGTAGCCAATAAAACTTGGCTTTTAATAGTTATTATAAAACCAATGAAAGTAATAAAAAACTAAACACCCAACACTACAGCTGCCAAATAATAAATATATTAATACCTCTACTGGCTAAACTGCATTAATCATAACAACCTGATGATTGGATGCAATAATGAAGAGAAAATAGGCAAAAAGTGCTAAGTGCTAGAACTAATACTAAAGTGAATTAGGACCCAAAAGAGTCCTATTGTACAAATAAACTGTGAATTGATCAGTGTAAAATGACTAAGTGTTCTCCCACAATGATAAGGTGCTAAAAGTGCTTAATATGCATTGCTTGGGGATTTTCCCACCATAAGGTGCTTGTTATTGGACTATTGATGATTTATATGCAATTAAGGTCCAAACACATGATTGTTGTTTATATAAAAAGCCAAAAATTGAGGGAGTCACAAGGATAGTACTAATGCTAATATAAAGTCTGCTGTTCCATGAATCTATCCCTCTCTAAGTATTTCATAGATGGGTATTAGCAAAGTTGGATGCAGATAATCACAATAAATCTATCCTAATGGAAATTTGGCGTTCCCATGTGCTGCCTAGACGCTCTGTAGTGACAACGTCATCGGCCAGCGACTAAGGGAGCGCGGGCAGCGTAGCGTCAACCTGACGCACGTTTCCTAAATTTCATCAGGGGTTCCTGGATTTTCTTTCCTTTTCTTTACCATAATGCACCTCTGGACAGATAGTCATAATGTTTGAAGTTTTTTTATTGCCCCTCTGGAGTTGTAAAACCAGATTTGGAGACCAGTAGAACTCTAGCCCACTCTACCTATTGACAACAGACACATATGAGGTCAGATATCTCATCAAGGGACGTTGGGGGAGGAAGGTGTGGGTGAATTCTTTGGGTGCTGTGGAAGAAAGAATAAGTTGGGAGTCTGTGTGACATTCTAAGTATATTAATATTATTATTAGTAATAAGTTTGTAAACTTAGGGCTGAGCTTGCAACCTGTGATGTCCTAGGAGGTGTTCTGTTGGGCCCTGCAAGATTGGACACAAAAGGGAGAAACTTGGGGTGCACGTGGCTCCTCAACTCTGGGTCGTCACAGTGTGTGTGGGTGTCTATATATGTATGCGTTTATATTCAGTGTGCCTAAGACCAAAGTTGGAAGAAATACTGTCAAAGTTAATTTTTAATTGGATAGCTCTGCTGCTCCCTGGAGCAGAAATGTAAGAAATGCATTCATATCGGCGGTTTAGGCATTCTGCAAATTAGAGGTCTGAGATGTAAAATTTTAGGATTACTGTGTTGAAAGAAACACTTGTTAAGCTGTTGTAACATTAAATAAAACAGTTTTTTGAAGAGTATTTTTGAGCATGGTGTCTACTTTAGTTACATGGCAGCATAATACAAACACAAATTGGGGTGAAAATTACTGTAATAAACATTTTCCTTTCCATTGCTTTTTTGCTGTCAAGCTTAATTGCAAGGCTGTATGGAATAAACCATTGCTAATTTTAATTGTTTATTTACCCAAATATGATGCGTGTATTTATAGTTTTGGGTCATTAAGTGAAAAGTCTCATAGATTAACCAAAGTGGGTCTGATCTGGTTATGTATATGCTCTCCTCTTCACCTATAACATGAAGACTACGCTGTTGCAAAAGTTATACAGATAGAAATCACATTAAATCACCATCAGGCTTCAATATTTATAGTTTTTTTTCTGAAGAACAACACTTAATAATTACTAAAAACATTTTGCCAAATAGCCTGTATTTACTTTCTATTATATGTGGTTATTGGACACTGCCGTTGCATATTATAAGCATGTGTGTTCGTGCACGTCCTACTTAAAGCAGGCTAATACAGTAAGTCATTGACTTAACACAGATTCATATACAGATCCAGAACCATCAAAATGTGGTCTACAAATAAATGAATTATAAAGTAACCTATTATAGTTATATATGTTCTGTGTTTACACCGATATCTTTGGAACCAATAATATATGTAAGGTGCGGATATTCTGTACTTGTTTGAAAGCATTAAAGACTTTACTGCAAGCGTCCAATACATCTAACTAAATCAATGTGTATTCAGGTTTCATTCTACTTAAAACATAAAAATACATATACGCAAGGAGGGCTTACAGAACACAATAGCAGTGCCCAGTACATCATTTTCTATTTTATACAGCTAGTCTGCGTATATGGGTTCCCTGGTGGTCCAGTAGTTCGGATTCTGCGAACCCACTGCAACCTAGGTTCGATTTCAGTCAGGGAACCAAGAGGTCACACCACCCTGAAGTCATGCAGGGTTAGGCCCGGTTAGTACTTGGATGGGAGACCACCTAAGAATACCAGGAGCTGTATCCTGTGGCCCACTGGAGAAGGAACTAGCAACCCATTCCAGTGTATCTACCATGAATACCAAGTGGATCAGCATGACCACGGACATAAAGATGCCCTGGTGTATTACAGTAGGAAATGAAAAAAAGTCTGCCTGTACCTTAACTGGGAGCATGACGTACTCTCTATTCAAGTGGCGCTTTGTTGTTGCTGTCTCTCAAAGGAGCAGAATAGAGATGTTTTCTGAATGCATGGCTCCTCCCATTTCTCTCAGTTGGGTAATCATGTTAGAGAGAGGCTAAAATCTTTGCTTCCATTAAAACAAAGTTGGATATTATAGTTGCAAGTTAAAGGTATATGAAAGTGAGGTGGGTTATGAATGCATCCTGTTGAATGCATCATAACCCACCTAGCAAAAAATGTTTGGATGGAAAAAAATGCAAAAAATGTTTGATGAAAAGGAAAAAAATGTGCTGGGGGTGATGACGACACCCCTAGCAACTGAGATTTGCATATTGGATATCTCATTGTTAATGAGAGATCCAATATGCAGCACTTGTGCATGCTGATTGGAGAAAGGAAAGGAAAGTGTCTGAAATCATGTGACTTCCCACAGTCAGGCTACATGTGCTAACTGAGCATGTCTGCACAACCCCCCGGCCAAAAAACAACATTGTATAAGTAATGCTAGTTATCCCTGGGAATTTCAGGGGGTGTCAACATTGAGAGAAAATGGTTTGCAAAAGTAAGAAATTCAGCAAGCTTCAGGCTAACGGTTTAACTGTTACCTTTGAATTTTTTTTTAATGCAAACTATCTTTTTTAGACACTATAAATTCTACTCTTTCAGATGCATTAATAACCCACCTCCCTTTCATATACCTTTTAAATACTATATTATTTTAAACTTTATAAATCACTTTTACCCATTGTCAAGAATAAGTTCTAAATATGACACGTAAACGGTCCTTTAAGCAGATGCCCGAATTTAAGAGACTATTTCTTATCAAAGGTGAAAAATGATTCCATTGTTGGATACTAGTCATACTATTCTAGTTTATATAAAAAAAATTAATGTGGAAATTCTCTTTTTGCAGAAAGATACCTGCAGCGATGCCTCCCTGAGCGACAGCCACTTGTCTCCACCAGCCAAACGCAACTGTAAGCATGCTGAGCCTGTCCGTAATGAGAGCCCGAAATCTCGCGCCACCAAACCACGAGAGGGATGGAGCATCTCCACTAGGAGATCCAGGTAACGATGATGTGTGTCATGTAGAATAGATACCGTTATGTGCCCAACCTTTGTTCTTTTCCTTTTAGAATATTCTACATTATTTTTAGCAAAATTGTGAGTCTGATTCATTAAGATACAGCAGTTAAAAAACAGACTGCCCTTTGGGGTCAAACTGACCTGAAATACTAGAATTAAATGACTACAAATCCACACACAAAAAATAGAATGAGCGGGGTAACTTTTTAATGTAATTCCACATTGCGATAATAACCTTCTCATGTAGTTACACTGTGTAAATTATTTTGCCATATCAGCAAGTTGGCATGAAGTTATTAAAATGTTTGATTTCAAACGCATTGAGGGTGCATCTGTGTAATTGCAAAGGACGGGGTACGACTGCTTAGTAATTAACACCCGTCATAGGACAGCTGGAAGAAAGAAATGTTATTCACACAGAAAAACAGCTGTGGATTGCAGATTGCAACGAGGATATAAGAGCTCTTAGCAAAAGTGTCCTTTCCCCGGTTCTATTCCTAGTGTAATGATTTGTTTTAAAATTTGTATTTGATTTTTTTGTGGCTTACTGAACATGCGTTTCTCCAAAGTTGCCATATATATTTATTAGCTTTTCTTTCTTCTATATTTTCCTTTTATATTCCTCTAAAAGAGTTTCAAAAGTTATCTCCTCGAGTTACCCTTTTATTGTGAGAATTCCATATTTGCTTCTTGGCCAATCACATATCATATCCTGGGATGTTGTTTTCACTGTAATTGGCTAAGAGAAAACATTCTTATTGGGCAGCTTTAGTGTTACTTTGTAGCTTCTTGTTGGCCACTAATATGGTTTGGCTTTCATAACTTAAAAAGATCAGAATAAATAACATTTCAGGTTAAAAGTTTTTTGTTTTTTTTTCTTCTAAATTATGGCAGTGTATGGAGTACATTTTCCTATACAGCTGTAGTTATCTGCAAGGTCAGACAGACACTGTCATGGTTTTTTTTTTTTTTTTTTTTTTTTTTTTTAGCCACAAAACATTTAAAAAAATCATAATATAAAAATGGAAGAAAAATAAAACTAAATTAAACAAAAATACTATGATGGTTACAGTTTTCATCATTTTTAAGTACGGTAGTAAAGATCAACTGGGGCAGAGGGTGGGTGTACAATTAAACGGACATGGAAGGAACCATGTTTTTAATATTAAAATAAACTACCTAAGTGTGTGTTGCCACCTGTAACTAGATGTACTAACCTATCATAAATTGTCTCTCCACAGCATTTAGAAAGAGGCTTTAATTGGTTAGTACATCTAGTAGTAATAGAGAGACACTGTGTGCATGAGCTGCTGGGGACTGACTTTTGTAGGGACTATTTGGAAGTATTTAGTGAGTAAAAACAGAGCTTTTAAGCACTTGTCAATAAAATGATCTTTAGATATGCAAACATTTAGGTAGTTTCTTTTAACATTAAAAACATGGTTCCTTCCATATCCCTTTAATTGTGCACCCACCCTCTGCCCCAGTTTGAACTTTACTACTTAAAAATGATGAAAACTGTAACCATCATAGCATTTTTGTTTTAATTTAGTTTTATTTTGCTTCCATTTTTATGTTATGCTTTTTTTTTTATATTTTGTGGTTAAAAACCCCCAAAACAAAACAAAAAAATAAAAAAGACAGTGTGTGACTTTTAAGGGGACACACTCAACCCCCCAAAAAGTTGTTTTCATCTTCATTGGATTAAAAATTGCCTAGGAGCGTATGTCCCTATAGTGAATAATCCATAGGCCATTCAGCATTGTTTATGCAGCGTATTTATGCTAATGCTGACATATTATGCTAATTTGCTGCACAGGGTGCTTGATAAGGAAGGGGAGTTTAGTATGAGTTCTGTCATCCTATGAGATCAAAGCCAGCAGTGATATTCTTGATTTTGCGCAAACTGTTTTTAAAGCAACGAAAAAAAAACTTAACATTTTTAACTTTTAAATGTAATTTATTAATAAAGAAGAGATTATCTTTCTTTTCTGAAGTGATTCTGCCGCTTTTCACAAGCAACGTGTCCTAAACATAATATATCCCAAGTATGTAGACATGTCGAAAGTACTCGCAGTATTAGCGCCCACGTTCCAGGTATGCAGATATAAGCTCTGTCTGCATTCAGAATCTTATTCCATATTAGGAAGTTAATCATCAGAAACCAAAACGGTGGTAATTACAAATAACAGGTAATAAGTAAGATGCTGTGTTTTTTTTTTTTACTTTAAAAACAGTTTGCCTATTTTCAAGAATAGTTTAAAATGACCAGATAGACAGAGGTTACTTGTCACTACATTAACCATTACACAATATAGATCAGTGGTAGTCAAGCTTTTATGGTTGGCGGTGGGGTAATCTCTTGGTGACGTTGCTGACGAGTGACATCACACTCCGGATGCCCGCAGCACCCCGCTTGGCTGGTTGGAGAACTGGTGAGAGTCTAGGGACAGCAGTCAGGACCGGATCACTATCTAATAAGTACAAGGAGATACATAGCCAGGGTCATATGATTTATGTAACCAGAAATGAGATTTAGTTACTGCGGCACCGGTGGGCGGTAAGGAAATATTACAATCAAAAGTGGGCGTTTGGCATTAAAAGGTTGACGACCTATGATATAGATACTCATGTTTTTATCTGTACAAAGTGACACTGATATGTTTAATTTCATAATTGTGATTTGACATATTTTTTCTTGCAGGTTAAATTCTCAAACTGGTGCTACATTACCAAACAACCACAGTAGTCTATGTAAGTACTATAATTTGTAATAAATAGAAACACTAAATATGTATTATTTATATCTATCAAATTAGTGCCCTGTTTTACGTATAGAGCCTTATAATAAATTATATTACAAATACAAGGGTGACAATAACTAATATGACCCAGGGTTAATATGCAAAGAGGGGATGCTATATATTCTGATGTTTGTTTGTTTTTTGTTGTCTTCTTTCTCCAGCTCTTAAAAGCCACCCTCGTCTTGTTGAAAAGGAGGTAACTGGAGATCACACCTGTATTAATGGCGATCGTGAAGTTCGAAGAAGCTGCAGATCAAAGAGTAACAGATTTGAAAGTTTGAATCAGAGCCTATTGTTTGATCAACTTGTGAACAGGTGCATATAAATAGAATCCCCTATTTGTGGGGTGCACAAGTTCGGTCCTGGAGGGCCACACACAGGCCTGGATTTGATGTAATTCCTGCTGTGCACAGAAGAGTCCAACACATCTTCAGTCATCCGGATTGACTTGCCTATGCACAGAAAGGATATCTTCAAATCCAGGCTTGTGTGTGGCCCTCCAGGACTGAACGTGTGCACCCCTGACCTATTTCATTGACATCCACTGTTCTTACAGCATAGCAGTGCTTCGCCAAAGTCCAAATATTATTGTGACCATTCAGCCAATGTCTCCACTTCATGTATCTTTACATATAAGCACATGTATAATGAGATTCAAAAGAGCACAACAATTTAAAGTTTCTTCGGGATACTGAGGCTTCAAAAGGAAGAATGTACATTTAATGATATGTTTACTAGCATATACATAAGTAAGGGTTTAGTTCTGTAACGGAATACTAGCCCCAATTTTATTATCATGCATTTTTAAATGACAATTTTATAGGTCTTGCTTAATTAAAATGTATGAGAAAGTTTAAAAATACACTAAAGCAACAAAAAGTATTCTGTAAGAAAGGTTGGACTCTCCTCCAACCTATTTAGATAGCAACGCCTTCCAAATAAGGAACTAAAATAACCTATGCACGCGCTTACTGCCAACCGGTACCATGTAACAGGTCCGTAGATGAAGGATGCAATCCCTCCAACCTCACATTACTGAAACACTCTAGGAGTTGTACAATAGGGTTTACATTGTTTATTTAATAACTGACTAGCATTAAAATCAAAAGAAGCAAATCCTATGTAGATTTTTAAAACATTCTAACATACTATATAAAATAAATTTTCTACAAAATAAATTGCTAATTCTTCATACATAAAAGGTTGTCATGTTTAAAACATGCTTTCATGAATGTATGAGAGAAAATTGCATTAGTCTCTTTTTAAAAAGGTACAATTTTGTTTACTTTCTCGTTCACATGGAGCACTAAAGTAATACAATTTTAGTGGCTGCCCTTTGTATGGTATTTTGCATCTTAGTCTATACAACTTGCTTTATTATGGGTTTACCAAGGCTCTCATTATTAAATATCTGCCTGTCTGGCAGTGAATGGACAAAGAGATATTTATTGAGGCAAATTAAACGGTCACATGCGTCTAATCAGTCATGTGCATAATTTGAATATAGATTATTCTCACAATGTATAAGCAGTGGCCTCTGTTTTGCTCACACTAATCAAAACCCTTTTTATTTCATGTAGCTTTCTTTTCTTTTTTTTTTTTTGTCAAGTTCAGGTTTGTGAGGAAAATGTACCAATTGTAATACTTGGTATTACTCAAAGCACTTACCGACATATTTTTATCATTCCCTTTTCACTGGTTCAAAAAAGGTTATTAAATCTACTCATTTAATCATTTTAGTGCCAGGTTTTCAGGACATTTTCATGACCAAGGAGGTCATTGGGCTTTTACTAAAACCAAAATGATCGGTAAAATGTTGACTAATAACAAAAGTCCTGGATCTCCTGAGTACAAGAATTTAATGTAATGTTACCTAAATTTACTGACGAAGGAATTTATTGCCTTGATAACACATTATACAACCCCAATACCTAAAGAAGTTAATCTATTCCTGTACATCAAAATAATCCTATAAAAAAAAATTATATTTTCTGGAAGTACAGACCCCCAAATAATTCAAAAACCGCCAGCATTCTTTAAATCCCTAAAAAACACTAGTCTTTGCTAAAATAAAAATTAAAAAAAATCCGACATCTCTCCCCATTCATACTCTCTCTTATCCCCCTTTCTCTTTCCCTTCTCCTCCTACCCCTTTGCTCTTTCTCATTATCTACCCCTCATCCTCTTCCTCACTCTTCCTCTAAAATCACCACATTCCCTCTTTCTCTTCTCCCCCTTTCTCGTTTCTACATCCATTACCCTTTCAGTACCCTTTTTCCACATTTCTCTTCACCTTCTCCACTTTTCTTTTCCCCTCATCTCACCTTCTCCCCATGACTAATCTGTCCTCCAACATCTTCCCACTCTCTCTCTTTGTAGTTTTTACCCTCATCTCTTGTATTACCCATGTCTCCCTCTCTTCCCCTCTCCCTCTGCCTCTCCCTCTCCCCCTCTCCCCCTCTCCCCCTCTCCCTCTCCCCCTCTCCCCCTCTCCCTCCCCCCCTCTCCCTCTCCCCCTCTCCCTCTCCCTCCCCCCCTCTCCCTCCCCCTCTCCCTCCCCCTCTCCCTCCCCCTCTCCCTCCCCCTCTCCCTCCCCCTCTCCCTCCCCCTCTCCCTCCCCCTCTCCCTCCCCCTCTCCCTCCCCCTCCCCCTCCCCCTCTCCCTCCCCCTCTCCCTCCCCCTCCCCCTCTCCCTCCCCCTCCCCCTCTCCCTCCCCCTCTCCCTCCCCCTCTCCCTCCCCCTCCCCCTCCCCCTCTCCCTCCCCCTCTCCCTCTCCCTCTCCCTCTCCCTCCCCCTCTCCCTCCCCCTCTCCCTCCCCCTCTCCCTCCCCCTCTCCCTCCCCCTCTCCCTCCCCCTCTCCCTCCCCCTCTCCCTCCCCCTCTCCCTCCCCCTCTCCCTCCCCCTCCCCCTCCCCCTCCCCCTCCCCCTCTCCCTCTCCCTCTCCCTCTCCCTCTCCCTCCCCCTCTCCCTCCCCCTCTCCCTCCCCCTCTCCCTCCCCCTCTCCCTCCCCCTCTCCCTCCCCCTCTCCCTCCCCCTCTCCCTCCCCCTCTCCCTCCCCCTCTCCCTCTCCCTCCCCCTCTCCCTCTCCCTCCCCCTCTCCCTCCCCCTCCCCCTCCCCCTCCCCCTCCCCCTCTCCCTCCCCCTCTCCCTCCCCCTCTCCCTCCCCCTCTTCCCTCTCCCTCCCCCCACATTACCCTCATCATCACCCCTCTATGTTTAGTGATATCCATGTTTTTTTTACTTGATTTGACAAATAATGGCTAATTTACAGTCCTATCTGACTAAAAGGGATTCTTCAGCCAGAACTCCTAAATAAATATACAGGCAAAATATAACTACAATGGCTACTACAGAAATAATCTGAGTCATATGATAGGAGGGAGGTGGAGACAGATCTAGCAGCTCAGACAGGTTAACATTCACTTTTAAACCATTTTACAGATTACTTTATTGTTGAATTTATTAATAAATATTTCTTGAACTAACGAGTGGCAAACTAGATACTTGCATACCTGTTGCTTTAAGTCCACTAAAATGGTCCTTTTAGCGAGAGAAATGTCTGCTCAATATAAAATATTGCAAATAATCAGTTTCTTAGAACTGCATCTTGCGTAGCCAGAGTAATAGTAATAATATATACTAATAAATGTATCCATCTGTGTATTAGTGTCCAATAAGAGTGTCTGTCTTCTTATTGCAGCACTGCAGAAGCTGTTTTGCAGGAAATGGACAACATCAACATCAGGCGGAGCGGGAAATCTAGAGAGGTGGAGCGGCTCAGAATGTGGACAGATACGGAGTTTGTGAGTATTTTTTTGTACATGAATCTTAGACCGCTTTAAACATATTTTAAATAGTGATACATTAAGGCAAACCGTTAATATACACCATGCTATGCACAATGTATGAGCACAACCCCTCTATGGTCAGGAATATAAAATAATATACTATATTACACACCATCGTTGCTATTATTGCTTAACATGTCTGTGTTACCTAAAGAAATATTACACGGTCTGTGCTTTCTTAAGCAATGACGTTATTTCTGAGGCAGACAAAACAATTATAGCTTTACCATGACCACTACCAATATTAACAAATCCTATCAGGGCTTCTTGTGTTTCCATTGGGCTTTGTCTGATACTTACAACCAAACAAGTGCTTTATGTGCTCTGCCCATCTAAGACACTTTGAAATGACAACAGTTACTCAGGTAATGAAATTAGGACCAATTTGAAGATATAGAAGATGTGCTTTATTTAACTGAGGTGCGTGTGACATATGAGGCACAATGTAAACACTCCACACAGGAATTAATTGGTAATGGATTAGTAAGGTAAATGGGTTTGCCCTCAAAATGTATTTCTTCTGGCATATAAATTCCACTAATATGTTAAATGCTTCTTGTTAAATCACAAAAATACAGAGGAATTGCAGATATTGTATATTTTTATCAGCTTTAGCTTTTCCTAAATCTGACTGTTCAGCAACAAGTTGAAGGTTAAACAAGTAGAACAGAAGCTTAAAGTGACACAAAAATGAAAAGTACAGATAAGAATAAACATAATTGCAGTTGGTTATATTATAACACATTTAAATGAAAGTGCCTTACAGCCGATCTAGAATTTAGAGTTATTTGATGTATAAATCAATGGAGAGGTCCACACTCTGCCGTAATGACCTTATCAATAGCAATTTTTTATTTTATTTTATTTTTTTACTGAACTTGCTCTTCTTCTTTGTCTTCCCCTCTGCTAATCTTAATTGCTCTTGATAATTAAATCTGATGGTAGATCTATCAGATAATTTATACATACATTTTAAACCACTTGCTCTTACAACTAATTGCAATTATTTTTATTTTTAAATGTACTTTACACTTCTTCAGTAAATGGGAGATTTTCAGTGTCGCTTTCAGTGACCTACTTATGGGAAGATGGCGTGGAGTACAATCTGTACCTTACAAACTCTCTGGATATTTCTTAGACATCTGATATTTATTTAGTTGTTTCATGAAACTTGTTATGATCTGGTTGTATTGGCAGACAATTTTTGATGTGGCAAGAAGAATTGTTGCCAAAAGATGCTAACTGTAAATATGGTGTATTATATCAAAATGTTCCCTCCATTACACAGATACTGATTATTACTTGTGGGGTTTGATTTCTGTTGAATTGATTATTTGTGATATTTATGTTACTTTGGTTAATACATACATGTTTTTGAAATGTTCACTTGATTTGTAGGAAAATATGGACATGTATTCACGGGTAAAAAGAAGAAGAAAGAGTCTTCGCAGAAATGCCTATCCAATCAAAAACCACCACGAGGAATCCTCAGAAGGCGAAGAGGAGGTGTCAGAAGGTGGGTTATCACTTACAACTTGTGTATTTCAAAAAGAGCCAATCAATAAGAGGATATCGAAAGAAATATTCCCTTTTGCAAACGAAAGAGGGTATTTTAATGTTGTCACAGTGTATTTTCTTTAATCAGACGAAGAACTAGGCGCAGTGTTAAACTGCCTTCTAGGGCTTTACCCTACGAACCAATGAGCTTGCATGAATCATACTTGGCTGCCAAAGAGATGTACTCACCAATGCTCTGTGCATTTCCTGTAAATTTCAACAAAGTTTACGGTTTCACATTTTCTTATGGGTACAAACAGCTTTTTTAATATTTAAAGCATGATGGGAAAATTTATCCTGTGTCCATTTAAAAACTGAGCTTTTTGTTATTCATGAAGTTCAATTCTCTGTCCGGTTACAGTTAGTTTATAAGAATATTCATCTTATCGCCTCTCAGCTATTGTGTAGTCAGATTCTCTTCTGATTTCATAACGGAGAAGACAATCTTTGAGATTTAAAAGCATTTTCTTTTTATTGAAATTACGTATCTTATCCAAACCAAAAACAGTCTCCAATATGACATCTTTCATTACGTTTTTTTTATAATATTATATATTATAATAATAATAAACCAGCAATTTCTACAGGGTTATTTGTAAAATGTAAAACATTCAGATTGTAATTTGGCAATTTTCTGATCTTGTAAGATGCTTTAGGGAAAAAGCACTATGTTAAGCTCAGAGAGGGCCCACCATTCTTTCTCCATATTGTATTTTTCCTTTTTACTTAACTCCTGGATAGCGCTACAGAATATGTTGGTGCCTTTCAAATGAAGGATTATAATAATAATAACAATGATGGGTACTGAAAATACATTCGATTGTATTATACTAAATGATGAATACAATTGGATAATCATTTTAGTTAAGGGTGCTTGAATATACAGTAATGGCATTTCTGCATCAGATAAAGTAATTAAAGTAACAGCCTTTTGGTACACGTTATAATTCTAAGCAGGAAATATTTATTAAGTAGGAGCTAGCTAGTTGTATTATTAAAAAATCACAATGATATAATTCCACATTTCACCTACAGGTCACAAGTTGTATGTAGAATTTGACAAATATACCGCATATCATCCAGTTACTATTGTACACCACATATTTGCACACTTGATGCAAATAAATCGGCCAATGTTAAAAGTTTTACTACTCCTAGTTTGTCACATAATGTTGAGAGTGGTCTTTGAACTAAATTAATATATACAACTAAATCTCCTTATCCATTCCCCTCATTCATCTCTACCTTCTACCTACTTAGCCCCCAGGGCAGCAAACACACAAAACACCCATAACTTAATACCCACCACCTGTCACAAGCCTTCCACTTTGACCTTCTTCATGTGCCCTCTAGAATGCAAGGTCTGTTTGCATCAAACTCACTTACACTCATGACCTATTTATTTCCAGATAATGACTATCACTTAAACGTGGTTCACTCCATCATATACACCCCCAGTAGTATAATTTGGTGGGTTTCACTTCAGTCACACACCTGGATCCTGGAATAAGCAAGGTGGAGGTATGGGTGTATTACTTTCTTCTCACTGCACATTTCACTGCATTCCCCCAGTTCACTCGCTCCAATTCTCTTCTTTTGAAGTTCACACTATCCAACCTCTTGTCTTCCTGGACCACCCTCTAAATTTCTGGATAATTTTTGCTGCCTGGCTCCCTCACTTTCTCTTCTCCAACATACCTTCACTCGTTCTTGGCAATTTCAACATTGCCATTGACACTCCCACCTCCCCTACTGCCTCAATATTACATACTTCTTCCCTTGGCCTCTCACAATGGATAGACACTCTCTAGACTTCATATTTTTGAATCACGGCACTATCTCCAACCTTATCTTCTATCCAATCACTCTTTCTGACCATCATCTTTTAGCCTACACTTTCACCACACCTCTCACTCTTCCTCACTCCCGGTCACCAGAACACACAGAAACCTGCAATCACTTGACCCACAACATATTTCCAATGTGCTTAGACCCCTTTTCCTTCCCCTTTACCACTCTCAGTTGCCCTGAGATTGCCACCACACTTGACACTCTTACTCCCATAACCACAAGCAGACGCCATCGCTCTCAACTACAACCATGGCACACATTGCCAAACTCGCTATATCCAGAGGTTCTCTCATATTGCTGAAAGGCTTGTTGTCTTGGGGTTCTTCTGGATCCTGCCCTCTTATTACCCACATACAATCTATCGCACAATCTTGTCATTTCCAACTAAAACACATCTCCAAAATACGTCACTATCTTACACAAGACAGCCAAAATTCAAATTCACTCATCATATCTCACCTTGAATACTGCAACTGCTGGTCTTCCCATCACCCATCTCTCTCCTCTCCAATCTATAATGAATGCCTCCGCTAGACTCCTCTACCATACTCGATGCTCAGTGCCTTCAGCATCTCTCTGTCAGTCACTCCACTGGCTTTGGCTTCTCATAGCCTCCAGAAGAAAATTTTAAATCATAAGCCCTCAACAATAATGCACGCTCTTATATCTCTGCTCTTGTCTCAAAATACTCTCCCAACTGCCCTCTTCTCTCTGCTAACAGTCTTATTCTATCCACCTCTCATATTACCTCCTCTCACTCCTGCCTCCAGGACTTAAAATGATAAAGGATAATAACAATACTGACACAATGTTGAGTGAAAAACAATATTTGCTAAATTAAGACCTTGCAACAATATTCTTTTTTTCTGTCGATTGCTCTTAATGCTGTTTTAATTTAAAAAAATGAGTAAGAATTTAAATCACTTGGCTTTATTGTAAGGCTAACTTTGATTGTGGCTTGAACCTACAGTTCACCGGCATGCTCTGGTTGGTACATCCAATTAAGTGTAAAGAAACCATGAAAAACATGCCGTGAACCATCTGTCCCCAAACTGTGGTACTCAAGCATCTTTCATAATAATTATTGTTTAAATAAGTATTTAAGAAGTGCCTGTATACTAATTGTTATTATTAATGCACTAGAGCATAGCACTTGGTTGTAAAAGATTTATGTTCTAAGTAGTTTGTGAAAAATATAATATATTATATATATATATGTTTTTTTTTCTGCTAGAGTCCCAGGAAGAAGGTGAAGATGGAGATGAAGAGGTTGAAGTAGAGGGAGAAGAGACTGATCGACCCTATAACTTGAGGCAGAGGAAAACTGTTGAACGATACCAAGCACCTCCAATTGGCAAGTACCGTTGTCTTATTGGCATGCAAGTTGTAAAACGCATTATTTTGCTGTGTGTATGTAAACTGTATTACAGTGAATAAGGTGCATATCTTAACAACCCAAAACATTGAGTTTGAGTTTGTCTTTTTGAATTTAATATAAGAAGTTTTGGAAGTAAGTAAGGTTTAATAATTATACTTTTATTCAAGATGGATAAATGGATTTCATATTTTTCATCGGATGATGGCTTATGTTAAACACAAAAATAACAGAATTTCTAAATTATTTCTAATGGTTACAATCATTTTATCATGTGAAAGTTTTCAAATTTACATTAATGGGCCACTATGGTATTATTTTTATAATCTACTATTTTGACGAGGCCCAGTAAAGGCCAAAACGTATGTCTGGAGTAGCCTAGTATTTCGTCAGGATCACTCCTTTGGTTGAGACCTGACTGATATGTTCTAGGATATGACTTCCCTGTTAGGGGAACAGGTGAGCAAAAAGAGACTACGCTCTGGATGAGTTATCATGACCATAGAAGAACTCACTCATTTGGGCTAGTTCGTTCTTTAAAGGTATATGGAAGTTTCCCTATTTGTACCTTAATCTAACACAGGCTGCTTATATCAGACACACACATTACAAGGAGTCATTCTATACACGCACAGATTTATTTAATTTAAAAATAAAACGTTTTTTTCCATATCGCAGAGCTGCTTACATAGGCACAGTGAACCAACCAATAGAAACACTGCATTTAGGTATGATTTTTAACACTATTCTAACCTTCAAGCCAAGAGTGCACAGTACAGAGATCTATACAGTAATGCCTGAGCTTTTCCTTGCTTCCTTGTGCAGGGCTCTACACATTCCATGATGCTTTGCTGCACACACTGCCATTACAGATTGATACAATGTATTAGCTGCCTGTTATTGGGCAAAACGAATTATGAATTTTATACTAATTTTAGCAGGGATTTCTAAGGGTGTTAATTCTGAATCTCAACTGCTTGCAAACTCAAGAGATTTAGCAAACGTTAGGGTAAGTTTTTAATAATGTTTTCATACACTACTGATTCTCCTCTATCCGATGCATTCATAATCCAGGAAACTTAAATATGCCTTTAATTGAGCGCTTCTGAATTTGTTTTATGAAGGTTGAGAGTAAGCCATTAAGCCAATTTTAATGTAGTTTACGATAAAGAAAAAAACTGTGATTTAACATAATTTCTAATGATAACTATAGATTGCCCCAGGAAAGTTTGGGCTATTTCTATTTAGCCAGATTTTTTTACCCTTCCTTCCCAGATTTCTATGAAGATGACTATTTATATTTATATATATATATATATATATATATATATATATATATTTTTTTTTCATATCTTTGTAGAGCCGGCACATCAAAAAAAGAGACAAAGCACTTTGTTTGATACCCACAGATCTCCTGCAAGAAGAAGCCATCTCCGGTATGTATATGCACATTTTTATTCAACTTAATCATAAATATTTTTTTTTTAAATGTCTAAAGTTTGCTGTTTTGTTATTAAAAAAAATAAATTATTTCAATCTTCCATAATATGTTAAAATGTTTGAGAAAAAAAATGAATCAGAGTGTTAACCAGTATATAGAATTCCCAGGTAAGTGTACGTTTCATATGGTTCCTGTATTGTGGTTCAATATATCATTGCCTTTTCTGAATGTCTCACCTAAAGAATATTTTTATATACCTGCTATAGAGACTGAAAAGGCACTCTGAAAATGACATTAAAGGGACACTGTAAGATTGTATTTTTATGTTACTACTACACCCTATTCATGTAATTTAAAATGCATGTCCCTTATAATAAAAACATATTTTAATAACCATTGTTTCTTAACTTTGTTCTCTGTATCCCCTTGGCAACAAGCCTTTTAATATAAAAGAGATAAGCAAAGAGTTATTTGTGTACTTTTATTAATGGTTAATTCGTTTTGGGAAAAAAAATAATAATTAAAAAAAATACAAAAAAAAAAAAATATATATATATATATATATAATTTTTTTTAACTTTTTTTTTATTATTATTATTTTATTCGTGTTGGGGAAGAAAAAATAATAAATCTATTATATAATAATATATATATTTTTTTTCTTCCCCCAACACGAATACACCATTAATAAAAGTATACAAATAACTCTTTGCTTATCTCGTTTATATTTCAATTAGCTCCGCCTTCCTTAAACATTAAGAGCCAAAGACAAAAATGAATGAAGATCATAACTTACCCGCTGGTTGTAAGGTATTTGTTTTGTTGTAAGTACCAAATATATTGCTGCTGGTGTGAATCAGGCCTGTAATTCTTAAGAAATTTCCACGATCGGTTCTCCTATAAAGGAAGATCAATGCAGTTTTTGGTTGTGGCATTTTGCATGAACTGTAATTTATGGTAACAAATTAGAAAAATAATTTATACTTTTTTTATTTTTAGTTACAGCCTGCTCTTATATCACAGAAATGTATTCATCCACCTTAAGGGACATAGAGCATAATTCTTTTTTTCCCCCATGTATTTAAAAGAGCATTACCAAGTTGTGTTTTGCATGAAAAATTATTAAATAAAAATTTCCTTTATATGAACAGGAAATGCACAGAGCATATGAGCGCTATAGATTTCATTGGCTGACAGATATGACGCATAGATCTATATTAGCTCTCATTACCTGACCGGGCCAAGCCCCCACATCCGTTGTTTTCTGCTTTAAAAGCATATTTTAAAAATCAATAATGTACTTGTGTGTGTTTTCGAATAGCCTACTTCAGATACAAAAATATCCTTTTAAATTGTTAAAACAAAAGGGCTAAGTATAATATTGCCCTCTAGTGGGGTGGAGAGGACATTGCATACTTTCTATAGAACTAATATCTATCTGAGTTTGTGACTGGAAAGATCCGATCTATCCTGTTATGGAGTCGGGACAGGTCCGCTGCTGCAGTGCGGCCTCCAAATCCTAGATGGCGCTGCAGATATTTTGCAGCCTTTGATGTGAGAAAAGTTCCAAGTGTATAATGTTAGCCTAAACGTTGAACTAACCCTCACCCCAACCCTAACAGTTTACCTAAGCCTTGACTCTGATATGGCACCGGAATATTGTCAGCGCCATCTAGCGGATGCTCACTGCCACTGCTGCTACCATAAGAGGATAGGTCCGATATATCCAATAGGGCAGTGGTTTTCAAGACCCACCCGACAGGCCAAGGTTTAGGTCAAACACTGTGTGAATACACAGGTGAAGGAGTTTGAGACTCCACCACCTGTTGAATACTAGTTACTTTACCTTTGTTCACACAGTGTTTAACCTAAATCATGGCCTGTCTGGTGGGTCTTGAGTGGGGGTTTGATAACCACGGCAATATTGCACACTTGTCGATTGCTATTCCTCGGAAGCAACATTTTCAGGATAGCTCTTTCAGCTCAGGAAAGTAGAGTGAAATGTTTGAGTAAATGATTGCTCAACAATACTCAATATATACTGAAAATAATGCCTGCACAGACTGTGACGTCTTTAATGTAGTTAAACTGGTATTATTTTAAATCTATGGATACTCAGAGTTCCTTTGGCTTTTTTGAAGGACCGTTTTATTCATCTTGGTGTCTTGAGTCACAAAAAAAAAAAGTAAACAATAACTGCAGCATTTACATTTTATCTTTTTGGATTTGTTTTCATTTTACTATTTTTCTTTATTCTGCTACTTTCTCAAGAGGGTGTATCCTTGTAAACTAATTAACATTCAATTAGCCCCATGGAAAAACTAGTATCTGTAGATAACATTTTCCTCTGCACTGAAAGTCTCTCCCCACCTCAGGAAGTCAATCAGCAGAAATGGTTGGTTTGACAGAAGGACAAATACATATAAATGAAATAAATTAGAGGCAGTATTTGTTTTTTACATTCTAAAAAAATGTGCCTGTTTTTACAGATAGTTCATCAAAACAATATATTTTAGGTGTAGTTATACAGAACATTACATCACATATATAGTTGTGAGCATACGTGTTGTTGCTAACGCGCAGGCGCTCCTTGCCAGCAACTGCAACACTCGCAAACTTCACGTTGTAATGCAAAAAACATACAAGACACGTTACCACACATTACGACCTCGCAAAAATCGTCCGCAACCCGCGAACATGAAAAAATGAAAAACACAATAAATACACACAACACATACATAAAAAGCTTACCTACAGCAAGAGGAAGCATCCAGGACCTCAAAAAAGCAACTTACACCTTCATTTAACTCAAAATAAAAGAGTTTAGACACTAAAAAATTCTCTAAGCGAGAGAAAAAATGGCTGCCGAAAAAAACGAAACCAAGGCTACAGCAGTCTAAAGACGCAAAACACCACGAAACACGCAAAACTCCACAAAAGATCTACGGATATTCCTCTAAGACGCATACCACACATTACCCGCCATTTTAGAACAATGCGGAAATACACAACTACGCTAACGGTTTGGTCTCACGCACGCGCACTATTACACTGCAAACATTCAGCATGCTTACACAGCAGCTCCACACTAATGCTGCAGCAACTTGAAAACAGATTGCCAGCTCTTCAACACAATGCTTCAAAATAGGTAAAGTATATTCATTTATTAATGTATTATATATTTCATTATTACACACCAAATACCATTAGCTCACTTACAATTTTATTGCGTCATTTTTTGACGGGCAATTCGCTTATATATATATATATATATATATATATATATATATATATATATATATATATATATATATATATATATATATATATATATATATATATATATATATATAAATAAAGACTGCAGTGTTCCAGCCTTTATCAGGACAGCCCACCCGGACAGATCCTTGCTCACTCCCTGCAATATAGGGGTCGAAAGCAACATATCTACTAAAGTCTTCAAAGTAAAAAAACCTACACATTTAACAGAAGCTTATTATTTGTAGTTTTTATTGCTGATCAAGAATTAAATGCAAACTATTATGTATAAAAACATGCCATATAGGGTCACTTTAATGTTCTTATAGAAGGCTCTCTAAAGAATAGTTAGGTAGGTCATAGTAAGGAAAAAACTTTACTGGGCTCCTTATCTATTGACATCCTGAATGATGTATTGTCTTTGGAGTGGGAGCCGCCCAGAGGGGAATGCTTTCTAAACGGACACATTCCACTTGAAGAATGATAATGGGAGGTGACTAGAAAGTGTATTTGTGTACATTGTTAGCAGCTCACGTTACACTACTGCCTACTACTAATGTGTGTTTTACATAGTGGGCTCAAAAGGTTTTTAATTTGTTACTTCCCCCTGGGTGGCTCCCATTCCAAAGACAATACATCATTCAGAGGGTGGAGAGACAACTTGGGGCATTATTTATTTATTTTTTAAAGTAATTATTTTGTTTAGTAAAAGTTTAATTGTTTTTTTTCTCAAGCCCATACCTAATGATTCTTTGTGTGTTTGTGGCGCTCAGTTGTCACTGACTCTCCGTGACCCCAAGGACTGTAACAAACCATGCTGATCCACTTGGTATTCATGGCATGGAGATACTGGAGTGGGTTAGCAGTTCATTCTCCAGTGTGCCACAGCATACAGCACCTGGTATTCCCAAGTGTTGACCAGGACCAACCCTGCTTGGCTTCAAGGTGGTGTGACCTTGGTTCCCTGACTGGAATCGTGCAATTGCAGTGGTGAAAGCTCCAAATCCTAACCACTGGACCACCAAGGAACCCAATGATTCTTTAGATAGCCCTGTATAAGACCACTAAAGTGTTCCTTTAAGTTTTAGTGACCATCATGTTATAGCCACAAAGGATATGAGCAACAAACGTCCACATCTCATTCATTCTAGAATAGCTCTCTTCAAAGTATTTTTACATTAAAGTTTTCATTTATTATCAATCTCTACTTTTCCTAATAAACACCCTTTTCTAGCCTATAATGTGATCTTGGCGTTTGCCATAACATACAGCAAATAATAATTGTCAATTTTGTTAATTTTTCTGCTTTAGGCCATTTTAATGTAACAGATTTGTCTAGACTGTTTAATGCAATTTTTTTTTAACAAAAACACTTTCCAAGCTTAAACTTCCCCTTCATATTTTATTCTAAATGATGGATTATTAAGTCATAGAGGGCGCCTCTAGCATGAATGCATTTTAAAAAAACCCTGGGACACTCCATACTTTGTTACTTCTCTAGAGAGGCTATTATTGAACAAAACAAATGCTTGCTTTGAAGTCATTTTTCCTCTTTTGCGCAGAGGTATAATCTGTTCCCCATGTTAACTGCCTTGTAGGCATCACACAGTGCTTTTGTGATGAGTTCCTGTCAATTAGAGCAGTAATAACTTTCTAGCTACTTTTAATAAAAATGTTAACTATGTTCAAAAGCATACATTTAGTGGAAAATGTCACACAGATGCTTTATAACACATGATTTATTTGAGGTCTAATAAAGCATTGGATTTTAGTTCTATAATGTATCCACTGTACATTGTGATTTTTCTATTTCCTTTCCAAAACGGATTGTTAATTGAAGTGTAGTTTTGGCAAAAACTCCTATATTTGTGAAATAAGTAACAGCTTTACTAGCTGAAAGCTAGCAGGAACTTGAGGGCCGAAAAAGATGGCCTGCTGCTCAATGTTAAAAAGACGAAGATCATGGCAAATAGCAATTTCAGTTCCTGGCAGAATACAGTTGATGGGGAAGAAGTGGAGGCAGTGACAGATTTAATTTACATGGGATCCAAGATCTGTGCAGATGGAGACTGGTCATGAAATGAAAAGACATTTGCTTTTGAGGAGGAGAGCTATGGCAAGCTTGGACAAGCTAGTAAAAAGCAAAGATATTAAACTATCAACAAAGATCTGCATAGTTAGAACTATGGTATTACCAGTAGTAACATACGGATTTGAGATCTCGACCATAAAGAAGTCTGAGCGCCGTAGAATTTACGCCTTTTGGATTGTGGTGCTGTAGAAAACTGCTTAGAGTCCCTTGGATTGCAAAAAAGATCCGATCTATCAATACTACAGGAAATCAAGACAAACTGTTCACTGGAAGGTTTGATCATGATGCTGAAGCTCAAATATTTTGGCCATATCAGGAGATGGCAGTATACCCTAGAAAAGACTGGGAGGGATTGAAGGCACATGAAGAAGGGGAAAGCACCGGGGGAGATGGATAGATGAGGTCATTGAAGCAATGATCGTGAGATATGCGAGCTCAGAGGGGCAGTGGTTGGCAGATGTCCATAGTGTCACGACTACGACTAAACAACAACAACAAAGCCATAAGCATACTTGTGCAGGAAGGATTCCGGGTTTTTGTCTTACTTACTCCCTGCTAGCTTGGAGCCTAAGGAGGGATTTGACTCATTGGTCAGTTCAGATAAGCTCATAGGATTTGCTGCCTTCCCCTTTCTGTGCATGCTCAGTAGAAGGCAGTTTGCTAGTATATTTGCAGGCACCACTTGCCTTGTCTGTAACTGCCTCATCATCTCTTGGAAAGAAAGTTTTATAATCGGGGCAGCTTCCATCCACAAGAAGATTCAACTAAAATTAAGATAGTATCTGAAAAATGCTTTTACCCCCTGGCTCGCACAGCTGCTATTGTTGTTTTTTGTATACTTCACAAACGTGAAGTTTTCCTAATATTTAAAGGACCCCTATGGGTCCATTTTTCCACAAGGTTCTTTAAATAGATAACTTGATAATGGGCAAAAATGGTTTATAAAGCAAATAATTAAAATAACCTTGAAATCTTTTTATTTGTATATTCAATTATTCCTTGCGTGATTCCATTTTCTTTTCTGAGTAGTTTATGCTTGCTACTTTCTCAAGAGGCTGTGTCCTTGTTAACCAATGAGCTTTCCAATAGTTCTGTTAAGACCTGATTGTTTTATCTGCCACATTCTCATTGTTCAGATTGAAGTCCCATCTGTGTTCATCTCATCTCTCCTCCTGCCTCAGAAAGATGGATCAGCAGAAATCAAAATGGAAGATTCCCCAACCCAATATTTTTTTTAATGTAAATGCAATAAATTAAAGGCTGCATTTTATTTACTTTCTAAAATTGTTTTTAAGTGAAGTTTATCCAAGAAAATATTTTCAACATATGACTACAGTGGTTCTTTAATTCAGCTTTCAAATACTCATAATAATTGCATAATATTGAGAACTTTTGCAACCAATTCTCCTCTTATCATGGCTCACACACTCCCTCCTCTTAACTGACAATACCCAGCTTTCACCCTACCCCAAACCCATAGAAACTATGCATTCCTTTGGTCTTGTAACAGTAGACTGGAGATGTCATCTTCTATCAGCCTCTTGCTTTACTTCTTGTACTCCAGATCCTATTCATCACTTATCTTTCCCCTCTCTACCACACTAACCCAGCTCTCGCACACCTTCAACCTTTCCCTTAACACTGGCACTTTTCCATCCCGTTTTTTCTACTACATGCCATAATTGCAACCACTTTTAAGAAAGTATCATCTGGTTCTTGTTCTTCATCTAACTATCACCCTATCTCTTTACTTCCCCAGCTTCAAAACTGCTTGAGTGGCTCGTCTACAACCTCCTTACCAAATGTAATTTCTCCAATTCCCACCTTCCAATCTGGCTTCCAGCCCTTACACTCCACAGAAACCGATCTCACAAGAGTCACTAATGACTTGCTCACCGCCAAGTCAAAGGGTTGCTTCTCTATTGTACTTCTCTCTACTGCCTTTGATACAGTTGACCACCCTCTTCTTATTCAAATTATTCGCTCCCTTGACATCAATGACACTGGATCAAATTTTTAGTGTTTCCTTCTCCGGCACCTCTTCTTCTCCTCACCCGTTGTCTATTGGCATATCCCAGAGTTCAGTCCAAAGCCCTCTTCTCCATCTATACATCCTCACTTGCTAACCTAATAAAATCTTCTGAATGTCAGTATCATTGCTATGCAGACGACTCTTAAATCTACCTCTCAGCACCAGATCTATCCCCCTCTCTTCTAGCACGTGTTCCCAACTGCCTTTCAAGCATATCCTCCTGGATGTCCGCAATCAAATCAAACTCAACATGCCCAAGTCCGAACTCCTAACTCTCCCACCATCTACTACAGCTTCATATTCTCATATCTCTTTCACTGTCGGAAATGTCATTATCACTCCCACCTGCCAAGCCATTTGTCTTGTGGTTCTGCTGGATCCTTCCCTCTCTTGCATTCCTCACATACAATCAATCACAAAATCCTGTCTTTTTCATCTAAAAAGAATCTCCAAACTGCATCACTACCGAACACAAAACACAAATCCACAACTGCAACTCTATCCTTGTTGGCCTCCCCATAACTCGTCTAACCCCACTCCAGTCCATAATGAATGCCTCCGCTAGACTCCTCTACCAAAAGCAATACCCGGTGTCTGCAGCTCCTCTATGTCAGTCACTCCACTGGCTTCCCATGGCCTCCAGAATACAATTTAAAATCATGATCCAAACATATAATGCCCTCAACAATAATGCACCCTCTTATGTCTCTGATCTCATCTCAAAATATTCCCCACACCCACCCTCTTCGTTCTGCTAATGATCTTCTTCTTTCTTCCTCTTCTATCACCTCCACACACTCCCGCCTTCAAGGCTTTTCTTGTGCTGCCCGTATGTTCTGGAATTCCCTGTCTTGCTTCACTAGACTATCCTCCAGCCTCAAAACCTCACTAAAAGTATATTTAAAGAAGCCTATCACCTTCAGCCCAGACACTTTAGATTGTAAGTTTGCAAGTGTTTTCAATCTTGCAAGGTGCTTTAGGGAAAGCTCTATGCACACTAGATTCTAAGCTCCAGTTCCTCTATTTTTTGCTATGTGTTGCTATTATTTTTGCCTTGACCCATGTATAGTGCTTTGGAATAGGTTGGTGGATTACAAATACCGTATTTATCGGCGTATAACACGCACTTTTTCTCCCTGAAAATAGGAGGCAAATGATGTGTGCGTGTTATACGCCGATATTCCCTCCCCTCTCCTCATCCTCAACCCCCCCTCCGGGTTCCAAACCCCCCCTCCACCTAAACCCCCCATCCTCAACCTAAACCCCCTAAATACTTCCCCCTCACTTACCTGCTTCTGTTCCTGCCTCCTCTCCGCTCCTTGACCCGGCACGCATGTGACGTCACATGCGAGACACGTCATTCGCATATACCGGGTGCTGGGTCAAGGAGCGGAGGCCGGAGCAAAAGCAGGTAAGTAGGTAAGTGAGGGGGAGGTATTTAGGGGGTTTAGGTTGCGGAGGGGGGGGGGGTTAGAATGCGGAGGGGAAGGGGCTAGAATGCGGAGGGGAGGGGGCTAGAATGCGGAGGGGAGGGGGCTAGAATGCGGAGGGGAGGGGGCTAGAATGCGGAGGGGAGGGGGTTTAGGTTGAGGATAGGGGGGTTTAGGTTGAGGATGAGGAGGGGGTTTTGAGGATTTTGCTTCAAAGTTCTTTATTTGAAATTCAATTTTTTCCCCTGAAATTTCCTTCTTAAAATGAGGTGCGTGTTATACGCCGATAAATACGGTAAATAAAAAACACATATTTAACAAAAGCACGTACAACATACTGATATGAAACATTTTTTTACAAACAAAGAATGGTTCAAATTAAATAATAGATTTACAGGGTCACAGCAATGGTCTCTTATGGTAGAAATGACCTATAATGAAAGATATTTGCAATTCTTCCTAAAAAGTCTAAATTACTGTTAAATAATTTACATTAAATGTTACTGTTTTAGAGCATAGTAATGGTTGTAAAGTATATTGAAGGCTGAGACATTGATGTAAGTGAATACAATTTCACAAGGTTGCTCTGATATGTGAAATCCTTACAAACTCCGAAGGTTAAGTATTATAAGATTTACCTTATCAAAGTGAAAAGCTTCTTTTTTTTTTTTGCGTTTAAAAGCTCTAATTTATATCTGATATTCTTTATTAACAGGCGAAAAAAGCACGCAATACACAGCAGTGACACAACCTCCTCTTCAGATGAAGAACGTTTCGAAAGACGAAAATCTAAGAGCATGGCTAAAGCAAGAAACAGGTGTGTGTGTGTGTGCGCACAATGGCTACCATTGCCTATCATTCCTGTAATATATTGCTTCAGACAGAAATCATTGAGTCGCATGTCACGGTTTAGTCTGGTACTATATTTTTTTATATATATATCTTACTAAGAAATCTATTCTGATTAGATTTTTTTTCCTTCAGAAATTGCATTGCAAGTTTGATCAAGCATTTGCTGCAATTATTGCACCATTCATTCCTCTTAGTATATCTCCACAAGGGGCCTCTATTTAAACATTTTTATGAGGCTCTATCATAACCAAAAAATAAAGAGACAGGATAGTAGGAGAGCAATAAAAGTTTAACTGGACATAAGCAGCTACTGAAATGTATTCTTATTTCATGATTTATTTTCATACCTGGCAAAAGGCATTAATGTGACCAAATTACAGAGAAGTCAACATTCACTGAGCTTGGCACAAGGAGAATATTAGTATCATTTTTCAAGAAAAAATTCATTGCTGAAGTTGTCAGTGTGGTTATTTTGGAAGATATTACTAGTTTGTAGCGATCTGTACAATCTTATTAATCTTGTAAACTGATGTAACATGACACACAAGATCTTATTTTCTTTAGTACACAGATATTTTAATGATAGATTGTTTGTTCAAACAAGATGAGTAGTTTTAAGAGTTTAAAAATAGTTTGATAGGATGGGCAATAAAATATTGCAATGGTAGTAGTATATTGTATATGGAATGCAGTATTGAACCTGTTTCTCTACCTGCAAAATTGAGATTTTTCACAGCCTTTTTGCATGCTTTGTATTACAGATGCTTGCCCATGAATCTCAGAACCGAGGATTTAGCAAGTGGCATTCTGCGTGAACGGGTAAAAGTTGGAGCCAGTTTAGCGGACGTGGACCCAATGAATCTTGATAGATCGGTAAGTACTCACTTATGCTAAAAAAAAATGTAATAGTATACATACTGTGGTATTAAAAGGCAAATGATACATGTTGTTTTTTTTTGCAACTCTTAACCCTCCTGGCAGTCTGGCCGTGTCAGTAACCCGGTTTTAAATCGGTACACTCAGGGATACTGACATGGCCAGATCGCCTTGTTCCTCCCCCTGCCACTACATTTAAAATGTTTCTGTAGTGTAGTGGCCCTTCTCCCCCTGCAGCACACCATTCCCCCGTCTCCTCCCCTCCAGCACACCATTCCCCCGTCTCCTCCCCTCCAGCACACCATCTGCCCCGCCCCCTCTCCCTTCTCTGCCCCGCCCCTCTCCCTTCTCTGCCCCGCCCCTCTCCCTTCTCTGCCCCGCCCCTCTCCCTTCTCTGCCCCGCCCCTCTCCCTTCTCTGCCCCGCCCCTCTCCCTTCTCTGCCCCGCCCCTCTCCCTTCTCTGCCCCGCCCCTCTCCCTTCTCTGCCCCGCCCCTCTCCCTTCTCTGCCCCGCCCCTCTCCCTTCTCTGCCCTGCCCCTCTCCCTTCTCTGCCCCGCCCCTCTCCCTTCTCTGCCCCGCCCCTCTCCCTTCTCTGCCCCGCCCCTCTCCCTTCTCTGCCCCGCCCCTCTCCCTTCTCTGCCCCGCCCCTCTCCCTTCTCTGCCCCGCCCCTCTCCCTTCTCTGCCCCGCCCCCTCTCCCTTCTCTGCCCCGCCCCCTCTCCCTTCTCTGCCCCCTCTCCCTTCTCTCCCCCCTCTCCCTTCTCTGCCCCGCCCCTCTCCCTTCTCTGCCCCGCCCCTCTCCCTTCTCTGCCCCGCCCCTCTCCCTTCTCTGCCCCGCCCCTCTCCCTTCTCTGCCCCGCCCCTCTCCCTTCTCTGCCCCGCCCCCTCTCCCTTCTCTGCCCCGCCCCCTCTCCCTTCTCTGCCCCGCCCCCTCTCCCTTCTCTGCCCCGCCCCTCTCCCTTCTCTGCCCCGCCCCTCTCCCTTCTCTGCCCCGCCCCTCTCCCTTCTCTGCCCCGCCCCTCTCCCTTCTCTGCCCCGCCCCTCTCCCTTCTCTGCCCCGCCCCTCTCCCTTCTCTGCCCCGCCCCTCTCCCTTCTCTGCCGCCGCCCCCTCTCCCTTCTCTGCCGCCGCCCCCTCTCCCTTCTCTGCCGCCGCCCCCTCTCCCTTCTCTGCCGCCGCCCCCTCTCCCTTCTCTGCCGCCGCCCCCTCTCCCTTCTCTGCCGCCGCCCCCTCTCCCTTCTCTGCCGCCGCCCCCTCTCCCTTCTCTGCCGCCGCCCCCTCTCCCTTCTCTGCCGCCGCCCCCTCTCCCTTCTCTGCCGCCGCCCCCTCTCCCTTCTCTGCCGCCGCCCCCTCTCCCTTCTCTGCCGCCGCCCCCTCTCCCTTCTCTGCCGCCGCCCCCCTCTCCCTTCTCTGCCCCCTCTCCCTTCTCCCTTCCTGCTCCCTCTCCCTTCTCCCTTCCTGCTCCCTCTCCCTTCTCCCTTCCTGCTCCCTCTCCCTTCTCCCTTCCTGCTCCCTCTCCCTTCTCCCTTCCTGCCCCCTCTCCCTTCCTGCCCCCTCTCCCTTCCTGCCCCCTCTCCCTTCCTGCCCCCTCTCCCTTCCTGCCCCCCTCTCCCTTCCTGCCCCCTCTCCCTTCCTGCCCCCTCTCCCTTCCTGCCCCCTCTCCCTTCCTGCCCCCTCTCCCTTCCTGCCCCCTCTCCTTTCCTGCCCCCTCTCCTTTCCTGCCCCCTCTCCTTTCCTGCCCCCTCTCCTTTCCTGCCCCCTCTCCTTTCCTGCCCCCTCTCCTTTCCTGCCCCCTCTCCTTTCCTGCCCCCTCTCCTTTCCTGCCCCCTCTCCTTTCCTGCCCCCTCTCCTTTCCTGCCCCCTCTCCTTTCCTGCCCCCTCTCCCTTCTCTCCCCCCTCTCCTTTCCTGCCCCCTCTCCCTTCTCTCCCCCCTCTCCTTTCCTGCCCCCTCTCCCTTCTCTCACCCTCTCTCTCCTTTCTCTCCCCCCTCTCCCTTCTCTCCCCCCTCTCCCTTCTCTCCCCCCTCTCCCTTCTCTCCCCCCTCTCCCTTCTCTCCCCCCTCTCCCCCCTCTCCCTTCTCTCCCCCCTCTCCCCCCTCTCCCCTCTCTCCCCCCTCTCCCCCCTCTCCCTTCTCTCCCCCCTCTCCCTTCTCTCCCCCCTCTCCCCCCTCTGTTCCCCTTCTCTCTCCCCCTCTCCCTTCTCTCCCCCCTCTCCCTTCTCTCCCCCCTCTCCCTTCTCTCCCCCCTCTCCCTTCTCTCCCCCCTCTCCCTTCTCTCCCCCCTCTCCCTTCTCTCCCCCCTCTCCCTTCTCTCCCCCCTCTCCCTTCTCTCCCCCCTCTCCCTTCTCTCCCCCCTCTCCCCCCTCTCCCTTCTCTCCCCCCTCTCCCTTCTCTCCCCCCTCTCCCCTCTCTCCCCCCTCTCCCTTCTCTCCCCCCTCTCCCTTCTCTTCCTCTCTCTCCCTTCTCTCCCTTCTCTCCCCCCTCTCCCTTCTCTCCCCCCTCTCCCTTCTCTCCCCCCTCTCCCTATTCTCCCCCCTCTCCCTTCTCTCCCCCCTCTCCCTTCTCTCCCTTCTCTCCCCCCTCTCCCCCTCTCCCTTCTCTCCCCCTTCCCCCCTCCTTCCTTCTCTCCCCCTTCCCCCCTCCTTCCTTCTCTCCCCCTTCCCCCCTCCTTCCTTCTCTCCCCCTTCCTTCTCTCCCCCTTCCCCCCTCCTTCCTTCTCTCCCCCTTCCCCCCTCCTTCCTTCTCTCCCCCTTCCCCCCTCCTTCCTTCTCGCCCCCTTCCCCCCTCCTTCCTTCTCTCCCCCTTCCCCCCTCCTTCCTTCTCTCCCCCTTCCCCCCTCCTTCCTTCTCTCCCCCGTCCCCCCCTCCTTCCTTCTCTCCCCCTCCCCCCTCCTTCCTTCTCTCCCCCCTTTCCCCCTCCTTCCTTCTCTCCCCCTTTCCCCCTCCTTCCTTCTCTCCCCCTTTCCCCCTCCTTCCTTCTCTCCCCCTTTCCCCCTCCTTCCTTCTCTCCCCCTTTCCCCCTCCTTCCTTCTCTCCCCCTTTCCCCCTCCTTCCTTCTCTCCCCCTTTCCCCCTCCTTCCTTCTCTCCCCCTTTCCCCCTCCTTCCTTCTCTCCCCCTTTCCCCCTCCTTCCTTCTCTCCCCCTTTCCCCCTCCTTCCTTCTCTCCCCCTTTCCCCCTCCTTCCTTCTCTCCCCCTTTCCCCCTCCTTCCTTCTCTCCCCCTTTCCCCCTCCTTCCTTCTCTCCCCCTTTCCCCCTTCCCCCCTCCTTCCTTCTCTCAATTCTCACATAATGCAAAAAGAACATGATCACAGTGGTTCTTATTGTAATAGTTTCATATGAAAATTCAAACTTTCAATAAAGAACATTTTTGAAATACGTCCCTTTCCAGTTGTGTGGATTGAATGCCGCTAGTCCTTACTCAGCAGACAATCTGTTGTGGGATTGTATGGTTTGGCTTTTCAAACAGACATCCAAGTCACTCTTGCATTTCATGCTTTAAATTTGACGAGTTATCCAGTATTTAAACAGAGGAGTTTGATGTAAATGAGAACACAGATGGCACATAAGAGCAGTGTGAAACCGCACCAGTGAATGATTCTCTGTGAAGTCCAGAGGATTTAATCTCGTCATATGCTAAGATTTTACTCTGACGGAAGTAAAAAATATGATCACTACTTATCTCGCTCATTAAAATCTTGTTCAAACTGCTGACGTGTGTATTTGTAAGATGATGGTTTGTGCTGTTCTTTCAGGTGCGGTTTGATAGCGTCGGTGGTTTGAGTGAGCACATTTATGCATTGAAAGAAATGGTTGTTTTCCCTCTTTTGTATCCCGAGATATTTGAGAAGTTTAAAATTCAACCCCCTCGGTAAGTACTGTTCAGACTGTGTTTTACTGTATTTTAAGGGACACAGCAGAGCTTCCAGGTATTGCATGATGTAAAACTATAGCTATTAACCAATTGAATGTCCTTAAAAAGTACATCTTTTTATGGTATACTTGTAAATATTATATGTTTATTAAAGGGAGACAAATATCTCTTGGCGCGCATTTCTAAATTACCTTTTGCCTTTGTTCCTAACAGGATCAGATACATGGTAGTGGTGGGAGGAGGAACAGTGAATTCAGATAAGATCTCTATTCAGACTACCACTTTATTTTTTTGTTGTATTTTACTTCATCCTAAATACTGCTATACAGATAATTTTATTTTATTATTTCATTAATGATATGCCACAAGCATACATTTGCACATGACAAAAATGCCATATGTTGGTCTCCATTGAGTCTTATTTGACTGGATGTGTAGATTGAAATATATATACACTAGGAAATTCCTGGTCAAAAATGATGGGAATAACATTGTAAACCTGGCAATTTTGTTTGCCTTACAATGCAAGGATTTTGCCCCTCAAGGCACATTTTTCTTAGTTTTGTGCTTATGCTAGGTTATCCCATTCTGTTATATCTTTGTTGCATACATGGCATACAAGTATTTGATTGTGCTCAAGGATAAGGGTCAGATATGAAGGACGTTGTACTTGGAGAAACTCAATAGCACCCGGTAAGAATATATCTGGGTAGACCAATTGAAAGAGATGATCTTCTGAATTTAAAGATCACATGTATGGCCTAACAATAACTTCATGTTTTATTTAAGATTTGATCTTTAATAAAATACATAGGCAACTATATAAAAAAGCTAAATTCAATAATAAACTTGCTTTCAAAGATCTGACTTGGCTGTTGCTGGTCTCCGACCACTATAAGGTCAATGTCGGTCAATGTTCTCCATGGGCCAGAGGCTTGCTGTGTTAAAGTGGTTTCCACTCTTTCATAGGGCCTCTTATCTAATCAGTTTTAAAACACTTTAAGTCTCTCAGACAAACCTCCTTAACAGAGAAGAGATAATTTACTCAAGAGGAGACTAGTACTCTAATCTTCAAAATTGAATTTAATATTGAATATTGATATTATAAATAATTTAAATATGAAATGTATTAATAGTCTATGATTAAAACAACTTGCTTCTAGTTAGGGCACTGTAATAGTCCTTTAAGCACGTCTTAATGCTAGATGTATTTTGATTCCCATATAATATTGATTACCTGTAGAATAATCCACCGCTCATATGACTTCGTGAACAATAGGGGGCACTGTTGCATTATCTGTGCTAAGAAGAGAAATTAGATAGCAAGAAAAATTCTGGCTTATTGTAGTTGTATACAGTTTTAATAGGTACTTTATCCTAATCTTTTTATTGTACCCATTGGGGAAAGGGTTAAGTCTCTTAGCAGCAGCTGCTGTGTTTTGCATGCTGTGGTTATCCAAGATGCGATCAGCGGGGAGAGTGGACGCTTGTGACAGCACAGCCATTTCACCATGCGGTATGGATTAGCTGCTCGCATAACAGATGGCATATTGTAAACCCTTCTCACTATAAAGACCTATTTGTAAACCTGCATCTTAATAGATTAAAACAGTAGCGTGCATTCCGGAATTACAATCAGTTTCCAACTTTTACATTTTGTGTGCAACGGAAATACTGGTGGGCCTGCAATGCCTTGTAGCTGAATGTGTTTTTGCTAGAAGGCAGGGTCCCACATGCATTAAAAACTAGATGTGAACAGGAAATTATTTATTATGAAAATACATTGAATAAAATATATTTACAATAAGACAATATATGGTGCCTATGAGCCTTACAAGGATGCCTTCTAACTGGAAAGCTACACACTAGTGTCAGCACTAGAAGCTTCCTAGCAACCCTAAATAATGTGTTCCTAATATGGAACTATATTACAATTGAAGGATTTTCCATTTGAAGGGAGCCCTAGAGCTTACTAGTAATACATAATGGCAAAAATAGCAAGATTATAGAAATAAGTTTACACTCAGGACTGATAGCTCACAGTAAGACACTTATACATTAGAGAATATTATAGATTGATTTACATTCCAAAAGATAGTATATAAAAAAATATGTATTTTTGTATACTCCTTATGGAAACTATATATATATCCTGAATAAATGTTATGTGCAGCACGAACAGCAGCTAGACAGCGTGGTAGTGCGACAATAAGATGCTGGAAAGTTGGCAAGGGTATCTGGAGCCATATGGACTGCAGTGCTTGGTGGAGGATCCGTAAGGTGAACATGGAGATCAAAGTGGTCCCACAGTTGCTCGATGGTGTTGAAGAACTTGGAAATTGGAAGCCAGGGAAGTCTTTGTCGTGTTCCTCCAACGTCTCCCGGACAATTATGGCCTTTATGACAAGTTGCATTGTCCTGCTGGCAGATCCCATCTGCTCCAGGGAAGATGGTTAATATGTATGGGTGTACTTGATCTCCAAGGATGGATAGTTAATCTAATCGGTTGAGAGTGCTTTCCAGGAGTATAAGTGGACCCAGACAAGAAAACGTTTCCCAGACCGTAACGCTGCCGCCACCATCTTGTGTTTTTCCAACAATGGTTGCAGTAGAAAACGTAACTCGCCAGAGAATGCAACTGTTTGCCAATCAGAAGAGGTCCAATTTCGTGCAAATTGAAGCTGTTTTGGACATCAGCATTGGTGCAGTAACAAGCCGTTTGCCTCTGAGGCCCATACGCAACAGGGTTCACATGTCTGGTAGCCCCCTGGTTCGTTTGGACTGTGAGTTGCTCAACTGTAGCGTATTGGTTGGTCCTCACACACCTTCACAGCAGACGTTCCCATCTGACATAAACGGCAGGGGATGCTCCGCAGTTTCAACTCTGTTTATTCTCAATGGTGCCATTTCTCCAGTCACCATACTTTTTAACCACAGCAGCACGTGAACAGTTAACAAACTGCGCCTTTTCAGAAATATTGCCACTCTTGGCCCGAAAGCCAATGGTCATCCCATTTTCAAAGTCTGATCAATCACACGACACGTGTCTTATTTCATTGGCTACATGCTGATGTCAAAAGTAGGTGGTGGTCATAATAATGTGACTTGATATTTTAACGATAAGAGTTGCTGCAATCAACAGTGTATCCCATATATATATGAAACGCCAAAATACTATCCCTATAATCCATATCAGGACAACGCAGGTCCCATAGTGTAGCCTTACAGCCGTTTCTCTCCACCACACAATTTTGTTAAAGGCTTGTTGTCTAATAAAACTGAATGCAATGTTTTCAGCGTTTCAATGCCAATATTGTTTCAGTTAATACATGCAAAAGGCTCACAGGAGAGAGGAGGATAAAACAATCCCATTCTGTCTATTCAATGTAGATTTTGTCTACGTTAATGGTTAGTTATCTCTTATACAAAATAAACTTCTGTAATGTTTAAAAAAAAAATATATATATATATATATATATATATATATTTTTTTTTAATCCATTATAGACCTTTTTGAACTGCATCGTTTCCTTAAGAGTCAATTAAGTAGGAGAGACAGGTCCCCATTTCCATGCTCCCAGAAGGTGGCATATAATATATTGACTGCTTTTCGTTTCAGACATATTTACAATTCAGTTCAGCTTCACAGAGATTTTATGTATTTCACTGTGCATTTAATATGCCTTCACCAATCCACTGACCTTTAAAAGGTGGGGGACTTTGTTTGAAGTTCTTCAATGCCCAGCAGAGTCACATTATTAGATATTAAGCTCACTAGGCCAGCGACTATGCCTATTTGTTTGGGACCTTGTATAGCTCTGTACTTTATGGTAAAATGAACATGGAAATACTATTTACCTCTTTATTACTTTATGGATCATCAATACATGCAGGGTTCTTTCAGCTGAAACGTGTTTGGTTTATGATAATGGTCCTACATTTAAGTTGTGTTACTTCTATTTGTTTTTGTACTAAATAAATTGGGGCACATTTTTAAGAACTTTAGTTTCTTGAAAAGTGTGATTTTTTTTTTTTTTATTGCTTTTAATGAAAAAAAACTTTAACAGCATTCATTAGTTATATAAACCAGCTTTCTGTTTGAAATAGAATAAAACTACTAAAGGAAAAGCCTAAAGAGTCTCTTACGCCAAAATCAAGTTTTTGTTTATAAGTTATTAGTTAAGAGCAGGAAAATTGGTCATACTTTATTGGGCATTTTGAATAATTCCTTAAAAATTCAGCATTGTCTGTAGAGTATGATCATGCAAATGAGTGCGTCCTGAATACTAATTGGGGTCTTTGATGTTCCAATTAGGAACACAGTCTGCTTGGTTGTCTTTTCCGAAATAATGCCCCCCCCAGCGATATCATGCAGTTAAATCCCCTCGCCCACCATTAACAAAGTACTCAGCCACAAATTAACACGTTGAGCTGCAGAATACTGAATATTTCTGGAATGATTTATTGCAATGCTCTTTAAGATTAAACCAACTTCCTATTGGGGTGATATTTAGCTTATTAAAGGAATACTAATGCGTATTAGATTAACCACATAGTCTCGAAGCCCACATGAAGTGTGGACAAAAAAACAAACATGTTCCCCTTCAGGCACAAGCAGTTCTTCTAATAAAATGTTTCATGCCCATAGCCTAAGTGTTCGGAAAACTTTTCCAACATATGAGGGTTTTCCCTATCGACAGTAGTAAACATCTGTATAAACAATTTCAGAGGCTTAGTAAAGCAGGTATACACCGACTGACAGATTTTGAAAAGCTTTGTAATGATTACTGAAACCATAAACACTTAATCTCTGGATGCTGCAATGCTGAGAGGTAGATGTGGTGCTGAGAGGGAGGTTTGAGTTTTGTCTGCTTATAGAGGATATTAAAATCCAAAATAATTTATTAGGGTACCAAGGGAGGATGTATAGATGGAAAAGAGGAGCAGGCCTGGGACTGAACCTTTTGGGTATGCCAAGAAGCGAAGAAGCGGTGCCAGTGAAGGAGACGCTAAATGTTTTGTTTTCTAAATCAGATTTGAGCCATGAGAGAGCTGTGTTGCTGATGCCAAGGGAGTGGAGAAATTGGATAAGAAAATGAGGGGCAACTATATCAAAAGGCAGGAGAGAGATCCAGGAGAATTAGATTAGAGATGTGACCGTTTGACTTGGCGGTGAGCAAGTAATTAGTGACTTTAATTAGGCTGTCTCTGTGGAGGGGCCGGAAGCCAAATTGGAGGGGGTCAAGGAGGGAGTTGGAGGAAATAAATTGGGTTAGGCGGTAGACAAATTGCTTAAGCTTTGAATTCAAGGAATGTAGAGAGATAGGGCAATAGAGGCAGATGATGAGCCAGGTGCGGGATTCTTAAGAATCGGTGTAATTATGTCCTGTTTTAAACTTGACACAAACTTTCCAGTGTTTAGGGAAAGGTTGAATAGATCTGTCAGAAGTGGGATAAGTGTGGTAGGGTTCAGCTGTAATGGAATATGATCAAATGGACAAGTTGTAAGGCGATAAGTAGATAGAACAGACTTCATCCTCAGTTAAAGGGTCAAAGGAGTCCATAGTGTATGTGGGATTGGGGAAAGACAAAGGCTTTGAGCTGAGCTTTGGCTGAGGCTTGGAACTAACAAATTCTCCTACCACAAATAAAAGTTTTACAAAAGATTACCCAAAATGCTGAAATGGAATAACTGACGGCATTATTAAAGTGTCATTTAGTTTTATTCTCAGCGATGGGATTAATGGGATAACCTTTTGGGTCTATGATGTATATAAGAGAAACATTTAAGGAAACTATCTCATTAAAATTATTGGTCAAGGGAATATAGCAATACTATTCTGGTTTGATGTGTTATCATAAATCTTGTATTTTCTTTTAAAAGAGAGTTTTTGTCTGTAATATTTGGATATAATGCAATTTATTTTTGTGCTTCCCTTTATTCCCTTTCTCCTCTCTTCTCTGGTTGTACCCAAAATCTTAGAGATTTGCAAAAGTAATACAAATTATGTAGGATTTGCTGAGTGTTTAATACATTGTCTTCTCTCTGCAGGGGTTGTTTATTCTTTGGTCCTCCTGGAACAGGCAAAACGTTAGTTGCCCGAGCTCTTGCCAATGAATGCAGCCAAGGCAATAAGAAGGTGTCTTTCTTCATGCGCAAAGGTGCGGACTGCCTCAGCAAATGGGTGGGGGAGTCCGAGAGGCAGCTCAGACTTCTGTTTGACCAAGTAAGTTAAAAATAAAACCTGGGATTTACTACATTCATTGTGCGTACCATGGGGATTTTCTGTTCTTGACAAAATGTACTAGTTTGAGATCCAAAATGACAGCAATATATAATTTGGCCTGTGCCTACAAACTGCAATCAGAGCAAGAAACCCAACATCTGACTTAAGCACTGGTCAGATTGCGCTGGCTTGTATGGAGTAATGTGCATGATATTTAGTACTGTTTATTGTATCAGAGTTGATTATTTTACTAAAAGTGAACTGAAAATGGCCATTATTTTTAAAGTATAGGTTCCCAAAATGTGGTTGAAGGAACAGCTGGGTTTGCCAAAGTGTTGTGAAACAAAATTAATAGCATAAACAAGTATTATTGAAGTACTAGATACTTGATTCATGGTTTATAAATGTGGTTGTTGTTTAGTCATTCAGTCGCATCAGACTCTCTGTGACCCTATGGACCGCAGCCGCCAGGTATATCTCTCCATCACTCCCCTGTGTCTCTTTCTCCCCTCTTCCCTCCCCTGTGTCTCCCAAGAGTGTTGCTCCCAAGTCCATGTACACATAAACTGCTAAAACAAAAGGCAACCTGTCCTTAATCTTGCTTTGTGTATCCTTACGTACATAGGACAGATACACTTCTAAATGCAGTGCTTTGTTGTAAGAGGCAAAGAAAGATGGTGGTTGATATGTTTGGTTCTTATTAACATTTTATTATATATATTGAAATATCTGTTGTAATTCAATCGGCGACTGAAGCCTTATAGATATTTAGGGTGTATTCACATCAGTATACTGACGTTTTTTACAGGCTTATGTGATGCGTCCGTCTATCATATTTTTTGATGAAATAGATGGCCTTGCTCCCGTTCGTTCCAGCCGGCAGGATCAGATACACAGGTAAGAAGTTTGTGTTAAACAACTGTTAATAATATTTTTAATTTCACTTCTGAATATGAACAAACATCTTCATGACTAAAACCTATTTATGCTACTTTTAAGTTTTCTCACATTTTCTAGGTTCCATAAATAAATATTACAGACGGACATAACTGTATAATACTAGGAATAATAAATAGAAACCATCATAATAATCTTGACTTTTACTCCATTTAAAAACTTAAAACATAAAATGTTTTACAAATATTGTAGAACAATTACTGGAGTGATCAACTTGATCTTAGAGGAAAAACTCTTATTTAATGTCACTGTAATGCTCATATTATTTTTGTAACTGAAGTAAAATCCCTTTTTAAGAAAATAAATCAAGTTTAAGCCTTATAGCTGTGCATGGCAGACTAGCAGGTCTGCTTCTCTTCTTTATGGGGATGGGGTGGAGAGAAGCCTATCTGCTGAAGACCCAAAACACTATTGTTGAGTTTTAATGGACCACTGCAGTTCAAGAAAAATACATATTTTTTCAAGTATCTACCAATCTAACAATATTAACACCTTTTGTAAGCCATGGATGTAAAACAAAAGGACAAAGCCACTTGACTTTAGCATGCAAAATGATGATCCTGCTTTTTCTTGTTGTTTATTTTCTCCAGCTCAATAGTATCTACACTTCTTGCACTAATGGACGGACTGGACAACAGAGGTGAAATTGTCGTTATTGGTGCTACTAACAGACTTGATACAATAGATCCAGCACTCAGGAGACCCGGTCGTTTTGACAGGGAATTTCTTTTCAGTTTACCTGATCAGAAGGTGAGCAGGTTGTACATCCAGTGCCAGTCTTGTGGCTGCAAAGTTCAGATTTCAAAGTAAAAAAAAAAAAAAAAAATATATATATATATAAAAAAAATATATATAAAAAAAATAAAATATATATATATATATATATATATATATATATATATATATATATACTACCTTACAGTTACATGCTATAAATCATACAGTTTTTTCATCAGGAACAATCTTAAGCTTTTAGTAATTTGTTTGAATATTTACAGTACTGCTCCAAAGATATTTGATAGGGCTTTGTTTCAGAATATCATTGATATTGCTCTTGTCTTTATTTCTTTACTAGGCAAGAAAGCACATTTTACAAATACACACCAGGGACTGGAATCCCAAACTGTCTGATGCGTTCTTAGAGGAACTAGCGGAGAAATGTGTTGGTGAGTTGATTAACTAGATGAGTTTAGTACTATTCTGAGCAGGGGTGGACACAGTATTTAAGAGAAAATTTATCATTTTAAATTGGAAAAATATTTTTCCATTGCTTTTTTTTAAATCCTAATCCATACATCAATGACATCACTCAGTGAGAGCTGAATCAATTAAGTTCAGTAGTCTGTCCGTTAATTGATTAAGATTGGTATTGATAATACACCATTTACCTGCAAAGGCCCAGACAAAGGAAGTTGCATCAATCGATGCAACCACAGCTGTCCAGAAATATAAACTACACCCCCCCATACACAGACACTATTTTATTTCCAGTGACTGACTCTTTTAGGATAATATATGCACAGTGGTGAATTGTTAGTAACTGCATTATACTTTTTTCATAGCTTTTCTTATGATGCTCTACTCTCAGGGGCAGTCTTCAGTCCCGGTGCTACATGTTGAGATGAAATTATTTATTAGTAAACTTTTTCATGGAGGGATGAGTAGAGCGTAAAACATTATGCATACCCCGAGCAATGGTAATTCTGTTACCCAAGAATTATTTATACTTTGATAGTGCAGTGGAACCTATATTCGTCAGAACCAATTTTAGTCTCATGTTTTGGAGAAAAAAAACTTTCCCCTGTTCATCCAAATTTGTAATATTCGTCACGAAAAGTCATCCCCCACATGGTAATCAAAATATAAGTTAATTATATGATAATGTGATTCTCTTTTCGTCCGATTCAGTATTTGTCTGTCCCTCTGAAATAGATTAATGACTAATATAGAGGTTCTGTTGAATATATATTTTACGCGCACAATCTGGAATCATTCAGATCACATATTATGAATACTTGGGTTCTTCAGAGTGGAACCATTTTTAATTGCAGCTAAATATATTATAACTTTTTGACCTACATTTTTATGCAATCTTCGTCTTTGCATTCTTCCCCAGGCTACTGCGGAGCTGACATTAAAGCACTTTGCACTGAGGCTGCCTTGAGTGCCCTTCGGAGGCGCTACCCCCAGATTTATGCCAGCAGTCAGAAGCTACAGCTGGACATTTCTTCAGTAGTTCTTGGTGCCAATGATTTTTACCATGCAATGAAAAACATTGTGCCTGCTTCTCAACGTGCTGTGATGTCTCCTGGACACGCCCTATCACCTATTATAAGGCCGCTACTACAGAGGACTTTCTCAACCATCTTGTGTGTATTACACAAAGTATTTCCTCATGCGGAGTTCAGTAAAGACAACAAAAAAGATGGTAGGTTTTCCTAAATATGTCTGCTTTGTTTAAATTGCCTTGTTTGTATGTGCATAATGTTTAATTCATGCACAAGACAAATGCTACCATAGCCAAGATGGCGGAAAAACAGATATTTTCAGTGTAAAATTTCTCACAAAAAAGTGTGTATGCTCTATATTTCATTTAGGTAATGTTTTTGGAAGATTTTGAGTGTGACTTAAAGGTACCGTACATGGAAGTTTCTTGGATTTTGAATGCACCTGATAGAGGATAATCCGTAGTGTATCATTATAGCCGAGTATTGTAAGGACAGAACAATATATATTGAACATTCAGGACATTCAGCAAGAAATAAATGATTGATATTTTGATGCAGTATTGTACAGAAAGGGGCACCTACAGGTAATTCTGAAACTCAGAAGAGTTTACTGTATGTCAGAGAACAAACTACTGAGCTTTGCGAAACTCCAATAGATGTTGCTGCTAAGCTGGAGCTTAGTGTCACTAAATGGGTGAGAGTTTTCAGTAGAATATATTCCACTTTCTGTGAGTGTTTGTATCTCAATCTTCTGAGAAGTTTCTTAATACTGGATATCAATTTATGCTCTAAAACAGAAGAAATGTAATATAGGGTTTAATGGTTAGTGTGCATACACTTTTGAAACTGCATAGGTGTCTTTAGTCTGTATTGTGGATTGTTTATGCAATGTAATAACTTGATGAATTTAATAGCTTGACTTTGTATGTCGGTGCCCTAAAAATGTAAAAGCAATGTACAGAAGAAAACTGTAATCTGATATTAATATTGTCGTGACTAATTGTGGTATGTTAAGTTGTGATAACTGATTAAGTATATCACTGTAAAAAAGTTCCTTGGTGCCTAACACCTTAACAATGGTAATAATAGTAGAAAAAATATATATAGGAACTATAGGGTTTGGAATGGATGATTCCTTTAAATGAGCTACTAGCTGGTATATTCTTGAGTTCCTACAGTCTTCCCTCATATGGCAAAATGAATTTGCTAATCCTTGGGAGGACAAAAGTATGAAAATATATAAATAGTGTTTAGCTCAAAAAAGTGTGGTTAAAACCAATGTAGAAAAAAGCGCATGGAAGTACTTTACTGGTTATGAAAAAAGGTTGAGGAGGGTTTATAAAAAATATGTACAAATGATGTGTTATAGCATACAATAGTGATGCAACTCCTGTTTGCCTGAGACTACTATATGTCATTAATGCTGACTGGCAATTCACAGTAGTCACAAGGAGTAAAGTAACACAGGCAAAAAATAGCTCAAACATATATAAACCTCTCTTTTGTAATCAATAAACGAAATAACCAGAGTACTTGCGCTTAGATGATAGTCCCGACGGTCCCGTTTCACCCCTTCTGGGGCTAACTCATGGGCTCGTGCCATGCGCTTTTTTCTACATTGGTTTTAACCACACTTTTTTGAGCTAAACACTATTTATATATTTTCATACTTTTGTCCTCCCAAGGATTAGCAAATTCATTTTGCCATATGAGGGAAGACTGTAGGAACTCAAGAATATACCAGCTAGTAGCTCATTTAAAGGAATCATCCATTCCAAACCCTATAGTTCCTATATATATTTTTTCTACTATTATTAAGTTGAGATAACTGCCTCTTGAATACATATTTTAAGATTTTTAAAGCTCTGTACCAAATTTATGGAGAATATATCTATGGTCACCTAAAAGTTGGCAACTACAACTAACTTGAATGACCATACATCTAGCAGCAAGTTTAAAACAACATTTGCTGCCTTATTTTTTACATGTAATTATTTGTAATCCCTGTTTTTGTGTATTTATCAAATTAATTTTGTCTAAGCCACAAAATAAAGGGTACAATCAGAACTATTTCTGTATTTGCTATTTTTATGTTTGCTATTATATCCTTTATTTGTAAAGCGCCAACATATTCCGTAGTGCTATACACGGCAAAAACAATTTTAATACAGTGTAAAAGAATGGAGGGTTCTGTCTTTGAGCTTTAAATCATAATCCACGTAAATAGTGCTCTTACCTTCCACTTTATAGTTGATTCATGAATAAAATAATTATATTTTCATTATCCATACAGCAACACTATATAGATATGATTCAGTATATGTTCATTCTATTTTGTCCTTTTCTAGATGTATCTAGTCTCCTCCTTGAAGATGGTGAAGATGATAATTCATTGTCAATATTTGATGTGAGTTCTGTCTCAGGATCACCAAAGAAACAACCAGCTGCTCTCCACAAGCCCTTCCTCCATTTTGCAATGTGAGTGTTTACGAACAGGAGAGACTGACACTGAATAGACTGGCATGTAAAATAATAAGTTTGATTTTTCTTATTTTTAAATAGTCAGCTTTTCCCCAAGCAGACCTGCTTGCCTCTCCTGCCTGTTCTCTTATAGGGGAAATGGCAGCTCTTCTTGTGTGTTGGACTAAAAATTAATTTGGACCAGTCCATGTTCTGGTTCAGACTGAGCAGCGGCTATGATGGTTTGTGCATAATCATTGCCCCAGCTCTGTCTGTTGTGGCAGCTGCAAGCAGGTTACAATAGAGCTGTTACCTTCACTATCTCTGTCCAGTGGGGGGACCTAATGACATTGTAGCCCAGCTTGCTTCCAAGCTCCATGATTGTCTTGCCCTTACCAGAGCTGGCTATACCCCCTGTTAACACACAGAGAGGAGAAGACTAGCCGCTCTGCTTAAGTTGTACTTTTAAGTTTTAATATCAATGGAAAGGACAACAAAGTCAGCAAAGTCTGTGTTGGCATTTACTGAATCTAAGAAGGCACGAGACATGCTACAAGCTTGAATCAACTTGCTCCATGAAACTGTTCCTGATTGGGGAAGCCGCTTAAGGGCCTGTGTGTGCTTTTCATGTTGAACCTATTTTTTAGTCTGCATTAATTAATGTAAAAATATGTGTGCCAATAGCAGTAAATCAAAGCCTTATCCCAAAAATGTAATTTTAAAAAGAGAATTTACCTAATTAATGACCACTACTGTACCCTCTCCCCACTTTTCTCATTGTCCTGACCACTACTAAAGGCAAGTGAAAGATTTCAAAGGAGATAACATTGCTTCGGCTGTTTTGGTAAGCATTGAGAAACATTATCTCAGTTGTAATCTTTGTTACTTTCATTACTGCTCAGGACAATGGGAGAGGAGGGGGAGTTGTACAGCTGTGACCATTAATGAGGTTAATATTTGCTGCTGATTGCACATGTATTTTTAATGTTGGTTAATTGTTAACGAAAAATAGGTTTAACATGAGAAGTGTATGCGCTGCTCCATTATGTTAGAGCTGTTTTGAAATGAACTTCAAACTCAGGCGGTTTTACTTCTTATACAATCCTGTCCGTATTTGTCTGTAGCCTAGAATATTGGGGAGCAATATTTATGTTAATTAAAAATTAACAATGCTTTAAATTCCTATATTAATGAAACAAATATGGCACCCTGCGCCCTCTGACAATGAATCAAAGGTAGTTTTCGGTTCCTACTTTTAAATAAAACTGGGCTATCATCGGCCAAAACCATGAAAGGTCAAGCTTGACAGAATAATTTTAATATCAAATGTTCTGTACCAGCACAGTGAGAGTTCTATATTGTACATGTTTTAGAAGAAAAGTTTACATTTTTCAAGGAATTCAATTTTTTTTTACCTTTTTTTAAATATGTTTGAACTATTTTAAATGTTTTTTTCCTATAAGTCGATTAGTGAATTTAGTCCTCAGTGCTTATTTTAAGCACAACAAAGTTGGCTTAAATATACTTTTAATAATGTTCCCGGTAATTTTATGCAATTCAAATATTTAGTTCAACAGATACTTTGAGACCATTCATTCTCTTCTGTTGAGGTGGTTAAATTGTCCTACAATTTCCCAACATTCTTCTTTTCGTAATTCAATAATACCAGAATTGTATTACCCTAGCTCATAAATGTATTCTCTGTTCTAGGCAAATGGGGTCAATTGTCCTACTTTTTTTTTTTTGGAGTTCAAACCTTCAGCATTTTTATTCAACCACATGTATTTGGGACACTGAACTTGTAATTTATCTCACAATACCTGAGATAATTTTATAAATAAGTTTTCCTGCCATTTAACTTAATATATATGCTAGCTTATTTACTTCCCTACACTAAATACCTACATAGTTACATAGTAATTGATGTTGAAAAAATACTTTTAGTCCATCAAGTTCAACTTTTTAATATTTCCTCTGATCTGCAGTATGCAGATTAGTTTGTTAATTGATCCAGAGGACGGCAAAACAGAAAAAAACAAAACCGTGAAACTTTGCCAATTGTCTCAAAAGAAAAAAAACAAAAACATTCCTTCCTGACCCCAGATACTGGCAGTTGGATTCCTCCCTGGATCAATACTCCCTCTCTAACCAGGATAACCCTGAATACCCTTTTATATTACAAATATATCCAGTCCCTTTTTAAAGTTATCCATGGGACCGCTGTCACCAGTTCCTTTGGTAGAGAATTCCACAGATTAACCACTTTCTTTAATGTGGAATCTTTTTACTTACAACCTCAAAGTATGTCCTCTTGTCTGTTGAAAACCTCTTGGAATAAAACGCTGACTTGACAAGGCTTTATACTGACCCTGGATGTATTTATATAGGGTTATCATATCTCCGCTTAGACGCTTTTTTTTCTAGAGAAAATAAGTTTAGTTTGGTTAGTCTGTCTCCATTTCCCCTATTAGTTTTGAGATACCCCTAGATTTCCTCAATGAAAATTATAAATGGCATGGCTTTTTTTCCTTCCCAGATGCATTACTTTACATTTGTATAAGATCCATCTGCCATTTAGATGCCCATTCCTCTAATTTATGTAAACCCCTTTGGAGGGAAAGTACATCATTATCTAATTTAATTACCTTGCACATTAAAAATATGTCATAATAAATATGTTAAAAAGGAGAGGGCCTGGTACTGAACATTGAGGAACCCCACTTACCACATCAGTCCAATCGGAGTATGTTCCATTTACAACAACCCTTTGCTTCCTGTCTTTTAGCCAGCTCTCGATCCATGAGCATATATTTACTGCAATTCCTGCATACCTATTTCCATTGCTTCCGGCTTTGTTTAATGTATAATATTAAACATGAGAAATCAGGAGTTACTGATTTAAACTAGACAGGGAGTCTGCCACATGTATTAAAACTAAAGTTATATCATCTGCAAAGAGTTACATTTTGTGATTTCTCTCCAATCTCTATCCCCCCTGTCTTTGCATTTTGTGTAAATTATTTGTGCCAAAAGGTCTTGTACCATTACACAGATAAGAGGAGACTGAGGACATCCTTGTCTGATGCTGTTGGAGAGAATAACAATGATGGACTTAAAAGCTGACACTATAACCATAGAGGATTGACAGATCTATAAAGCTATAATAGAATCAAGGAACTGTCCCTCTATCCCAATTGACATAAGAGGATGTGTATTCACAGCTGACCCTGTCAAATGCTTTTTCAGCACCCAAAGACATGGACAGCATATGGACCCTTACCACCATTGTCTGCTCCGTCATGGTGACACATAAACCCATATTTGTTTGAATGTATTAATGAAGGAAAAAGCTAAGCTAACTGTGGCTTTACGTCAATAATTTAATATAGATATTACATGATAATTAGAACAGTCGGCTAAATCTTTTATTTTTATAATTGTTCTAATCGAGGCTTCAAGCTTTTCAGCTGAAAATTTAGAAGTCTTAATTGATTAATTTAAAGTTATTAGATGAGGATTATATATTTTCGAAAAATGTTTTTATAATAGCCATTAGAAAGGCCATGAGTCCAGGGCTTTTTAAGGGAGTCATTTGTAAATTTACCTCTTCTTCAATAATTGTTCAACCGCTCTTGCTCTCTATCGAGATTTTAGGACGATATACTTGAAATAACATTTTCAGTTTGCGGACTGTAAGTAAGACCTTATCTAATTGTTTATGTGAGGTTGGTTGAAGTTTTGCAAACTATAGTTTTATAAATCTTCATAACAAAGTTGTTTTATTTTTATGGAAATGGTGCTAGATAAGTGGAACAATTTTCCAGTGAGGCTTAGTTCAACAAAACTTCTGGGTACAATGAATGGGCAAACCTGTTGGGGAGTTTTGGTTCTTATCCTAACTCTCTCAATTGAAACACTTTTTTCCTTGTAGCGTAATTCATATGAAAATGAAAGTAGTTTTGTCTTTTTCCTGTCTCTTGGTGCTTGTAGTAAGAAAAGACCACTTTTCTTTTACAGGTCCGCATGCCACCAGCCGACCTCCTACCGGCCTAGATTGCTCCTCTCCGGGGAGCCTGGCTCAGGTCAGACTTCGCACCTTGCTCCAGCCATCTTGCACACTCTTGAAAAGTTTTCTGTGCACAGATTAGATCTACCTGCATTTTACTCTGTCAGTGCTAAAACCCCTGAGGAATCATGTGCGCAGGTGAGTGTCACTCTATGTAAATGATCACTTCTGGCATGTGGATGCATGTAAGGAGTCTATGTATGAAATCCCGAGTAGCACAAGTTCTGATATGTGGATGCGTTTTAGAATCTATATATGAAAAGCCCGGGTAGCAGAAGTTTTAGTCCAGAAGTTAGCGGTGTGATGGTACGCAAAAGGAGGATTTTTCACAAAGGGAGTAGTATTTTTTATATTCGTTTCCACATTATGTATAAAGTGTTGTGGGAAATATATTCCCATTTCAGTGCCTCTTCCATCATAAACACTCAATTAAGGAATGATAGTAGAATGTCAAATCAAGTTTCTTTTTTTTTTTTAGCTTGGAGGTCACCCCATATATAAAAGAAAGTTTTATATGCAATGCTTCGATCTCATTATTAATCGCCCAGCATATTAGAGCTCCCTCAGCAGGTGGGGATAGAGTTACGTACACATATACACAGCGTTGGCTCTTAGGACTGATGATAAGAAATGGTGGAGACATATTTAAATAATTTTCCAGCCCTCCTGTGCATGTCTCTGACTGTCACAGAAATACAACTTAGATACGGAGTGCAAAATTGATGCTATGCCTACTATGCTATGCATTGTTATAGGATATAAATGATTAAATACAAATGAGTGAATGATGCAAAAAATAAGGTGCAGTGGAGATTTAAAAAAAAGTATATATTTTTTTCTCTCTAAAATTTTGTATAACCTCCAACAAGATAATGCAACATTTCATTAAAGGACCACTGTAGTTCTGTTATGTTTATATGTAGTTGGATAACTACTCTTGAAAATAAGCTAAATGTTTTTAGAATGTAAAGAAAATATATATAACCTTCAGTTTATTGCGTTATGTATGCATTTGTGCTGCAGCGGAAGCAGCCATTTTTTTCTACCCTTTATTCCTGGAAGACTTTGAATGCAATGTTTCTGGACAGTGGAAATGTGATGACTGAAAATGTCAGCAGTAACGTAAAGTCCATTAGTGTACAAGGACATGCCACCCTAAATCATACACTGCAAGAATAAACTGTGTTGGAAATATTCAGTGACGCATAATTGCATATAAAGAATTAAACATTTAAAGCCTGTTTTTTTTTATTTTATCATTTCTAAGAATAATTTGCCCATTATCAAGTTAACTTAAGGTTCTTTTTTCAATAAATCAATTGATGCACAACTGATATTTACCTAAGAACGTAAAAGATGCATGGAGAATCAAATTAATATTTGCGTTGACTCTGTTTTATTAGATCTCTGATTTATTAGAGAATCTATTTTGTCTTCACTTTTTCATTGCCATTGGACATTTTGCTCTCCTTGTGGAAGAAACATGTTCATAGATCATCATTTATTCAAGAAAGAGAGAATTCTCAGTTTTTGTGTGTTTGAGATTTGTAAATATTGCCACGTTTATATAATTCTAATGGAATTTCACAGTAATCACTAGCGATGTATAAGGTGAAATTGACGCAACTGACATATTGCAATTTAAAAATAAAAAAACAATTCCAAGTTCTGCTTTTATTGTTTATCCTTTGAAGATGTAACAGTTCCAACATTACGAGGCAGTAGTACTGATAAAGTTCTGAGACACTAGTGATTATATCTACACTTGCTAATGCTTTCAACAGTTTACAAGAACACACCATCTAGAGAACGTTTCAAACATAATCAGGTCAGAATAGAAAATGTAAAGAATGATTTTATTTAAAACGTATTGTCTTCTTTTCTATATTTATTGGTTTTCTAAAATTAGTTTACTCATCAAGTTTACTTATTAAAAAGACCATGTAGAAAAATAGTCAAGTGTCAGCAATGGTGGATTTCATTAACAAAATAATAATTATCTTTATACAACTGACAAATAAATGCAACCTGCAAGAATCAGATTCAATTTCAAATTATAGAGCACCTAATAGCTTAGCAATACTCTATTTACAGCAACATGTTCAGATATATGATGATCAACTTAATTTGTTTCCCAAAGAGAGTATTGTGGGTGTGCAATTGCTTGGCAAAAACATCACAGGTAATTATTTGACTTCAGATTTGAGTGACTAATGATGATATGCATAAAAAAAGAAATGTATTATGATGGAGGGTGAGATTGTATTCTCTAGCAGCAGGATAGTTTAGTTTCATCAATTTGGGTGGTATTTATAATGTTTAATAGTTTCCCACTATGTATTTATCTTTGTTCAGTTTGCTTTCAGTTTATCCACTTGTAGGTTATTTCATATTTCTTGCCTGATATTTTGGTAATGTTCTTTGTCATTAAATATTTTTAGCATCTGACATTGTAACTTAATGTGTGCTGTTAAACTTAGTAGAGCGGAGATTTTTTTTCTTTGTACGTATTTTAGTGATATATACAAATATTTCTATATAATGCATTTAAAAGGTTTAAAAATAGACCTCCTAACTTATTATTTTATTAAAGTATTTGGAAACATGAGTGGACATAAATAGTGCATTTGAATGAGACTCTTGAGATCCAGAGAGAAGTGTCTATTGACAATGACTTTGTTAAGGTTTACTACAGTGCCATATAAAAGGTTATATTTACAAAGTATGTCTGAGATTAAGGAAATGAAAAGCAGATAAATATTCAAACTAAGGCAATAAATATATTTCTTGACATTTTATTATTTGCACACATGCTGCTAGCTGTTTTCTCATTTTCTTGGTAAAGTTGAGCCGGTTGGATGTCCTACTGTGTCACGAAAAAAGTAAACTTAATGTGAGCCTCTCAGATAACATGACCGAGTACCACATACCATTTTGTGTCTACAGACTGAACAATTGATGTTCACCACCTCATGAAAATAGAGATAGAAAGCAATAACCAAGTCTTTTTCTTAGAGAATAAGTGTACACCATCACCTTAATAACTGCATCCATGAAATGTTATTCTTTGTTTAAACATCAAATTCAGCTTACAGGCTTTGCAATGAATATCCAATAAAAAAAAAAATAGAAACTAATAATAATTAGAAAAGATTACTAAATTTGTTCCAGAATAATTTGCGATGATGAACGTGTATTTTCATGGTGAAGGGGCAATATGATGCCATTGAAACGGCTTTGTTTCTGAAAATAGTGTTGCAAAAGCCAAGTAGAACATAAAGATACTGCTTTGTCTAGAGACTACAATATAACAAATATGCAGTAAAAGAAATAATAAAAATGATTTAATCATTAAACTTAGTTTCAGGGAAGTAAAATAAAGAATCCCAACATGCTTTTTTGTATGTAGTCTTGCACTTAGGTGCTAGGCGTCTGGGGACGTTTTTGTTTGAATTCTTATAGATATCTTCTACTTCTTTAATCAATATGAGAAATATCAATTGCAAGCACTATAAAAATATAAGTACCAGTTTCCAATCAACATAAAAATAGGTAATGGTAATTAAAAATGTCGGTAGAACCCCTATAATCATCATTAATCCGCTCCTGAGGGACTGAAGGATACAGAATCGGATGAATAAAGAATTATTTTTTTCCCCATAGGCATTAACTAAAATTGGAATAATCCATTTCTAGACCCGAATCTGATACATACATAAATGAATAAAAACTTTACCTTTTACTGAGGAGTCACCTTCCATTAAAACCGATAACTCCAATTCCGGTGATCAATGTATTTGTTTCTTTTGTCCCTTTCCCGATGATTCACCAGCACTCCATTTAGCAAAGAACTTGTCCAATGTTATCTGTTTCTGCCTTTTTTTTCCTCCATTGTATAACGGTGCAGATTTCAATACTTAATATAGTTGCTTGATCCGTGGCCTTTCCATATTGACTGGAATACATTTCGATAATGTTATGCGTATGAATACACACTGTGTAAAAACAATATAAGGGTTTGTAAAATGTTGATGCTTTTAGTTAAATGATTTACACAAATACTTCTGGTCAGGTTAGAGGCTCAGTAAATGGCTTGGTTCAGTAATTTGGCCTACTGTCTTTCTTTTTCTTTATAACAGTATATCTGTTTACTACTACACCTTGCACATCCACCAATCCAAGACTCCCTTTAGGTAAGTATTCTTCCAATTAATAGAATGGAATCAGTATTTCCATTAAAGGCAGCTTCTTATCATGCCAATCCTATTTTTGTTCTACCTTACTTTGGGCATTTCAGTTACACCACTGCTTACATAAACTTTTTTTTTATCTTTTTCTATTTTTTTTTTCTTTTACCCTTAATATCTTCTTTTTTTTAGCATGGAGAGAAGTTTTCCATATGCAAATTGCCTTGATGAAGTAGTGTTGGATTATGCTTTTATTCTGTTGCATCTTGCACGAAGATTTAATTTTTTTGTAGTTGTGATATATTTAGTTGGCACACCATGATTATAACGTGTTTCCATTTAGTAGAAAATAGATAAAATTAGCATTTTGTGCTTATTTGTTCCATATGTCTATACTATCAAATAAAACTTTCTGAATCTACACCATTTAGTCCTGACCTGAGATTACAAATAGACAAAGGGGATACTGTTTTATTTTCTGTACATTCCTACACATGGCGTTTTTTTTTTTTTTTTGTTTGGATATTTTTTTTTCTTGTATATGAATTTATATGCTTGAGGCAAGAAAAAAAATAATTTGATCAATAAATATCCTATTGTTTTTCGATGAGCAAACCATAAAATGTCTGAAAATGCATTCAATCTACCTATTTGGATATTCCCCTATCCAAACTAACCTTGGGTTTTGAACAAAATCACTATTTCAATCCCTGGATGATATAAGTGCCCATGATGCTATTATTTTTACCACTTTTTGTATTTTTTGTTTCTTTTTATTTAAAGTTATATTTTGTCACTATTTGCTGCATGGATTTGTTTATATTTTTATTTTATGGGTTGCATGTTTACAGTGTCCTTGGCCGGGTGTGCCCTTGCGACACAACCACATTTGCATTTTTACTTTTTTCCTGGACTATCTGAAATATCAATTAATTATTTCATGTGATTTAGATCAGACACACAATCTTTACTACACATGGACACTGCACATTTTTACAGTTTCAGTAGTTTACCCTCTCCCATATAAGAATAAACACCAACAATAAAAAGAACACAAAATACACCTGGTGATTTCACATTGCCTTATAATACACATCTAACCTGCTGTGAACATGATTTGTATTAATCAGCGGTTTGTTGGATGTTTAACAGTAAAACGTTTTACATTTTCCTAGTCACTTTGGTCATAATTTTGTTTTTAATTCTTCTCTGGATTGGTGGATGTGCAAACTCCCTGGATGAGGGACAAAGAAAAAACGAATTCTCTATTTTGTTGTTCAAAAATGACCAGAAGGAAAGTCTTCCTTGAGTATGTACGAAGTTTTCCAAAACCCCAAATGGTTTTTCTTCGAGTCTGCAAGAAGACCCTTAAAAGACCAACCTAGTGCTTAAATAGGATTTGGATGTTTTATTTAGATATTAATCCATACAATTCCAGTCCAGTTATTTAAAAAAAAAGAGAGATTACATTTTTAAGCCTCCAGCTGCTTTTCTCCGCCCCACATTAGTTCATCACATGCGCATTTCTGGCTGGGAGGCAGTGTTAAATGATCACACACAAGCTTTTTGCCTAACGGTGCCTATGATTGTCCTCCTCCGTGATAGAGCTTTAAAAGGTGTTATTTGGCAAAGGGAGCACCTTGAACACAGCAAGTCTCCACATAACAGAGAAAACACCTGTTTCTTATTTTTTAAATAATGGCTTCCTGACCAAGCTGCTCTCACTCACTGATGACCTCATAAGGGTGGAGACAAGCAAATCAACTGATGCTTGAAAAGCAAATATTGAAATTAGGTTTACTATTAGCACTCTGTTTTTTTTTTTTTTCCTTCAGTAGATTGAATGGGAGTTATATTAATGATCAGTAACCAACTGAATCATCTAGCTCCTGATGTGGGAACAAAGCAATACTTGTTTAAATAGAGATCTTTATTACACACAGCGAAATTCATTTGTCCGAAACATCAAAGAAAAGGTGGCTAAAAATCACTATTTCCTTAAACACTGCTGTTTTGCTGGTAAATGTTGTTAGATTAAATAAAGATTTATTTTTATTAAAGTTTACCATTGGAGTAAAATTGCACAATATAAAACATATAAAACAATCATTGTGGGAAATGACCTATCTTTTATGGCCAGCAAATTCATCTTTTCACAATCAAAATGTGTATAGTAAAATTTCAATGTATTCCAGTAATTTCATGGATAACACTTTGAAATAAAATATGCTGTCCCAGTTGAAGATTAATGGCCATCAGTATTACTGTTTATGCGTCCCTAGTTTCACTGAACATTATGGATGATCTGTTTCTGTAGGTATATTTATATCCAGCACAAATTGCAAATTGAACTGAGGGTGCTACTTCAAATGAGCGATTGCAGTTTGGAGACATTAATAGCCATTCCCTTTTTGTTCATTTGATTGACTCTATCACTGTTCCAGTGGTAGCAGCCCTGATAAGAACAAGAGCGACTCTGCTCCTGCTCTGCACATAATGTACAATTATAATGAAAGCAGTGACTTGCACAGGGCAGATTGTATAGATGTAGTTAAGGATGAAATTGACTTGCAATGTTTAAACTGTACTATAAACTGCTTCACAAACTAAATTTGAATTTATTACATTGGTTGGCAGGAAACCCCTTGTATTTGGGTCAGTGTGTAATGAACTATATGGCAGCAAAATTGAAAACGCGCTATTCTTTATAGTGTAAGAATAAAAAAACTGATGTATTGTCTCATGGCTGTCCAATATCTTTCAGCTTATGTTTTTTAAGTTGTTGGATAAGCAACATATCTAGAGTGCCCTGAACTTTCCTACCTGCTGAAATAATAAAGTATTGGCTCTTTTTTGTAATTGCTGTGCCAGAAATCTAAGGGGGATTTGCTAATCCAGTCTCTTTAATGTGCTACAATATACAGAAATACACGATGTATTAATCGAAAAAATATTAAGGCTTGTTTGAATTGTTATGTTTAGAATATGATGTTCATTATACATCCCTTGTTCTTTTTTTTTTTTTTTATTGTTTTTGTATACTTTGGTCAACCCAGCAGTTTGATCATTTGAAACTGCCAATATACTGTAGGCTATACCAGTGGTTTTCAAAAGACAGGCCATGATTATGGTTTAAAACTGTGTGATCACAAGAGGAACAATTCACACTCAATAGACTCTAATTGCCTCATCTTTATTTAGTGTCAAACTGAAATCATGGTCTATCTGGTGGGTCCTGAAGAGAAGTTTAAGAACCACAGCTCTATTCAATTCTCTCTTCCCATGCATTGTGTGTGGGGAAATATCCCCTTTTCAGTTACTCTTCTTTAACCCACACTCAATTAAGGAATTAAGCTAGAACTTCAATCAAGCTTCTTTTTTCGAGCTTGGAGATCATTTATCAAATAAAGTTATATGCAGTGGTCTGGTCTCATTATTAATCGCCCAGCACAATATAGCTCCCTTGGCACGCAGGGATAGAGTTAGGGAGCATTTTAGGAGCTGGAATATGTAATGATCTAGAATATGATTTTAAATTAAATGCATTATATACATTTATGTATGTCAAATATCCAACTTGACAGAGGTCATTTTGATACTGGAATTTTGCAAGTGCAACATAGGGCTTTACTTTTCCATTGAGTTCTGTTGTCAAGTTTGGTTAAAAACACCATGCCCAAATAGCAAAGTGAATATATAATCCACTGTTCCTCCCAGGTTTCTAAACATTTTAGGAACAAAGACAAAATTACATTGAATAGAATAGCTAAAATAAATAATTGCAGTAATAATTTTGTTTTTAAATGGTGTAAGAGGGTTTGTACATTATTAGATCAAGTTTGTCAAAAATGACATAGTTTAAACCTAACACTTCAGTGATTTAAAAAAATAAATAAATGTAATCCAGTATCGGCATATCTGCCAGTTATACTTTGATAGAACCGCCACTCTTTCATCTTTGGCACAGTAAAACATTTTCTACATTTGCTGGCTAGATGACTGGTTATTTTTCCTTTAAAACTAATGGCTGTATTTTAATTCTTTTGTACAGATATTTCGGGAAGCCCGGAGAACAGTACCCAGTGTTGTTTACATGCCTCATATTGGTGACTGGTGGGAAGCTGTCAGTGATACTGTGAGAGCCACTTTTTTGACACTTCTGCAAGATATACCATCTTTTTCTCCCATATTTTTACTGTCTACCTCTGAAACTGCATTCAGTGAACTGCCAGAGGAGGTAAGCTATACATTTTATTTTAATGAAACCATACTTTTTATGTTTCTTGTCATCCTGTCCTTTACCACAAACCGTTGAGAATCTAGAATAAGCTGTTTAAATATTTTTTTTTTTTCACTCTCATAAAAATAATAATAAAATCACTAAAACAGTTGGTATTATATATAAATTCTTAAATAATAAATACAAAATTAGGACAAATGTTGTTAAAGAAATAAACAATGAGGTAAATCTGTGAGGTAAATCAAGTAACTTTGATTTACCTCTGACCCTCAAAAGGGGTACCTCCTCACTGGAAGGCGTAACAGAAGGTTTTTATCAAAATACACAGCCCATTGTTCACATTTCCTGTTTTTGGTGATGGGATTAGCAGGGACAGGAATGGTGACCAGGGCAGAGGAAGAGCTACTCATCACAACCTCACCCAGGAAGAGGGGGAGTCAGGGCATTCAGGTGGGCCATCGCAATACCAATCCCAGAGGCACCCACGTCCCAATGCTAAGTCAATAGGGCAGATTTTGACATACTAGATAAATAGAAGAGCCTTCCAGTAGGATTTGTAGGTAAATTAATAAAAGCATGCTTGGAAGAAGTATAAAGCTATCATGAGGGAAGCCAAACTTCTTTAGGTAGATAGAATGGACAGAGTAGAATGGCCTTTTGTTTATCTGTCATGATTCATATGCTTCAGCCAAGTGATATGCAACAAGCATGGTATGATCGTAGTGTTTCTTGCAAATGTTAATGTGTTCCTATGTTTTGGTACCAACTATATTATTGCAAAGTTTGCAGCATGCTCTATGCTTCAGTACCATGTACTTTGATGATGGAAGTTTTGATAAAATTGGAGTGCAAAAGGAAGCAGTTTATTCTTTCTGGGCCTTAGCCTTAATAGGCATAGTCATTTGTAGAAAGGGCTAGCAACTCAATCCGTGCATTTAGCTTTAATACCCTGACACTGTGATGGAATAACAAACCATGTATTGAGCAATTGAGAATTTCTTTAAATGGATGAGTGAACTGGAGGAGAGATTTAGATATTTGAAATTGCATCCCCTGGGTATACTCAGTCATGAAAAAAAATCTTCTGTCTTTATTTTATACAATCTATTCTTTCAATTTTATCTGTATAAAATCTGTATTAAGGAACCACTATTGAGATGATAACTTTTATTTTTAGCTAAGAAAGTTTAGATCGGTTTGTCTGGAATGGAAGTTGTAGAGATGACGATTATGAGCAAAGTTAAATGGCACAAAGTTCCCAGTTATAAATAATAGAAATAGAATTGCAATTTTGTGTGTTTGTGTATACTAAAATCTTAGGAGCCAACAGTATAAATCAGGCCACGGTTCAAATAATACAACGTTTAGTTTTTAACCCTCCACAAAGAAACACTTTAATGGTTTTATAAAGGGGTCTCTAAAGAATGGTTAGGTAGGGCTTAGTAAGAAGAAAAAAACTTTTATTAAACTACTAAACAGTACATTCCCCAAACGACATAATTCCTGATTCCTGATTTCTGCATATTCTGAATGGAGCCACCCAGGGGCAATGCTATCTAACTTGGAATACCACAATGGCAGTATGATAGTGAGCATAGTCTAGAGGGTGAGTTTGTAAATGCTAGCAGTTCAATTTCACCTATGTCTCCCTTGGCAGAACTTCAGCTCCCTTGCCTGCCCACTAACAGGTTTTCAATATGACACATCCCTCTGGGCAGCTCCACTCCAATCACAATACTTCATTCAGGGGTGGAAATATATGGACATTTACAGACTGGGAGCTTGAATGAAAAATAGTAAATATTTTTTTAAATACACAGTAATAAAAGATTTTTTTTAAAAATCCTTAAATATATATTCTTTAGGGAGCCCTTTAAAGGACAGCTGAAGTGTGACATTTATATACAGGTGACCCTTAATATTTGTGGGGGTTCCGTTGCATGGGGTCCCTACAAATGAGGATAAACCCAGAATGATTAAAAACCTACTGTACATGACAACTGTCGGGAAGGGGTCTTAAGCTCTCAGAGCGAGATGTGGGGTTAAACTCACCCCAGGGTGAATGGCTGCTTTCGGGCTGTCCACAAGGGCCTATGCATTATTATTGCATTTACGTATTATGTTTTTCTGACACATCATGTATAGTAAACTAAAAGTAATAATCAATTTATAATTATTCAACATGGGTGGTTTAACCACTTATCTGGACCATCCTCTTAAGAAAGAGACCCAGGCTGGTTGCAGAAAATCTCTGGCACCCGTTTCAGCATGCTGTCTTTGCTTGCTTATATATTTGGTTGAATACTTGGTAGAAATAAAACACCACTGCTAAATATTTCTGCTCAAACCTGAAAAATATGGATGACCTGGCCAGATCAAACTCGTTTCAGTGACCTAATCCAGTTTAAGGCCATCCATCAGAGTACTTGAACAATTTGTTTCATTTTAGCCGCATTATGCATCATCTTACATAAGGAAATTACCCTTGTTCTCTCCGTTTTAAAAATTGCTATTCGCGCTCTCCAGCTGTGCGTGATAATGGATAACTCAGAACTGCAATTTTGTTTGTTGCATGTCGTACTTTTATATAACCCATTCAGAACTGATGCTCTTTGCTGTGGGGGTACAAAGGACAAAGCACCGTAACCTTTCAGTAATTATGTCATTAAGTCGACATGTCTAAAATCACCTTGGGACTCTTTCTTTGTAACCTCCGGCTTGTATTCCAAGCCTCCAGCCAGGGGCTGATGTTGTTGGCATTGTGTTGATCTAGGCTTTCCATAATAGCTACCCTTGATTGAATTGTTTGTCACAGTCAGTTAACGTTCCCTTGAGGTAGAAAATTAAATGTACAGTGTTATATTGATTATCTTATCGTAAGATATATTTTTCTTCGCTATTATGAGCCTAGATGTAGATGTTTGTGTTTTTGTAATAAATCTCTTCTGCTTCATTTCCCTTGGCCAAGCTTTCCAATACTTCACTGTGTTATACATTTATTTGAAAGAAATTGCATCTCGAAACTCAAGATTGATCTTTGTATTTATTTATATATTTTGTTTTAAAGAGACCATAGTTGTTGTTTTATATTGTTCATAAACTTGAAGAGAAAATCTTGGAGGCTTCAAAAGCTCTATACAATATTTGTGAAAGCACTTGTTCGGTTACCCCTCTAAAATATGGTTCCCAACTCTGGTCAGGTCTATACGTAAAATGTGATTTTTTTTGAAGAACTTAATTATATGAAATAAAATAAGTAAGGACTTTAATTTATAACTGTTATATGCAACTATGCTGCAGTGAGAGCCACTGTTTCTACAATGTTTTCAATTAAGCTTTATTTTCTATGTATGGTGTTTTTTTTTTGTTTTTTTTAAATTTAAGTCTATATATCAGCAGAGAGATCCACACTCTCTTAATAGGTTAGCTTTGTGAGCCTGTGCACAAGCCAACATTATCACATACTAATAATGAATTTCTGATGCAGCCTCCCATGATATAGTCGTTTGTGTTATTATAAATTAATAGCAATTTTCTAAATGATTAAAATGCAACCTTCACTTATACATTGGCTTTAAAAATTCTGACTATTAGAATGCCCTTTAAACAAAAACAGTAACTATAGCATTAATAGAAATATAACAAGGGTAAAACAAAAGAACAAAACATTACACATCACAATCTTCAAGTTATGTCCCAGTACAGCAAACAATATGCTGTGATACAGGGAAATTTATATAAAATAACATATATAATGAGGCTGCAATACCAGGGCTTTTTATATCTTACGAAGCCCAGTTGAAGAATAATTGACAAAAGTGCAAGAGCTTTGTGGTTCAAATGCAAATGCCCTTTCTATTATGTTTAAAAATATTTTTTTGTTGAGTACAAATTTAAGAACAGAATAAACAGTAACTGACAGGTAAGATACATATTGGGAGCAAGCTCTGATTGGTCCCTACAGCCGCTTGGCTCTCCTAGGGTCTGACTCCACATCATCCACTCACTCGATTGACTGGCCACAAGCAGCTCATTGGTTGTGTAGCAATAACTGCAATACATATACATCAATTCTTTATGAATTTTAAAACCTTAAATGGCTTTTCTCATTTTTAAGTCCCTTGAACACGTCAGTTTTGATATTGATACCTTTTTTAAAGTTGTGAAAATTAACTAAGCTTCTTGTAAAGTATAACTTCCATATGGAAGTGACACAGAAAAGATCCCGTTGATTGCAGAAATGAAAATTATGCTTCAAATAAACACAATTAAAATAATCAAATTTTAATGCCTTAAAATTGATATAGAACAGGTGTCTGCAACTTCTCATAATTAAAGAGACAATGATGTCAAGCTTTAGAACAAGATCAAAAAGAGCGGGTATGTAAGACCCTCTGTAGCTAACTCTTATATGGGAATGGCAGAAGTTTAAATAATATAGAACCAGTCTATTTTGCTTTTTTATTAATGAAACTGGAACTGATTTTAATTCATACCTAACAATATTTTGAAGACATTCAACCGCTTAAATGGTTGACATATGTTGATCTTTGGTTAATGATTTTATCAACTGGATTGAAGATTAGCAGTGGGAGTAAATTAAAAATGAAGAGTATCCCCATTTGAAAAATTGTAAGTGAAAGGGAATTTTGAAGGCAAGGAAGCATTTCAATCCAGCATCCATATATATTCGGAAGATTACTTTGGCACTGCCTTGGGAAGCTGATTTGCTGGTATAATTGTTTTGCCACTTAGTACTATTTTACCACTTTCTGCTTGACCACCAACTCTAAAAAAAAAAAAAAATAATAATAATAATTTAAAGGGTACCATATGATTTGTAGCTCTGACATCATTGTTAATGTGGTATGTAAATTATTTTTGTAATCCCAGCATGTTTCCAGCATGGAAAAGAAAGAAATACTATTCTTGGAATTTTATTTTAAGACACTAATTCCTGGTTGGGATGTGTTTGAGTAGATTCTGTTAGAGAACAAACAATGCCATCAGCCCTTCTGCATAATTATCCTGCGCTAATAGGACTGTGAAGCCAAATTATATGATATCATAATGACATTATGTTATTTATTTTTTTTTGGCTTACTAAAATACTTTTTTTTTTAGTACGAAAGTTGTTCTGCCACACTTCTTGTTTGTCAAGTATTATTTTCAGTTAGAACATGTCACTGGAACATAGATTATTGTGGATATATAGCTCAGAGAAAGCACTGATGACTACTAGAGCAACTTTACCTGTTAGCCAGTGTTGATTCTTTTAAATATAGTTTTTCTTCCAGAGCAAATTAATTAGTTGCACATGCATATCTCAAAAAATTCTGTGTAGCATCATATTTGAGCTTTAAAACGGTTTTGAAATTATTAAAAAAACGACTTAGTATAGGCATTGTTTAATTGTTATAAAGCCATTGAAGCCTGCATAAACAAATGCAGATATTATGATGCGGGAGGCCTTCCCACACAACCATTTAGCTAACCATGTATCCAATCAAGTGAATATGGCTTGGTTGAGTCCATTCTTAGGTGAGACAAGCAGCTGCAGGGATTTGTACTCACCTCTCTTGTACAATATATCAGGACATGTTAGCATTATTTATCTCATGCTAGCTCAGCAGGATAGATTGATATTCTTGAATGCTGTGGAAGTGGCGGAAAGAGCAGTACTTTGAAGTATTTAGAGGAGAACCAAGGGTTTTTCATGCAATGTAGAGACTATGTTATCCTTATACACACTCCTTACTGTTTGCCTGGTTTACTTGATTCTGTGAACTCACTAAAGACTTCAAGCACTGCAGGCAAATGTTCTTCCTCTGAGCTATGTCTTCACCTATGAAAATATTATATGTGGTACAGCAGTATTATATTTGAATCCATCAATAAAATGATCTAAACCCTGCGTAACCTGTAACTAAATTGCCATTGGCTCTATCAGTTCAGCAGCAGTTCACATCCCTATGTATATTAGTGAATTTCCATTTTTAATTTCCATTAACTTTAATAAAAAAAACTTGTTTCTTGAATTGTCTCCATTTGTTTAAGTAACTACCTATTTGCCTTGATATTCCCTTGAAGCCTCATATCCCACTGACTCATCCCAAACTATGTTTCTCTTGCAGGTCAAATGTATTTTTAGGATCCAGTATGAGGAGGTTTTTGTTATTCAGAGACCTAACAAGGAGGATCGTTTCAAGTTTTTTCAAGACATGATCCTCAATCAAGCAGCTATGCCCCCACCACGAAAAAAATCTGGTAAGAGAAGTACACAGAGCAGATTGCATCAGATGTCAGAGAAAAAAAGGTTTCTGCTATTAGAATCACTGTAGTGGTGATACAGTAGGGTTTAAAGTGTGTGTGTGTGTGTACACACTTCTCTCCACCCCTTTTAGGGATGAAAGACAGTCTGCCCAGAAGGTTGTCTTTTTGGATCTGTATACATTTTCCTGCATTAACCAGTATAGACAGGTAAATATTCTTATCGGGACAGATCCCATGGGCAGGTCCTCTCCCTCCCCCCGGAGACCTTATCATGGGTGGAGCCTAAACCACTAAATTTACAAGTTGTAAACTAGAGTGAAGCTTAGCAGTGGAGGTATATTCATATAAAGAGCATGCCACTTTGAAAAATGGTAAGTGGCAAGCATATTTGACACTAGACACTTTTTTAAATTTGACTCATAATTTTCTTCAATAAATAGAGTTTTTCAAGCTCACTTTAATTTGTTAGCGAATCAATTCATATACCACATCTTTATTCTGTACCTTCAGCCCTATGTGTTTGCTAGCAAATACAGCATACTGTGAAATACAGAAGGAAGGGGGAGGAGAGCTAAAGGACCAACCAGTGAGGCATGAAATCATTATTTATTATGCATATTAAAATATACGGCCAAAACATTGATACAATAATGGTATTCACAAAACGACATAAAAGGCTCATATGCGTTTCGTCCAGGCTGGACTTCTTCGGGTATTTACATTTAAAAAAAATACCAATAATTTTGCGTCTAAAATTTTGCAGGTAAATATATTTTGTACAAAATTGTGATGAACATTATATACACTACAATTTGTTTAGTTCTTAATTGAAATACTGATGTTATTGCGATCTAGTTATTAAATAAAGACACAAATCCCTATTCTAGAAGAATTACAGTGGTCCTTTAACAGTTGGAGTCATTTTGGGTGCTCTTCTTGATTCATTATGATGCATTTGTATAAACCATTCAATCATATTGTATTTGGGTACAGTAAGGGCAGAGTATAAAACTCTCTTGTGTGACTAGGGATTCAAAAGCTCAGTGGGTGTAAGATTTAGTTGTTGTTAGTGGACTCTAAACTAAAGAATGATGGATAACAACTGCTCCAGTTCTGCTTGCCTCACTAATCATGAACATTGTCTGCTTCTTCAACCAGTTCAGCAGAAATTGTATGAGGGCCGCTAGAGTCTTTTGAGAGCTATATTAACCATGCAGTTAACAGTCACAATCCACTGTGGCTTTGGGGCTGACCTGAATTACTGGAACAACTTCAGACATTTATATTGTATATTGCCATATAATGCAGGCAGCTCAATACTACTTAAATTAGTTTATAAGTTGTGGCAATGCCATCTAAATACTGATGGCAGCACTCCACTTCATAAAATGCATATTTATTGTGTAGGTTGGCGAGGGTTGTGTGCACAATAATTTATTTTATTAAAGTTGTTCTCAATTCAGTGTTGCCGGTGCACACCTTTGTAGCACATGCAAACGTTTTTGAAGTATATGCAGTGCTCTTGTCAGTATCTGGATGGCATGACAATTTAATGTAAGGGTGCATGAAGTTGTTGTATAAATTTGCTATTATTAAAGATACAAGGAAGTTTCCCTGTTTTTATCTTTTTCTAAAAAAAAGATAAGAAAAGACTACACATCCCATAATGCTTTTCTGCAGAGACTTAATCCCAGACATTGCAATAATGTTGTAGTTGCCTCTGATAGGCCACAATGAATTGTGAAGTTTATGCTAATTTAGCTTGGATTTTACAGAGTGTTCCTTCTCAAGTTGCATACACTACTGATTCCCCATTATTATATGCATTCATAATACATGAAACTTATATATACCTTTAAATCCACTTGCTATACATATATTAAACGGACACTGAAGTCACAGATTTGCTAGAAGAGCGAAATATAAACATTACAAACATTTTTATTTGTATGAATAATTATTGCTGCTAGTTTAAAATTGTTTTAATTTAATCCCTATACAATCTGCATTTGTGGCAAAATCAGGACCTCCTAATTTTATATATATATTTTTTAAACTGTCCGGTTCCGCCACAAGAGGGAGTAGCTGATTTTTTTACTTGCAGTACTCGAATATACCCTAGTCAGAGTTTGCCAGAAGGAGTTCCTAACTTTATTTTAAAGGGATCCGCATTTTTTAACCCTTGCAGTAAACTTTTTCCATGCAAATAAAACTTTTGTGATGTTCAAATTGTGCTCAAGTATATGAGCACATGTATCGTCTCCATGTTCACTAATGTTTGTTTGTTACATAATCCAGAATTAGTAAATATGTGTATACTAAACCCCCCCCAACCCCCACCCGGCAGCTTCTCTTCACCCCTTGAGGTCAATAAAAAAAGCTAACACTATTTGTAAATGATCGGATCACACCTATGGTGATCAGATCAACTTTCGATAAAGTAATTATCTTCCATCCTCACCTAATAAACCAATAATCCACATTTACTGCCAGTAGCAGAGGGCCCCCACTCTTGTGGGCCCTGGTGCAGTTGCTCTGCTACTGTATGGTACACATTCAGAGTAGATGCACTGGGGTCATATCACTTTTAGATATTTGGTTGCAGAAATTAAAGGCACTCTATATACAGGGTAAAATGGTGACCTTGCATAATTATCATATTTTGACCAGAATATGACATTTTTGCTAATTATGTAAATGAGCCTCAATAACCATTTTACACTGAATATGTACTTTTCTTTATATACATATATAGATCAATTAGTAGATATGATCCGTTAATGTTACCGCATTTTCCCTTCATTGTTCTTATCTTCACATGCCTATTTTATTCCTCTGCTGAATATATTAACAAGCTATAAATAAATGATAATAATAACATGTAAACAGGAATTGTGCACATTTGTTGGATTTCACCGCCTGCCTTTATTCTCTGGACGTAACCAGTAAACAGCAGCTGTTTTAAAATGAATGTAACAATCAAAGAATATATCAAAAGCTCATGGCACAATAGCTACCTCTGATAGATGCTGACAATTAACAGGCTGCAGATTTTGGTTTTTAGTAGGAAGCACAAAAGTATTTATAGCAGCCCTTTTTAGATTTAGTTTGCATCTTTTAAAGAGAAATGTAACAGCCACATTTTGTATGGTGAGGATTCATGGGTTCAATGCATCTGATAGAGGAGAATCAGTAGTTTATGCAAACATTTTTTGCATGAAAATATCCCAACATTAATTTTAAAGTTTGCCAAATTCTTCAATTTCGGGGCAGTTGATTTTGAGAAGAAATGTCCAAGCTAAATTAGCATAAAATGTATAATTCATTGAGACCAATCAGAGGCAGCTACAACATTGTAACAGTATTTGGATTCGGCCTCTGCAGCAAAGCATCATGGAATTTGTAGTCTTTTGTTCCCACCATACACCTCTCTCTCCTCCCTTAAATGATACAACGCTTCTGGATCTCTGCACTGTGCTGCTGGTTAGTCTAGGGTTATTGTTATATATCTCCATGTGCAAAATGTTCTGCATCTTAAAGGCCGTACCCATGAACATTGGAAAGTAACCAGCTGTCCACAGAACAAGAAAGCTGAGCGCATCTGTTTTACAGCATGATTGGGGTGACAATGTCGCTTTATGGGGGTGCAACAGGCCACCCCTAGAAGTAAGCAAGCACAACTTGTAATTTTTAGGTTATTCCACTTGAAAGGGGTTGTTACTTTTTTGCCACCTTTAATGGATGCATTTTAAAGTAAACACAGAATCTTAATATTATCATTTTACAGATTACAAAGTACAAGAGTATATAGATCTATAAGGAAGCTGCACGTTCTTATCCCTGAGATATTGTGTCTCTTGCCTTTAATGTGACTGTATTCATGAGTTACTTGCTTGTAGACTGCAGTACGCAAGAAGAATATGAAATAAAACTACTATAACCAGGAGTTCTTAGGCAGTTTAATTAAGATAATTATTCTGAACAGGTTTATGAGCTTAATGTTATGTCTGAGTTATTATAATGAATGAAATAGCAAAGCTTTGAGAAATTAGCACTCCACGTTTTATGGATTTGACTGTGAAAGTAACACTTTATATTGATATGTAAAATATAAGGATGTAAAGATACAATACACTGATAATAACACTGTACATTAATCGGGAGACGGAAATAGTTTGGAGAGAGACACAGTGATAGAAGTAATAAATGGAAATGCTGTGGGAACTTTATCCAATAACACAGAGGTTAAGAATGATCCCTTTTGGAAAGATAGCGTTTAAGTAATTAGCATTCAGGAGTGATCTTAAAATTTTGTGGGTTTATAATGAAGATTTTCTCCATACGTAGTAAGGTTTTTAAGCACCTTACTAAATTTACACTCAATGGGTTTTTGGTGCCCTAGTAGAATATGAATATATATTCATACTTTCTAGGAGAGAGGTTCATCCACAACCTCTGTATTTAAGGAGACACCAGAAAACATTTTTTCTTTATTCATCTAAAAATATTAGAGGAGTAAAATTCTTGCAAAAGCTTGAAGACTTGCCTGCCCGTTGTCTTATGGCCTCTGGCTTTCCCCTCCCCTAGCAAGTGCCCCTTGCCGCTCTAATCACATGATTTGTTTAGCCAATCACAGATAATGCAGACATTTGGCATCATGGGAAAAAGCATCCCTGATGTTTTATTTGATTGGCCTGATTGGTTGATGAGCAGACCATGGCATTAGAGGTAAAAAAGTAAGGAATTGTTGGACAGGAAAATGGGATGCCATGCCACAAGTAAGACAACAAAAAGTAGGTTATCACACTTTTGTAATTTTTTTTAATCATATTTAAACTGATCCTTCTTTTTATTTTTATTTTATTATATCTTTAGGTGACTGGAGAATAAATTCTTTACTCACACCCGTGACACACGCATAACCCCACACCCCCCGCATACTTTAGAGATCTATATTATCTTATTTGGGTGTCTTGATAAATAAAATAAAAACGCAGCAACCTCATTTGTCTAATACATGGAAATTATTACTCTGTGATTTTCACTCTCAGAAGCCTGAATTATGCACAGTTAATAGTAAATGTCTACTCACAAGATCTAAGCCCAAATATAGCCTTGAGACCCAAATAATTGTATAGATTCATCTTAAAGACATTGTGTATAATGTTAACACTACTCAGGGGACTGGTCGGGGTGATATCCGAAAACAAATGTGGCAGATCGCCCCCATAGGAGAAAATGCTGTGGGGAAAATGTCCCCTTTTCAGTGCCTCTTTTCAGTAACTAACACTCAATGAATGAATGCAACTAGGATGTCAGTCAAGCTTTGTTATTAAAACTTGGAGAGCAAAAAAACTTAAATGTAGTGGTCTGATCTCATTAATGCATAGCTTCCTTAGCAGGTGTGTTAAAATTACATACACGTATACACAGGACTGATAACAAGAAATGGTGAAGACATACTAAAATAATTTTTAGCCCCCCTTGTGTGTTAGTCTGACTGTCACAGAAAAACAACTTAGAAAATGGGCTAAACTTAAAAAATGGATGCTATGTATATGTCTATGCATGTATATAGGATATAAATGAGTGAATACAAATGAGTGGCTACTGTAATATGATTTTAACTACTGCATAGGTGATGTGCTTCTCACATTTGGTGAAGATAGTGTTTAGTATATATTAAAAGATGGTATGTGTATCCTTGATGGACTCGTTTTTTGATATTTATGATGCCTTGAAATATTGTTGATGTAAATCACACCACATTCACATTCTGTTGTACATTTTGTGCTCTTTAGCTCTGCAGGCTTTGGAAGTTCTTCCTCCGGCCCTGCCACCCCCAACCCGCCAGCTCTCAGAAGCAGAAAAGCAGCGGATGGATGACCACGAGGAGAACACACTAAGGGAGCTACGGTTGTTCCTCAGGGATGTCACCAAGCGGCTTGCCACAGACAAGCGCTTTAACATCTTCAGCAAACCGGTGGATATTGAAGAGGTCTTGTTTCAGTAATGCACAAACAATGAAGCGGATTGTATTAAATATTTGTAAAATTTAACCTGGTCCCTCTAGGGTGGCCAAAATATATATATATATTTTTTAATGAGAAATTTAAAACATTACAAGCCTATAGATTGTGAGTCCAATTTCTCCAGCCAGATTTCTGATTTTACCATAATGAAAACACAACCTTGGTAATGAGTATGAATCATAATTTCTGCAGCTATAACATAGAAGCAGTAGCAATCCAGCCAAGTAGGATATCAAACGGTTTGGCCAGTTTATAGTTGACATGTTGGTCTTATTCTTAAATGTAATTGCTTCACGAAACTTGTTGTTTGATATTTTAGCTATTATTTTTAAAATTCGTTGTTGGTTGTGATTCATTTATCATATTGTTTTATCATTTTGACATTTATTATACCGTCATATGGTTAGTTTTAGTTTGTATATTTTGAAGTCAAGCATTTTATTTTTTAAGTTATGGTTATTTCTAAATTAAGACATTTCATAGGGCATGTAACTTAATGTCTTTTTTCATCTGTTATAATTTAACTGCTTGCTCTTTTTGCTTAAAGGGCCACTGAACTCACTGTAAGTGCTCTCCATGGTGTCAAAGAACACAAGATTGTGTGTTAAAATTATATATATTTTTGTTACAATGATAACAGCTAAAAAAGTCAAGTTTTAAATCTGTGTTTACATTTAGTCTATTCTGTTCACTGGCTGTTGCATGAGTAAGCAGCGTGCCGAGTCCACTGCGCATTGTGTGGGGCTCTATGTGGAAGGCTGTGATTGATAGCACAGTTTCTCCATGGGCTGAGGTTATACTGCACTGACCAGTTAACCAATATAATTCCTGTTTTAGGATTAAGTCTCCCACACCTGCACAGATAGATGTGGTAAGGGTTACATTTGTATTTGTTTAAATCACTGCATAGAGTCAACCCCCTCTCCCCCTGAGCTGGTATCCATAGCTCAAATTCCAGAGAGGTGAGGAACCTGACGTTTCTGCTGGTTAGAAAAAATAAACCTATTAAAATGTCTGTTACCTTCAAACTGGAAATATAAGAAGTCTGACAAAAACCTTGCTATTTACTTTAATGCAGGACATAGCTCTGCACTTGAATCGGACATGGAGCAGACTGTGGGCAGTCTTTTACACATGTAAACACAGATTTAATTTGATTTATCAGTGAAAAATACAGTTCTTTCAAAAATGATTTCAACATGCTTTTAGGAGAACTGTACTGTGATGTGGCTCAAGTTGTGCAGTATTAAGTGGCCCTTTAAGGAGAGCAGTGGCATGTGACTGATGGGCCTCATTCTGGGGGAGTTCAAACCAAAACTGCACCCTAGTGTACATATCATTGAGTGAGCTATTTGGCATAGTCCATACTTACCTTTCTCATTCTGTTTTTGTTCCATTCATATTCTATCTGGCTTGTTGTTAGTTTTTTTTTTTTTTTGCTTTTGTCTCCAACTGGAAACATTCATGGTTGCAATGCTTTAAGCTTTTGCTCCAATATTGGATTAATATGATAAATTAGTTACTTACCGTAAGCTTTAGCTTTATACATTTTGACCAGAATATTATTTTATTTAGCCCCATGCGGAATATCTTCTTTAATTGCCATGCAGTGAATAATAATGTGACCTTTCATATATGGCTTTTTAGTGGTTACCTAAGTGCTTCAGAAATTCTAATTGTATGACTGTTTTTTACTTCTTGCCAGTAAATGTTCATAAACTTTCCAGAGCAGAGTGATATAATTGTTATGATGAGCTCTTATAATGTTGTTTAATGTGTTTTAAATCATCCAGTTGCTTCATTGCGCCAAACCTAGGTAGGCCCCTCTCCTTTGTGTTATGTACAAAATGTAATTCAGTTAGCAACCCTTCAGATTTCTCTCCGACTATAATAAACTTGCCAGCTGCACTGTAATAGGAAATCCATACAGTAACTCTTTACTTGGATTTAAATGTCATAACATGTATATATTAATTCCCTTGTGTTTTCATTTTGTGTAAACAGGACGCCTTTGTTTCTTCCTCCTTAGTAACCACCTGGGGCTCACTGCACAGATGTATGATTTTTGCAATTGGCCTTTTTGGAATTTTTACAAACCAAAAAATATCGAAGCTGTTCAAAATACACAAAACTTCCAGACAAAGTGATATTACTGACAAGAATTTCCGCTTCTGTGCATGTCAGTGCTTTATTGGGTTACCACCTGACTCCAAGATATATGTGAAGTGACAGAGATAATGATAATGGATAAGGTCAGACATCACAACAAATTGATCTATAGACAAAAAACATAATATCCATGTCGGATCAGTCAGGGTGTAAAATCTTTGCTTTTACACATGTATTTTGATGCCACTCCAGTAAGGAGAGTATTGACTGTATAAGACTCCAGTCTGGAGCAGACATTTCTTGATCTGCCGGTTAGGAACTCACAGTAATACAATAAATATTTACATTAAAATTGTCAGAACAGCACTTTTCATACTCGGAAGTCGAACATATAAAATTCTAGTTTGGGCTTAAAGGGCCTTAGTAGTGGTCAAACAATAAAGTTTAAATTAATATGTAGTATCTGGTTATTCAGAGAATCAATATTTGAAGAAAATAAATGAATATAGTTTTTAGATTGGACCATAGCATTGTAGATTGCAGTATATGTACTTCTATCCACCCCCTGTTAAGTGTCTAGTAGGTGAAGGAATATCTACCCCCCCCCCCCCCCAAAGCCAACATTCTAGTTAAGACTAGTAGGTATCAAGGATGCAGGGTATAGTTTAACTAAACATAAGCTTTTTATTCATACTACTTATATAGTGCATTCTTATATATACTATGACCCTCATTCAATTGCGATTTGGCCAATTGAATAAGGGTCTAAATAAGCACATAACCTATTTTTTTAAAATAAGTTTTTAGTTCGTGAAAACCTTGCTTTTGGATAGATGTTTACTAAGTAAAAACTTACTTAAAAAAATATGCTATGTGCTTATTTTGACCCCTATTCAATTGGCCAAATTGCAATTGAATGAGGGCCTTTGTATATAGTGCCTTCTTCTCCATACTATGGCCCTCATTCAATTGCTATTTTGGCCAATTGAATAGGGGTCTAAATAAGCACATAACATATTTTTTAAGTACGTTTTTACTTAGTAAGCATCTATCTAAAAGCAAGGTTTTCAATAACTAAAAACTTCTTTAAAAAATATATGTTATGTGCTTATTTAGAGCACTATTCAATTGGCCAAATCGCAATTGAATGAGGGCCAGAGTATATAGTGCCTTCTTCTCCATACTATGGGTCTCATTCAATTATCGGCCGTAAAACGGCTGCAAAGCTGCGATTTCTTGCGGGGGTTCCTTTACCTTGCAATTCAAATAGACGGCGCCGCAAGGATATCCCCCTTACGGCCGGCCGCAAATCATGCAATCGGCCATAAGGTCTGAAAACTTTAAAAGTAAATATAAATTCAAGACGGCACTGTAAAGCTCTGTAAATGCTAGGGATCATAATGGGGGACATGAGGATTAATAGCAACCCCCTCTCAAGCTTGCACATCAGCCCAAATCCGATATTTAATTAACTGTTTATTTTCCGGCCGCAGTGGGGGCGGGTCTGAGGTGCTCCAAGCCCTCGGGACTTTGTCCACGGATATTTGACATGAATTAAAATAAAAATTATTTTCAGATTTGAGTGTAGGGGAATGTTGTGCTATGAATGCTAACACCTCCAATCACTTTATCGTCTCCTCAGAGTGCAGGATGGCTATATTATGTGCTTAATTGTGTGCTTGCGGGACCTTTTTGCTGCAAGTAAGCTGGGGCTCGGTTTTAGCCTTGCCGAGAGGGTTCCCGGAGCAATTAAATAGCAACCGGGATTTTCTTGCGGCCGTTTAAGATCAAAGGCTTTCCTGCGGCGCGTGCGGCCGCAAGGGATAACAAGGCGATGGCCGTAAGCCTGCCGGAGCCCCCGGCCGGAGGGGAATAGAATAGGCAAATAGCCTGCGGCCGGTCCTTGCAGCCCCGCATCTCCTACGGCCGATAATAGAATGAGGGCCTATGTATATAATGCATCCCCTACAAATATCCTTGATACTTACTAGTGTTAACGAAACATATGTTTTTTATACATACTATGTATATGGTGCGTTCTTATAATTACACCTGTCCTAATTATAATATTCCTGGCCAGTGTAGATTTTCCTTCAGTAGTTACTGCAGGGAAGTTGGTAGAAATAACAAATAAATAGACACAGAACAGTCCCCATGGGCAGATTTTCTTCCACCCCCAGGCAGCTGATAGGAGGTGGAGAAAAGCACATCTCCCGAAGTCCAGTATACTAAACTTTTTAAATTAAGTGGATTATTATGTCCATAGAACTAGCCCATTGAGGTTTGCGCCTCGGACACATTTCTGATTGTACTGCTAATCACTTACTAAATAAACACATGAAACCTTATTTTATGACCACTACTGTTGCCCTTTACCATGATACCTACACATACGACAACTGTCTATGGTACAAAGTATGTATACCAAGGTATATAGTGCCTTTGACTAGACTACATGTACACTGTTCAATCAGAGCTAGACTGGCTCTGAACAATTTGCTTTTTCAGAACCAGTATTTGTGTGCGACTTGGAGTCAGGTGGGAACCCCAGTACTGTGTGTTTTGCTATAAACATAGTTACTTGCAAACATTTGTACTGGATGGCCATAGTACCAAGCTACAGCATTAGTAGCAAAGCATGTCCTGCTTTATTAGCTTTGACAATATATGTTATGTTCAATTATGTATAGTGAAAATATATAGTTCAATTTCACATAAATATCACATGCATTATGCCCTTCAGTTATACTTTTCCAACCTCCATCAATAGGGTTACATACCTGTTCAGTTCATACACGTAAAGGACAACTGTAGTTCTATATTTGGAATATACACTTTTGAAGAACAGTAGTACATAAAATAGTATATTTGTGTTCCAATTTGAATGTCTAAAAACAAGATAAAAATGTATTTCCAGCTCAGGTTTCCCAGAAATAGTTATTACACTGCACGCTGGGAAATTGGGCGAGGACATGCAAAGGAGCCCACAATGTGTTTTCATTCTTAAATCTAAAAGCCATTTTATACATGGTTCCTTTTAGGTATATGTCTGCTGTATTGCATAGCTTTAAACATAGCAAACTAGGAACCAGCCCCGCACTGATGAGGTCCTCTAAGATCGAAACGGTACCATGTGTGGGTACATCTCTCGGCTTGTACATAATCACTCCTATACTATGCTTTAAAGCTGTGTAATACAGTAGACCTATGGCTAAAGGGAGCTATGTATAAAAGTGGCGTTGGATTTAAGAGTGAAAATGCAATAACTGTGTATTTCTGGGAAACCTGAGCATGAAAGGTTTAAACTTATTTTTAGACATTCAAATGGGAACACGAATGTACTTTTTATTTTACTTACTCTGTATGGTGGAGGGCTTCTATCTCTCTTGCTCACCATAAGCTTAATGATTCTTTTTAAGAACTACACTTTAAAATCAACAAAAACATTGTTGAATGATCAGCTTTTTATATGTAAATGTGCTGCTTTAGAATCTATCTCTTCAGTTTCTGCTGGTCAATCTTGCTAATGATGAAGATTCTCTCTGCACAATAGAAATATGGCAGCTAGAAGTGCCAGTGCTTTCAATAAGTGTAATTAAAATCTCAAAGGTTTAGATAAACATATACTCCAGAAAAAGTGTCTGACATAATCAGTTAGGAAAAGAAAATAGCATAATATGGTTAAGAATAATAGCATATAAAGAAAAAAAATGTAAAGGATGTGTGCTTTTATTTATTTATTTTTGCTTATTTAAGGTATTTAGAAGTTTCATGGATTATAAGAGGAAGATCACTAGTGTATATAAAAAAAAGATTTTGCATAAACCCCCCAAGATAAACATTTAATAAACTTACCCTAGAGTTTGCAAATTTCTTCAGTTTTCCTTGCAGTTGATTTGGAGAAGGAATACCCCTAAAAACTCCAGCTAAATTAGCATAAAATTAATAATTTGTGTTGGCCAATCAGAGGCAGCTACAACTTTATTGCAATGTGTCTGCAGCAAAGCATTGTGGGATTTGTAGTCTTTGTTCCCACAACACACCAGCGCCTCAGGCTTTGCTGCCCTGGAACTCTGCACTGTGCTGGTGTTGGCTTGAAGGTTAGTATAGGATTAAAAACCATACTTGAATGCAGTGTTTCTATTGGCTAGTACCAGGTGCCTATGTAAGCACCTCTGGGGGTGTGGAAACTAGTTTCTAAATAAAATAAATCTGTATGTGTATAGAATAAATCGATGTCATGTATTTTTCCGATATAAGCAGCAATACCTTTAATAACATTTTAAACATTAGGTCTTAGTTATTCAATAGACCATAAAGAATAAATACTGACCACAGTGGTTCTATAACACAATGGTGATTTTGCACATTATGCCCAATTGTCCGTGCCTTTTGTATTTGCATGATTGTCTTGTTGTCCATAGTATACTTGTGCTTGTAATCTCTGCTGTGCATTGCTGCATTTGCTCAGATACTGCCGAGGTTAAACAACCCCAATCCCTCTCTTGTGCCAGAAGTCAAGCGCTTTCCTTTTTGTTTTTTTAAATGGCGTCCTGGGGTTATTTTGCAGGTTTCCGATTACCTTGAAGTTATCAGAGAGCCCATGGACCTTTCTACCATAATGACCAAAATTGACAAACACCGTTACATGACAGCCAAGGATTTCCTTGTGGACGTTGACCTTATCTGCAGCAATGCTTTGGAATACAATCCTGACAAAGAACCAGGAGGTAATGATGCTCACACAGAAAGAAAGTGCTCTTACAATTATTATTTTTCTCCCTCTCCAGGCTATATTGATTTTAAACCGCTCTCTGCCAGAGGGGAGACATGTCGGATAGCAGCTCGTAATTACTGCACTCTGCCAGTCAAGGGAAAAATAGAGAGGCAAGGCAGATGCCATGCCTGGCAGTGGATAAAAATAGTTTAAGAAGAACTAGCACTTTTTTCTTTAATACATATATACTACTTTTTATTGATTCTTTTAGGTGCCCGGGAAAAAGAAACTAAATGCTGTGTTAATAACGACATTTTTCTACCCAGAAGTGTGTTGTTCCATTTCAGTTTTTTGACAAAGTACAATATTATTGTTGAACCTATCAATGTTTCGATTTGCACATTAAGGGGGTAAGTTAATAGTCTGGCTTTGACCAATTTGGAACATATTAAATTACTATGTTGTGTTCAGCTGGATATTGGCCACCACAATACAGTAGACTCTCAGTTATCCGGCACCCATGGGGATTGGTAGATCCCGGATAAATGTTTTTGTCTGCAGTGCTGAACACGGGGAATGTCACTCCAACACTGCCCTGGCTCATTCACTCATGCCTGTCTACTTCCAGGTAAAACTGAATTGTAGAGAAGTATATTGGATGAAATGTAGGTGCCTGTAAGCTTTTTGTGGCATGACAACCTGGCTCCTGGTATTTGGGAAGCCGTATAAATTTTATTTTTTATTTGAAGTCCAGTATTGCATTTTTTTCTGGTAGTTCCGGATAACTGAAAGTCTACTGTAAATAGAAAACAAGCTGCCGAGCAACTCTGTATGCTGCTAAACTTGTTTTACACTTTATTTTTTATCATTACATTAAATATAAGCAGTACACTTTGCTCATTTGTACAAGACTATGGCTAAAGGAGAAGTTATATTGGTAAATCATCATATTTTAGTTGATATTGTATATCCTGTACCTAACTTGTTACATTATTGTTTATAAAAAGTTTTTGAGAATAACTTCTGTAGATTGATATATTATATATTTATTTTAATTTTATGTATTTTAAATGTCATGTAAATGTATATTTTAATAAAATTAAAAAGTTACAGTAACAAAATAAATTATGACTAATAATAACATTAAACCCATGTAGAGGGTTTCAGAATGTAAATAATTAAATGTGGTGTTCCTACTATAGGGTTTTATGTATTTATTGGCAATAAAATCAACATTTGAACAACATAAAATCATAGTAGCCAATATTTCTTATATTTGAGCTTTAGTGTTTTTTGGACTAGTAAATTTGCTTCTCTCCTTCCCCTGCTAGATATTAGGGGCTGGGGAGAATATGCAAGGAGGGTCTCCCAAAGGGTAATAGGGGCTCCCAATGTGGACTCTTTACTCATGTGCCCTGGGGAGTTAAGCTACACCCCAATGATGAGGCCCAACTAAGGGCGAAACATACAACTGGGCTTGCTTTTCTCGTGTTTAGGGTAGAATTGCCTGGTATTTTGGGGCTGGATCACTCTAGTGAGTGGGACCAGACTAATATACTAGAGGATATTTCTCCATGTGAAGGGCACAAGTGAGCTAAAAGAGGCTGCTCGCAGAGCGCATTATCATATCCATAGAACTAATCTATTAATGTTAGTTCATTCTCTGATCGATCACCTGTATTTTTTATTGTTTCTAGTCCTAAAATGTTGTAGGCTTTCCAACAGTGCCCAATTTATTTGTCGAAGAGGCTTTCCTAGTAGAAGTCTTTATTTGCAGTTTGGCAGATCAAGACCCCTATCAGGATATACTCATGAGCTGATCTTCTCCCATCCCTGGACACCTGGTCAGATGTAAGGTCTAAAAGCTCAACTATTCCCCCTTTAAATATTGATTGAATTGCTAATTAGTTAATACATACAACTAAATTAAGTGCAACCAGAAAATGAATATGGGTATAGTTGTGGAAACGCAAACAATCATCCTAGAATCATATCCTAAATTTTAAATTGTTTACCACAATATCTGACCTTATTAAAGTGTCCTATTTTAAAGAGATATGGAAGGTTTCTGGATTTTACCAGGTATATAATATATTGGTGTATCTATTTACTTTTATGTACTTTATTTTATTAAGAAGTGTTTATAAGCCATGCCTAAAATCAAACAAATAGTCCCTGTATGGGTCTGCCTACTGCAGCGTATGCAGACGCAGACTTTGTAGGGCTGGATGGACCGTGTCCTAACTTATCAGTGACACGTCTCAGTAGCATACTACAGAGTCAGTGTCTGCATACACTGTAGATGGCAGACCCATGCAGGGACTATTTGTTTGATTTTAGGCAGCAAAAATTAGCTTATAAGCACTTCTTAATATTATAAAGTACATAATAATAAATAGATACACATGTATATTATATATATATTAAATCCAGGAACCTTCCATATCCGTTTAAGGTGACCAAAAATATGATTATATATTTATTTCCAAATAAATACCAGTTTTACTTTATCATGTTATATATCCCTCTCTGCACATGGCAAAAAAAAAGAACTTGTCCATCTCCTTTTTGTTCAAAATGTTTAACTCTATGGTATATACTTCACAGTAAATAACGACCAATACAATGTGTTTTGTAGATAAAATTATTAGACACCGCGCCTGCACTCTAAAGGACACTGCACACGCCATCTTTGCTGCTGAACTGGATCCAGAATTCAATAAACTGTGTGAAGAGGTCAAGGAAGCCAGATTAAAGCGAGGTAGTGTATCATTCTCATTGTTTATGATGGTTTTTGCAAGGTGACCTACAACATTGAGTGGCATGTGGGGTGCTTCTGGAAGCCCAATTGTTAAAGGGCCATTGGGGATTTTACTAGGTATATGAAAGGTATATGAAAGTGAGATGGGTTATGAATGTATCCTGTAGAATGCATCATAACCCACCTAGCAAAACATGTTTGCATGAAAAAATGCAAGCGTTTTTTGCAGAAAAGAAAAAAAGGTGCTGGGGGGGATGTAGACACCCCCAGTAACTGAGATTTGCATATTGGATATCTCATTTTTAATGAGAGATCCAATATGCAGCACATGTGCATGCTGATTGGCTAAAGGAAAGGAAAGTGTCTGACATCATGTGACTTCCCACAGTAGGACTGAGCATGCCTGCACAATCCCCAGGCCAAAAAGAAACATTGTATAAGTCATGCCTGGGAATTTCAGGGGGTGTTAACATTGAGATAGAACAGTTTGTAAAAGCAAGAAATTCAGCAAACTTCAGGCTAACGGTTTAATAGTTTACTTTGGAGTTTTTTCATGCAAACAATTTTTTTCAGACACTATAAATTCTCCTCCATCAGATGCATTAATAACCCAGCTCACATATACCTTTAATTACCTGTGTATCTATTTACTTGTATGTACTTTATTTTATTAAAAAGTACAGTGTAGTGTCCAAGCCTATCAGGGACCACTTCTCAGCATCATGTAGCTGAGAGATGGTCACTGATTGGTTAGTATGAGACACAGCGGAGTCTGTCACAAGCTGCAGGTGGCAAACCCATATATGGAACTATTTGTTTGATTTTAGGCAGTAAAAAACAGAGCTTATAAGCACTTTTAATCAAATAAAATATATACTAGTAAATCAATACAGAAGTATATTATTTGTCCCCTTCTGGATTGCTACCTTGTCATGGTGGAGGAGATTGTGTTATTCTATGAAGCTGTAAGCTATACCATGTAGGGTAAGACAAATCTGAGTACACTGGGGAAGGAACTGGCAACCTACTCCAGTATCTTTGTGATGAATACCTCTTGGATTAGCACAACCAGACACAAGGTGTGCCTGGCTTGCTGCGGTTCTTAGGGTCAAGGTGAGTCAGACACGACTGACTGAACAACATCAAATATTATTTGTAAAGGTACATGTAGCTTTCTAAAACATCTGTGCATCATCAGAGAGAAAACTGGAAATCATATCAGAAAGTTTTTTAGCATATTTAAAATTGTCCAAGAATCGGTTAGTGTTTTTTGTTCCTGCTCAAATTGCTTTACAAGCAGCTTGCATGGTGGAATAGGCAGAGCGCCCTGCGATATAGTGAAGAATAAATACCTAAGCATTGTTTTTTATGCCAGCTCTACAGTGGAATTAGTCCTCCTTTTTGCAATATTTTGCAAGTAGTTATATTGGATATAATAGGGATATATCACTGTGATTGTCAAATACAAAGCCCACAGTTTTATTATACTCCCCCTTTTACTGTATATGTTGTTGTTTAATCATTCAGTCTTGTTCAACTCTCTGACCGCAGCACGCCAGGCACATCTATCATTATGTCTCTGGTCGTGCTTATCCATAAGGTTATCTTGGTAAACATACTGGAGTGGGTTGCCAGTTCCTTCTCCAGTGGTCCACTTTTTGACTAACCTCTCTGTTATGGACTGCCCATCTTATGTGAATTTATATCGTATAGCTCACAGCTTCACTGAGATATACAATCCCTTTCACCGTGGCAATCCAGAAAAGGTTACAGTATATACCTGTTCTTTGTTTTCTCTTTTTAAATAACTGGCACCTGTATTTGGATTCCTGTACCAGTAAAAAAAAAACCCTCTTCAGGAACCATTGTACCTGTCATGCACAGCAGATTACAGGGCCTCAGACTTAAACACAGAGCAACCCAACTACAACCTCTATCCGTTCATCAGCAACTTAAAAAAAGAAAACATTTTTGACATGCTTCCAACTCTTTTGGTGATGTTTCAGACCAAAACTAATGAAATCAGTCAATGAAAATCTACTTTTTTTAACAGAAATATCTTGCATAAATTTTAGACTTTTTTTTTTGAAATTGGCTATTTTGCATAAATACTATTTAACTTCATTTTTTATAAAACTAATTCAGTTTTAGTTGTTTTATTTAATTTTTTGGAATTATACTGGTTAAAATACTTCTTCTTGCTATTTAACCCATTGTACCCTTGCCTATTGAGCGAATAGAGCAGGAATTTGATTACTGTCAAAATCAATTAACTTCCCCCAGATTCTTGAAATGCGCTGACAAGTCAAACTCTACGAGGAGCTCAGAATAAAGCCAAAATGTTTGTTTGGTGTCAACTAGGAAACCTTTTTAAAAGCTGCTCTTATCTCTCATGTGCAGGTTTGACAGTGACTACAGACCAAATAAATCCTCAAAGTTCTGTAGCACGCAAGGCCGAAACTGGAGCCGAAGAAGCGTTTCAGAACAAACATGGGGCTGCGTTAGATGTTGGAAACCAATCTGGAAGCAAATGTGCATGTGAGTACCATCCAATCATAATGCGCTGCTCCAGCAGCAAAACCAACGGCCGGGAAATACATCTTACGCTTGTAAGCACTTTTACCAGGATGTAAATGGCTCTTTATAAAGCTGTTAATGAAGTGTTCTTGTTATATTCTGAGCAGCTGTCAGGGTCACAGCTTCACATCTCTCTCCAATTTTTTCTCGGGCTATCTCTTTTGCCACATGACAATACTTATTTTTATCATGTACTTTAAAGACAAAGTTTTTAAAAAAGTATTTATATTAAAGGGCCACTGCGGTTTGTGGGAAAAAAAATCACCTTAGGGACATATATAACAACATTAGCTGCTTTATAAGCCTTGAACAAAGAATCCTTTTTACTTTTACTGATTCTGTTTGGGTCATGGGGGCTTTTAGCTTGATTTCTAAGATACAGGCATGTGGGAGACTCCCAAAATGTATGGAGGAAGGAGCTCTGGTCTGATGAGACTAAAATTTAACTTTTCGTCCATCAAAGAAAACGCTATGTCTGGTGCAAACCCAACACATCACATCACCCAAAGAGCACCATCCCCACAGTGAAACATGGTGGTGGCAGCATCATGCTGTGGGGATGTTTTTCAGCAGCCGGGACTGGGAAACTGGTCAGAGTTGAGGGAAAGATGGATGGTGCTAAATACAGGGATATTCTTGAGCAAAACCTGTACCACTCTGTGCGTGATTTGAGGCTAGGACAGAGGTTCACCTTCCAGCAGGACAATGACCCCAAACACACTGCTAAAGTAACACTTGAGTGGTTTAAGGGAAAACATGTAAATGTGTTGGAATGGCCTAGTCAAAGCCCAGACCTCAATCCAATAGAAAATCTGTGGTCAGACGTAAAGATTGCTGTTCACAAGCGCAAACCATCCAACTTGAAGGAGCTGGAGCAGTTTTGCAAGGAGGAATGGGCAAAACTCCCAGTGGTAAGATGTGGCAAGCTCATAGAGACTTATCCAAAGTGACTTGGAGCTGTGATTGACGCAAAAGGTGTCTCTACAAGGTATTGACTTTAGGGGGTGAATAGTTATGCACATTGACTTTTTCTGTTTTGTCCTATTCAAAGTTGTGGGCATGTTCTGTAAATTAAATGATTCAAATCCTCAAACAATCCATGTTAATTCCAGGTTGTGAGGCAACAAAACAAAAATGCCAAGGGGGTGAATACTTTTGCAAGGCACTGTAGTATTTCTATTTAGGAGGTTCTTGCTCAAAGGTGGTTCTTATATTATTTTAATATTTGCGGCATTGTTACCATTGATTCTATAATAGTTTTTTTCCTATCTTTTTAAAAGTTTGTTTGTACATTGATTTGGCGTTAAGCACCTGGGAAGAGTAAGGCTATATTTTTGTCTGTAGCCTGAGGGGGAAAGCTATGGTAAGTTCTTCTAGTGTTTAGTTAATTTGTTAAGTGGCTCTATTATTTGGCAATCTTTCAACAAATCTGAAACTTATCTTTGCCGAAAGCAAAATGTAATACTATAGTAAAAAAATGAAGGCTGCATTTATTTTTAGCTTTCTAAAATTATTATGCACACTATTGAGTCAGCTTGCTATAAAGGGCATAAAAGCATTAGACGAGAAATTAGTGGTTTTGCAGACATTACTTTGTGGTGCCATTTTGTATGTTTAGTGTCTGCTTGTTGGGGGAGGCTATCATACTGTGAGTTGTACTTTGTTTAATCCTATTTAGTACGAGACCACTGTGGCAGTCGGTAGAACCAAACAGGTACATGTAAGCGATTCACGGTCTTGAGCTAAACATGAAGTTTGTTGTGTGAACCTAATTAATTAGTATTGGCTGCTATTAACAATTTTGAGTGGAATCTTTTAATATAATTGAGCTTGTCTATTTTAAACATAGATTTTCCTATAAAGACCTTCCCTCTCACTTATTGACTTCATCTTACGTGATTAATTATCTTTCACAGTGGGTGGTGGTAAGCCACATGTACAGACAAAAAAATGAGACTTTTAAGTGTCTTAAACCTTAATATCCTTATTCCAATCTATTCCAGCTAGACATGCCCTTTATGTTTATCACCTGCGCTGTAACAGATTATTATGTATTATAATCATTTGGAGAGGAGGAGGATCTCTTCATGTAACTAATGTTTAAATACTTGGTATTCAACCCCTGGGAAAGCTGGAGGGAACTCAAAGGTATAGTGACTGATAGATAGATGTGCCTGGCCTTCAAGTCACGGAGAGTCTGACACGACTGAACAACAGTCAGAATCCCATCTATCCGTTGTGGTGATACCTCAGGTATAGCTCAAACATTCACTGAGCTTCTAATATTAGGGACTACATCCCAAAGCACCCATTGTGTGCAGATGATCTCAGCTGGATGCGTCAGCGACATTTTTGCAACTTATTTGTGAAATTGTAACTCATCATTTCTCTAAAATGTAGCTATACACCAAAATACAACAGTTTCAACATACAAAGCACCACCTTCCCTTTTTTATTACACATACAATAGATACTCAATTCATTTACCCTAAACATATATGGCTGCTGTAAATTACATCAGAAGCTTTGGAAATTCTATACCTTCTAAAACCTGCATGGAATTTGCATATACATTTAGTTAAAGGATTACTGTAAGATGAATAAATTATATATGTTTGATAAACGTGAGCCTGAGTAAGAGCATAATTAGCCAGCAAAAATAAGTTTTTTTTTTTATTAGAAAAAATTGATGCCACTGCGGTTGACTGGAGGCATCCATTTTACAGTTAAGGGCTGCATGTGTAAGAGGTGTTTACATTTCTCCAGGACATGGTTTGTATTTATTAATGCAAGCTGTGTGCTACTGGGCATGTGTGGGGGAAGGGGGAACAGTGTTAAATGCCAAAAGCTCCAGTCATTAAACCAGTCACCCACCCTTCCCTCTACTCCAGTAAATCAGTATATGTCTTTAGACTTTATGTCGTTAGGGAGCACTTAAGTCACACATGATGAAAGCTTGCGTTATACAAACTAATCTGATCCAGTTACATTGTTTATCTCTACCAATATCATATTTATGTATCCAACCCCTATACATAGTCTTGCATTTCATTGCCTCCTTATCTCTGTACTTGCTATATCCCTCCTTTCTCTGCCACATTCTTTTCTTTCTCTGCCACATTCTTTTCTTCTCAATCCCTCTCTTGCCCCCCCCTTGTCTCTTGCCCCCCCTTGTCTCTTGCCCCCCCCTTGTCTCTTGCCCCCCCCCTTGTCTCTTGCCCCCCCCTTGTCTCTTGCCCCCCCTTGTCTCTTGACCCCCCTTGTCTCTTGCCCTCCCCTTCCCTCTCGCCACCTCCTTCTCTTTCCTTTCCTTTACCTCTCACCCAAACATTATAGAATTCTGGCCCTTTTCACCAACTTACCAATACATTTCTTCTAATGTTCCCACCTTAACCCACCCATAATACAACAAACTACATTGAATATTTTGTTTTTCACATACATCGGCTAGATTCACTTTATAGATATAACCTAAGAAGTGAGCATTGCGTGTTCACAGCTTACATGCACCAGATTTATCCAGCGTACGTGATCTGTCTGGGTGATTATTTGAGTGCCATACTGTAAAATCTTGGGAAGTGTAAAATAACACGGCATGCACTATGTGATACTTTATAGACCTTGATATAAAGGGCTGTGCATTTGCTTGATGGAAATGGATATGTGCTGGTTCTGCATAGTTGGCAAACAGCTGAGAGAAATCGAAGTATGCCGTACAAGTGTATGCTGCAGACGCGACATTTATACCTTTAATACAAGCGAAATTGAAATGAATTTCAAAACACAGCAATTGGTCCAGTTCCCTTTTTGTCTTTGTCCTGTTTCTTTGTATCTGCATTACAGAATCTGTCTCTGGATATTCTCTGGTAAACTGAAAATAGGTGCTAGTAGGACCCCTGTGCACATGTTGCCTTAATATATACAATGTGAATAAATGTAGTAATCGCACCAATTCCATATGAGAAAACAACGGTTAAAATAGAACGTTTAATTGGACAAAGTGTTAAAATTATTAATACATAAGTGATAAACTAATTTAAAAAGGTTGGTAATAGGCTTCATAGATAAACATAGATGAGCTCACTAAAGCAATGAACATGAACTTGATGGAGCTCAGAGGGGCAGTGACTGAGAGATGCACCTGGCCTGCTGTGGTCCATAGTCACGGAGAGTCGGACTTGACTGAATGACTAAACAACAACAGTAGGCTTCAAGCATAGACCTAATATTATGAGCGACAGACATCAGATATTACTTTCACAACTATAATCATTTTGAGCTTTTTGAGCAGAATTTTCAGAGCTTGTTTCTAAATATTAAAATGGATGTTTTGCGTACCATGACCTAGAATTTACTCCGTCAGGCTCTGGTTTATTATACCGGAGTTTCTGCTGTGATAGACAATAGTCACAATAAAAAATAAATAAAGCCTTTACCTCTTTGTATGTGCCTTTTAAGTTTATAATAAGTCTATAGAAATCAATGTTGTTCAGTTCTTCAGTCGTGTCTGATTCTCAGTGACCATATGATTGCAGCATGCCATGTATATCTATCTTTTTTTGGTTGTGCAAATCCAAGTCGTTTTCATGGCAAAGATACTGGAGTGGGTTGTCAGTTCCTTCTCCAGTGGACCACGATTTTTCTGACTTCTCTGCTATGACCTGCCCATTTTGGCTCACCCTACATGGTATTGCTCACCGCTTTATTGAGGTGCACAAGCCCCTTTACCACAATAAGATAGCAATCCAGAAGGGGATAGAAATTGAGGGACAACCAAAATCTAGTATATGATGCTGCTACTTTTCCTCTGTGTTTGGTAGCGCAGAATACGGTTATAATTGAGGCAGTTACTTTATATTTCTTATTTTCATCTTTACTCACACAGTGTACAAACCTATTGCTATGCCTGTTCAGTTGACATTTTAACCATTTCTGTTAATCTGGCTGTTACTCTTATTTCCAATTTACAAGTTAATCCCTGGTGGTCCAGTGGTTAGGATTCAGTGCTATCAACACTGCGACCTGGGTTTGATTTCAGTCAGGGAACCAAGAGGTCACGCCACCCTGAAGCCGAGCATGTTTGGGCCTGGTCAGTATTTAGATGGGAGACCACCTAGGACTGACTACCAGGAACTGTGTATGCTGTGACCCACTGGAGAAGGAACTGGCAACCCACTCAAGTATCTCTGCTATGAATACCAAAGCTCATCCGCATGACCATGGACATAAAGATGTCCTGTGTGTTATGGTCAATGAGGTCACTGTTTCTAGTGTCTACTTTGTGAAAATATTTTATCTCACGGTTAATAACATAATCAAGTAATTGTTCCTAATTTAAACAAAGTGAAATAGTTATGTTTTGTTTATAATACTTTGAATACCCCTCACTGGTTAGCTAGATGCTCACTATATTAAGGGGATATAGTAGAGGTACCAATTATAGTATAATAGTAAAGTAAAGCAGTAAAATATGAATGTTTGCAAATGGAAATTATTTAAATAAACACTAGTCTTTAAGACTAGAGTGTCAGGAATATGTTGTCCTTTATTTAAAATGTAATCTTCTCGTGGTAACGGACATAGTGTTATTAGAAAGTAAAAATAATACAGCCTTTCATTTTTTACCTTTTTATATGCAAATTTGAATTGTCATTTACCATTACCTTCTGATGATTTACTTCCTGAGATAGGAGGTGACTTTAAATGCAGAGGAAGTGTGTATCTGTACATTTGGGAATGTGGCAGCTAAAACAGACAGTGCTTTCCTTCGATTAATGGGAAGCTCATTAGTTAACAAGTTCACACCCTTTGAGACATCAGCAAAAGAAGCTTAGTAAAGGAAATAAATCCAGATGTAAAATAATTGCACATAAAATTCAATGATTCAAAGGCTTTTTGATTTTTTTCAATTTTTCAAACCCCCTTTGCCCTTTATCTAGTTTAGTTAATCAATAGATCTATCTTTATTTGATCTATCTTTATTTAAAAAAACTAATTTTGATTAATTGATTTGATCCCGTCCTTAATGGATTTGTTACTATCATCATATTGTGTTGCTCTCCATCCCTCCAGTAGATGGAGTTAGTAGCTCACAATACGCCCTGTGCTTGTATTCTGTACATTTATTTCTATATCTCTCTGTAATTGTACATTTCTGTTTACGTTATCTGCAAATTAACCTTCATAGAACTGAAAGATCCTGCAGCTCAGTACGTACCTTTCCTGTAAGACATTATATTTATTTTTTGATCATATGATTACTAAAACCTCCACTCAGTGCTGTGTCTGAATATTGATTGAGGTGACACTTTACTCTGTATTATATCAGACGGGTCAATCCGATTTTTCCTAAGTTTTTTTAAAATGCGGTTGTGATTTGTATTAACATGCTTGTATTTGTGGCCATTGTGACGGTTTTTCCAGGGCTATTCAGTAATGTTTTTGTAACAATGTGTAAATCCGTAAGCTCTCGTTCAGTGTGTGACTTATCAATATAATGTTATCTAAAACATTATATTTGTAAATGTGTATAGAAGTTTCATGGGTTATAAATGCATCTGATAGAGGAGAATTAGTAGTATATGAAAACATTTTTTATTTTGCATGAAAAATATTCCAATATAAACATTAATAATCTTGCTGTAAAGTTTTGCAAATTTCTTTAGTTACCTGGCAGTTGATTTTGAGAATGAACACCCCTGAAAATCAAAGTTAAATTAGCATAACATTCATAATTTGTTGCAACCAATCAGAGGCAGCTGCAGCATTGTAGCAATGGCTGAATATTAAGTCTTTGCAGCAAAGCATCATGGGATGTGTAGTATTTTGTTCCCACCACAAGGAAGCAGCTCAGGCAGTGCTGCTCTGGACTTCTGCACTATGCTGCTTTTGGTATAGGGTTTTTTCATTGGTTAGTATGAGGTTCCCTTTGTAGGCACCTCTGGGGGTGTGTTTTAAATAAAATACAGTGCCTTGCAAAAGTATTCACCCCCTAGACATTTTTTGTGTGTTTTTTCCTCACAACCTGGACTTCACATGGATTGTTTAAGGATTTGCATCCTTTAATTTAAAGAACATGCCCACAACTTTGAAGATGTTTTTTTTTTTGTTTTTTTTTTGTTGTGAAGCAAACAACAAATAGGACAAAATAACAGAAAAAGTCAATGTGCTTTACTATTCACCCCCCTAAAGTCAATACTTTGTAGAGCCACCTTTTGCGGCAATCACAGTTCCAAGTCGCTTTGGATGTCTCTATGAGCTTGCAACATCTTACCACTGGGAGTTTTTCCCATCCCCCCTTGCAAAACTGCTCCAGCTCCTTCAAGTTGGATGGTTTGCACTTGTGAAAAGCAATCTCTAAGTTTAACCACAGATTTTCTATTGGATTGAGGTCTGGGCTTTGACTATGCCATTCCAACACATTTACATGTTTCCCCTTAAACCACTCAAGTGTTGCTTTAGCAGTGTGTTTGGGATCATTGTCCTGCTGAAAGGCGAACCTCCGTCCTAGCCTCAAATCACACACAGAGTGGTACAGGTTTTGCTTGAGAATATCCCTGTATTTAGCACCATCCATCTTTCCCTCAACTCTGACCAGTTTCCCAGTCCCGGCTGCTGAAAAATATCCCCACAGCATGATGCTGCCACCACCATGTTTCACTGTGGGGATGGTTTTCTTTGGGTAATATGATGTGTTGGGTTTGCGCCAGACAAAGAGTTTTCTTTGATGGCAGAAAAGTAAAATTTTTGTCTCATTAAACCAGAGCACCTTCCTTCATACATTGTGGGAGTCTCCCACATGCCTTTTCGCAAACTCAAAATGTGTTATTTTGTTTTTTGCTGAAAGTAATGGCTTTCTTCTGGCCACTCTGCCATAAAGCCCAACTCTTTGGAGCGTACAGCTTATTGTCGTCCTATGTACAGGTACTCCAGTCTCTGCTGTGGAACTCTGCAGCTCCTCCAGGGTTACCTTAGGTCTCTGTGCTGCCTCTCTGATTAATGCCCTCCTTGCCAGGTCCGTGAGTTTTGGTGGGCGGCCATCTTTTGGCAGGTTTGCGGTTGTGCCATATTCTTTCCATTTGGTTATGATAGATTTCATGGTGCTCCTGGGGATCATCAAATATTTGGATATTTGTTTATAACCTAACCCAGACTTGTACTTCTCAACAACATTGTCCCTTACTTGTTTGGAGAGTTCCTTGGTCTTCATGGCAGTGTTTGGTTAGTGGTGCCTCTTGCCTAGGTGTTGCAGCCTCTGGAGCCTTTCAAAAAAGTTGTGTATATGTAATGACAGATAATGTGACCCTTAGATTGCACACAGGTGAACATTATTTCACGAATTATGTGACTTCTGAAGGTAATTGGTTTCACCAGAGCTTTTTATGGACTTCATAACAAAAGGGGTGAATACATACATACATGCCAATTTTCTATTTCTAAAAAAATGTTCATGTATATATTTTTCTCATTTCACTTCAGCAACTATTGTGTTCTGATCCATCACTTAGAATTCAGATTAACAAAACATTGAATTTAAGACTGTAATGTAACACAATAGGTAAAAAGTCAAGGGGGGTGAATACTTTTGCAAGGCACTGTAAATCTGTATGTGTATCGAATGACTCAATGTAATGTGTGTTCGGATATAAGCAGCATATGTTAGATTGAAAAAGGGAAAAACAGGAAACTTCTATATATCTTTAAGATAAGTTTAATGGCACTGTACTTAATACATACATCTGAGTCATATTTTATGTTGCTTTTTGTTGGCGTTAAGAATGATTATAAAGTTGGTCTGTGTAGCTTGTTAATGACAGTTTCCCTTCTCAGAGGCGTCAACACAAAACTATAAAATGCGACCATGCCACCATAATCTTGGGATTTCATTGCAATCAAATAATTGTCCACACAGAGATGATTATCCATACCATGTCCTCGGCAGCGTTGGTTTATCCTAACAAAAACTAAAAATTAAATATGTGAATTGAGAAGTTTCTCTGACTGTATAGAACAGGGGTGGGCAAGTTTGGTCCTGGAGAGCACCACACACATGCCTGGATTTGATGATATCCCTGCTGAGCACAGGTGAGTCAATCACTTGTTCAGTCATTCTGATTGACTCACCTGTGCACAGATTTAATTTTTGACTGGTTTCTCCAATGTAACATCCTTTTTCACATACAGTACATTGTATTATGTAAACCACATTGGAGGATGTACATGAATATGGCCCTCTGATGTTATAGGTCTTTAGGTTATGTGTTGAAGCTTCTAACCCATTTCATTATCATTAAGGTTGTCTTTTAAACATCCATTATACTTTAATATGAATGCTATTATTTTATCCCGCTCAGTGAACCATAAAATATAACTATGTGAGAACTTATATTCTGTTAATTTTGTTTCCTAAAAGTTCCTATTCGAAGAAAGCACCGCAGACGCTCGCAGTGGGGGAGAGGCATAATAAAAAAAAAGAAGTCCAGCTATTACTTGAAAAAAGAGGAGGAGGAGGCGGCCAAGTTCCGAGAGTATGAGAACCATGACGATGCCCTTGAAAATGGAGACTTGGAGATCAGTCCCGACTGTCATGAGGAGAATGGAGAGGAAACAGGAGACCTATCGGTAACAAATGATGAGTCATCATGTGACATCATGGATGGAGAGACTGAACACCACAATGGCACCACTGGGAAGAGCAGCAACTTTGTGTACACAGAGGAGGACAGCTCAATAGAATCAATAGTGGTAAATACCAAGATGGCCCTGAAAGAGCACACTGCAGCCAAGAAGAATCATCTTATTGCCACAGATTGTTTGAATGGCAGTGCTTCTCTTGACAGTTTGGAGCATACAGAGTTTAATAACTGCAAAGGGAAAGCAGGTAAACTAACCACCACTGAGAAAATGCAAAGCTCAAATATAGGGGAAGTTCATAAAGGACAGGAGGATTCCAGAGTCAATCATGACAATGCAACACACTTGAATAATGATCATCCTCAGCATCAGATGCATACAGTGTATGATCAAGAAGGTAAGCCCAATATGGGGTAGGGCTGTTTTACATCGATGCACATTAGTTTTGTTCAAATGACAAATATGTTCATCTTTCAAAAGTTTTTCTCTTGAATGTGTTTCCTCTGATTATTTTGATTTTCAGGTTTTGGGTGGAGTGATTATTTTGGGTAAAATGGTGTCCCACTGGGGAACAATGACTGTCTTCATTGTGCTTTTTAATGGAAAATCTGTGCAGATTCCTCCTTTGATGCAGTTTCTGGTTTCCCCAATGTAATCTCCCCTTTCACATGCAGCACTTTGTTTTATGTAAATCACCTTGGAGATTATGCATGAATATGATCCCCTAATGTTATAGGTCTTATTATGTGTGGCTGTTTCCTCTTTAGAGATGTGGTAATGTAGTTTGCAGTGAATTTTATTGCAAGGTTTAGTACCCTTTGTTGTTCATTGGCCAATCTTCGGTTTACCAATGTTTGTTTCAGCTTTGGTGGCTGTCTAAATGCAAGAATGGGAGGTTTGGGGTATATATTTTAGTAGTGGCTGTAAATTTGTAAATGTTGTGCATACTCCTTCTAGAGACTGATGGTATGTGGTTAGCAGATGTTTGTCATGATCCCCAGTATGGTCCCCAGAGTTTGAACATATGCAATGATATCTGATGGCTTGACTATGAATGATGGCTTGCTTAGTATGGGAGTGATGGAAACTGGAGCTGTGAAGGTAGCTGCTTCTGTCTATAGGTTTCTTGTATACAGATGAGTGGAGTTTGCCATTGGTGATGGATAATGCAGTGTCCAGAAAGTTCACCTGTTCTGCAGAGTGATCTTCTCATTTCATTTTATTTCATTTTAAATTTAACAGATAGTTTGGAGGTATTGAAAGGATTGTGGACGTCTCAGAGGTTTTTTTTCTTTCTCCTTCTGTGCATATGTAACAGTGGTATCGATAAGGTTTGTGATAGATATGTGGATAAGAATCTGTTCCAGATCGGCTTATTGTGGTGCCATTTTGGTACCCATATATATTTCAATCAATACACTAACCCCAATGTTCAGAATTACTAAGCTAGCTTGACATTTTGAGCCACATTTAATGAGACTGTCATCACAAAATATATATATTTTTAAAATTTTTCTTAAAGAGCTTTAAAGACAATTTTGTATTTCACTAGACCGAGAGAGATGCTCCAGTTTTTGTGTAACATTATAGTAATATCTTGAGGCTCCCAATTGGTAGTGTGATGTTGATGCTCTAGTTTGTGGCACAGTAGATGTATTTGTTCTGTAGTGGCAGAAACAATGTACCCAAGTGTTATCATGCTGTTAGATCCACAGCACCCACTCTTGTTAAATAAAGTAAGCCACAATTTGGCGCAAGGAACCACATATTAACATAAAGTATCCACACAAATAATGCTGAATATCTCATGAATGAGATGCAATGTATAGCCAGCCTTTAATGATGTTTAAGAAGAAACAAGTCATTTGTTTTAAATGATTGTGAGATTCCTGGACTTCCCGCTTGGTTTTATTCAAGGTGTCCAATAACTTCACCATGTGTTGAGTTTTTATAAGCAATAACACATTTTATATTGACTTGTTGAAGAATCCGTTTTCTGTATGTATTTGTGAAAGAGTCCATATTTATTTATTTTTCCGCAAAAAATGTGTTTTGTTACATGATTTCAGCCTGTCTTATGCCGTGTGATTTGAGGTCATTTAACAGTGGTATTCTGTCAATATTGTCTTGTGCTCTGGTTTTGGCCTTGTGTCATTAACACAGACTGTACTGAATGTCAATAGTACTTCTTAACACTGAAGCATAACACTGTTCTGCTTTGAGGCAAAGTAGGCACAAAGAGCCACAAATAAGCATATTTACGATTATCTGATATGTTTACATACATTTTTACATTTGTTAAAATTGGATGACAGATTTTAGCTAAAACGAGTAAGTATTTCGTTAAAGCATTATTATAAAATCTATATATTCTTGTTTACTCTATGAAATATTCTATTATCTGTCCGAAATTGATTCGGTAATGTCAACTATATATATATATATATATATATATATATATATATATATATATATATATATATATATATATATATATATAAAAATAACCATGACATTATATTTCCTCATGTATTAAAAGAAATTGGGACATTTAATATAATTGTAATAAACTAGAATAAATATGTAAAAGTATATAGAAGTTTCATGGATTATGATAGAGGAGAATCAGTAGTTTTTGCATACAAATGTCCAAAAATAAACATTAATAAACTTACAATAGAGTTTGCAAAAATGTTCAGTTTTATGGCAGTTGATTTTTGAGAAGGAACTCCCCTGAAAATCCAGTCTAAATTAGCATAAAATTCGTAATTTGTTGTGGCCAATCAAAGGCAGGTACAGCATTGTAGCAGTATGGGAATTAAGCCTCTGCAGAGTAGCATCATGGGATTTGTAGTATTTTGTATCCATCACACACCCCTCCCTTTAATGATGCTGTTCTGGATATCTGCACTGTACTTCTGTTGGCTGGATGGTTAGTATAGGGTTAAGAATGTACTTGACTGAAGTATTTCTATTGGTGGGTACACTATGACTATGTAGGCAGCTTTAGGGGTGTGGAAAACATTTTTTTTTTTTTGTGTGTGTAAATAGAATGAATTCATGTAATGTGTAATTTTGATATAAGCAGCAAGTGTTAGATTAGAACATTTACACACAGGGAAACTTCCATATACCTTCTAAAAAAATTATGTTTCATAAATCAGTTTGTCATATTAAATAATCACCTGTTCCTGATATTACACTTTTATATATCCCAGAGCTGATGAATTAAATGGCTTGAATCTTGATGCCAAAGAAATGACAATAACTGTGACAGTTTAATTCACATTGTTCTGTGTAAATTCCTGCCAGCCAACCACATGACTAGTCTGTGAGAAACTCCAAAAGATATATGAGCTCTTTATCCCCTCTCCATCTGCCCTTTTTCCATCAATATGTTCTCACTACAACGTTCTATTACTCCTGGAGAAGAAATATGCTATTGCTCTGTTCCTACAAGATGTGTGCAAGTATTTCTTCTTGGCGTTTTGTTTTTTAGAAGCCCATGGAGGTTCACTTAGATTTTATTTTAATTTAGTCAGAATCTTAAGGGAACATAAAGAACTTCGATTAACATGAGCTAGATATTTTAATTAGGCATTGATCATTCATAAAATTCATATTCTTGCTGTGAAAAACTAATGAATGATATAGCTGAGAGAAATTCGCACTAGATATAAGATTAAATCACCAACCAAATTAGTACTAATTTAAAGAACCGATGCACTATTCACCATATTGTATATGATCCATGAGAAAACAAAAGTGAGTTTTATGTGCACTCATTGGTTATATCGATATTGATCTAAAGTATGATCCAACTCGATATACATAGAGAACATATAAAAATATGTTCATTAGATTTGAAGTTTGAGAGTTTTCAATCTTGTAAGGTATATCTTGTAAGATTCTAAACTCCAAGAAAGTGCTCTCCACTCTTGCAATGTGTTATTTTTGTTTTATCTTCTATTTAACCCTTGTTCAGCGCTACAGAACATGTTGGTGCGTTACAAATAAACATAATAATAATAATAATATAAAATATAACTTTTATTGTTGTAAATTAAAAATAGGGAATTCTTATTTTTTTTTTTTTGTCATAATTTTTCAGCAATAGAGCATTTTTTGTGGCATGTTTGATCACTTATTACTTTTTCTGGAGCTAAACAAAGATTGTTCACAATTCTTTAGAAAATACACGACGGCAAAGACCGTAACACACCAACAACGCCAGGCACCTGGGACTTTGAAAATGAAACAAACGGCCTTCAGCGTATAACACGCAAACATTCAGCAGACACACACAGGAGGAAGGGACGGGGGGAAGATGGTGGAAAGAGACACATGCCATTCCCAAGCAAAAGACTTGCAGGTTAACGAAACCTGCAATGAGCGGGCCCGTACAGTAGATGGGAGGAAAGGCTTGCAATGAGCTCTGAAACCAAAGGCGCTTATGGCGGGGCTCAGGATGAGCGCTGATGGTGCTCAGAGGAGCAAAAGCCTCACATTGTGTGTCAAACAGCATTGCCAGCCTTACAATTTTAATACTGTCATTTTTGACGGGGAAGTAGCTAGTAATAAATATATTTGACCACATTTGATTATTGCACGAATATTGACATTAGATTATTGCTCTAATATCCTGCACTACAAACTTGTTTCACTATAATTCCTTCACATATATGAGCCAGTAGCCCGTCTAACATCTCTTTAGTCTTACAAATCAGAACCAGTACCCCAATATAGAGGTTTCCTGAGTTGCACAGATGTATTAAATATCTTAGAGTTATTTACGCCATGTTGCCCATCATCTTGGATAAGTATTACATTTTATTATACTTAATTGTATTCTTTCCTTTGTGTTTTTTCTGCTTAGTCAGAATGCAGCTTGTTAAATAATATATCACATATATAGTTGTGAACCAAGAACGCTATTCGGAACATTTGCAATGTTGGTCACGCAGTTGCGACCTCACAAAGCGAGGTTGCAACCGCGAGCCGTGTACGGCGCACAACTTGGGCTGGATGAGCACCAAAGGCGCTCATCTGCGAAGCCTCGCAAAGCAAGGCGAGCCATTGAAAAAAGCGGGACGTGGTCTGCATTGTGAGGTGCCCAACTGAGAGCCAAGCGCGTAACTCTAAAAAACTAACAAAAACTTAACAAATCTAATAACACACTCACAGATAGGACAGGGGGAGAGCCAGGAAGCCTGGGAGTGAGGTTACAAGAGCAATATATGTTTTTTTTTTCCGTCAATCCAAAATCGGCTAAGCGAGGAAAAAAATGACGAAAAAAAATCAAACTGCATGAAAACGAGGCTAAGCAAAGCCAGGCACGCAGGACTTTAAAAATAAAACAAACGGCCTTCAGCGCATAACATGCAACCATTCAGCACACACAAAGAGGACAAACACACAGGGAAGGGACAGGGGGGAGATGGTGGCACATGGCGTTCCCAAGCACAAAACTTGCAAGTTAATGAAACCTGCAATGAGCAGACCGTACAGTAGACGGGAGGAAAGGCTCGCAATGAGCGCCAAAGGTGATCAGTGCAAAGCACTAAAGTTGAAGTGCACAGGGGAGAGGCTCGCAATGAGCGCTAAAGGCGCTCATTGAGAGCCACACAATGAGTGTCAAAGGCGCTCAGAGCGGTGCTCGCGATAAGCGCCGAAGGTGCTCAGAGGAGCCAAAACCCTCACATTGTGTGGCAAACAGTATTGCCAGTCTTACAATTTTAATCCTGTCATTTTTGAAGGGCAAGTTCCTAGTATGTTATATTTCTGTATGTTATCTATGTACATTGGTTGGATCATATCGATGGAACCAATGAGTGCACATAGAACTTTGTTTCTCTTTAAAAGTGTGAAAAAACAACCAAAAGGAATATTCTTTAATAATTTTACTTAAAGTTCAGACTCAGTTGCTGCAGTCTCTCCTCACTATAATAAAATGGGGGAGGTGTCTTTGATAGTTCTAAATGTTCTGGCACAAAGTAATACCAACACAATGATGTCCATTGGCTAGAAACTTGGGGTCTCATTCAATTGCGAATTGGCCAATTAAATAGGACTCTATATAAGCACATATCATATTTTTTTACATAGGTTTTTAGTTAATGAGCTTCTATCCAAAAGCAAGGTCTTCACTAACTAAAAACTTCTGTAAAAAAAAAATTGCTCTGTGCTTATATAGAGCCCTATTCAATTTGTCAAATCGCAATTGAATGAGGTCCTTGGTTTGTATAAGTAAAATTGAATGTACCTCTTTATTTTCTTACAACATTTTGCACAGTATCAAATCAGGCTAATCACAAGAGATATACTCATTTGTTTCATGGGGGAAAAAAAACATTGTAAACATGCTCTTTTAGGGACATAAAATAATCAGGCTCCATCTCGCATTAAATTACCTTTTTTGTATTGAAATGATTAATTTTCCTTTTTTAAGAGTTTTACTTGATTGTTCTCCAGATATAACTGTGATCATGAATATATCATGTTTCCAAGCAAAATTGCCTACCTTAATATGATTTTTTTGATTTATAAAGAAATAAAATGGCTGCCTGCAGTATACCACTTGAGACCAAACTTTGCCGAAGAAAATGTATGAAGCAGTCCTTTTACTTATTGGTTGCTGTGTTTTTGTGTTATTTTCTCTGTGCTGGAAGTTTTGAGAAGTTTCCAATGAATATCTCTTGAGCTAAAGGGTTTTGGTCTTTTTCTGACGGTCAAAGATTTGAAAATATCTTCTCAATGGGAATTGCTGGTTACACAAACTGTAAAGTGGGAAGTGTTGCTGCGTGGAAAGGTTACATCGGAAGAATTGTGCTCAATTTAAATGTTGAGCAGCTGCTTAATCAAAGCCTCAACTACTTTTGGATCCTTAGTCAAACATAATCTTAAAATATCAAATATCAAGAGTCTGATGTCAAGCTCCAGATAATATTCACTGTCATAGAAAAAGAATTTCATATTTATATTTAGCATGTGCTCTGCTATAGGAAATGGGAACATATTGTCGCCATATATCTAAAAATGTTATTAGTTTGTTTTTTATTAAACTACTTTAGTCTTTTCAAGTCAGATTGAGCTCTGGTCCAGTTATGGGCAGAAATAGAAATTGCAAAGCTTTACATCTAAGAGCTGCTGCTAACCTAGACCTGTACTTATTTGTATATTAGCTTTTAGTCCATAACATAGAGCACACGTCACGGACATTTACAGGTAATACAGCTAGACAAGTGCACATAACTAATGAAACGCGTATAAATTGTTTAAACAGATTTGGCAATCTTGGGTCCTGACAAATAGATGGGGAAGAACTGGAGGCAGTTACAGATTTTATTTTCCTGGGCTCCAAGATCTCTTTAGATGGTGACTGCAGCCATGAACTTAAACGCTTGCTGCTGGGGAGGAAAAAAATGGCAAGCTTGGACAAGCTTGTAAGAAGTAAATGTATTATAATATCCGCAAAGGTCAGCAGAGTTGGAACTACGGTATTAACATACGGATGTGAGAGCTGGACCATAAAGAAGTCTGAGCGCCGTAGAATTGATGCCTTTGAAATGTGTTGTTGCAGAAAACTGATTAGAGTCCCTTGGACTGCAAGAAGATCCAATAAATCAGTACTTCAGGAAATCAAGACAAACTGTTAATTAGAAGGTTTGATCATGAGGCTGAAGCACAAATATTTTGGCCATATTTTTAGAATACAGGATTCAATAGAGAAGACTCTCATGCTGAAGGCACACAAAGAAGGGGAAGCCAGATGCTGAGATGGGCAGATAAGGTCATTGAAGAAATGATCATGAGTTTGATGGGGCTCAAGGGGGCAGTGAGTGATAGATGTACCTGGTGTGTTGTGGTCCATAGGTTCATGGAGTCAGAATGACTAAACAACAACAATACTTCTCTTCCGGTAAACTGGCAAACATCTCTTACAAACAAAAAACAAACAAACAGTGGAACCAAAATGCTACAGCAAATAACATTGAAAGATTTTGTATCATCACCTTAAAACGCCACTACAAGAAGGCCAGGTCAGAATGCTTCCCCCAATCAGTGCTGTATATTTTAGCCAATCACATGAGCTCATGGAGAAACATCCCAGAATGACTTATGATTGGAATCCGATGGGATCCTCAATGTAAACAAATACTGTTAGTAGGTGCCGCAAGCATTTCTGTTCTGTTTTTACATTTTTTCTGCTTCTATGGAGACAGCTTTACAGAATCCCCTTTGTTAGATCCTCAGCTTTCCTTGCAGGGAGGATACAGGAGGTTCTGTCTTCCATATTTTTCTTGGAAATCATCTTGTAATCTGTCTTTAATAAACTCCAATTTTCCATTCTTTATTTGGAGAACTCCATTTGTATTTGGTTTGGCAGCAATATTGCAGAACAAATAACAATAAATTAAAGCTTGTACGTATGCGTTTTGTATGACATTTCTAATTTGTTTCTTACCATCTATGAGTATTTTTTGTGACTGATAGATTTATTATTATTTCTTTAGTTGCAAAAATACAGGTTTGTAGGACTGGAGGGAGCATATGCTACGAAATATGTTGACACATTACAAATAAAGGATAATAATATTACTACTTATACAGATGCTGTTTACAATTAGCATATTTTATGGAGCCAGAATTAAATTTTAAGACTTGTGGTGAACATTGTAACATTCTCAATTATAAATAGTGGTGTTCTGATATAAACATGTATTTTGCATTCATTAGATATTTGCTCACTGTTTCCTCTTCATATTGTAGGCGAATCCAGAAGCAAATCCTTGCCAAATGAGCCAGTTTTGGAGGAAATGGACCCAGAACCACTCTTGGTTGTCGACCATGAGAGACTTAAGGTAACTATCATTGTTTACATAATGTGGTAATTTGAGTGTTGTTTTGTCTTGATTTATTTATTAAAACTCAACTGTGCTGGTCCTCTTATTTCCCAGGGGAAGAATATTAGCATGCACTATTTATGTACAGATCAGGAGGTTTCTTGTGTAGCCAATTATATATTATAAGCATATCCTTTTCAATCGGCCATGCGAGATACATGGATTCAATTTAAATATTCCGCTTTCTTTGCATTTTCTGTAGGTTGCATATTCTGAAGTATGTGTCCAACCTTTTATGTAAGCATGAACGCTAGCCTGTGAATGTCACAATGGCAGAAATTTGCATGTAATTTATATACTGCATTCCTTATCAACTCATGTACAGCTGTGTGAAAAATACTATGTTAAAGCAATGATTGAATGCAGTGTGCCATTGTGGATATAACCAGTGAGTCTACCTGTGATATTCACAGTCATATAAACAGATAAGGAACAGTTTATACCGCAGTATATGACATTTGATGAAGAATTCAACTAAATACAGACATGACTGCAACATCGCAAATATAGTTCTCAGCAATGCGACCTTGCCAAAATCTGTTAGTAACGCCATGTTAAGACTGCAGGCTCGCTAAGCGAGGGCCGCAGTTGCAGGCTGCAACCGCGGACCTCGAGAAGCGAGGGCTGCGGTTGTGGCCAGGCAAGGATCACCAAAGGCGCTCCTTGCGCTGGTGGAGATGAGCACCATAGGCGCTCATCCCTATGACCCCGTACGACAGGCAGGAAGTGCCGAAGGTGCTCACTGAGCTGGTGGAGATGAGCCCCAATGAGCTCATCCCTACAACTCCGCAAACCTTGCGCATCATACCTACAACCCGCCGAACTACACATCAACACAAAACTCAAATAGACAATTCAAACTGCGAGACCCATAGCACTTTGAAAAAATCGCCTAAAAAGATTACGGCCCGTAACACTTAGAAAATAAAACCGCCACTACGGGGGGAAAAAATACGAGCCACAAAAAATACAACCTTATCGGCCACAACACGCACAGCGAAAACATCGAAAAACACACAAAATAAAAACAAAAATACACACACAGCAAGTGGGGACAGCCAGGACGTCGGGAATGAGGTTACATGCCAATTTAAATAGAATTTTTAAACATTTTTGCCACTCGAAAATCCCCTAAGCAACAGAAAAAAATGGCCACCAAAAAAAAAGAAAATGAGGCTACACGACCCTTAAGCACGCAAAACACCGCCAAGCACATCTGCCTTTTACACAGACCCGTACGACCTAATAAATGCACTATTAGGAAGGACGCTGAATGCTCCACACCCGTGTAACACATACACAATCGCAACCATTTTACCACAATCACTCAAACCTAATAACATTTCCATTACAAAATGCGGAAGTACACAGCTAAACAAACGGTTTAACCTTGTGCACAAACTCCATTTACACTACACACTGCACACATTGCTGACCCTTACATCTCAGCTCGACAACAGTGCAAATCTACATTGTATGCTGCAGCAACATCAAAACAGATTGTTAGCTCTTCAACATATTGCGTAATGCATATATTAATTACAAATGGGTAAAGTATATTACTTTATAAATTTTACAAATTAATGAATTAACATTACAAAATACATACACAAAAAAATAAAATAAAAAAAAATAATAAACGCTAAAGGCGCTCAGTGGGCACTACACAAGAAGCGCCAACGGTGTTTACAGGACCACAACTACACTAGGGGGAGGCTCACAATGCGAGCCAAAAGACCATCAGCGCAAAACTTGCAATGATCGCCAAAGGAGCTCTCGTAACCAAACATACACCGACCAAGACGCTCGCAATGAGCGCCTAAGACGCTCAGCGCGAAGCTCGCAATGAGCCCCAAAGGTACACACACAACCAAAATACTTACTTTGTGTACCAAACAGCATTACCTCCCGTCATTTTGTGACTGGAAAGCCGCTAGTTTTGAATATAAGTCACAAATCCTAGAATTATAAACTAGGAAGGGGTTTACCTTCAAGATTTCTAGATATTACATTTATCTACTGGAATAATTAATCAAATCTATTATTTTTATATTAAAGGGGCCACGTGTGGGCAAAATAGAACATTTGTGTTCACATTTGCTTTCAGCACATGGATTAGGGGCAATAAGTCACAGCTCTTGAGTATTTAAACAATCACCAGGTGAAAAATTCCCTTCTAATGGCTGTCAGACAAACAGAGTCATATGAAGAGGTGGAGAGATCAGATGAGATCTAAAAAGGGTAAACTTCATGGACTAAAGCCTTTTTTCCTCCTCAATTACTATGTAACTATGATATGGCTAAGCTTTATATTAAAATATTTTCAATTACAGCTGACTTTATTATTCACTTTATAAACACACATTCCTTGAAGCCACAAGTAATTGACTAGATACTTACAGGACATTATGTTTTCCCTTACCGTGATCCTTTAAATCTCTTCCCTTCTGTAATATTTAACATGTAGTGCAGAGAACTAGATATTTTAGCAAATATGCTTATACAGAGGAACCTCTATAGTCATCAGCCCCTATATTCATTAAATACAATATTAGACACATATGTTAGGTAAGAAATTCTCCTACATTCATCGAAAAATACAATATTAGTCCTGAAATTTGAAAAACAGACAGAAACAGACAATATTGGAGAAGTTTGTTGCTAAATCGAGTGCTGGTGAATCTTTTTTGGAAAGGGACAAAAAAACGTATTGATTACTAGAATTGGAGTTACCTGATGTTTTAATGGAAGGTGACTCCCCTTCTAAACAACAATTTATTCGCTCCTCTTCATCTTCTGCCATCATCGCTCCTCCGTAAAGGGAAAGCACTGGTTACATATTTATTTATTTATGTGTCTGATTTGGGGTAGGTAACATATTATACCAATTTTAGTCCATCCCTATGGGAAAAAAATATTCTATATTCATCCAATTCAGTATCCTTAGGAAAGGGTTAATGGCGAATATAGAGGTTCCACTGTATTTTGTTTTAAACTTAATTATTGTTATATCTTTGTTATTTTTTCTGTTCTTTTAGAAACTGCTTGATACATTGGTGAAAAAAAGCAACAACTTGACTGTCGATCAGCTTGAAAGGTGGTATTCTGTTCTCAGTCAGTGCATCTACCTTCACCGGAGAGATTATGACAAAACACAACTAGTGGAGGTAAGTAGAATCTTAAATGGCACCACGTAAAACTATATTATTGTGCTGGAATGTGTGCATGCAGTCAGTGAAAAGTATGGATTTGTATGTTTACTTGTAGAGTTATGATTAAAATATTTAGCAGCGAGATGTGGAGTATGGTTTGACAAAAGCATTTGCATAATGTCACACTATTTTTTTTTTTATTTTTTTTTTTATTTTTTTTTTTGTTATTTTATATCCAAGTACATATAGGGGGTGTTTTGAACACCTGTCTCATGTAAGATGGTGTATTTTTATTTTAGTTGTTAATACAGTCTACTATTCTGCATTTAAACTGTTCTATTTCATATTTCACCTTTATAAAATGTCTAAAGAGACCCCCAATTCCGAAGTCATTTTCAGAAGTAATATATTGGGACATTACTTGGTTTTACCAACTGTGACATTGTTCACTTAAAGGTATGCAGAAGTTTCATGGATTATGAATGTATCTGATAAAGGAGACTCAGTAGTGTATGCAGATCGTTTTTTGCATGAAAAAATCCCAAAATAAACATTAATAAAACTTAACTTTAAGTTTGCAAATTTCTACAATTTTCTGGCAGTTGATTTTAAGAGGGAGTGCCCCTGAAAATCCAAGCTATATAAGCGTAAAATTCATTATTTGCTGTGGTTAGTCAGAGGCAGCTACAACGTTGTTGCAATGCCTGGGTATTCAGTCTCTGCAGCAAAGCATCATGGGATATGTAGTCTTTTGCTCCCACCACAAGGAGCTGCTCAGGCAATGCTGCTCTGGATTTTGCATAGTGCTGCTTTTGGCTTGAGGGTTACTATAGGGTTAAAAACATATTTGAATGCAGTTTTCTATTAGCTAATATGAGGTGTATATGTAAGCACCTCTGGGGGTGTAGAAAACTATTTTTGTTTTTAAAAATGTAAGTGTTAGATTAGAGAAAGTTACAAACAGAAACTTTTACAAACAGGGAAACCTTTAATATGTAGGAAACCGCAGCACTTGCATTTAATACAAACGTTCTTTGTAGCAACAAACTGAACAGTAAAGCAGTAATATGAAATCGAAAGAATTAACAATTTAGCTACATTTTATTGCTTCTAATAGTTGAATGTGTTTTAATTTCCTTGCAGGCGATGGAAAGAACAGTTGACATGTTTCATACATTCCTGTGAAGGCTGTCCGTGCAGCAAGCTTATCCTCTGGCTGCTTGTGGAGGAGCAGTCCTCTGAGCTATCAGATATTTATTTCCAGTGGCACCAAGTCAACTTTTGAACCTCGTTGTTCTGCTATTGACCTTTCTCCCTCCACTGTTCAGTGAGATTGGTGCTATTGTCTCAGGTACCTGATGCCAACCAGCCTACTAGAACCAAACCGAAATCCACATCTCAGTGGACGTAACACAACTCCACAGCTTGAAGATTTGCGGTGCTAATTGTGGGGTTGATAAGAAAACCAACCATCACATGCAAACCCTCAGCTTCACCATACTCTTCTAGTGTTGGAAGTGATTATGATTCATGTGATGGGACTGCGCAAAACTGGATCACACACAAAGTAGCCAGAAGCTTATATTTATTCATTTTGTATTTGTCTGTGTTATCTCTTCTTAGTTTCCCACTCATCCTCTGTTTGCCATGTTTTGTGCAATGCTCTTCAGGAAGCAGATAGAGAAGCGGGCAATGGCAGCTTATCCTAAAAAACATATAGAGACACAAGGGTTGTCTCCATGGGCTGCCTATTTTGTGCCTACCTCTCTTTCCCTTAACTAGGATATAAATATTATGGATTATTTGGACATGGGCATGAAAACATAAACTTCCTGGTGAGATCCTTCATCATTATGATTTGGTCCTTATCTGTGAAAGCTTTCTGGTGTTTCCTATTGGTCGTTCATCTCCATGTCTATTACCTAGTTAAAATGCTCTGTTTCTGCAGTGTAAGCTTGTTGTAAGTATGCCTCATGCCTAGTTGTCATGTACATGCAAACCCTAATATTTAATAACATGGTGCTGGGCAACCTGAAGTATTGGGAGGTCCTCACTGAATACCTTCTTTACTTCACATGCTTATTTGTTCTCTACCAAAACCACAAAAAAACTGTATTTTTATTTAAATAGAAAGCATTGAGCATACAGATTCTAAAGGTTTCTGTATTTAAAAAACAACAACCTTAAGAATGATATATAAAGCAAATCACCGGGTAATGACTTGCTTAAAAGAATTTGGAAGTGCTGTTTCTTTCATGCTTAAATTTAGACCTTAGATTAATTAATGCCCATTTCAGATTTCTTTCAAGCATTGAAGCTGTTAACGGGTAACATTTTCTTTCTGGTAGGTTGGTCATAAGGATGGACTTGCATTAATTGTCTTAAAATGTGGTGCAGCCCTGTAATCACACGCCACTTTATGCAAGAGTCCATTGGCACATTTATGGGTGAATTTATTAAGAACCAGTAGTAAAGATGAGGCACAATTGCACAGGAACACCCATTGATGTAAATTTCTCAATAATTCCTTGGTTTTATATGCAGTTAAACCTTTCACCCAAGTACAGTATAAATACCAATCTGGGCTATCATTGGCATAGTAATAATGGCAACCTTTCTGATGCCCCTAAGTATTTTCCTTATTCTGTTAACTAGAAAAAAGATCCTCTTTTTTTTTTTCTTTTTTTTTTTTTTTTTTTTACAGGTGATAAAATAAGGGCCTTTACTGGATGACTAAAACTTCTGAACTGCATTTTATTAACATTGGTGTTACACAAGGTTTTTCAGAAATGTTTTTTTCTCTCAAAAAATAATCTTGCTGTGAAAGTGGACAGACCAGTATTGAACCAGGGAGAACAAGTTACCATATATATTTTTTTGGTGTTAAGACTGTAAATGGTATTTTTTGCAAATACTTCCTTTGCTTGCTAATGGCAAGGTGAAGCATGCTTCAGAGACTCGCCTGATGAATTACATGGTTTTCTTTTGGAAGATATATTTGCATAATATAATTGTATATAGAAAGAAGCATTTCTTCATTCAAATGAAATATGGTGCATTATATAATGGTATCAAAATTACTGTCCAGACCCAATTCTGTGTCTCCTACTTCATTCAATGTATTAGTCTGCCATATGCAACCCAAATCTTAACGTCGGGTCATCTAATTTTGGTATTTTTATTGTACATGATTATATTTGCTTGAACTTCCATACAAGTTACAAGTCTTATCCATCGGAATATGGCGACCCACACATAATGGACTGAGCTTTGATTTTTGTTCTGATTGTTTCAATACTCAGCTCATCTCTCTTGTCTACTGTAAAGTTTCCCTTTTGTTTAAATGTATAGCCAAATTCTATAGCATGTTTAGTTTGGGAACGTGTATTGCTTTAAATCGGTTTATGTTCAAGGGGGATTCATGGCAGTCATTTATCCCATCGTTGAGCAAGTGTTGCTATCCACATCTAAATGTATTGATGTCTCTAAAAACTGTATAATCTGTATATTATGGGTTAGGGTAAAACAGAAGGAGCAATGACTCTTTATCAATTAAATATGCCACATTCTGATTTTTTTTTTATCTCAGCACATTCTGGTATAACTGGTCTGGCTAGTTTCATGGCTAACAATTAAACTTGACCACTTTTTGTATTAAAAAATAATTACTAGTTTTCGGACAAAATAAAAAAAAATATCTGTAGGTTATCTTTTTGGGTGAATTTTTTTCATAAGGTTTTGCAGACTGGGTTTTTTTTGGTGCATTTTTTTTTATGTATATTTATTCAGGTTTCATGCATTCAAATGTGTTTTTTGTTTTTTTGTTTGTTAATTTCCCAAATTCATTTAGAATCAGTAAAATGTGCTATAGGTACAAACTTTCTAATATCCCTCACTTTGTATGAATTAGAACATTTTTCAATATGGATTTTTTATTGTTCATTCAAGGTCAGGTTTGTTAATAATAAAAAAAAAAAGTTAAAAAAAGGACAATTTTTAAGGGGGGGTGGTTGTTAAGAATAATGTCTAACAATGAGCTGCTGTTTCTATCATTGAATCTGTTATGGAAAAAATAAAAATTAAAAAAAATAAAAAGTTTCAGCTCTCTGAAGATGTCAATGATCGTGAGCACAACTGAACCATTCTGGACTAATGTGTTCAAATCTATTCTACTTTTTTTCTTCTTTCTTTTTTGTGTTTTAAATCTTAATACTTCACAAGTGTTTATTTTTCTTGTAAAACCATGCAACATTCATTTTCTTTTCAATTTGATATTTTTTTTTCTATTTACAAGCTACTACTATTCGAGCTTTGGCAAATAAAATATCTAATTTGTATATATAAATTCTACTCCATCCCCATTTTCTTACTTTCTGTTTTTAACTTTCTTATTTATTTGGCTGACCTCTTAATTTGATTTTTTTTTTAACAGTGTTTCAAGTATTCACCTTCAAAATATACATAAATAGAGTGCTGTGAAATGGATTCCAATGGAGTATGTTTATAACAAACTTCGCTCTAAAATCTAGTTTTTCAAATAGTAATAGCAGCATTTCAATTGAGTAAAGAAATTAGATCATCCAGTGGTCCCACTCTCACAAGGAAAGTGCTCAGTCAACCAGAACTTTTTCATGAGACCAAAATCCACAGCGATTAGTTATTTTGGAAGAGTTTTGCCACCCCCTGTTGTGAAAGCACAGTAGCTCAGTACAACAGTCTTCAAAAAATATATAAAATCACTGACCTAATCTCTCTCAAAGCACCGTGGGATTTGTTTTAAAATGAAGGTAACCAGCTGAGGCTCCGGACAACTTAATTTAAAAAAAGCAGTAATGGCAACATGGAAGAGATAGGAGATATTTTACTACTATGTGGTCTCATCTTCAAAACGACCCCGTCAGTGTATTAAGTTAGTAGTGCGGAAATATAAATCAGGCTCTGTTTTACTTCACCACCAAGGGTGATACGGAAATACAGGGGCTGTTAAACTTTTTAACAGCTGTGCAGATAGTTGTTTACTTTATTCAGTACAGAATTATCTTGAGTTCCATCCAGACCATTTGCTGTTAAAGAAGCATTTGGCAAAACTCCCTATTCATGCTCTGAAAGGGCTATAGAATAAGTTATTGTCATGCTAATATTTATGTCTATAGAATAAGTTATTGTCATGCTAATAACTACTCAGGCTTTCCTTACATATAAAAGGAAAGTAGTTTTAGGTGGGCATACCCAAGGTATCCACAATAGTAATTCTGGTACGGTACAAAAATTCAATATAATCTATTCTCACTGTGTCACCATTACTTCTCAACCACCTCAAAATTCTGTACTTCTTTCAAGCGGTGATCCTGGATCATATTGTGAAATGCAAGATTAGTGACAGGTCTTTTTTAGGTGAAAATATGTACCTGACCTCCCTTAAATAAGGGTGGGTTGCTTGCATACACTCTTCATCATCCATTCAAAACGGTTAACTCGGTTAACTACACAACAATTTTAATGTTAAGCTAAACACTGTCCCAGATTTTCTCTGATGTATGTCCTATCCAAACCAACAGTATTACATAAAAAAAAAAATATATATATAAATAAGACAATTTTCTCACGTAGCACAGAAAATGTGAAGATCAATATGTTTGATCCACCTTAGCCTAAACTAAAACAAACTTCGGATGTAGTGATATCTTGTAATCCCGGTTTTACATCCAGAATGAAGGTAATCAATCCCCAGATTTTGTTGAATAACAGTTTCCCAAGAGCTAATACCTATTACATAAGTCGGAGGATAAAATAATCGCACTCCTGTCTCACATTAATGTAAATTGTATATATTATAGACCACTGATTTTTTTCATACAAAAAAAACTTTTGTAATGTTTAAAACTTGATTTTTTTAAATGCATGATAGAAAATATGGTGCGATAGTGTGCATTTATTATTACTTGGTTTTTCTCATATGCCAATGTGTTTTATAGGTTTGTGTTTGTTTAATTTATGTCTTTCCTTTATCCTACTATGTTGGCAGTGGCTGCTGATTTTTTTGACATCTTGGACGCTTAGCTCAGGAGTTTCATATACTTCTATTATGATCACAACAAAAGCTTGAATTGTTGAGATTGCTTTTACACATTTTTGTATTTTGTTTTTTGTTTTAGGCATCGGAGTGTTGTTTTTGGTATTATTATTCATGGGGTCTGCAATATGAAACATGTAGGCTTCTCCATTAACTATGACATGTGGGGATTCTGTAGTTTTATTTAGAACTGTATTTAAACACACTTTTTAAAACATTTTTGCATTTTTTTTGCTTCAATTCCATTTGATTTGAAGAAAATTATTTAAAACCTTTGGACGTCTGGATATTTGAGAAGAAAATATTGTAATTTGTAATATAACTGCTGTGACATACTTGAATAAACATAAAATGGGGAAAAACATGAATAAAAGGTTTGTGATCTCTCACAATTTTTTTGTTTTTATATACCAGCACCATATTTTGTTAAAATTCTTCTGTAATTCGTTTGAAGGTCGACATTTTTTAATTAAATAACCCCTCTCTTTTGAAGGGACTGTCTTATACTTTACAACAAAAAGCTAAATTTCAGCATGTATGTTCCTCTCTTGTTTACCAGTTTGTCTTGAGCGCTTTCTCAAGGATTCCTGAAGAAAGTAAGATTCCAAGAATGCGTATTTTAAAGCAGAGTTGACTAAACCTGGTCTATGAACCACAGTGTTGCATGGGCTTCATTCAGGTGATCCAGGAACTATTGGGATCACAAAAAATCTGAAACCTTTTAAATATAATTTTCAGAAAATGCATATACAGTCAGGTCCATAAATATTGGGACATCGACACAATTCTAAACTTTTTGACTCTATACACCACCACAATGGATTTGAAATGAAACTAACAAGATGTGCTTTAACTGCAGACTTTCAGCTTTAATTTGAGGGTATTTACATCCAAATCAGGTGAACGGTGTAGGAATTACAACAGTTTGTATATGTGCCTCCCACTTTTTAAGGGACCAAAAGTAATGGGACAATTGGCTGCTCAGCTGTTCCATGGCCAGGTGTGTGTTATCCCCTCATTATCCCATTTACAAAGAGCAGATACAAGCTCCAGTGTTCATTTCAAGTGTGCTATTTGCATTTGTTGCGGTGAACTCTCAATATGAGATCCAAAAAGCTGTCACTATCAGTGAAGCAAGCCATCAGGCTGAAAAAACAAAACAAACCCATCAGAGAGATAGCAAAAACATTAGGTGTGGCCAAATCAACTGTTTGGAACATACTTAAAAAGAAAGAACTCACCGGTGAGCTCAGCAACACCAAAAGACCCGGAAGACCACGGAAAACAACTGTGGTGGATGACCCTTCACAACAGTTGGCCAGATCAAGAACACTCTCCAGGAGGTAGGTGTATGTGTGTCAAAGTCAACAATCAAGAGAAGACTTCACCAGAGTAAATACAGAGGGTTCACCACAAGATGTAAACCATTGGTGAGCCTCAAAAACAGGAAGGCCAGATTAGAGTTTTCCAAACAACACCTAAAAAAGCCTTCACAGTTCTGGAACAACATCCTATGGATAGATGAGACTAAGATCAACTTGTACCAGAGTGATGGGAAGAGAAGAGTATGGAGACGGAAAGGAACTGCTCATGATCCAAAGCATACCACCTCATCAGTGAAGCGTGGTGGTAGTGTCATGGCGTGGGCATGTATGGCTGACAATTAAACTGGTTCTCTTGTATTTATTGAGGATGTGACTGCTGACAAAAGCAGCAGGATGAATTCTGAAGTGTTTCGGGCAATATTATCTGCTCATATTCAGCCAAATGCTTCAGAACTCATTGGACGGCGCTTCACAGTGCAGATGGACAATGACCCGAAGCATACTTCAAAAGCAACCAAAGAGTTTTTTAAGGGAAAGAAGTGGAATGTTATGCAATGGCCACGTCAATCACCTGATCTGAATCCGATTGAGCATGCACTTCACTTGCTGAAGACAAATTATGTTGATGTCCCAATATTTACGGACCTGACTGTATATTATAGTCTCTGTAGGCTTTGAATTCCTAAAGAGCCACTTTGATGTCCATCTTCTATAAACTCTTCGTTAATGAGGAGTATAATCATTTTAATTTATTGTAATTTAAATGTTTTGTGAGAAAATGAACATTGAAAATAGTTGTTTTTTTGTGGACCCTGCTCTCAAGAGCTTACAATCTAAGTGGTGTGTTAGAAACAAAAGGGTAGATGATTGCTTTTGCGGGACCAGTGTAGCAGAAAGGTTCCAGCAAAAGGTGTTGTTCATAGTCTTGTTTGTAGGCTTCTTTGCTCTTCACAACTTTTCTGAACACCCATATATGCAGAGGAGAGCATAATATAGCAGGGAAGATAAGTTGAAACCACACAAGAGAAGCTGGACAAGACTGTGTGAGAAGGTGATAGTGGTTTCAGAGAGACAAATGTTACGGGCAGAGTGAAGGGAGTATTTGGAGATCACATTTGAGATGTACAAAGTATTGCTAAGGGTTTATAGATGAGGGTTGGAGGTTTTAGAATGAATTCTAGAGCATAGCAGAATAAGGTGAAGAGATTTGTAGTGAGGCAGCATATGGGCAATGACTGGGGACATAGATCAGCATAGCAGAAGCATTGAAGATTGGTGTAAGGAGCCTAGTAAGGGGAGCATCGGTTAAGAGTGAGTTACAGTAGTCCATTCAAGAAATAAGTGAGTGAATTAGTGTTTTTTTTTATTTAGATTGCTATATATGTGAGAGGAGACATTTTGGACATGTTTCATAAGTGTAAATAGCATTTTTTTTTAAGTAGGGAGGGAACTAGTGTTATCCAAATTCAGTGGACTTGAAATGTAGATGGGTTGAGGGAGTTCTAGAAGAAAATAACATTTAATGGTCCTATTAAAATAAGTGTGAAACTTTCTTTTTTTTTTGTTTGTCGCCTGTTGTAGCAAAATAATCACCACAAACCACATTTTTTACTCTGAAACCCAGTCATGATACCAAAACAGAGGCCTCTCATTTTCTTATCAGATTTTATTTGATGCATGTGTGGGTCAGCAACAGAAAAACATCCAAAAAAGGCAGCTGCTCACTGACTGAACACAAATATAACAAAACACAGCTTTTATAGTGAATTACATGAAGAACATAGTATAACCCATTCTACATTTTAGAAAAATGACACATTCCCACCAACAGCCAATACATGATTATTTATATAAGGTGATCCAATAAAATGTAAAACATGTGGTTAGCACGCATCAAGCATTGCTGGTACGTCCTATTATCTACGTAAAACACTTTCAGATTGTAATCTCTTGCGCATACGTCAAGTAATGTTTTTCATGAATATCCTTGGGTTTTGCCTTGTGGACTACTGAAATGCATATTGTTTATTCTAAAATCATTGTTGACGGTCTCCAGAACTATTTTTTATTATGGGAAGAAGGACTTGTTTGCAGTTATAGAATAATAACAATGCATTATAGGTAAAGGGTATAATGAATAATATTTAAAATAAAGATAATTTCAAAAATAAATCCAGGTAAAAATAAGTGAGCACCTGTTTGACAAAATTCATATAACAAGGAAAGAGTCCAATGGGGTGGATGAAAACATCCACATATGCTGTTATATGTTACCAAAAGATAGTCCAGATTGCAGTGCAAAAGATATAAAAGTCCAGATATGTAAAATAGAACACAATGGTTAATACAGACAAAATGGCATCACTTAATTCTCCAACCAATTGCCAATCCACCTCGTATCATGATCCTTTCTTAGAGGCCAACAAATACCTTGAATAGATTTTCCCAATTCTATACCCATTTGCACCATGGCCATCATCAGAGTTGGGGATTGGCCTGGAAAAATATGTCACAATATCACAGTATTTATCCAACATGGATAAACAAAACATAAAACACAAGAATAAAACAGAATTGGTATGATAAGGTTCTTTAACCAGATTAGATATCATACACTGATTTCTGGTGGTATGGGTACTATCCATGTGCAGTAATCAGGAGACAGGGATTGTGCACATAAAACATTTATTCAAACAGAGAGAAATGTCAATATGAGGATAGCTTCTTAATGAGCATAAACAATTACAACTAAAAAATAAGCTGACAGTTAAAAAAGACAAACAAAACCTTAGAAAAAAAAAAGAAAACTAGTAAAAATATATATTCTTAGTCAGTTGACATTTCTGTCTATCCTGTACGTTTATCATAACCCATAAAATAATTTCACCTTGTTCATTGTTATTTAAAACCTTAATAATTATTATGTCTTTGGAACAGGTTGTGTACTTCTAAATATAACTCTAAAAAAAAAAAATGTACTTCACTCCTATAATTCTACATGGGATTCATATCACAAACTGTTCTGGTTCCGTTTAAGCAGAAACAAAACTTCTTTTTTGCTTTACCAAAACATCTCTGTGTACGACCTTGGAAGTGAGACAGCTTTTTGAAAACAGAACTTTTGGCTAGTATCCAGTATAACGTTTAAGAAAAAACTATTATAGCAATGCAGCTTCAATGAATGTAATAATTTTACACATTATATAACATTTTAAACTGTTATAACTGTAATACAACATTAAATAATCTGTCTTTTTTTAAAAAAAATCCAGTTCTTTAACAATTTAGTATATTTATGTGTAAATATAAAAAAATATATAACATAAGTAGGAACCAGATCTAAATAAAACCTTCATTAACAATTCTCCAAAATGGCGGACTGCATATAAACACAAATATCAATCCAAAATTCATCAGATTTCAAATTATATTCTCCAAAACACTATCAGACTGTCCGTCCGATATAACGGACAATCACTACACAAAATGCAATGATATAATCTGGACACTGGTACTCTGTGTGACCCCCAATATTCAGTGAATACTATCCCAGCAAATCAAGAGCAAATCAAGCATCACAATCCCCATCACAATCAGAACATTTGTGAGATCCGCACAAGTAGACACATCACAAAATGGCATCCTCTACACGGAACATTTCCCTGTCAGATAACACTCTCATGTCACTTTATACTCCTTGTTCACTCCCTCAACCCCAATTCTCGATCATACAAAAAGAAAACATCCACACAGGGACACACATGAACATCTCCAACCATAATGCACTCCACAGCACAAACAAAACTACCCCCCCCCCCCCCTCGCCACTTGGAAAATATAATCTCTACAGAAAAAATGTATACAGACATAAAACTCTACTGATAAATTTAGCATAATTAGGATTCAGACAAGACAAACAACATGGAACATAATTATATAATTGTGAGCTCATGGAATACTTTATATGCGCATAGATCTTCTCAAATCACTTTGTAATAATCAAAAAAAAAATCAATCTTAGCATATATATATAAAACTAATCCTAAACATAATTGGACCAAAACAAAATATATGTCCATCAAACCTAAACAATATATGACATAAAACCAATTTATCAAATTACATATGACACTTTATGGGGATAAATACAATATTTTCTATGATCAAGCATAATCTCACTGAAATAACTTTAACTTATTCATTAAATCCTTTATCATATTAATATTTCCATAAAAATCATTATTACACTTGCAATAGCGGTTGAGTTAATGCTGGTGCAGAAGGTGCAAAACACCTGGGAACACAGCAGGATAGGTCACTCTTATTACTAGCATTAAATAACAACAAAATATGTCTTATTAGGAGGGCAGGTAGACAATTACTCTGTGCATGGGTGATCTGATCAACATAAGTAACTCATTATAATACATTCTTACATTTTAACAGGGACAGCTTTCACTTCTCCGCTCTGTAGCTTTAAAGATACAAAGGGGTGGGAGCCTTCTGGGGAAGGGAGGGGGTTATAACTGCATTTTGGGCAAAGACGCTACACTACAGAAAAACATGATTAAATCAGAAAACCTTTTCTAAATTATTTCTGAAACATGACTACATAAAACAAAACATTTCTTATTGTTAGTTACACAGACTTGCTACGGATATTATTTAATGTGAACTGGGCAGTCATTCACATCTAATACTAACCTTAAACACAGATATTAATGATCTCACATTGGACCAATTTCGTCAACACAATGTCCTTCTTAATCACTTGCAAAATCCTGTCTAAGGAGCAAACTTCACACACAGGATATAACCTTTCTTTTAAAAAAAAAAACTTTTCTACCTACACCTCATTACCTGAAAAGCCTTTCCACAAACTTTCAATTATGTGCTAAACTCACCTAAATAAAAAATGCTTACAACCTTCCAAAAAACAAGACATAACACTTAATTCTCCTCTTTCTTATAACTTCAAACCACCTTAAGGAAAAAAACTTAGCTCTCTCTGCTAATGCTGGGCGTTCTCCCAATTTACAAGGTTGAGGGCTAGAATCTGCGCTACAGGTCTCCCTAAGTGTTGTGCTTACTTAGAACAGATAACATGAATGTTTTGCAGAAAAAATTATACTTCTAAGCACAAAAATGGAAACACATCATCTTCAAATTAAAGCCATTGCAATAACTTTACACTAATCAAGCAACTACCAGCAGTTTACATTTGCTCCCACTACAAACATATGCATACATTTTGAAGCTAGAAATATCGGCTTATCAGAAGTCGAAGTTCAACAAAAAATACAGTTTAATTAGCTCTCTCTTAAAACTAGAAACACACTATCTTGGAGAAAAAACAAAACTGCAGCTGTAAGGACACAGGGTGTGGAGAGGATGCAGAGGGGGGTTGTGGGGGATCAGAGTTGTTACATTTCTCTCACTATAAAGCTGCTCAGCAAATTCTTAAAATAACATGCCACAATTAAAATACAAACTACTTAGAACACACAGCATGCGCTATACAAAGAAAAAATATAATTTACAGCGTTTGGTACCATTAATTCACAGACAGCTCTTTCTTTCTAGTTCACGCACTTCCATACCTCTGTAAATTCAGACGCTCTCAACAATAATACAGAACAGAGGACCAACCCCCATTTCTCTCTCAATTTCTCACACCTCACTGCACATACATGGGCCCAACTCATACATGTTTTTTATCAAATTGACTCTTGTCACATCAACGCCATTTGAAGGTTGACACCTTTACATGTAAAATATCTTTCTACTTTTAATTACACTATTGTACTTAATATCACTAATTAGCATTCATAGGTTATCAACAGCAAACAAAAAAAATGCAATCATATCAGGTTCCAGGTAGAAGTCAGTGTGGGTGAGGTAATTTTGTGAGACTTTGTCCAGTCACTCCTACAAGATCCAGGCTTCCATGGAAAGGATGCATGACAACCAATCCTTCATGCAGATTTTCACCAAGGCGGCTCTGCTCACCTCTAATATTGGCCATGATTAGTTGTCAAGCGTCTCCCCCACGAAAATTCATGAAGCCCAGGTGTTATATCTAAGGACAAGTAGTGCACTCTTGGCTCGGCTCATCAAATGTTGTAGCGAAATCATCACCACAAACCACATTTTACTACGAAGACCAGTCATGATACCAAAACACAGAGGCCTCTGATTATTTTCCTATTATCAGGTTTTATTTGATGCACGTTTGGGTCAGCAACGGAAAAACATCCAAAAATGTGTGCTGCTGACTGATTGAACACAAATATAAACAAAACACAGCTTTTATAGTGAATTACATAAAGAACCTACTATAACCCATTCTACCTTTTAGAAAAATTACACATTCCCACCAACAGCCAATAAATGATTATTTATATAAGGTGATCCAATAAAATATAAAACATGTAGATAGCACGCATCACGTATGCCAGGTACCTCATTATATGTGCGCAAAATATATCTGCGTAATGTTTTTCACGAATATCCTTGGGTTTTAACTTGTGTACTACTGAAATACATATTGTTTGGACTAAAATATTTATTGACTGTCTCTAGAACAATTTTTTATTATGGGAAGAAGGGCTTGTTTGCAGTTATAGAATAATAAAACAATTATAGGCAATTATAGGTTAAATGTATAACTGTTTCATACCTTACAGCCTGCAATGGAATAAGTACTGTTTCAGGGCAAAAGTTCACAAGTGTTACAAAAGTGATGAATGAATGATTATATACTGTATATATACACTGCTCAAAAAAATAAAGGGAACACTTAAACAACACAATGTAACTCCAAGTCAATCACACTTCTGTAAAATCAAACTGTCCACTTAGGAAGCAACACTGAGTGACAATCAGTTTCACATGCTGCTGTGCAAATGGGATAGACAACAGGTGGAAATTATGGGCAATTAGCAAGACACCCCCAATAAAGGAGTGATTTTGCAGGTGGTGACCACAGACCACTTCTCAGTTCCTATGCTTTCTGGCTGATGTTTTGGTCACTTTTTAATGCTGGTGGTGCTTTCACTCTAGTGGTAGCATGAGACAGAGTCTACAACCCACACAAGTGGCTCAGGTAGTGCAGCTCATCCAGGATAGCACATCAATGCGATCTGTGGCAAGAAGGTTTGCTGTGTCTGTCAGCGTAGTGTCCAGAGCATGGAGGCGCTACCAGGAGACAGGCCAGTACATCAGGAGATGTGGAGGAGGCCGTATGAGGGCAACAACCCAGCATCAGGACCGCTACCTCCGCCTTTGTGCAAGGAAGGAACAGGAAGAGCACTGCCAGAGCCCTGCAAAATGACCACCAGCAGGTCACAAATTGGCATGTGTCTGCTGAAACGGTCAGAAACAGACTCCATGAGGGTGGTATGAGGGCCGGATATCCACCGGTGGGGGTTGTGCTTACAGCCCAACACCGTGCAGTATGTTTGGCATTTGCCAGAGAACACCAAGATTGGCAAATTTGCCACTGGCGCCCTGTGCTCTTCACAGATGAAAGCAGGTTCACACTGAGCACATGTGACAGACGTGACAGTGTCTGGAGACGCTGTGGAGAACGTTCTGCTGCCTGCAACATCATCCAGCATGACTGGTTTGGCAGTGGATAAGTAATGGTGTGGGGTGGCATTTCTTTGGGGGGCCACACAGCCCTCCATGTGCTCGCCAGAGGTAGCCTAACTGCCAATAGGTACCGAGATGAGATCCTCAGACCCCTTGTGAGACCATATGCTAGTGTGGTTGGCCCTGGGTTCCTCCTAATGCAAGACAATGCTAGACCTCATGTAGCTGGAGTGTATCAGCAGTTCCTGCAAGACAAAGGCATTGATGCTATGGACTGGCCGGATCGTTCCCCAGACTTGAATCCAATTGAGCACATCTGGGACATCATGTCTCGCTCCATCCACCAACGTCACGTTGCACCACAAACTGTCCAGGAGTTGGCAGATGCTTTAGTCCAGGTCTTGGAGGAGATCCCTCAGGAGACCATCCACCACCACATCAGGAGCATGCCCAGGCGTTGTAGGGAGGTCATACAGGCACGTGGAGGCCACACACACTACTGAGCCTCATGTTGACTTGTTTTAAGCACATTACATCAAAGTTGGATCAGCCTGTAGTGTGTTTTTCCACTTTCATAATGGGAGTGACTCCAAATCCAGACCTCCATGGGTTGAAAAATGTAATTTCCATTTTTTTATTTTTGTGTGATTTTGTTGTCAGCACATTCAACTATGTAAAGAACAATGTATTTCATAAGAATATTTAATTCATTCAGATCTAGGATGTGTTATTTTAGTGTTCCCTTTATTTTTTTGAGAAGTGTATATATATATATAATCACACACTAAAAAAATGTAAGGATATTTGTATTTCTCCACAACACCCCTTTGGGATTAATCATTAAAGAAAACACTTAACATGGTGACTATTTAGATAGTTTGACATTAAATATTGTTCATTTGTTTTTTATATTTGATTCTTTTATATCAATGTATTTACTACCACACACACACAAATTACAATAAAGCTAGGAGTTTTGCCAAGGATCTTTTGAGCCTTCCTGTGCTAGAGTGGGCTTAATACGAAGGGAAAGGGATAAGTCCAAACGTGCAAATGGGCATCACAAATTTGGTACTGGAAACCAAGAGAGCTTTTTAGCTTGCCAAGGTAGCCAGCATAGATTGAGAAAAAAGACCTAAAACAAATCTGTGGGGCAGCCCAAATCAGTGGTCTGGGAGAGATACCTATGAATAGTTAAAGTGAATAGTGTCCTTTTGCTGTCAGAAGGTTTGTGCAGAAGGTCAACTAAAGAGCAAAAATTGGGTTAGAGAATTGTTGAGGAAAATTTTCTTGCAAACAACTTTTTTTTTAATCAAAATAAATTGAAAATGTAGGATATTGATCTTTACTACTTAAATGTTAATGAAAGTTGGAGTGTTATAGTGGCCTTTTAAGCAATATATCTGGACAAGTGCTTCACTTTTAAGTCTTTTTTGTATTGATAGACGGATACAACTGGGCAAGGTTGTGAGTAGCCATTAATACAATTGCAAAATTAATAACATAAGCTACAATAGATATATAAAATCATAAAAATTGTTTTTTTTTTTTTTTTTCTCTTTAATATAAATGAAAGAAAAACAGGAAAAGAGTGCATGCCACTTCTTAGTGCAATTCAGTATGATTTTAATATGAAACCCACAAAAGTATAAAAAATGTACACTCACATTTCATAACCTCTATACAAGGGATTACGTATACAAATAAGATTGTATCCAGTTTCTTTACATGCACGTTTTCCACTTAACTTCACAAACAAGTCCTCAAAGGAGAATAAATGAAGTGTGATCCAGTTGGAAGACTAAAAAATAGCTCTATATCTGATTCCCCATAGAGCTACACACCACTAGAGGAAAAATGATCTACCTAATAAGACTCTCAAAACTCCTGTATCTAGTTTTATTCACCCAAGGGTACTCAACCCCAATGTGTAAAATCCAGATTAGGTGGCAAAACCTCTAGTCTTGAGCTAAATGCTCTTATCAGGGTCAAACTATTGCATATACTATTTAAAATCAATCCAACATATATAGAAAACAAAAATTAATTTTAATAACAAAAAATATACATACAAAATATATTTAAAAAAGCTAGCTATCGGTAACGGAAAGTTGTAACATAAAAAAAAATCAGAAAAGACACCAAAGTATACACCTGTATCCAGATGCGTTTCACCTATTTACTGGGCTTTATCAATAGTAAAAGTAATAATAATATATATGTATGTATGTATGTATGTATATGGATATTCATCCCCCAGGAGCATCCTAGCTCGCCAAACAAGGTTTCTCATTACTCTTGTGATGTTCTGACGTCATTGCGTAATCCCCCTTCATACATTGCGGTACACGACGTGCGTCATGACGTCACAACGCTTCTAGGCATCTCTGCATGTATCTCTTAGTGCACTATAATGAGGACTGACATTTGGAACGCATATGCGTTTCATTGATATCAAATTCACATTTATATGGTTTAAAATGGGATTTACCAACCTTCATAAAATATATTGTAGTTTGAGACACGCACTCTTCTTAGTGTAACTATATATTTTGTATACACCTTATCTTTATATTCTTTAGCTTTCCAACAAACCAAAGTAAATCAGGTTTAATGTATATAAAACACATATGGACTACTAAATGTCATTATACAAAATAATAATTCTCTTTTATTATAAAAGCAAAAATGATCATCATCGACTCATACATCCCCATATTCTAAGGTCACCACCACATACAACTTGGATGTCACATAACTCATAGGTGACCTCACACCCCAGTAAAATATTCTATATTACACATATCACTAGAATTTCGATAAAGCAAATTATTAATATTTCATTTTATACAAGGAGCTCCCTATATACCTATACCTCTACATACCTCTACTGGGATGTGTAGTATTGGATGACTAATTCCTATACATCTGTACACTAAAGTGAATAATGTCACCAAAAAGTGCCAAATCACCTGGTAGTATTTGACTTGGATACAACGGACACAAAGCCAAAAAAAGAGCAAACGAGACTGAAATAAATGGGGACGTTGTTCCCGTTCGATAAGACACACTAATGTCTACAATCATTTGCAGTTTCCAGAAAGCCATCTACCTATATATAAAAACCTTATATATATATATATATATATATATATATATATATACATATATATATATATATATATATACATATATATATATATATATATATATATATATATATACATATATATATATATATATATATATATATATATACACACACATATACACACACATATACACACACATATACATACATACAAACATACATACACACCAGGACAACCTCCCCTGGCATATTCTAAACAGTAATAGATGGTCTCTTCTGAAATCTACATATACATGTGTTCACAGTATAGAAAAACCTTTTCTATCTATCATGTATCTATAAAAGCAGCTAGGTCTATATCTCTATTTAGACCATGTGGTTCTAAAGTATTCAATCTATGAATCCAGAAGGTTTCTTACTGTCTTAGTTGTAAAACACGATTACCTCTTTGTTTGTTCTGTGGTATGAAGTCAACTGCTTGTATGGTCTTCCCCTTAATTTTGATTGTAGACATTAGTGTGTCTTATTTGAACGGGAACAACATCCCCTTTTATTTCAGTCTTGTTTGCTCTTTTTTGGCTTTGTGTCTATTCCAACCTTAGATTGTTGTATCCAAGTCAGATACTACCAGGTGATTTGGCACTTTTGGTGACATTATTCACTTTAGTGTACAGATGTATAGGAATTAGTGATCCAATACTACACATCCCAGTAGAGATATAGGTATACAGGGAGCTCCTTGTATCCAATGAAATATTAATAATTTGTTTTATCCAAATGCTAGTGATATATCTAATATAGAATATTTTATTAGGGTGTGAGGTCAACCATGTGTTATGTGAGTTGATGATAATCATTTTTGCTTTTTATAATACAAGAGAAATATTATTTTGTGTAGTGACATTTAGTAGTCCATATGTGTTTTATATATACAGTGGATATAAACAGTCTACACACCCCTGTTAAAATGTCAGGTTTCTGTGCTGTAAAAAAATTAGACAAAGATAAATCATTTCAGAACTTTTTCCACCTTTAATGTGACCTATAAACTGTACAACTCAATTGAAAAACAAACTGAAATCTTTTAGGTAGAGGGAAGAAAAAATATAACAATAAAATAATATGGTTGCATAAGTATGCACACCCTTAAACTAATACTTTGTTGAAGCACCTTTTGATTTTATTACAGCACTCAGTCTTTTTGGGTATGAGTCTATCAGCATGGCACATTTTGACTTGGCAAAATTTGCCCACTCTTCTTTGCAAAAACATTCCAAATCTGTCAGATTGCAAGAGCATCTCCTGTGCACAGCCCTCTTCAGATCACCCCACAGATTTTCAATCAGATTCAGGTCTGGGCTCTGGCTAAGCCATTCCAAAACTTTAATTTTCTTCTGGTGAAGCCATTCCTTTGTTGATTTGGATGTATGCTTTGGGTCGTTGTCCCAAAGCATACATCCAAATCATGTATGCTTTGGGTCGAAAGATGAAGTTCCTTTTCATGTTCAGCTTTCTAGCAGAAGCCTGAAGGTTTTGTGCCAATATTGACTGGTATTTGGAACTGTTCATAATTCCCTCTATCTTAACTAAGGCCCCAGTTCCAGCTGAAGAAAAACAGCCCCAAAGCATGATGCTGCCACCACCATGCTTCACTGTGAGTATGGTGTTCTTTTGGTGATGTGCAGTGTTGTTTTTGTGCCAATCATATCTTTTGGAATTATGGCCAAAAACTTCAACCTTGGTTTCATCAGACCATAACACCTTTTCCCACATGCTTTTGGAAGACTTCAGATGTGTTTTTGCAAAATGTAGCCTGGCTTGGATGTTTTTCTTCATAAGAAAAGGCTTTCGTCTTGCCACTCTACCCCATAGCCCAGACATATGAAGAATACGGGAGATTGTTGTCCCATGTACCACACAGCCAGTACTTGCCAGATATTCCTGTAGCTCCTTTAATGTTGCTATAGGCCTCTTGGTAGCCTCCCAGACCAGTTTTCTTCTCCTCTTTTCATCAATTTTGGAGGGAGCTCCAGTTCTTGGTAATGTCACTGTTGTGCCATATTTTCTCCACTTGATGACAGTCTTCACTGTGTTCCATGTTATATCTAATGCCTTGGAAATTCTTTTGTACCCTTCTCCTGACTGATACCTTTTAACAATGAGATCCCTCTGATGCTTTGGAAGCTCTCTGTGGACCATGCCTTTTGCTGTGGGACGCGACTAAGAACATTTCAGGAAAGACCAACTAGAGCAGCTGAACTTTATTTGGGTTTAATCAGAGGCACTTTAAGTGATGGCAGGTGTATGCTGACTCCTATTTAACATGGTTTGGAATGTGATTGCTTAATTCTGATCACAGCTACATCCCCAGTTATAAGAGGGTGTGCAGACTTATGCAACTACATTATTTTTCTTTTTTTTTTCCTCCACCTAAAATATTTCAGTTTGTTTTTCAATTGAGTTGTACAGTTTATAGGTCACATTAAAGGTGGAAAAAGTTCTGAATTGATTTATCTTTGTCTAATTTTTTTACAGAACAGAAACCTGACATTTTAACAGGGGTGTGTAGACTTTTTATATCCACTGTATACAGTACATAGTGCTCATGTTATTATTACTTTTACCATTGATAATGCCCAGTAAACGGGCCAAATGCGTCTGGATACAGGTGGACACTTTGGTGTCTTTTATGATTTTTTATGTTACAATTTTATGTTACTAATAGCTAACGTTTTTTTATATTTTGCATGTATATTTTTATTATTATATTGAATTTTTGTTTTCTATATATATGTTGGATTGATTTTTAATAGTATATGCAATTGTCTGACCCTGATAAGAGCATTTAGCTCAAGACTAGAGGTTTGGCCACCTAGTCTGTTTTTTACACATTGGGGCTGAGTACCCTTGGGTGAATAAAACTAGATACAGGAGTTTTGAGAGACTTATTAGGTAGATCATTTTTCCTCTAGTGGTGTGTAGCTCTATGGTGAATCAGATATAGAGCTATTTTTTAGTCTTCCAACTGGATCACACTTCATTTATTCTCCTATGAGGACTTATTTGTGAAGTTAAGTGGAAAAAGTGGATGTGAAGAAACTGGTGAAGAAGTGGTGTGCGCTCTTTTCCTGTTTTTCTTTTATCTATAGTTTGTTTACTCTGTGGTGACCAGATTGATTGAAAGTAGCTGCCCCACGAGCGAACAGGACTGATTTTTAGTGCAAATATACAGAATGGGTCTGAATTTGAGAGAAAGAAGAATCTGATACTCCGATCAAATGACAGCTACCTGTGGACACACTTAAGTACGGATTCTATATATACATTTTCCACGAGAGAAGCTTCTCTTCATATTCATAATGGTTTGGGATTTATGTTTTCCCCGCATTTTCTCAGCTTTTTATCAGGTTTGAGTGTTTTTTTTTCTTATATATTGTAAAACTGTTTATTCATATTTAAATTCTATTTGAAGGTTGAGCTTAGTACTTACATATTATAAGATTTCTCTCTTGTATATCACATATGTTAATTGATCTTTCATAAAATCTCCATTATTTATATACGTGCTATAGTGAGACCTTGATTTCTCCCACGGTGGACTCTAGGTCTAATCTTATCTAATTGTTATTTTATGTCACTATATAGGAGGTGTTAGTTCTCTATATACTTCTGTTTACTAATAGCAGCCTTCTAATATAAGGAGATATTATGAGTAACCATTATGTTTATGGTGTATATGGTAATAAGTCTAGTAGACCAGCTGACTTATTTGAAGTTGTTGATGAAAGAGAGGATGTGATTAGCAATGATCAAACCCCCCATGTTCTGTTGAAGAATTTGGAGAAACTAAATAGACAAGAAGTCAATAATTGGTATGACTTATCTAGTCTAGAACATTATCTTAAACAGGACATAATACCGAGGGGGAATATGAATCCAGAAAAGATGCTCATTTGATATAGGAGATATGGAATTGGTAAAACAGTGGGATGATATTCTAGATACTTGTTCAAAGAGTTTGATGCAATTATTGATCAAATATAGGAAACAAAATCTTTCTGTAATCAAAACAAATGTAGAGAAGGTCGTTAAAGAACTACAACCCTTTACTGGTGAAGTGAAATATCAAAAAATGTATGTAGATATAAAAACACGAGTAAACAAGTTGGAAGTAGAGGTATGTAGGAGAAAAAGGAACAAGTTTAAACGTGATAAACAGGATTAGGATATTATGCCCAGAAATGAAAGGCCTAATGGGAGTCTTGATGGACCAGAAGTGTATCAGTTTAAAAGAAAGAAGAATAGTGTATGGAGAAATAATACATATTCCTCTAAACATACCCCTCGTAGAAAGTTTCAGGGGGAGAGCAGATCCAATATGGTGGATAAGGATGGAAATTGGTACCGAGACAGACTGAATCCCAATGACATACACAAAGGTCAAAGAAATATGCAGGAAGGATGGAGAACTGAACAAAATTTACGAGAGGGTACGAGACGAAAGGAATTCAGATTTAATGAGAATTTGAGATATCAAGGATATAATCTCCATTATTTATATAGGTGAGATCATGATTTCTCCCACGTGGACTCTAGGTCTAATATTATTTAATTTAATATAAATGAGATACAAAAAAACATCTATCCTGTTCTAGTTACGGCACAGGTCCTCCGCAGCAGTGCTGCGACCAACCTCTAGATGGTACATATTTTGCAGCGCTGCCAATATGTTAGAGAAGTTCTAAGCTTAGATTGGTAGCCTAACCCTTAAACTAACCCTCACCCTAACCCTAACAGTTTACCTAAGCCTTGACTCTATGATATGGCACTGGAATATTGACAGTGCCATCTAGCTGTTGGTCACTGCACTGCAGCGCCGGACTGGTGCTGTAACCATAACAGGCTAGAACAATTTTCCCCATGGCATATGAATACTTTTGGGTTGTTGTCTAATTTCATCCAACCAACACACGGACTACATATGTGTGCACACATTACTTCCAGCATAAGGGCAGTTCTAGTATAAGTGTAGGAGTTTAAATATAAGGAAAAAGTGCAAAGGGGAAGAACATTGTAGTGCAGTTTTACCCACTGTAATTATGAGTCAGTCCAGTGACAACCTCACTTGGTGTACATCCTGATCATGATCCAGGGTCCATGCCTCTGTGACAGGTGTGAGCATGTTGCCTCTCTGGAAGCTCGGATTGGAGAACTGAAGGGGAGAATTGCAGCACTTAGTGTTATTGCTCCACTGGAAAGGGGGTTGGTGCTCACAGAGCACAGTTTAGCTGGGCCTAGCATGGAGGGTGGAGCTGGGGCTAGTGAGGATGTCCAGGGAGGTAGCTGGGTTACAGTTACAAGGGGAAGCAGGAGCAGAAGGGAAACCAGTTCTGAGTTGGCAAGCACCAACAGATTTACCAGATTGAGTGAAATTGTTGGGGATGTCCATTCAGGAATGGCAATGCCAGATAGAACAGTTCCCTCTAACAGCCGGGAGAACAGTTCTACTGGAGGAGTGGGAGGGGAGAATAGGCAGAGCAACTGGCAGGTTCTGGTTGGGGACTATATTATTATCAAGGTAGACATGGTGAATTGTCACCCAGATCCCAGTAATCGAACAGTTTGCTATCTCCCGGGTGCTCAGGTTTGGCATGTTGTGGATCGGGTAGACAAATTATTGGGAGGGGCTGGAAATTAACCGGCAGTCTTGGTACATATTGGTACCAATGATAAAGTTAGTGGAAGATGGAGTGTCCTAAAGAATGATTTTATAGAACTAGGTAATAAGCTGAAGGCAATGACCTTCAAGCTAGTATTTTCTGAGATACTACCAGTGCCACGTGCTAGCCCAGGGAGGCAGAAGGAGCTTAGGTAGGTTAATGCATGGCTAAAAATGTGGTGTATTAACAAGGGGTTTGGGTTTTTAGAGCACTGGTCTGACTTCTTACTTCGGTACGATCTCTACAGCAGGATGGATTGCACCTTAATGATGAGGGAGCTTTTGTGTTAGGGGATAGGATGGTAGAACGGCTGGGGAAGTTTATAAACTAGTAGGTAGAGGGGAGGGATAAGATAGAAGTAATGGGGTAGTTAGTGTAGATGGGGCAAGGAATTTATTAGATTTATTAGCAGTTAATGAGAAATGGGATTTAATAGGCATTACTGAAACGTGGTGGGATGAATCACATGACTGGATTGTTAATCTGGATGGTTATAACCTATTTAGGAAATATAGAGGCAATGGTAAAAGAGGAGGAGGGATTTGTCTGTATGTTAAGCCTGAATTTAAGCCTATAGTCAGCGAAGATATTTATGCTGGAACTAGGGATAATGTTGAATGTTTGTGGATAGAGTTAAATAGGGGAGGAGCAAATTCTAAAATAATATCAGTAGGAGTATGCTATAAACCCCCAAATATAATTGAAAGTGAGGAAATTAAATTATTGTTACAGATTGGAAATGCAGCTAAGCATGGGCAAGTTCTAATAATGGGAGATTTTAATTACCCTGAAATAAAACTGGATAAATGAGACAAGCAGTTCAGCTTCAGGTCCTTGAGTACACTCAGGGATCATTATCTGGCCCAGGTTATGCAAGAGCCTACTAGAAATGAGGCTATCTTGGATTTAGTTATCGCAACTTTTGGGAAGTGATCACAACACAGTCTCATTTGAGATTGAATTAAAAAAACATAACTGTAACTGCTATCGAAAACTCTTATATATATAGACTGACGGGTAAAAATACTGAACATAAATGGGCAACGTTCAAATCCTTACTAAATAAACATACTTACCATATAACATGTGGAAATGAAAGTAGAAGGAGTAAATCACAACCCATGTGGCTTAGCAATGAATTAAAGATGAAGATGAGGAGTAAAAAACAAGTGTGTAAATTATACAAACAAGAGGGGACAGAGACTGCTTTATGTGAGTACAATGAAATTAACAAGGCTTGCAAAAGGGCTATTAGACTGGCTAACATTGAAAATGAAAAGTTAGTTGCAAAGACTAACCCTAAACTATTTTTTAAGTATATTAATGGGATGAAGGCTAGGAAGGAAGCTTTACGAACATTACAATGTGACTAAGGCCGTCTAATAATTAGTGACCAGGAGAAGGCAGATGAGCTAAATAGGTTCTTTTCTTCAGTATACACAAGGGAGGTACCAGTGGTTGGGTCACTGCAACATAATGGGGCTACACTACCTTCAACAAATAACTGGTTATCGCAGGAAGAAATCCAAAAGAGTTTGGAAAAAATAAATGTTAATAAAGTCCCAGGTCCTGATGGAATACATCCAAGGGTACAGAGGGAACTGGGTTCTGTAATAGCCAAACCATTATATCTATTTTTTCAGTATTCACTCAACACAGGGTCTCTACCAGAAGACTGGAGAAAGGCAGAGGTGATACCTTTATTTAAGAAGGGAGCAAGAGCTAATCTGGGGAATTATAGACCAGTGAGTCTCACATCGGTAGTGAGAAAGCTTTTAGAAGGGTTAATAAGGGATAATATACAGCAATATGTCTATTCAAACAGAATTATAAGTAGGAGCCAACATGGATTTATGAAGGATAGGTCATGTCAAACAAACCTAATTTGTTTCTATGAGGAGGTTAGTAGGAACTTGGATCAAGGCAACTCAGTGGATCTAGTCTATTTGGATTTTGCAAAGGCTTTTGATACAGTGCCACATGGGAGACTATTGAGCAAACTAAGACACACAGGACATACAGGAATTGCCATAAATAATTGCTTATGGATTGAGAGCTGGCGAAAAGACAGGAAGCAAAGGGTTGTTGTAAATGGAACATACTCCGATTGGACTAATGTGGTAAGTGGGGTTCCTCAGGGCTCAGTATTAGGTCCCCTCCTTTTTAACATATTTATTAATGACTTGGAAGTGGGATTGGAGTGTGGTGTCTCCATTTTTGCTGATGACACAAAGTTCTGCAAGGTAATTAAATCAGAAAATGATGTACTTTCCCTCCAAAGGGATTTGCATAAATTAGAGGAATGGGCATCTAAGTGGCAGATGATATTTAATACGAATAAATGTAAAGTTATGCATCTGGGAAGGAAAATTAGCCATGCAATTTATATTCTTAATGGAGCAAATCTAGGGGTATCAGATATTAAAAAGGGATTTGGGAGTACTTGTGGACAACTGCCTAGGTAACAGTGCCAAGCAGCATCTGCATAGGCAAGGGAAGCAAATATAATTGTCCCACTATAGAAATCCCTAGTTCTCCCTCATTTGGAATATGGAGTACAAATTTGGGCACCACTACATAAGAAGGAAATTTAGAGCTGGAAAAAGGGCAACAAAAGCTAATAAAGGGAATGGAGGGGCTAACGTATTTACTGTAGATAAAAGGCGTCTAAGAGGGGATATGGTTACCTTATATAAATATATCCAGGGTCAAGGGAACTTTTTGTGCCAAGAGGTTTTCAACTGACAAGGGGATATCATTTGAGATTAGAAGTAAACAGATTTCACCTTAAAGAAAGAAAAGGGTTCTTCACAGTAAGGGTGGTTAATCTGTGGAATTCTCTACCACAGGAGGTGGTGACAGCAGGTTCGATAGATAACTTTAAAAAGGGATTGGATATATTTTTAAATAAAAAGGGCATTAAGGGCTATCCTGGATAAAAAAGAGGGAGTATTGATCCAGGGATGCATCCGATCGCCGGTATCTGGGGCCAGGAAGGAATTTTATATTATTTTCCCTGTTGAGACAATTAGCAAAGTTTCTCTGTGTTTTATTTTTCTGTTTGCCTTCCTCTGGATCAATTAACAATACACTTGCGTATTGCAGATCAGAGGAGATCTAAAAAGGTTGAACTTGATGGACTAAAGTCTTTTTTCAACCTAAATTACTATGTAACATTATGTATGGTATATTCATTATAATTACATCTTTCCATTTAGAATTTGCTTTATTTACATCTCATTTGCTTGATCTTTATGAATGAGACAGCCAGCAGAAGAACAGATGCATTTGCTTTAACCTCTTTGATGCAAATGTGGTCTCTGAAACCTGTTCCCAGACATTTTTTGGAAAGGAGCTTTTAATATTCCGAAAAAGTGTTCCTGCATATTTCTGCATATCTAATTAATTCTTTAAATCAGCAATTTGGCGGAGCAGTTACTTCTGTCTCAGAACTTGATATCTTGGCATGAATATTAAAACTGCAATACTCTGACACAAAGCTTTAAATAAGTAATTAAAATAAGGTGATGAGGCTGGCATCATGCTCTAAATATTGGAAATTCTACCTAGAAGTCTAGGAAAAGGAAAAATTATTTTTGAGTGAAGTAAAAAAAAAAAATGGAAAGAACTATTTAAGAAGTCAGAAACATATTCTTTATTGCAGGAATGCTTGTATAATTAATCAGAAAAATCCTTATTTATTTAATTATTTTAAATAATTTTTATCGACTGAAAAGTACACCAATTGTCTTGGGAGTTTATGCTTATGGTATTAATATGAAGACTATAAGTGACTATCAGACAAATATTAGAAGTCACCTCTCTATAATTTGTCTGTCATGCTTCTCAAAATCTTGCCTGTTTCTGCCATTCGTGTATATTTCACCTCCAATACTTCTGTCACTCTGAATCTAGGATGAATTAAACATCTATTTCATATTTATTAGTTCTTCAACATTTTATTGTTTTTTCAAACTTTATTATTAAGATCATAAAAAAATATGTATACAAAGGAACATCTTGTGACATACATCCACTTGAATATTAAGGTAACTGTGTAGCTGTCATTAACTTGTTTACTCTTAAGAGCTGGTTACACTTAGTCCTTTTATAGAGTGAAAGTCTTCAATTTTAGAAACCTGTAACGATCCGGATTCATTTTTCTTGTTTTTTAAAATAAAAAATGCTAAGCATATTGTAGTCTTGAACAACCATTATTATGCTACAACCTGTGAGGCCAATACCTTACCTAGCAAAATAGATAACTGAAATCACATATAATAGTTGTCAAACTGCAGTCGTCGCACGAAGCGAGGGACGCAGTTCAGGCCGCAAATGCGGACCCTCGCAAAGATCATTTGCAAAAGGTGGAGGGTCCAACGAAGGCTCATTTGCCAGTGAGGTTGCCCCCCAACACAAAAAATACAAACAAATAAAAAAAAAAACATTACACACAGCAAAAGGGGACAACCAGGACATCTGTGAGTCAGGTTGCACGCAAATTTAAGTCCAATTTACAGAGTTTAGCCACTCGAAAATCCCCTAATCTAGAGAAAAAATGGCTGCTGAAACAAATGAAAACGAGGCTACCCCTAAACCCGCAAAACACCGCCACACACATTTACACAATCGACTTTTACACAATCCCGTAGGAGCTACAAAATACACTATTATCAAAGACGCAAAATCATCCACACCTGCGTGTGGTAACTTGTCTTCCTTGCATGGTAATTCAGGACCTCCTTAAACAGGTCTAGGTGGGAGGGCTGGGAGTCTTTGCTTCCCTCCCACAATTGCTGGAGGAAGTGATGCAACTAAGGGTATATCCAGGCAGGAAACTGCTGTGTCTTCCTTGATGGTGATGGTGATGGTGATGGCCTAACCGTGGGTGAGATCAAGCGTGTGGGGAAGGGGATTACTATATAGGTAGATAGATTTAAAAAGGGTTGTTGCTCCGTGGGTCTGGGCTGTGTGTTTGTGATACATTTATAGTATTGTGTTGTTGCCTTTTAATAAATACCTTTTAATGTAGACGAACCTTGTGTAAGATATATATATATTAATTTGGTGATACACCACACTGCGTACCACATACACAATCGTTGCCATTTTACAATAGTAACTTACAAAATGTGAATTACACAGCTAAACAAATGGTTTCCCCTCGCGCACGCAGGCCTTTTTATACTACACACTTCACACATTCATGACACTTACACCTCAGCTCAACAACAGTGCAAATCTACATTGTATGCTGCAGGAACATCAAAACAGATTGTTAGCTCTTCAGCACATGGCTTGCTGCATATATTAATTACAATTACGTAAACTATATTCATTTATAATTTTAATAATGAATTAATTATCATAAAAAAATACATATACAGAAAAAAAAAACACCACAAGATTGCAATAAGTGACAAAGGCCTTCACCGCGCACCTCACAAGGAGCACCAACGGTGCTCATAGGACACAAAGTACACCAGGGGAGAGGCTCTCAATGAGCGCCAAAAGGAGATCAGCACGGACCTTACAATGAGCGCAAAAGCGGCTCTGATAACAAAAAATATACCAAACGAGAGGCTCATAATGAGCGCCCAAGGTACTCACAAGACCAAAACAATTACTTTTTGTGGCAAACAGCATTACCTGCCTTACAATTTTATTGCCCTGTCCTTTTTGATGGGCAAGTCGCTACTTAAATAATAATAATTTTTTTTTTCAAAATCTTTTTATTGACACATAAGCAGTACTCAATAACACAATATTGTTGGACTCGCAGGTCCAACACAATTTTGCATAAACAGGATTTTTTAACAACGTTTTAGATATCTTGTACAACTTTGTTGTCAATAATGATTATCCTGTCCTGACAATTTTGGGTGTCTGCTTTATGTGTCCACCATAACCTTTTTCCGTTTTCTCAACTTTGCAGGAAACGCCTGCTAGCTATTCCTTCCCTAGCAATTGACTTCTCAATACTAAACTTGTCAAATTCTTACATGTGAGCTAACTTGTTGTCTTTCCATGTAGATATATATAGATGTTCAATTTTGCATAGCTCGAGAATTACATTATTCACCTAGTATATGGGAAGTATAACAAACAATGAATAAACAAGTCAATGAACTTATTACCTGTATCTTCCTTGCTTTTTTTTTTTTTTTCCTCTTTCTTCTTGTCTATTTTCTTCAGTTTACACAATTCGCCAGTAGTTGTCAACGCCCAAGACACCCGTCACCCCGGCCTGGAGTCTCCGTCTCATCCAATTACGCCTTACCTTCCTAGTGTACTAATTTCCACTCTAAATCAGGTTTTTGTTAAATTAAAATAGCTTTGTCCGACTCCACCCATCTGTCCCAAATTTGACTAAAAGTGGAGAGGGAGTTGTTTATTGAATGCGTAATTTTTTCATAAATCATGATGTGGTTTAATTTTTTTATAACCACTTGGGCGTCTAAATGGGGTGATTTCCAATTCTTTGCAATGTGGCTTTTGGTTGCCAGCATGACCATTTGTATCCACTTGTTATGGTTCTTATTAACGTTCAGTACTGGCATTCCCAGTAAGCATGTCTCCCTAGAGGGGTGTTTTTCCCTGTCTAATACCTCAGTGATCATTGCAGTTACCCTTCGCCACAGGGCCTGTACTTTTGGGCAGTCCCACCAGATGTGGCCAAAGGTTCCTCTATCTGAGCAGTTCCTAAAGCACTCAGGAGGGGAAAGCGGATTTATCTTATTTAGCCTGTCAGGTGTCATGTATACCCTGTGTAGTACTTTAGTTGCTGTTTCTAAATAGCTAAAGAAGAGGGAGCCTTTAGTCAGTGCTTTGTGTACTTTTCCCCATCTCTGGGTGTCCCATTCTACTCCCATTTCCTGTTCCCATTGTAGGACATGTTTAGGCTTTTGGTCTTTAAGTGGCTTGTTGGCAAGCGAGTAAAGGGTACCAATTATGCCTCTGGCTAGGGGATTCTGCGCACATACTTTTGCAAACCAGGTGTCCTGTGGGGGACCCCAGGATTTGACCAGTTCTTGGACCCTGTGGCATAGCTTGTTATAGTTAAATATCTCCCTGTCTGGTAGATTGTACTTATTTATGAATTGTATAGAGGTTAAAAGGTTGCCGTCTTGGAACCATGCCCCTAGCAGGTCTAGTTTCCGCGAGAGCCACCACGCTTTTGAGACCCCCCCTAATTCCTTCATAATCTGGGACCCCGAAAGGACTGGCGTGAGAGATGAAAGGGAGTGTGTTAACTGCCGCTTGGAGTTCGCCCCTCTCCACTCCTGCAGGGATAATTTAATCATTGGTTAAATAATAATAAATTAAACAACACAACAAAATCTAAACTAAGATAAACATCAGTACATAATTCCAGATCAACTGGAGTATACCAACATATTTATATAGAACAATATTCTTTTTGTGGACTTTCACTTATCAATTTGTTGGTCTTCCTCCACTTGGTATCTTCCCCTGAGCTCCAACCTTACTCAGGTCATGGTATTCATTCTGAAATTTTTCTAATCAAGGGGGGGTTGTGTTTTTTGCTTAGATGATTCACTATACCATAGGCTCTACTCTACATTGTAGACTTGCGATGGTGTGGGGTGGCAAAGTGACTTTTCTACACCATAACAGTATAAAGTATGTCATTTAGTGTACTGAATAAAATTGGAGAACATATAAGAAATTCACAACATAAGTATTATTGTACTTACTAAAAACACATACCGTATATACTCGAGTATAAGCCGACGCGAGTATAAGCCGAGGCACCTATTTTACCACAGAATACTGGGAAAACGTAGTGACTCGAGTATAAGCCGAGGGTGGGAAATGTGCTGCCCCTGTGTCCCTCTTGTGCCCTCTGTGTCCCCATCTTGTGTGCCCTCTGTGCCCCTTTCTTGCGGGGGGGAGAGAGACATGGGGGGCAGAGAGACACGGGGGTGGAGAGAGAACATTGGGGGGAAAGAGAGACATAAGGGTGGGGACTCAAGTATAAGCCGAGGGGCTCTTTTCAGCCTTAAATAGTTGTGGATCTGCGGGCTGTCCGTAACACTTACGATGTTAGCCACGCTTTGTGAGCCTCGCGAAGCAAAGTGAGCCGTTAACCGCGTGGGACTTGGCCTGCAATGAGCGCCATAAGTGCTCATTGCACTGCGAGCCTCGTGAGGCGAGCAGTTGGAGCACGCAGGACTTAAGCTGTAATGAGCGCCAAGGGCGCTCATTGCAGGGCTCGCTATGAGTGCCACAGGCATTCATTGCGAGCCCAGCGCGGTTTTGCCAATATTATCTCAAGTGCCAGATCTATAAATGTTTCATTTATTTTATTTTAGTGAGTACTTTAGGTAACCATGAAGAAACTTAAAAAAATATATATTTAAGGTCTTGAGGTGACACCATGAGATGTCTCAAGGGCATCTAAACTTTTTTCTCAATTCAGAGACAAAGTTTAAGATAGTTGAGGTTGGTCCTGCAGCAGAAGAGGTTCAGCTAAAATTTTTGGCATGAAACAAAAAAGGTCATTGTTTAGTGTGGCCATTAGTGATCAGAACAAGGAAAGGATTTTTAAGAGGAGGAAGGATCGGAAATCCTTCGGAAGATCAGAGCCCGTTTGTTCCATTGACTGTATTTTTATCTTTCTTTATGTGGTTTTCAAGTTTGACAGTAATAGGTCAACTTTGATAATCTGGACTAAAAACATGAGATGAGGCCTCTGAAAAAAGAAAAAAAATAAGGGATATACTATATATATATATATATATATATATATATATATATATATATATATATACACATACATACATATTGTTTTTTTTTTTGTTTTTTTTTAAGATTCACATTTAAACAGTTCAAATGTATCTTTATATAACTAACTGGTAATGAAATGTGCTGTATTTCTCTAGGTAACGATTTACTGCATTGTTATTTTACTATGTTCTGGAATTTCTGATTTCTGATTTCTGACCCCACATTTTCACTATGTTACTTAGGACCGATATGTCAAACTCAAATGATGCTGAGAGCCCATTCATAATATTGGGGGACACAAATAATAACAAAACTAAATGTAATCATGCGTTACCAGATTTGGCCACTATGGAGCAGCATGTCTTTTCCATGAAAGCTGTGACCCTTAATTTATATTATAAATTTATGTATTGTAACATAGTCCCCCCCCAGAGGTGAGAGCAAAACACGTTATGAAGAGTTCTTCCCTAGGAAAGAGAAAGTTAACTTCCTGGAGCAGTTCTAAACGACTAATTGAACCAGCAGGTGTTGTAAGCCTGTTAAAGGCACGCACAGATAAATGGGTGTGGCCCCCTACAATTAGGCTCTGTTTGGCCTAGCATAGTAAGGCCAGAGCCTCACTACAAGCTAAGAAGGACACTTGTATGCATCTGCCAGTGAGAGTGAAGACAGTGAATGTTTTCTGAAAGCAGACATTGAGACCCGAAAGTTTACAGAAGAGACTGTTTGCTGCAGAGGAAAAAAGAGCCTCTACAGAGGAGACTGTTTGCTACAGAGGATTTGTGCCACAAAGAGCATTTACAGAGAGGATTGTTTGCTGCAGAGGATTTGTGCCACAAAGAGCATTTACAGAGAGGACTGTTTGCTGCAGAGGATTTGTGCCACAAAGAGAATTTACAGAGAGGACTGTTTGCTGCAGAGGAAAAAAGGGATTTGTAGAGGAGCTGCTGCAAGGATTTGGCCAAACCAGTTATTACAGAGGATCCATTACAGCTGAGAGAGAGACTGGATGTCAATATACCATTACAGAGTCTGATAACCCCAGGGAGAAGTCTGTGAAGTTAACAGATTTGTAGCCTTCACCAAAAGAGGGTGTTAAGGGTCCCTGGAGGTTGGGGTATCTGGAGAGTACGGCGGGCCAGAACCCCAACCTTTGGTATAAAATTGAAATACGACTATATGGACTATTCAAAGACTCTATGTTTTTACCTGAAGGCCGAGAAGCGGTTTCAGGACTAGCTAGGGTGTTCCTGATGTTAAGCCAGCATGTTTACTTCATGCTAAAAATAAGCTATTTTGGTTTGTTTGAAAAACGTTTATTATTAAAAGAGATAAAAAGCACTTTGGGACTCGATTTGTTTATATGAATTTCGGAGAAAAACCAAAAGCCAAAGGCCACATTAGCACAGTATGTATATCTTATAACTGTGTAATAACTGTATTTCTCGAAATTCTGAGCTGGAAGCAGGTTTTTAACTTGCTTTAGACATTCAAATGTGAACACAGATATACTATTTATTTACTGTTCTACTGTACGGTGGAGGGCTTCTATCACGCTTTTGCCCACCATATTATACAGTGGATATAAAAAGGTCTACACACCCTCCTGTTAAAATGTCAGGTTTTTGTGCTGTAAAAAAATGAGACAAAGATAAATCATTTCAGAACTTTTTCCACCTTTAATGTGACCTATAAACTGTACAATTCAATTGAAAAACAAACTGAAATCTTGTAGGTGGAGGTAAGAAAAATAAAAAATAAAAATAATGTGGTTGCATAAGTCTGCACACCCTCTTATAACTGGGGATGTAGCTGTATTCAGAATTAAGCAATCACATTCCAAATTGTGTTAAATAGGAGTCAGCATACACCTGCCATCATTTAAAGTGCTTCTGATTAACCCCAAATAAAGTTCAGCTGCTCTAGTTGGTCTTTCCTGAAATTTTCTTAGTCACATCCCACAGCAAAAGCCATGGTCCACAGAGAGCTATTAGATATACCATTAGATATACCATGGAACACAGTGAAGACAGTCATCATCAAGTGGAGAAAATATGGCACAACAGTGACATTACCAAGAACTGGAGCTCCCTCCAAAATTGATGACAAGACGAGAAGAAAACTGGTCTGGGAGGCTACCAAGAGGCCTACAGCAACATTAAAGGAGCTGCAGGAATATCTGGCAAGTACCGGCTGTGTAGTACATGTGACCACAATCTCCCATATTCTTCATATGTCTGGGCTATGGGGTAGAGTGGCAAGACGAAAGCCTTTTCTTACGAAGAAAAGCATCCAAGCCAGGCTACATTTTGTAAAAACACATCGGAAGTCTCCCAAAAGCATGTGGGAAAAGGTGTTATGGTCTGTTGAAACCAAGGTTGAACTTTTTGGCCATAATTCCAAAAGATATGTTTGGCGCAAACACAACATTGCACATCACCAAAAGAACACCATACCCACAGTGAAGCATGGTGGTGGCAGCATCATGCTTTGGGGCTGTTTTTCTTCAGCTGGAACTGGGGCCATAGTTAAGATAGAGGGATTTTATGAACAGTTCCAAATACCAGTCAATATTGGCACAAAGCCTTCAGGCTTCTGCTAGAAAGCTGAACATGAAAAGGAACTTCATCTTTCAGCATGACAACGACCCAAAGCATACATCCAAATCAACGAAGGAATGGCTTCACCAGAAGAAAATTAAAGTTTTGGAATGGCCCAGCCAGAGCCCAGACCTGAATCCGATTGAAAATCTGTGGGGTGATCTGAAGAGGGCTGTGCACAGGAGATGCCCTCGCAATCTGACAGATTTGGAGTGTTTTTTGCAAAGAAGAGTGGGCAAATCTTGCCAAGTCAAAATGTGCCATGTTGATAGACTCATACCCAAAAAGACTGATTGCTGTTATAAAATCAAAAGGTGCTTCAACAAAGTATTAGTTTAAGGGTGTGCATACTTATGCAACCATATTATTTTATTTTTATATTTCTTCCCTCTACCTAAAAGATTTCAGTTTGTTTTTGAATTGAGTTGTACAGTTTATAGGTCACATTAAAGGTGGAAAAAGCTCTGAAATGATTTATCTTTGTCTCATTTTTTTAAAGGCACAGAAACCTGACATTTTAACAGGGGTGTGTAGACCCAACTGCACTGGTTTCCAATATAACAATACTCTTTTCAATTCTTAAAGGGTAGGTTTGGGATTTTACTAGGCATACAATAAATTAATGGATTTATTTTTATGTACTTTTTTATTTATTAAAACATGTTTATAAACTCTGTTTTTACTGAGTAAAATCCTACAAAAAGTACCCGCCTGGATCTGCTCTCTGTACGTCATGAAGATGCAGACTCTGTAGTGATGGCAGTGCAGTGTCTCACTTCTTAATAAATTAAAGTACATAAAAGTACATAAATACAAAGTTATATTATATACTTAGTAAAATATAGAAACCCTCCATGTCCCTTTAAATTTTGCCCCTATGTAGCTTAGCTCTGCCATTTCTACTTTGCATGTGGGGGTTGGAGGCAGATGGCAAATTATGTGTTATCTGAATTGCCCAATGTGCCAGCAAATCTCTCTAATCAACAATATATAATACAAAATGAGCATAGGACTCCAAGATAGCATTCGGTGAGAAAACAAACAAACATGGAATCCTTCAGACACAAGCAGTTCCTGCTAAAATAAAGATTTTGCTTAAAAATTTGTTATGATAATTTGTTATGATAATTATTACACATCTAATTACTTTTTACTTATTTAATAAACAAATGAGTTTTCCGAGCAACAGTTGTCATTTATTGTTTTAGGACATAAGTCGAGAAAAAATGATATGTAGATTGAATACCGCAGTACAAATGGAACATCTTGCAAAAAGTAGATTTGGTCAGTCTTGTTCGTGTACGTAAGGTTTTCTTGGCAAAGATACTGGAGTGGGTTGCCAGTTCCTTCTCCAGTGGGTCGTGTTTTGTCTGACCTCTCTGACTATGATCTGCCCTTCTTGGGTGTTTCTACATGACAGCTTCATTGAGGTACGCAAGCCTCTTCACCACTACAAGGTAGTGACCTAGAAGGGGAAAGTAGATATTAAAGTGATTAAATCATTTTCCAAGTGCTTGAGAACCCATTATTTAAGATCAGTCTAATCTTCCAAATGTACTTCCTTAAGTCTGGCCATGTTGGCCTAGAACAGTGTTGTCCAGTTGATGGTTTGTGGGCTTAATGTGGCCCATTAATTGTCAGGAAGAATCTAACCTAATATGAATAAAATAAAGCATTTGGGTCAATTAAAATAATTTTGGATAACATATATACATTTTTAAATGTTTAGTTATTTCATACAAAACATATAAATATATTAATTTATATATTTAGATTTACATTTCTTTAAATTATTGTTTTAAATCGGGTTCACCAGCTCAGTGGCTGATATCAGGTTTACCAGCTCGGTGGCTGATACAAATCTGGCCCCTCACACTAATGCAGCTGGTCAGCACCGGCCTGGACCAAGGTCTCAGAACATCGCTATTTGCAGATCTTAAAATAATCTCTAGTACACATACTGGAATTCCCTATTTATACAACATTCTCCAGTTTCCTCTTTTTCAGAGTTAAAATAAATAATCTGTAAAGTCTGTTTTGGAAATCACAACTTATTAGTATTTGTCTGCATATTCCGTGGTCCACATACTATCAACAGAACAGAAGACTTAACATAAGTAAATATAATTAACAACATAGCTGGAAGTCAAACTTATTTTTAATCTTATTAAATGCTGAGCTGAACAGATCCATTACCGGGTATAAATGTTCCCTTCGAAATTCATGGGGACTGCCTAGAGTAGGTGAAATGAGCAGTAATAGATCTAATGCATCTGTTTGCTACTGTATCAAGTATTTACTAGGAATAATTTATTATAATGAACATGCTCCTATTGCCCTGTTTGTCCATCAGAGGTATCAAATGCTTTTCTCACATAAAATTAGCTGTATGAATTTTGTCTTATTTAATTATGTTATTAGTCATACTTGAAAAACGCTAAAAAAAAAAAGATAAAATAAATTAATAATAATAATAAAAAAAAAAAAAAATATATATATATATATATATATATATATATATAGATGAATAATCAGAGTATTGCAGTATATAGTGATACCTTTTTTATTGGACAAACATATTCATAGGTTTCATGACGAGCTTTCGAGAGTGTTCCTCTCTTTGTCGAGTATGAGGATGAATCTACACAGACATTCCATCAATAAGCACAATGAGGAGACTTACTGTACTCCAGTTGGACACCATTTCACCCAACATTCATGCTTGTAAATATATATGTGTGTTTATTGATTTTTTTATTTTTTTACTTTTTGTTCTCTGCCTTCATCCTGAGTTTGGTTACAGCCCTATGGTTCCTTAGATGTAAAACTATTTACGACCCCAATTTACTTACTCTGGTCTGCACCCCCACACACTTGCACGGCTGGCTGATCAGAACATTATCTGTTAATCCTGGAATTTTTTGCTGTATTTGTGAATCTATAATCAGTATTGACTCTGACTCGACAAAGAGAGGAACGCTCTCGAAAGCTCGTCATGAAACCTATGAATATGTTTGTCCAATAAAAAAGGTATCACTATATACTGCAATACTCTGATTATTCATCTGGATTACTGGGCATTCACGGCTACTTCACTCTTCATAAATATATATATATATATATATATATATATATATATATATATATCTTCTATCACTGTTTTGTGCACCATAAATTAAATCATTGTTGTGGTAAACTACCTCCCCACAAAATCTACTACGGAAGTTTGTAACTGGCCCCACGTTGATGAGAGGCAGTAACCTCGAAACAGTGCTGTCTGTGGGTAAGTTCTAAATCTAAACAAAGTATACACCCCCATTGGCATTTTTCGTTTTGTTTCCTCACAACCTGGAATTAACATGGATTATTTGAGGATTTGCCTCATTTACAAAACATGCCCACAACTTTGAAGATGTTTTTTTTTATTTTATTGTAAAGCAAACAACAAATAAGACAAAATAGTAGAAAAAGTAAATGTGCATAACTATTCACCCCCCTAAAGTCAATACTTTGTAGAGCCACCTTTTGCATCAATCACAGCTCCAAGTCGCTTTGGATAAGTCTCTATGAGCTTGCCACATCTTACCTCTGGGAAATTTGCCCATTCCTCCTTGCAAAACTGCTCCAGCTCCTTTAAGTTGAATAGTGCTCATCGCACTGCGAGCCCCGCAATGCGAAATGAGCAGCTGAGGCATGCAGGACTTATGAAGCACGCAAGACTTACGACACGTAGGACTTAGGACCGAAACCCGTACATACACTGAGCGCATCTCAAAAAACGGACTTTAACGACCGAACCAAAGAACTTGAAAGAGCTAAAAAAACAACAAATATACCTCAAATTCACTTCCAGACGTAAAACGAGCCATAAGCAGTAGCACTTAATGAAAGCCAGTAACACTTCATCCAAGCCACTAACATTTAACCCAACCCAGTAACACTTAACCCAAGCACTAACACAACCAAACACAGTAACACTTAAGCGCAAGGTTTATAAACTACAAAGGGGGAGAGGCTGGCAATGAGCGCCGAAGGTGCTCATTGCAATTCAGGAAAGTTGCGGTTCGCGATGTGTGCCAAAGGTGTGCAAAGGGTCTATAGCCTTGCATTGTGTGGCAAACATCATTACCAATCTTACAATTTTATTCCCGTTATTTTGGACGGGAAAGTTGCTAAATATATATATATATATATATATATATATATATATATATATATATATATATACACAGTGAGAGAGAAAAGTGTTTGATCCCCTGCTGATTTTGAACGTTTGTCCACTGACAAAAAAGAGTGCCAAAAATAGCGAGACAAGGCTTCTCTTAGCTCTGATTTTGGGTCGGGTATGTACCTGTAATAGCAGTTGGTTTTACACCATCTTAGGGTTTTTAGAATATGGATGGGTGATTGTGTGAAGCTGGTGAGACAGCTCTGATTCTGAAGGAGTTGCCCGAGTCATTGAATCGGTTGGATGGATGTGGATAGAGGTTGGCTGGAGGTGCTTAGTAATGGGTGGAGGCTTGGTTTGTGGTGTAGTGCTGAATGTAGATGGTGAAGTGTGGAGAGCGAAGTGAGATAGAAGGTGATGGTTCATGGAGTGGTTTTAGTGGATGATAAGGAGATTTGGCATGTGTCTGTTGAATCGGATATCCTGTTTAGTGAGGTATACCGGCTGAGATTGGGATTTAGTGAATTCACTACGACAGAGAAATCCAAAGAAGGCCATTTTATTAGCAGCTGTGATGGTGAGGGATATGTCTTTACAGAAAGGGTTGGCAGAGAGATAGGAGTTATTTGTTTGAAAAGAGGGCTATCTATAGGGAGTTGTGAGGATTTTGTGGGTTCGGAGATTATAGTGAGTCCTTTAAGGAAAAGTTTAACTGGAGGTGAAGAGAGGAGAGAATGTTGGAGGAAGTGAGATTGGGCGAGATGGAATTGGACTCCTGGGAGAGAAGTTTTTATTTTAGATGGGTGGAGACATAAGTTTTTACAGTGGGTGGCAAAGGCCAAAAAAGTGGGCAAGGAACATGGGTTGGACAAGCTAAACTGAGGTGAAATGGGTAAAGATGTTCCATGCTCTGTCTTAAGTCTTTTTAGTGTTCGGGGCTAGTCCTGGTCATGATTGGCGAGCTTTGGGTGACCTATGAGAATTTGAAGGTCCTTGAGGGTCGAACGGTTGGATATGGTAAATGAGGAAATAAATTGAGGAAGCCTGTCCAGTTTGTAGAGAGGGAGCCTGGCTTCCATTTTATCTGTGTCCAGAATTATGCCCAGAAATTCGACAGGGATGTTGAGATCATCGAATAGCTTAGTGGTTGTGGCTGAGCTTTGGGGGACTGAGCTTGGAGGTTCAATGAAAAGAAAGTCATCGAGGTAGTGGATGATGTGGGGGCAGTGAAAGACATTTAGAAGTATCCAGCTGAGCGACTCAGCAAAGATGTTGAATAGTTTTGCGCTGCTTTTACATCCATAGGTCAGATGGGTAGCAAAGTAAAATAGGTCTCTCCAACAGATAGAGTGGAGGTGCCAGAGGTCAGGTGGATTGACAAGAATTTGAAAGCATCCTTGATGTTGGATTTGGACAGCCAACATCTAGGTAAAAGGGTAGTAATGATAGGTATGGCATCGTCAACTTGTGTGTATTGGAGAGAGAAGTCATCTGACAGAATGAGGGAATTTATGATTGGCGTGGAGTTGCCGTGAGGGGCAGAAAGACCGATGACCAGTCATTTTTTCAATTAGTATTTCCTAGTGGCGATCCCAATGGGGTTGACTCTCCACAGGAGAAAGGTGGAGAAGAAAAGGGACCGGCCAAGTATTTGTTGCGGGTTTCAGATGCTAGGAGCTAATCAACCACTCCAGGCTCCTCTGTAGCAGATTATCGCTGCCGATGGAAGCATGGGGCAATGTTGCCACCCAGGTGTGAAACCCGTTAGGGAAACCCTGGAGGAGGAAGTGCACAAATTGGGGGTCAGTGTTGGTAGAGGAGGAATGACAACTTGGGCAGGTTGACTACGGTTAGTCATTTGGTGTGGGTTACCTTGGGGCAAATCGCTTGGACTGGGCCTTGTGGCAAACAGTACAGACCTAAAGAAAGTGACAGGCATTGTAGTTGAAACCCCTGGTAATGAAAATGTTCCAAATTGGATTTGCACCGAAGTAATGAAGCTGCCTACTCAAGTGATCCTTGGAAGGACGGGGTTGGGGTGAGGTGTAAAGAAGAGAGACAGAGGGGTGAGGCCGAGGAAAGGCAGCAGAGGGAGCATTAGGGCAGAATTGGTTTTGTGCAAAGGGGACTGAAATTGTTGACAGACGGCTGCCTTGATTCTGGTGAAGAAGAGGTTGTGGTCGAGCATAGACCAATTCAGGTGGTAGCCGAATTGGCTAAGAGCAGCTGCGGCTTTAGCTGAGAAGGATCTGTGGTAATCGAAATAGACGAATCCACTGTATAATTAAACGAGGTACAAAATGAGATAGAGCTAGTCATCCAGCTCCTAGCATCGTAGTTGGAAGGCCGAACAGATGACTTCTCGGTAGAGGCTGAAGCTCAACTTACGGGTCAGCCTAGGATCCTTAGACTTGACTTTGACTGAAACGTCTCCTTTAGAAATGGTTTTGTTCTCTCTGAGCTTGTTGGAGGAATTGAGAAGGGCCACAAGGTTGACATCTTTCACCTCGAGGATGTCCCTTCGTAGATGAGCTGGGATGAAGTGGGAGGGTATGATGGTGGGGGGTAGATGGCTCACCTTGGCTGGGGAGGGACTGACTCGGGATTTAGCGGCTCTCAGAGCAGGTGGGTTTTCAATGATGGATACCCGATTATGGATGGCGGTCATGGACGAGGTCAGATCGGCAATCATTTGTTGAAGTTGAGTGAATTGGTCCTGCTGTGTGGGCCGCTCTTGGCAGCCTGAGATCAGCAACCTGTAGAGTCGGGCTTTTCTTGTGTTGGCCGTGAATAGTATGCCACGTTCCATCAGTTCGTGGATGAGGCGAGGAATGGTCCATTTGCGAAGAGAAGAGTGGCTGCCGTTGACAGAAGGCGCTCTCCCTGGGGATGGTGCTTCCAGGGATGGGGAGCTCTCTGCATCAGAGGCTTTGGAGTCAGCCATGAGGATCGGTAGTATCCTGTGGAGGAGAAGTGCAAGGTAGTGGGAGGATTAAAGGAATGAGTGACTGGGAATGAGCTGGAGATGAGCATCCAATTGAGGCAGAGGGAGCTGGAAGCAGAGTGACTGGCCGGGTGACAGGGGGCGACTGATAGAGCAACTGATAGAGCGGCAGGTAGAGCGACTGTGGGGAGCGATGGTTGGAGCGACTGAGAAAATTACAGGTGACTGGTGGATTGATTGAGAGAGCGACAGGAAGAGAGACTCAGAGAGTGATGGGTGGATTGACTGAGAGAGCGACGGGTGGATTGACTGAGAGAGCAACAGGAAGAGTGACTGAGAGAGCAACAGGCAGGATATCTTGTAGCGCGACTGTCAGAGTGAGTGATAGTGTGAATGGGGTGTCAGGTACATAGGAGTGGAAGGGGAGAGTGGTATGAGCAGAGAGAGGCACAGATATGGATGGGAGGCAGGAAGCTAGCTGCGGGGAGCAGGAGTGAGGCGCTGTCTGCGAGCATGGAGCGAGGAGAGATGGTGGGGGGGGGCACAGCGGGTATGGAGGCGATGGAACAGGCAGCAGGGAAGCCAAGGAGTACTGGGAAAGAGAGATTTGGGATGAAAGGAGAGAAGGGGCTGCAACTGGAGCGATGAGCTGAGTAGAGGGAGTGAGAGCAGGGAAGTAGAGACGGATGGAAGGTGAGACTGGGTACAGAGGGGGGAGTTTAGGATACTTAGGGTCCTTTGAGGAATGCGGGAACGGTTGAAGAGCTGGTAGGAGCAGCGATGCAGACCCACAGGGATTGACCAGGAAAATGACTTGTGGCGTGCATGATTGGAGTCAGTGGGGTTTTTATGAGGTGTTGGGAGAGGGACCCTTCCACAATTTCAGGTGTTCACCTAAATAAAATATATTATTCAGTGGTCCTTTTTTTTTTATATCACAGCACAAAAATAATAATCGGACAAATCAGTTGACCTTCAACTTTGGTTTGAAACTTGATTATTCTTTTGTATGAATATTTAATATGATATCAAAAGCTTGTGGTTATTCCATTCTCATTTGAAACAGAAACTTTTAAATACATGATAGAAAATGTGGTATTTAATTGTAGTCTTAAAGGGCCAGTGTAGTGGCCATGCTGTGTGGTTTCATTTGCTTAATAACTGATGGCAATAATTTAAAGTTGCAGAAAATAAATTCAGTACAGCTTTTAAAAAATTTCACTTTAGTATTTATGTCAAGAGCAAATCTGCTTTTCTTCACTACTAGGTATCCAGGGGTGGATCTGCCCAGGAGACAATCCTATATTTTTCTGCCCATGCAACATTTGCCTGCAATGGTCACGGAAGGAGACAGATATAGACACTCTCTGGTCAGACCTTGTAGACCTCCTCCCGTTCTCTGGATACCAGACGGTGTTAGTGAGAAGCAGATTTACTGAATTCTGAAACACTAATGTTCAAATGTAAGTTGTTAAAGGCCAAGTTGCTAATTTTATTTCTAAGATTTTTTTAAATGAGCAAATGAAACCCTATTGTCTGATAACTGCAGCAATCTTTTAATAGCACAATGTATGTGTCTTATTAGGACCTAAATGATGAAGCTGTCTGCTCTAGTTTAATCACTAATTCTGTACAAAGCCCAAGGATCTCATTGTAGGTAGTGCATGAACCTTGTGTGACTCTACTATTATCCCAACATATATAGGCCTGCTAAACAACAAGCTACAGTGACTTTCTGACAGAGACTGGGTTAACAGTTGGAATTAGATTTTATTTTAACAATGAATACTAATTACAAAATTGATAATAGCGTTTGTCTTTACATTTCTACCATCCTCTTACAGCTGCTCAATGTTAGATGTGTGAGCTGATTTAATGAGCGCTGCTGTGTAAGCACCTTATTACATTACAGTGTTTAACCTTCAAGGACCCCAGTCCAAAAAGTTAATGTGTAACATCTGCTCACAGTGCGTCTGGGCACCTCCTATGGACCCTTTCATTAGGACTTCATGTTACACTCGGGCAGAGCGGGCAGTCTCACCTCTACTGTACCCTTTAAATCTGGCAAATTAGATTCAGTCTTTGTTATCAAAAAGTACGAGACTTCAGTAAGATGAATGCTTAAAAGGATAAACAGACATAATTTTTTCTAATTATGCCCCTTTTCTGAGATAGATTACTACTTTTAGAATAAATATTAATTGTGTTAAAATATGTCCATCTAACCAAGAGTATTGGTATAAAAAAAGACTCTATATTACTAATACATATCATTGTTATTTAAACTATTAAATTAGGGGATTATAAAATAAATTATAACAATCTTTTATAAGGTCATGGATGCCGAATACTTAATTTCAAATTATATAGCTAATCTACTGCTCAATAATAATATACTCCTAAACTAGATATATACGTTTTATATTCTGTAAATCAACAGTAACCGCTATACAAGACTAGGATGTCTGATTATAACAAATATTTCAAAGTTTAATCCTATTTAAAATAACTAATATGTACAGTGTTATCTTTATGTCAATGTTGCCAATTTTAAAGGTAAAATTACAATACTGCTAAATATATAACCGTTCACTTCTTAGACGTACGTCTGGTGATCTCATTGTATCTTTTATACTTCTATGTAGACTTTCAATTGTAAGTTTGTGAGTTTTCAATCTTGTGTTGGTGCTTTGGAAGCAAGCCCTATGTACATTTGATATCAAGCAAAAACAAGGCCCTCCATTCTTTGTAATGTGTAATTTTGTTTTTTCATGTTCTTAACCCCTATACAGCACTGCTGAATATGTTGGCGCGTTACAAAAAACGGTTAAAATGATAAAATAATAAAAACAAAATTACGTAATTATACTGCAATACAGGACAAAATAATAAAATCATGAATGCCATATTTTAGGCCAGTGGTAGGCACGTTCAGTACTGGAGAGCAACACACAGACCAATGTTTGAGGCTTTCCTTGTTGCGTACAGGTGAGACTGTCCCTTCTTTGGTCATCCCGATTGACTCTCCTGTCCACAGAATGAAAATACTCCAACCCAGGCCAATATGTGGCTGCTCAGGACCGAACTTGCCAATCCATACCTTAGGCTTTTATGGGTTAGGCATGTCTCCAAATGTTAGCCTCCAAATATAAGTCAATTGATTTTGTAGAGCACTGAGTATAGCATATTTATTTTGCAAGTCCCCCACCACCCAACATGCGTTTCCCCACTCCTATGCAGATTTGACAAGATTAATGGCAGGCAGTGTGTACTTACTGATTTAAGGCATCACTTTATGTAATGGAATTAAGCATCCACCTACTTAATTTATAATAATCCAGAAAATATTACTAAGGCATGGTAAGTATGCTGAAATCCATCCCACTATGGATTGTCAGATATCAAATACTATTGGGTAATGGAAAAACTTCATAAAAAAATAATAGAATATAATTCTAACCTATTTAAGATCCTAACAGAAGATGTTATAACTAAACATATTATTAAACAATAAATCCCCAAAGGAAATTAAATAGCTGGAGTAACTATAATTCTCTTCTATTGACCTTAGTGTATGCATAAATAGTTAATTGAAGTATGACCTTAATAAGCACAACTTAGGCATTGGTTTTCTATACACCAATACTGATATAAGTATGTCATCCACTCCAAGACTCTTAGTAGGACAAATTATTTATGTTTAATAAATCAACACATAATTTTTAACAAAATTGTACCTACCAACCATTATTGCCTACTTTCACACTTACAACCTCACCTCACTTGAAAAGAAAATGCATTGGCTTTACAAACAACACTAGCGGCCACAAAAGCCATGGCTTCTCATTGGAACAAAACCACAATACCTACCCCCACACTAATTATAATCTAAGTCTGGGTAAACATGGGTATGGAAAAATTATCAGCCATGCTTAATAAAACACTACATTCTGGAACAGTTTCCATCCAGATAAAAAGAAATACAATTACCTCCCCCTTTTGCTTTCTCTACCCCACCTTACCCTCTTCTCATATTCACATATTTACTTATTAAGCATTATCCCTGACATAATGTTCAATTATAATAATGTTTCTGTATATGAATATATAATGATAACAACGTGACAAGTCATGCAAGCAACTGATTTTATTGCCAGAGGATGTTGTAATCATTATAAACTTTAAACATTTTAAATAAACATTTACAAAAATAATTTTTAGATAAAAGTGGATTATATACAAACCACATAAGATTAAGAGATCCTTGAAACATTTCATTAGGTAAGTTTATGACCGTTATGACTCTCCTAATAATTGTCAAGCCAGAAAAGGAGGGAATTAATGTGTATTATATATGCCAGTGTTTATGACACCTTTATTAGATACAAAATCATGCTGTTATCTGCTTTGACATATGACAAAATAGAAAAATTATAATATGTGTTCAAGTGCTAAATACTCAGATAGCTCAAAACTTATAAAGAACAATTTATTTTTAAGTTTCGTGTTATCAGCTTTGTATTAGGAGCCATAGTTCAGAAACCACTGGTTTGTCAACAATGATCTTCTCAAAACTTCACCACTTCTAGCATAGGTGAAAGACAGAAAGTCACTACAATTAATAATTTCACAAGTATCATTTAAATAAATGGGTGAAAGTAAAAACCTAATTTAGTCCTTGTGGTGAAAAGGTCTGTAGGAAAAAAAAAACTACCTAGCTTCTCTTTGTAAAACTTTTTTTGTATGCTCTCAATACCAAAGAATTGTAGACATATGCAATCTCCGTTATGCACTGTATTAACATGACCTGAAACAGATATATCAACATCAGTCAATACAAAATGTTCATGTTCCTAAACCCTACATCTCAATTTACTGACATATAGGCCACATCTGCATTGGATTATGTATATTACTGCAGTTGTTCTGCAGATAATATTTTTTTAAATAGTGTAGGTTATACAATTTCCATATGGTGATGATCGTTGTGACCTTTGTTCAAACCAGATATGACTCTTTTGACTGGTGAAATGACAATGTATCATAATATCCTTAAACTTGGGGCCCTTCTAGTAGTTATATAAAGGCATATCTAAGTTTCCTAGAGTTTGAGTGCATCTGATGGAGGAGATTCAGTAGTTTATGCAAACATTTTATTGCATGAGAAAATACCAAAATAAACTTTAAAAAACTTACATTGAAGTCAGAAAAATGGCTTGTAATTTCTGACAGTTGAAAACTAGGGTAAGCACCCCCTTCAAACCCAAAATTTGCATAAAATTAATCATTCATTTCGGCCAATCAGTAGGAAGCAAAGGCTGAAACATTTGTATCAAACTCTGTGGTTCCTGTTTGTGCTGTAAAGCAGCCTGGGATATGTAGTCTGGCACGATGTTAGAAGGTGCTTTGTATTTTCATGTAAGAGTCTTTCTGTGCAGCAGAGCACTTGATTACCGCCCCTGCAGGTTGTCCCTTACCTGCATCAACTACTGATACTGGTGTTTTATTTCCTTTCATTACCTGCATCAACTACTGATACTGCTGTTTTATTTCCTTCCTCTCTGTTTGGCAGCGCTAAGCAGAAGCTGAGCCTACCACACAGGAAGCAGTAGGCAGGTCACATCCCAGCAGTCAACACAATCATTAAAGGGATTTTTAGATATTAACAAAAATAAAATGTTGAAAATGTGCTGCATATAGCAAGGATGCTTTTTGCTGGAGGAGTACAGAAATGTATTAATCCAGGAAACTTAGATATGCCTTTATGTAATTATTGTTAGAACTGAAGATAAATCACAATCTTGGAACAGGATGCCCCAGTGTTTAGTTAAAATGTTTTCAATATCATTCCATTTTGAATTCTATGTTCCAAAATATGTTTAACTGTGGTGTCTGGCAAATCCTGTTATAGGCTTTTTTTAAACAATTATGCAAGTATACTCTCTCTATCTACTATATAAATTCTTTGCTTGTCCCTGAAAGTCCTCTTCTGTAGAGCAATTATGTTTTACCCTTTAACCCTCCTAACGGTAATCGCGAGCGCGGCTCTGGGTTAATTTTTAGTACCTAAAGTGATAACCCCGAGCCACGCTCAGAATTACATTGGGGACCACAGGGAATGCAGGGGCGGATCTGTAGGGGGCCCAGTTATGCCTAATTTGCCTGGGCCCCCATAGCACAACATTCCTCCTCCCTCCCTTTCCACCTTATCCTCCTCCTCCCTCATTCCCCCTTCCACTCCTCCTTCCTCCTTCAACCCTTACCCTCCTCTTCACTTTTCCCGTCTCCGATCCGATGATTTGATGATTATCCTTCCTCTGCAGCACCTCATCTGTCTGTGACCAGGACGGTCAAACTCTAATGACGTGACGTGTATGTGACGTCACTCGGGATGCCCGTCACGTCATTAGCATTTGCCTGTCCAGGTCACAGCCAGAAGACGTGCTGCAGGGGAAGGATGATCATCACATCATAGTAAGGGGAGAGGGGGTAGGGAGGTGAATGGAGAGGGGGAAAGGGAGGAAGAGGAGGTTAAGGGGGAAGGTGAAAGGGAGGAGGAGAGGATAAGGGGGAAAGTGAGGAGGAGGATAAGGAGTAAAGGGAGGAAGAGGAGGAACATAAGGGGAGAAAGGGAGGAGGAGGGGAAGTAGAAAAAGGGGGAAAGGGAGGAGGATGAGGAGAAGGTGTAAAGGGAGGAGGAGAAGGGGGAGAAGGGGGGAAAGGGAGGAGGAGAAGGGGGAAAGGGAGGAGGAGTATAAGGGGGAAAGGGAGGAGGAGTATAAGGGGGAAAGGGAGGAGGATGATAAGCGGGGAATGGGAGGAAGAAGAGGATAATGGGAAGGGGGGGAGGGAGGAGGAGAAGGGGGAAAGGAAGGAGGTAAAGGAGATGGGGAAAGGGAGGAGAAGGGGAAAAAGGGAGGACAGGGGGGAAAGGGAGGTGGAGAATAATGGAGAAAGGGAGGAGGAGGATAAGGGGGAAGGAGGGAGCTAGGGTGGGGGATGGTCCAGAATATAAAAAAAGTTTAAGTGTATATTTTATATATATAGACACATACACGCACTTAAACTTTTTCTATATTCTTTTTATATAGAGGATAAGGGGGGAAGTGAGCAGGGGGAGGAGGGGAATGTGGAAAGGGGGGAAAGGGAGCAGGATAAGGGGAAAGGGTAGAAAGGGAGGAGGAGAGGATAAGGGAGAGATGGAGGAGGAGGAAGGCATAAAGGGAGGAAGAGGAGGAACATAAGGTCGAGAAAGGCAGGAGGAGAAGGGTGAACAGGTCCAAGAAAGGAGGAGGAGGAGAAGGGGGAAAAGGAGGAGGAGAAGGGGGAAAGGGAGGAGGAGAAGGGGGAAAGGGAGGAGGAGAAGGGGGAAAGGGATGAGGAGAAGGGGAAAGGGATGAGGAGAAGGGGAAAGGGATGAGGAGAAGGGGAAAGGGATGAGGAGAAGGGGGAGGGAGGAGGAGAATGGGGGAAGGGAGGAGGAGAAGGGGGGAAGGGAGGAGGAGAAGGGGGGAAGGGAAGAGGAGAATGGGGGAAGGGAGGAGGAGAATGGGGGAAGGGGGAAGGGGGGAAAGGGAGAAGGCGGAGGATAAGGGGGGAAAGGGAGGAGGATAATGGAGGAGGATAAGTGGGAAGGGGGGAAGGGAGGAGGATAAGTGTGAAAGGGGGCTAGGGTGGGGGATGGTCCAGGATATAGAAAAAGTTTAAGTTAGTAGATCACTGGAAACTAAAAGTGGTAGATTGCATAAAAAATAAATTAAAGGCGTAATTAGTTCTAAAAACATGTTCTAAAACATGTTGCCAAGTTTCAAGTGTAGTTTTTCAAAAGGGGTTATGTTACATGTTTGACCATAGCAGTCCTTTGAGATGTGGATGGCCTATACAAGATCATATATGAAAATCACTAGGTTAGCAATCCCTGATGATAATCTTTGTTACCATGCTGTAAACAACTGTAAAATACAACAAAATCCAACTTTTTATATACTTAAAAATAATGATAAAGAGGTGTATGCACAATAGTTATTAATGGTTTTGGATCAGACTAGATGGGCATATTAGAGGACCTGTCATCAATTCAATGTGTTTTGCTGATTAAGTATAAAGCTTAGCCCATCTGTAGAATAATCATATTATCTAATCCCTGGAGATAGTTTTTAGTTTGACATACATGTCTGGTCCGTAGTTCTAAACCTCTTCCCTATTCCTCTAATACTCTCTTCCATTGCTCCTCTTTCTCTATTCTCCCTATTTTGTTCTTCATCCACCCAATAGTGGTATTGTCTAGAACAGACTGACAGTGGCGTAGCTAGAGCTTTTGTCGCTTACGTCGGTCCCTGAGTTTGCCACCAAGGAGGGCCACTGGTGGTGGGAGGCAGATGGGGACATTTTTGCATGCACCAGCAACCACTTCTCACACTCTCTGGCATTCTCGCTGCCGCTGGTACCGCCTTCCCTACCTACTGCCCGGGAGTGGACCGCCCCCCTATCTATGCCACTGGACTGACATAGGACTGATTGTCTGCAGCCCCTCCAAATATACCTTATAGGCCTTGTTTGTCTCTACAGTACATAATAAATAGTAAATGGTAAAAACATCCCACAACTGACAAGGTATTTCTAGAAATAAACAGCTAGAAATGTAAATAGCAATGTGACAGGCTGAGTGATAAATATTGTTTCTGATTGTTCACTTAAAATAATAGAAGGTCACAGCACGATGTAATGAAGCAGTCAGGGATAGCAGGTCACAGCTGAACAGGAGGTGGGTGACTGTGTACGTATCTACTGCACCAACTCCAACCAAGCTAAAATACTATCAGTCAAAAAAGGCACTGTAAGAATTATTATTATTTACACAAATATAAAGCTTATATTAAAAGAAAGAAAGATGGATACCTAGACTCAAAAATAATATACTTTCCCTCCTTGTTTGGCTTGTCATGGATTCCTGGTTTTTACGTTTCCCTCCCTAATAATGTGATCTTCTCAGCCTCATCCTGGGATGTCTACAATACATGCCTGTGATCGATCACAGCTTAGAAATGGCTCAGCTGGGGAGGAGAAAGAAAGGGACCACAACTCTGTGTTAGTCAATTTTTTAACTATGTCATGGCTTTAGTGATCTGGCACTCTCCTAAGGAAAATCCTTGAATTAGCTATTGAATTCCTGGAACCTTTTATCTGTCTTATGTGAGGTGAAGCCGGACTGGAGAGAACCTACAGAAAAGATAAGTCTAGCAACCTCTTCTAGCCCAACAAAAAAGTTGGTTGTGACAGAAAGTTTTTTAGGACCCCAGAGGCGGGACATGTCTTCCCTATTTTTTGCTTTGCATCTGTGTCCGCTTGTTCCTATGTTTCTGTGTTTTGTTTTTTCCAGACAGGGTTCAGCTATCTTTGGGTATAATAGTTTTTTGTTTAAATGCTATGTGCAAAAAGAAAGTCCAATAAACTGGTAAAAATATGAAAATTAGACATTTTTTTAACCTTATTTAACCGCCCAAAATGTAATAGAGTACAGTAAAATAAGTTATCATGAATCAAAATGCAATGGAACAGAAGACCATCCCCTACGATTCCAAAGGAACTCTATTTAAATGTTGCATCTCAAAAAATTAAAAAACTAACTGTGTTGAAAAAGGATACACAAGAGATTGTCACTGATTTCCATTCCAGCTCAATATCTTTGTGATCCTGTGTTAAACCGGAAAAATGCAATTGCACATCGTGACTGAGTAATAAGGGATGTGATCTCAAGGATATTGAGCTGTATGGAAATCAGTGAAAATCATGACAGAAAGTGCCCTTAAATATATGTGTAACACAATAAAAAACGAATAAAATACACATTTGCATATTTGCTTGTTTCTGAATTTTGGGCTCCAAAAATAGGGGTCGTCTTATACACGGAAAAATACTCTACATATATACACACCAGAGGGTCAAAAATTAGATTGTATCATGCCATATGAGTTTAAATTGGTAGAGAAACACTTAAGAAATAGATATAGTAAAACTGTAACAAAGTAAGTCAATATATTACAGTTTCAGTATACTAAATGTAATAAAGTATACAAACAGCCTTGTCCTAGCATTGTTGTGGAAGACCATTTGGCTGTCAGAATGATAGCTACAGGTTACACAGGCTACAGTATAATAGCTGATGTCTGTGTTACCAAAGTTGCTTTTAATACAAACAGTATTTAAAGGTAAGTATATACACCAAAAGCGCCATTGTTACTTACAGTTTACTGAAGTTTAGGTACTCACACACAAGCTCCACAAATCCTCAGTGTCAGCTTGACGCTCCAGCAGCTCCGACGTGCGTTTCTCTGCAACTAAGGCAGATTCTTCAGGGACACTTACTGGCAATGTTTGGCGCCAACTATTTAAAGGCACAAACTCCACCTCTTGGATGACGCATAAAGCATCAAACCACTCCTTTTAAGGGAGAATAGGCTAATTCTTGATACATAAAGCATCAAACCACTCCGTTTAAGGTAGGATGGACTAAATTAACATTCTTTCTAGAGTATGCTTAAATGGTTTATGGCAATAAAACAAAAACACCAAAAAAATGTGTGATAAAAAACGTCAATTCATATATCTTTTACCCGTTTGTAAACAAGGCAAATACGGTATATTGATTATTTTTACATCAGATTGATAATAAAAAAATATAAATGAAGATCATTGACCAAAAGGAACATTTAAGAAGCCAATTTAAATATTAAGGGACTTTGAAAGTAGAAATAGAAACACTTAACCAGACAAGGACATAATTAATGCATATTGGAAGACTAGGAAAAGTCCAGAAATTGAATGAATAAATCAAATACAAGCAGTATATGTGAATCCTTCTTTAAGGCCCCCAGGCGACAAACTCTTCAAATTAAAGATCCACTTCGCCTCTCTCCTCAACAACAATAAATCCACATCACCTCTCCTATGCCACAAAATTGTAGGCACATGATATCCCCATCATGTGATGAATTTACATGTCTTGCCACAGGTACCTCATATTGATTGCTGATGGAATTGATGTGCTCCAGTACGCGGCGTCTCAGTTGGCAACTCGTTTTGCCTGTCTACCGGAGTCCACATTTACATGTAATTAGGTACACACCCGCTGTGGTACGGCAGTGTATGAAATTACGTATGCAATACACTTTAATCTTTTTGGCATCTGAAAACTTCTTACTGGTAGACATATGTTTACATGCCTTGCAATTACCACAGGCCATTGAACCTGGGGGGCATGTTGCTAGCCAAGTGCTCCCAGACTGCATGGGGGACACATAATGACTATGAACTAAACAGTCTCCCAATGAGGTTAAAATGTGCCAATGTTTTTGAAAGATTGCCAGTATATCTTTATGTAATAGGTTGAATGTTCCAATCATTATAACTATATCCTGAGTGGATTCAGTTTGAGTACCCAAATTTTGTAATAGTTCGCTCCTTGTCTTAATTTCCACTCTTCCATGTGCCTTTTTAAGGGACATTATGTGAGTATCCACTTGACTTAAACAAATCATATAGCTCCCTTGCTTGTAATTTATAATCTTCATTCGAGCAATTTTGTCACAGCCTCAGGTATTGGCCATACGGGATACTGTCCTATAATATGTTTTGGATGATGGCTCGATTTCATAAGCAAACTATTTGTTGCAGTCTTATTGCGATAAGGCTTGGTGACAATTGTGTTGGACTGTTTTCATTATAGTTAGATCCAAAAACTCAACTTCTTTGGGGCTTGTTTTATATGTAAATTTTAGACCAATCTTGTTACAATTTAGATGATCGATGAAACTTCTGAGGTCTTCTTCTGACCCGTTCCAGATTAACAAAATGTCATCTATGTAACGCAGCCAAACTCCAACGTTGTCAGTATACTTCAATAATTCATCACAAAAGACTTGTTGGTCTTCCCACCATCCTATAAATAAATTTGCATAAGTTCGAGTCCCCATGGCTGTTCTGCGCGTCTGGTGGTAGAAGACATCATCACTGTGGGTAAGGACAAATGAATGTAATGCAATAACAAATTTATTATGTTTGTCATGTTGTATGTTTCTGGTGTTCAAGAATCGCTCACTTGCTCTTATACCCACTGTATGAGGAATTAAGGTGTACAGAGATTCTACATCTAATCCAACATGAAGACAACCGGGATCCAAATGTATATTATCTGTACTTTGTAAAATATCCTTAGTGTCCTGGACGTAGGATGGAAGAGACAAAACGAAGGGTCTTAAGATCTTATCAATATAGATAGTCACATTCTGTGTCAAACTGTTGATCCCTGAAATGATTGGTCACCCAGGTGGCGACTCTAAACTCTTATGAGTAACTCTTAAATAGACACCGCCGGGTGTCTATTTAAAAGAAATTTAAATTCCTGTGATGATATCACCTCATCAGTTAGTCCAATTTCAAGAAGATCTTTTAGTTCTGATTTGAAAGCATTTGTAGGATCTTTGCCAAGACGTCTATAACAGTCATGTTTCCTTGCAGTCTAAGATTCTCTGCTCAGTACATATCCCGATTAAGTAACACTGTGTTACGCCCTTTGTCAGAGCGTTTCACAATGATATCCTTCTGTTCCATAAGATCAGCTAACGCTGATAATTCAAATTTATTCAAATTACTAGGGACACCTCTTGAGGAAAGTTTGATAGAAATCTTTTCAGACCAATTACAAAAATATGTCTATTTCAGAAGATAATCCAAAACTGGGGGTAAAGGTGCTACATGGTCTTAAATTCGTATATGGACCTTTACTGCTTACACACGTCTCCAATTCATCAATTGGCAAAGTCAGCAAGCCATGTAGACAACTTTGTTCAGATCTACTCAAACCCAATTGTTCACATTGCTTGTTGAAGGACCTCATGTGAAATTTTTTTTGCAACAATTTTCTTGCAAATAGATGAACGTCCTTAGTCCAATCAAAAATATAAAAAAAGAGTAGTAGTAGAAAACTATAGTTCTCTCGTCAATAACTGCAGGTGATTTTCTGTTAGAACTATAACAGTCAGATTGATGACCTGCATCTCAGACAAATTAAATATCTATTATTTGTGCCAGTGGTAAGACCAGCGGCTCCAATCTCTTAAATTTCTCTGCGGTTGGTGCAGGTTTAATTGTCCTAAAAAAGACCTCTCATTAGGTCTCTGATACAGAGATCTTTTACCCCCCCCCCCCCCCCTCCTTGAATACTATCCTCTAGTGTTATCCTGAGTGGCTCCTGAATCTGATGTGTTGTAATCAGAAGACGACACTTTATCAAACACTCTACCTACAGTGCTAGATGGTTTGTGTCAATACATACGATTATTTTCAGGTCTCTAAGGTCTCTTGTGAACTTCTTATGTTTTCTCTCTTTATGATACTACCAAAATCTTTCGATATTTGTCTTAAGTTTATTCTCCAACTCTTCAAATGTAATATTGTCACGACCGCCAGCTTTGGGGGACCACGCTCACCCCAAATCTCTCTCTCTCTACGGTCGCAACTTTTTGTTCAGATCTCGACACCAGCAGACACTTCAGATGACAGCATCATTACTGCAGAGACCGGCACCATCAGATCCCTATTCTTAGGATCTAAAAATCACACACCATGTACCTTGGATTAGTACAAGCAGACTCTGACACCACCGGTGTTTAGTGTGTCCAAAGTCAGACTGCCCACTTCTTTATTGTTTCAGAGATATATATCAACACAGAAAAATTACACAAAACACCAAAGACCTTCCCCAGTTCTAGCCCATCCTCCTAGGCAAATAACTTGCTATCCCCCCTCACCCACATGATTTCCAGATGTATAGAGGCATCTGGCTTTCTTCTAATTACACCTTTTTTTTCTCCTCTTACAGAGCCATAAAACTAGTTCCCCCTTTCATGAATAAAGCCAGAGCCATAAAACTAGTTCCCCCTTTCATGAATAAAGCCAGAGTCTTCACACGTGGTTGACTGCAGGGCCATATAGATTCTATAGAAGATTACCCTTTGTCACATAAGTGACTACAGTATTTTTTAGATAATTCTAGCATCCTAGGGCCTACTTCTATCCCATATGCATTATTACAGTGCATATAACATGATCTAGTAACCACCAAATGAATTATCGTAGTTCAGTCCCCAACAACAAATTTCAGGTCCATTGTAATAGTTCTTGACATTAACACCCAGTGTGCCAGCATTCCAAATAGCAGAGTTACTTGTGGGTTGCAAGGGGTCCCATCATGGCCTCAAATCGTTCATGACAAATATTATCTCTGAAGTTATCCACTTCTGCCAGACTTTTTATTAACATTGTCTCACTAACAAAGTAAATCAAGAGATAATTAAAAAATATCTATTTTTCCAGAAAAGCAATCAGATCTTTTTTTATAACAATGTATGAGAAGTCCTCTGTCATCAAGTACAAATATGTGCTTTGTAGAGTGAGGCCTATCTGCTATGTGCTGGGCAGCCAGAGGGTTAATGGGACTGTTGGTAAGACCAGCGGCTACAATCTCTTAGATTTATCTGCGGTTGGTGAGGGTTTAAAGGTACAATGAAAAATATAGCTATATGTGTTTGAAAACTTTTAGTCTGACTAAGACTCTAATTAGGCACTGAAAATGTAATAAACCTAGTTTTTAATTATAACAAAAACAATGTTGATGTCTCTGCTGGTCCCTGGAGTCATCCATTATATGTTAGTGAAAGTGAGCATATATTGTAAAAAGGGATGCTTACATTTTTGAGGAAACACTACTTGCATTTTTTTATTGCACGCTGTCTGCTTCTGAGCATTTTGGGGATGGGAATAGAGGGGAATAGATTCAATTTTGTAACAAATCCCCTTCACCTTTCCCACCTCTGCCACCCCTCCCTCCACTGATAAATAAAGTAAGCATATCAATAAGGCTACTGCTATCAGAAAGTGATGAAACCAGACAACATGGAGTATACATAATTACATAGTTACATAGTAATTAAGGTTGAAAAAAGACTTTAAGTCTATCAAGTTCAACCTTTTAAGATCTCCTCTGATCTGCAATATGCGGATTAAATATTAATTATTTAGTTGTTAATTAATTATTAATCAATTATTTAATTATTTATTTTTTATTTTATTTTTTATTATTGATTAATCCAGAGGAAGGCCAACAGAAAAAAAAAACAAGTGAAACTTAGCCAATCGTCTCAAAGGGAAAAAAAGTGAATTCCTTCCTGACCCCAGATACTGGCGATACGTAAACCATTTTATGAAATCATGGGTGCCAAATACATGGAATCATCTGAAATGAAATCCATTGCTCCATATATACATGGAATCCACCAATATGAAATCTTTGGTGCCAAATACACGAAATCCTACAATATGAAATCTTTGGTGCAAGATACATGGAATCCTACAATATGAAATATTTGGTGCAAAATACATGGAATCCTACATTATGAAATCTTTGGTGCCAAATGCATGGAATTCGCCATTTTGAAATCCATAGAGTAAAATGCACAGAATCATCTAATTATTTGCGCCATATGCCTGTAATCCTCCGATATGAAATTCTTGGCACTGAATGCATGAAATCCTCTTGTATGAAATCCTTGGCACTGAATGCATGTAATGCTTCCATATTAAATTATTTACTCTGCAAAAGAAATACTTTAACAAACAACTGACAACCATCACTTTTCTATCCTTCTTAAAGTGCTTTCTAATAAGTGTGACCAGTAAATCTTTACATTACACATCCTTCCCAAGCAGGTTGGCCTTTTTAGCCAACTATAACTATGTGTTTGTATCGATTCCTAACAAACCGCTTTGACATTTACTTTTTCACCCTGATCTTTCCTTCAATTTAGAAATGCTTTGGGCATGTTCTAGTTTGGAGAAAAATTGATATCAAAATGCATTTTTGTGGGGCTGCTGAAAAATGACAAATGTTATTTATTTTCCTATTTTACACCCCTGAAAATTGCTGTGTAACTTAGCTTTGATCATCAATTACCAATAATTTGCTAAAGGGTAATGCACATTTTGCAATTATTGAGTTTTTAGTGTAGAGTTTGTGCTTAGAACAGCAAACTCACATCTTACTGTGTTATGTTTAATGTACTGTAACAATGGAAAATAATTTCTTGAACCTTTAAGTTTACTCTTGAGAATCTAATATCTGTTCATATTTTTATATTTAGTGAGATGGCTTTCAAAGAGCCCTACATGAAATAAGGTAAAATAATCTATATCTTTTGTAATTATGGTACATAATAGTAGGTTGGTGTTTCAAAATCAGTGTTTTCTACAGGATTACTGTGCAATATATATATATATATATATATATATATATATATATATATATATATATATATATATATATATAATCAGAGTATTGCAGTATATATTGATACCCTTTTTATTGGCCACACATATTCATAGTAATATCCAGCTTTCGAGAGCAACACCTCTTAGTCAAGTCAAAAGCGATACTATTTATTTATATATATATATATATATATATATATATATATATATATATATATATATATATATATATACATATGCAATGGTAAACCAGTCCCCGTATGCCTTGGTTCCCGTCATTTTCAGTTCTCGACATGTCTCACAGGGGGAAAAACTGCTTGGAACTTGACGCTTGCTCGGAACTCGACATTCAGGACTGGTCAATTACTCTACGCTTGGGACTGAACGATTTGCTTGGAAGACAACGAGATTGTAACCGCCCGCTTCTGTCTCTGCAGCCTGTGTCTGTAAGAGGCAATCTGCAGCCAATATCTCTAAAGAGCTAATGTGTCCAGCCTGTGCCTGTAAATGCTAATGTGCCCAGCCTGTGTCTGTAAGTGCTAATGTGCCCAGCCTGTGTTTATAAGAGCTAATGGGCCAAGCCTGTGTTTATAAGAGCTCATGTGCCCAGCCTGTGCCTGTAAGAGTTAATCTACCTAGCCTGTGCCTGTAAGAGCCAATCTGCAGCCTGTGCCTGTAAGAACTAAAGTTCCAAGCAATAACCTCTCTCCACCTTCTCTGCCTCTATATTGGCACCATCCCATTGGGCCCTCAAGTCCTCTCCATACTATTAAAGCAAAGTTACATTCTATGTTAATTGATCTAATTATTGTTTTTTTCTGTATGTCTGTTTAGCTTTAATGTTTTGTATCCAAAAACAAGACCATCAGTTCAAAAATAATGTGAAAAATCTGAGGTCTGGAATGCATTATTTCAAAGTACATTGATTCCTATGGGAAACGCATGTTTGGTTCATAACCTGCCGTCTGGAACGAATTAAGGACGTGAACCAAGGTACCACTGTGTATATATATATATATATATATATATATATATATATATCGTATTCCCTCAAAAGTAAGGGGAAATGTCTGTGCGTCTTATGGAGCGAATGTGTGTGCCCTGGACCAGAGTGCAGGGGCGGGAAGGGAGGGTCAAGAGCTCCTGGAGGCTCCCAAATGCTCCAAATGTGTGTTTGTGTGTGTGTGTGTATATATATATATATATATATATATATATATATATATATATATATATCACATATATAGTTGTGAGCATACGAGTTGTTGCTAACGCTTGCTCCGCGGGCCTCGCGAAGCGAGGGTCGTAGTTGCTGGCCAAAGGCGCTCCTTGCCAGCAACTGCGACCCTCGCAAACTTTACGTCAAACAACATACAAGACACGTTACCACCCATTACGACCTCGCAAAAAACGGCCGCAACCCGCGGACATCACAAAATGAAAAACACAATAAATACACACAACACATACATAAAAAGCTTACCTACAGCAAGAGGGGGCATCCAGGACCTAAAACAATGAAGTTACACCTTAATTTAACTCAAAATAAAAGAGTTTAGACACTATTAAATTATCTAATCGAGAGAAAAAATGGCCACCGAACAAAACGAAAACGAGGCTACAGCACTCTAAACATGCAAATCACCACCAGAAACACGCAAAACACCACAAAACACATACGGATATTCCGCTACAGACGCATACCACACATTAGCCGCCATTTTAGAACAATGCGGAAGTACACAGCTACGCTAACGGTTTGGTCTCGCGCACGCACACTATTACACTGCACACATTCATCACGCTTACACAGCAGCTCCACACCACTAATGCTGCGGCAACATCAAAACAGATAAACAGATTGTCAGCTCTTCAACAGAATGCTTCCTGCATATATTACTTGAAAATAGGTAAAGTATATTAATTTATTTGTGTATTATTTATTTAATTATTATACACCAAACAGCATTAACTCACTTACAATTTCATTGCCGTCATTTTTTGACGGGCAATTCGCTAGTATATATATATTTGTGTGTGATGTAGGTGTGTATATGTGTGTGAAGTGTATTTGTGTTTGTGTGATTCAGAATATTTTTTCTTGTTTTCCTCCTCTAAAAACTAGGTGCGTCTTATGGTCAGGTGCATCTTATATGGCGAAAAATACGGTATATATATATATATATATATATATATATGCAATTGAACATTTTGGATCTGACAAATAGGATATTTAGGTAGGGAAAAATCATAAATCCAATTTCAATTTGAAAAGAAAATTGTGAAAATTTTTAATTAGACAGGCCACGGTTAGGGGCAGTGAAGGTTCGTAATGAGACTAGCAAGTAGTTTGTCAACAGGCGATCAGTGTATGGGTGGTACAATATTGGCACAGAGAAATGGCAAGTAGGCTCAGTTTGGAGACAATTGGTAACTCAGGTTCTGAACATTATTAAAACCACAGCAATGCAACAGCGCAGGGAAGGGAAAACTTGTATTTAAAATAAACTTTTTATTGGCATGTCATCGTGACTAAACCGAGATCCTTTTAACAGTGATATAAGAATCTCAATTTAAAGGTGTTTTTGTAGCCTCTTATATTTACGTATAATGGGATATACAATTCTGAATTAATGTAGTTACTGTATTCCACGTACATCAGGGTTTATTTTACTTTTCCTTAGTTTTATACTTTTTTTTTGTATATACATATATAGATCTTATGTAGAAAGTTCATGTTCTGTATGACTGCATTTGCGTCAGTGGAAAATACACAAATCTACTGGTGCGTAATATTCCTTCCTAAAACTTTCAACATTTTTAAAGCACACATTCCTAGAAATATATACATTTCCATTCCAGGAAAGAGGCAGCATCTCAGCTGGAACTGTTTTACCAGGAGTTACAGCCCCTTCTATACAAATAAAAAAAACTTTTGCAAAAGTAGGAACTACTGTATCATCAAATATCTTCATCTGTATAAATTCAGGAAACAACAATAAAGAAGACACACAAATAAATATCCTATTTTCTGATGAAAGGTCTCATTCAGGATGATAACCTCTAAATTAGTATTAAACAGAGTTTTGCAGGCATAGATACCCTCTATATTTAATGCCTAAAGGGTATGGGAGTTTAAAGGGCTGAAACTCAGAGACAGCTCAAGTTGGAGCCCAAGTTGGAGTCCAGTATTTTGATGTCCTGGTGGAAAGGCTGCAGTAGCATGGACCACAGTAGCAGAGACCACAAGTGCACAAGGCAGGCTCAGGTAGATGGAAACAGGCAAGTAACCCTGGGTTGGTACAGGACAAGAGGGTAACCCTGGGTTAGTTCCAGACAGGTAGGTTATTCTGGAATGGTGCCGGACAGGAGGGTAACTCTGGGTTGGTGTCAGGCATGAGGCAGCCCAAGGTCCAATACAAATGTACCAAAGGGAAAAGACTAAAGTGGAGTCAGACGGTCCAGGGGTCAGGGCAGGTGGCAGACAGGATGGAAATTTTTTTTAAAAGCCCAATGTCAAATACCATAAGAATCAGAAAACTGAGATGCTGAGTCTGGATGCAGGATCACAATAACTGAGCACACAACTCAGTCCGACTCTATTAATAAGCCACAGGTAATGCCACAGGTACTGTAAATGAATGCCTACTTAACTAGCATCCACATCAAGTAAACACTGTAGAGACTAAACTGACTCCTCAGTACGCATGTTCCCTGGTGGCTGGTCAAGTGAGATCATTGGTAGGGAGCACACCATTCCAAGTTTGACTCTTACCCAAGCCAAGCTCTGCTAGGCTTGATGTCTGAAGACAGTCTTGATAGGGAGATACCCCTAATGGGCAGTCATAATGCCTTTTCTCATTGTCCTATTTTACACTCACATGATTTATTTTCTCCAGCCTTATATAGTGTTATCTTTGATGATATACCTTTAGATTGTAAGTCTGCGAGTTTAAGTCCTGCAAGGTACTTTAGGGAAAGCGCTATGGACACCGGATTCAAAGCTCAAAGACAGGGCCCTCCATTCATTGCAATGTGTGAATCTTGAACTTGTCTTTGCCTGTAACTTAACTTATGTATAGCGCTACGGAATATGTTGGCGTGTTACAAATAAACAATAATAATGATATGGGCTGAGACAGACACAGGTGCTGACTGCACCACCAACTATAACAAAAAATCTCATCTCAGAAACCGTATCCATCTCATCCGGCTACAGAAGTGATTCTCAAACCTCTGCTCATAGACTCCCAGACAGGTGAAGATTTAGGTTTCATTCATACTGTGTTAAGATTAGAGGCTCCACACCCTGTGAAAAGCAAATCGTGAAACCTAAATCACGTACTGTCTTGGGGTCCCTGACGAGAGGTTAGGAATTCACTTGGCCAGATTAATGAAAAAACTCTTGGCACAGAAACTAATATAACAAGACATTTTCAAAAGACCATATCAGGACAAAAAAAATACATCCCTAAGCTCATATGCTTGTCCACCAACCATTGGTGTGTTTCTGCCAAGGCCCACAAGGCCCAGGCCTAGGACAGCACATTTTCAGGGGGCAGCAGGCTGCCTGAAGATACCAGTACAGTACAGCAATACCCCGTTTTGCGTTCCACATATTTTCCTGCATGCAAGAGCGCTATGTGAAACAACGCTAAACGGGGCATGTTATCGCCATAGTGCTTGACTATTTCTTAATATTACAAATGAACATTACACAGTTGTTGACATTGAGAAAGTGAAGTGGTCCATCAAGTTCATCCTTTTAAGATCCCTTCTGGCCTATGCTCTGTGTTTTATGTGAATTGATGCAATGGAAGAAAAGCAAAAAAACATTGAAAGATTGCTAAATGTCCAATTTGTGTAAAAAAATATATTTCTTCCTGAACTCGGAAAATAGTAATCCAATTATTTCCTGGAACAATATCAAACAAATTCTAAATTGATTTCCTAATTCTATATGAACTTTATATCTTAAAAATGTATCAAACCTCTTTTAATGTTATCGATGATAGCAATTACCACCTTGTACTGTCACCAGCCATGTATATCAATGAAGTTTCCCATTTAAAATTCATTTATTGTGGCTGAATATATATTTTCCAGAACATTCAGGAAAAAAAATAGGATTTTTCACTCTGCTTGAACCCTGGCCGTATCACACGTTTTTTTACATATGCTATTTTAAAATGTTTGCTGTGCCTAGTGTGTCAGAGAGAGATCTGGACTATTGCAAAACTGCACTTCCAATATGCACAATGGACGTTTAAAACCAGTTATTTTAAATGCAGCGTGTTATAAGTGAGCTCCATTTTTAAGGAAATATATAAATGTGTGAGATACATCTTGCGCTTGCATTTAAGTGATCTTAAAATGACACCTCAAAGGTTCTAGAGTGGGTATAATTTACTGTTATTAATGACACTTTATCAATTGAATATTATTTGTATATGTTTTTTGCTTCCAGTAACCTTGATTATTGTCAATAGTTGCTCTCTGTATTGTTTCCTATCTAAAGCCATCTGACATTGGGAAAAATAAGCATACGTAGACCCCAGGGAATAATGAGGAACAGTTGGAATATGAACATGATCCCTGTGTGATTTAGTACAGTTTGACAATGATATTGTAATTTATGTAGTGCTGCCTAGAAGAGAAGAGAGATACCACTGAGGAATAGCAAGTTAAATCTGTATTTGTGATAAACCAGCAAGCCCGATTATTACTGTAGTTAGTATATGCTCTTCATAGCTTGGCAATGTGTTTGATTACTGCTTGTGATGATTCATACCCTCCAGAGTATTTAAAAACAAGTGTTGCTGTTGGCCTGATAATTTTGGTAATTTTCTTGTATTGTTAACAGTTTGCCAAAGGTCAGATAAACAAGCAGAGACAAGTAGCTATTTGTCCAGCAAATCATCAATACCCTGTGAAATCCTATTATGTCTGATTAGCGTCATTAGCAGCGACAACCAGCTCCCATCAAAAATCAACGAGAGATTTTATTGAGGCCCAAATCTGGATGTGATCGTGTGTCCGGGGCAGGTCCAGAGGAAATCATATTCGGTATATTTGGCTGATATCTGTCACACTACCAATTCTTTGGTTCCAGGCTGTAAGGGATAGAAACTACGTGTAATGTCTTTATCATTATCACGGATCTGTGAGCCAGTTTGGCAACATGAACCTTGAGTGTTTGTTGTAATGGTCGTGTAATGGGGTGCGGCTCCTCCAATTGGGAAACAAGAGCTAACACAAGGGTACGATGCAGAGGCTTTAAATGGCAGGTTCCACCTACAATTACATTAATTTTATATTAAAGTGAACTCCAAATAAATATAGACTAAGTATAACTTAACTGAAACTTTTATAAATCTTGTCTAGTTTGCCAGTTACTCCTCCAGGATTGCTGGGAAAGGAAGCAGCCATTTTTAGTTCACTTTAAATGCTAACCTGATTGGGTCAAAAAGGTAAAAGCCAGATCAAGAGCCTGTCCAGCTGCAGAAGATTTCTAAGCTGTAATAGTTATATTCATGTCTCTATGTTCTTAAAAAACAATTGCCTTGGAGTGTGGTGCACAGCCTGTGGGCTCTCTTACTATTGGTTTGCTTTCCATTTGTTTCTTTTCCCTCAAGGTTTGTGCCCCCCCCCCCCCCCCAAAAAAAAAAAACGTATTTAATTTTCAGCCATTTTGTCTAGCTAAGGAATTGTTATCCTTATCCATCCATATGTGTCTCAGTCCCACCTCAAGCCCACCTTCATTCAGTTCCTCAGCTATCAAACTCCTACCCCCGTCCACAGCCTTCTCACCTATGCTGTCCCCCCATTCTCTCATGTTTAACAACTCCCATTAGCCTCTCTCGCAGTTATCAAACCCTCAAAGTTTCCTGCTAACTGCTGTTAGCTGTGCCTCCATCTGCGCCTTCCTGCTGTCCTCCCATTCCTGGAATCTCCCCACCGGTTCATCCTTACTTAGACGCCAGCTCCCTTTGGTCCTCCATGCCTCATCGCAGCGTTGTTCATCACATCCGGGAGCGCTCCCTAGTAACGGTTCACTTCCTATACCGGTAGCCTCCAGCTTGATCGCTTCTGCTCTCTCCTGCTGCCTTCCACTTTCCTGGCCAAGGTATGTGTCAGTGTTTGGGATTTTGTTTTTTGCCAAAGGATCCTCTGCTGCCAAGAGGTAGTGCATAGGTGGCTTGGTAAGGGCTTCACATTCTGTATTTTTGTTTCTGAGTTCTAGCTGCCTATTCTATTGGTGTCAGATGTGCAACTCTCTCCTATATGTCTAATTTATGTTCACATTGATCTACGATGTTTACTTCTCTGCATATATGTTTCATTCATGTTGCCTTTTTTCTACAAGCATTTTAGCAGTGTATACCCCTCTGTGAATTTCCCATAATTTTCTAGGCTACCATGATATAATTTCTTTCTACTACACCAGGGGAGCGTCTGTTCTGTTCATATTAATCTTCCACATGCATCACCTTGTATGTATTGTCTATGTATGTGATCATTTTTATCAATACTGCTTGCAAACCGCTATTGTGCCACTTTTTCATAGCATTTTGCTATTGTTTGTCACATTCATATTCCTCTATTTCACCATATTTTAGTATGTAATGTTCCATTACATGTGACTCTCAATGTGCAATGTACTACAAGGATACTGTATTTCTAAAGCATTACTCCACTTATGTGGTCCTTTAGTCAATTGCATCTTCAGGGCTCTTGTTCAGTTGGTTCCACACCATTGTTCTACATGTTTTAGCTACGTTATGCCGTTATGCACCTTTGTATGTGACTCCATTGTACTGGCAGAATTTCAGCACCCACTCTCTATGTACCCGCCTTTCACTGTACCCACCCTACCCACCGTACACCCTAGAGTATGGCTTTTCCGCCCCCCCCACCCCATTAGGAAATGTTGTTATATACTTTGCTCCAAGCTCCATATTTGCATCTCTTGATCCATGCCACCCATGGACACCACCTAACTCCACCCCTATCATACTCCCCAGTCAGTTACATGCAATATTACAGACACCTAACCAGATTCAACTAGTTTTCCTATGACATTATGTATATTTGGTTCCTCACCTGCACTTTGCCACCCTATCTTAGGCTCCCGCTTCCTGTCCACTCTACCATTCTATTGCTTTTGGTTTTATTTTCATGAGTTTAAGTCTTTCTAGTAATCACAACTTTTGCATATAGTCTGGATTATTTTATTCTTCTCAGACCTTTTTTCATCTTTTCCAGCAATTCCACTAATTATTCTGACATCCAGCCCTTCCAGACATTTAACTAAGTTGCCAAATCTCAATACAGAAACCTAATACCATTAATCTATCACCACTCGATTTAACACTTCACATTTATACCAATCAAACTATACGAATACAGGTCCATTTAATATATGCCAGCGGCCAACCTGTCACTCATCATTCACCATCCCCAAAGTTTTCAAATATTATTCCCATATAACATTTAACCTTCAGTTTTGTATTCAAAGTCACTAATCATCATCCACCCCAGTCACTGACTATCAGCACCATTGGCCCCCAGGGCTATTTACAAGACCTACAGTCGTTCTAAGTTTCATATTGAGACAACCAAGGCCAATCTTATACTCCTGATAATTTCATCTTACTATTAGGACTTCAGTATTACATCTCTAATTAAGTTGTCAACCACCTCCATACTGTACATGCACCATTGTCCCCCAGGCTACCATCAAAGCCTCATAGTTGCTCACATGTATATCCCCAGCTTAATAATTGTACCCCTCTTCCACAGCTCTGCAATATCTGACATGACCGGCCAAGCACCCTCAGATGTAGAGAGTGTCCCAGACCAAGTCACATCCTCTCAATCGTGTCCTCCCTCCATTGCTGGACATAACTCCCCCCATCAGATATGAACAGTCTGTTTATGGAACTTCTGTTGTGCTCATTTATGCCTGTACCTTCCAGTACTCTCAATCATAGCATTTATTATATCATTTGGGGCAATGTTCCCTGCTTCTGGTTTTTCCCACATCTCTCATGTTACTTCTCAAGGTTACCTATACTGTGCAGTGTATCTTCGTGTCACCACTGTGCTGCTATGCTGTGCACTTACCGTATTCATGCCCTCTGTTTTGTGTGAACCACTTTCTCTGTCTTTCCCACATGCACCTCTTTGATGCTCTCTGTGCATTACCATTACTGCTTGCTCACTTCTTGTCTCTCATCTTGCTGCCATCTGCTCTCACTGTGACATGCTTGGCCTTTTCGCTCTACCGCGCTATCCATGAATCAAGCAACTTCAATTCACCATGGCATCTCTATTGCTCCTCTTAAGTATGAATTCTCCCCTATATATACCACCTTTTCAGTGTTCCTCCTCCACTTCACTCCTGCCTGCGATGTTAAGCCTATTCAGCGGCGTTTCTGTACAGCACCCTGTGTTCATCATCCACCCGCTCTAAATTTCATTTATCTTCCTTCATAGTGATCCATCTTCTCTTAGATTCATTCTTATCCTCTCAGTTCGGCAATATTTTAGCTCTCATTCCCCCTTTATGTTCCCTGCTCGTCTCCCTCCATTTTTGCTGATTCTGGTCCTTTCACCTTCTTCATGCCTCCTCTGATAAATTCAGCATTCAACCACTTTTGGTCAGTTTTCTTTAAACACAGAGCCCCATTTGATATCTCTAATCCTGCCACCGCAAATAGGACTCACACCGTACAACTAGTATCAATCAATTGATACGAAACGCAGTTCATTTAATATACGCCAACCTTACATAGCGACATCAGTCATACAAAAAGCTACCTTGCTGCTCCACATCCCAAATGTACAATTTTACCATACAATCAAGATCCATCTTCCAAGACGCTAACCATCAATCATTTTCAGTCTCTCGCCATCAGCCACCAGGCTACCATCGTAGATTCATAGTCGCACAAATCTCACATGGAGACATCAATTTCACACGTATATTCCCAGATTAATAATGTTATCCCTCTCCAGATGCTATTCAAGATCTAAGCACCCGTAGATACTGAGAATTTACCTTCACATCCATATCGTCCAAATAGCTTCCCCCCAACTACTAGGTCACTTGAATTACGCCACTTATAATCTCCATCAAGGTAGAGTGTTTGTCAGCAATTTACTAACCAAACTCACTCAAAGGTCAATATCCCATCAGCCTTTCATCTTACAAGTCCAAAAGTTCGCTGATATTACCTTGTAGGTCACATTTTCCTCTCTCAATGGAATGGATAACCATTCAGGTTACTAGACCTACAGCAGATTTTACCCTGCTATATGTCTACATCTTCTAAGTTAATTTCCAAATGAATTTTACGATCTTGATATTATCACCACTAGATGGTCATACTCATACAGGAAGTCAAGTACTTGGGAGAGAAGCTAGTACTTGGGGCTATCTATGGACCAGCCAAGCAATACAGCTCCTAATTACCAAACAATACCACTCATACTGTCATATACAAATTAAGATTCAACCCCAAATCCACAATGGCCCCCCCCCAAGGGATCACACTACTTTTCCAATTCTAACTCTATCCGAATCATCAGATACCACACCCTTATGACACTAATTCTATCCAAAAGCCTTCAGCTCGGTTCCTGTGGTATAGTTCATTTTTATATCCACCCTATAATGACAGCTTGAAATATGATGTACTCTGGACTGGTTACTAGTACGAACATGAAAGAGCCTGGCAACGATTTGTGCTTTTCCCTCAAATCACAACCAACCCACCTTCCAATATTTCATCTTTTTAGCCGTTGTTGCACATTGTGACAAATACCTTAAGTTATACTTCAATACTATAGAGACCTACCTGACAGGTATACAATTTAATTTAATCCCAGGATACATGACAGAAACATCCGCACTCAAATCTCACCCTATTAAGTATTTTCTACGTGATTTAGCAACCAGAACCCCACCATCTAAACCACAATGTCTACATATAGATAGTGACTTATAAAAATTAGCTTTCTATGGGTTTCTTCATCCTGAAGATGTTTCTAATTCATAAAACCAACTTCATTACATCTCTAGACAAGTTGTCATCTTATGAAATGGCTACTACATACCCTTCATTCTCTAAACTAGTCGTAAGCCCATCCAGGTATCCTATTATCCAACTCATAATTCCAGGTGTCTTGTCACATCACTCTTCTCCTAGCATTACCCACTTAAACTACTTACCACCTACCACCTAGCCTATCTAGTCAGCTTTTTGCCTGCTATAACATCCCTACACTACTTATGGCTTCTATACATCAGATTAGGACTGGACACCATCTTATACTCTGATCACTCATTCCTCATTGGAGCAGCCACATCAGTACCCAGATCTTATTCTCCTGCCACTGTTATGGATTGGGATCCGTACAAAATGCATAACTGTATTCGTGCACCTACTTATATATCTTATCTTTGCAGTATTATCGTATAACCAAAGTTTTATTAATAATACTGAATCATTGGAAACTCTAAGATGGAGGATTCACTACTTCCGCATACAAGATGCCGGTGGCACTACTTCCGGTCTAGCAAGTATGACGACAGCTACCACACCTTGGACACTAGAAGGAGAGCGCCATCTTTCCTTTGTCTCAACTTCTGAACCAATGGGAAGATAGACTCGTTCCTTTTGGGATGAGACCTGAAGACTCCCTAAACTCCTGACCCAATACCTGTCCAAGATCCCGTAAAAGCGGACACCTTAGAACCAATGAAGTGCTTAAGTAAACCTGATGTTTTGCTTAGTTGTAACTTTTATCTGATTATTAAAAACAATATAAATGATGACTGACGTCATAAAATTAGGCGAGAGAAAGATTTATACCAGAACTCTGTGTTGGTGTATTATTTCTCTAAGGTGTGCACACTATATGTATATTGGTAATTTGGCCAGGGGCAGATATCTCTGAGGAATACTTTTGTTCTCCCAAAACAAAATGGCCCCCGAACATGGACTTGAGGTTTAACCCAACCGCAGCGGACGAGAGGAGTTCGGACGGACTTCACGAGAACAGGCGGAGCCTGATCACCTCCGGTACACGGTAAGGACATGATTAGTACCTTATCCGCGTAGACCTGTTCCTGGGACTCTGTCCGTTGTCCGGTTCCGCTGTAGGGGAGGTTACAAAAGTACAGGTACTAGCTTGCCTCAAGTCCATTGTGAATCCTGTACAAGAAATAGTGATATCTGTTGCCTGTGTGTGACTGTTGGTAGCGTGGTTGAGAGATTGTGATCTCTTAGATATTGTGATTCGGGGGGCATATACGTGTATGTGCAGCAGGCTGTGGGGACGGATGAGTTGTGCCGAGAGTCGCACATAACCCAGAGAAGTTGCACATACGGGCGTGCATATACGTAGCCCGGGGATCGGGATTGCTTTGCATACTTTCCCGGGGAGGGTCTATGCATGCTGGATAGATGAATATCTCTCGGGGGTCATGATGGTCGTGCCTTAGTAGCATGGTAACCCCGAGAGACGTCTATCATACACTAGGGTGTTTAAACGTGTATCTGGGACACGGACTTCAGTGGCAGATTGATAGTGTTGTAAAGCACAATAAGCCCTGAGGGTGTCGATTCGTAAGCACGTAGTGGTGCGAGACCCCGAATTGATATATATCTCTGGATCTGAAGTTTTTTGCAGAAATGGTTTGATGATTATAATGCTATGTCAGTACTGGTTATTAATGCATGATGATATGAAATGTGATGCGATTATGTCTTGTTGATTCACATGTCTCTGTCCACTGTTCTCCTTGCTATCCCTTGCCAACAGTGAGTGGTTACGCACTGCAAAGGTATAGTCCCCGGAGGGCGGTAACAACGGTCTGAGTTTAGAGAAGACGTACGGAGTAACCCTTCGTAGCAGTCGAACAAATCAGACTTTCTCTTTCAAAAAGCTAGTCTCTCTCTCTCTCTCTCTCTCTCTCTCTCTCTGTTACTACCTCATTGAGCCCTTATTGTTAAATACGTATTTACTTAACATAGGGATATGGGGCAGAATCAAGCTAAACTGAGTGAGGGCATGTTGGCCCGGGATATAGTAAAGAAAAGGGGAGGTGAAGCTGTGGTAAGCCGGTGCAAGAAGATGTTTAAAGTGTGTGGGATTACTGATGTTGTTGGAGGACATTTGAGGGCAGACCAATGGCGTAGAGTGTTGAGAGTCAACAAAGGGCAGCTACAAGATTGTGGTTTGTTGCCGAGTGACGAAGCATGGTACAGGGTAGCTAAAGCGATTGCACAGGAAGGTTGGATAGAGAAAAAGGTTGAAATGAAGGGACAGAAAATGTATGTGTATCATGCTCCATGTGAAGCAACCAACTCCCCGTCTTCGACCATTGTCCCCTCCACACTACAAACACCCTGTAACCTTAACGCACCACAACCACTACCCTTTGCCGAACAAAGACACTCCATCCAGCCACAGCCCAAAGATGGCGCCCACACACACAAGAAGGAGGAGCCACGCTCACCCCGAACACTATCCATCATGAAATGATGTCACCCGTTGCACCACCCATCCAAGGGGGTCCGCCCATCACACCTACCGCCCCGATGGCACATCCCGCTCCTCTGTATCCAATATTGACTGCAAATGGAACCATGTATTCCCCATACCCGATGTTTCCGTCTGTGGCGGCACCAAGTGTTATAGAAGGTTCGACAGGAGGTGCTGGGCCCCATAGTGTACATAGTGTACACAGCTCTGTTGGAAGCCCACAGTTAGTTCCCCTCCCGGACCCTAAAGCACCATTGAATGTGCAAGCTCCACCACATATCATCATCAACAGGATAGTTCAGAAGAGGAAGATGACAATATCAGGGGAGGAGAGGGGGCGGAGGAATGGAAAGATAGAAGAACCAACCCAAAAGCGAAATCTAAGAGGAGGGACAAGAACAGGGGAAGTCTAATGTACGTTGCATTTACCCCGACACAAGCCACCTCCCTTATAAACACATTGCCCGACCCTGAAAAACAACCTATGCCTTTCTATAGGAAGATGGCACAGATCCAAAAAACTTACTCTGCAGCTTGGAAAGACCTTTGTTAGCCTGTGTGAAATCAGGGCAGGAGATTCATACTGGCCTATTATGCGGAATGCAATAGATCCGTATGATACAGATCGCCCAAAGGATGACTTTTCATCGGGTGTATTGTTCTGTGAACTGTTAAGATATTGGGCGAAGGATAAATTACCAGATCAAGCAATTAATTTACAAGATATCACACAGGAGAAGGACGAATCAGTAGAAAAGTTTCATGCACGACTCACACAGGTATTTACAGATCTTGGCTTCAGTCTACATAACAAAACACACACGCAGATGTTAAGTACAGTCTTCGTGCTGGGATTAAAGGAGACACTTCAGAAGGGCCTGTTGATATCCAGACCAGAATATAGAGTGTTACCTTTAGACACCTTACTGCTGGTTGCTAAAGGACTGGAGACAGCAGTGGCTAAACAACCTACATCATCAGCGTCTAAAAAGACTGCTGTGCTTATGGTGAACTCTGAAGAGTCACCACGGAAAGAAACAAGACAGTGTTTTAATTGTGGGAAACCGGGACACCTTAGCAAGAATTGCAGGGCACCCAGGAAAATGAGACCTAAACAGCAGGGAGATGATACAAATGGAGCGCCTGTGGTTCAAGCCACAACATAGGACGGGGGTGAGCCTGTGTCAGTGTCCCCTATTCTGGCAGTTTCTTCAGGGGATGGCAGAGTGGGACCTCAAGCTATTGTGACACTACCAATAGAAGGGACTCCCACAACCTTCCTAGTAGACACAGGTGCAGCCAGAAGCGTCCTAAGAAAGCAAGATCTGCCCGATACATCTTACCTGTCCGACATTGATGTCGCCTGTATAGGAGTGGATGGTGTCCCCACCTCCAACCATTTAACTCAACCTATGCAAATAGGCCCATTTCCAGACCTGCTTGCAAGATTTTTAGTATCTTCTACATGCCCTATAAACTTGTTAGGAGCAGATGTGCTTTCCCGACTGCAAGCATCCATCTCATTCACCCCGGACGGAACTGTACAGGTGTCCTCACCTCTACAAGTCACTGACACGTCAGCACTCTGCTCACTGCCCATATTACTATACAGAGATGCCAATAGCAGCCGTGACTTAGGGCCGGCTGATATCTTGGACAAGATTCCAGCAACACTCTGGTCGCAAGGACCAGAAGATATTGAAGGTGCCACCAGTCATAGTAAAATTGAAACCCGGAGCAGAGTTACCACGGAAGCCACAGAATACTCTGAAGCCAGCACAAATAGATGTGATCTCTCAGCAGATAGAGAGATTAGTGCAGCAAGGGGCAATTGGTCCCGGGTACGTCACCATGTAACACGCCTCTCTTCCCAGTAAAGAAGAAATCCAAAAAGGGAGAGCCAGTAAAATATCGTATGGTGCAAGATTTGCGAGCAGTCAATGAAGCAACCATATTAGACACTCCTATAGTGCCTAATCCGAACACTCTCCTTTCTGGAATAACTCCAACAGCTGCATACTTTACCGTGGTGGATTTAGCAAATGCTTTCTTCAGTATTCCCCTTGACCCTTCTTGCCAGTATCTGTTTGCTTTCAACCATGATCATAATCAATACAAATGGACTGTAATGCCCCAAGGAGCACAAAATTCACCCAGCCAGTTTGCCAAGGCTATGAGCCATATCCTTGAATCTTGGCGACAAGCGAATCCTGACATTGTATTGCTGCAGTATGTTGATGATCTCTTGCTGTGAGCTGAAGATCTTCCCACAGCCACAAGAACATCGGAAAGCTTGCTGAGACACTTGGCAGAACAAGGATGTAAAGTATCCAGAGAAAAGCTGCAATGGTGTAAAGAGACCGTCATATTCTTAGGACACTGTCTTTCAAAAGGTGTGCGTCATCTTACACGCACCCGTGTGCAAGCAATAGAAGACATGTCGGTCCCTGAAGGACATAGACCCCTACATGCTTTCCTAGGTCTAATATCTTACTGCAGAGCATGGATTCCAGAAGCATCCCTTCTAATGCAACCCTTCTATGACGTATTGAAGACTGAGCCATATGAGATGACACAGATAGCCCTGTGTAACTTCTACGCCCTGAAGAAGGCTATCTCATCAGCACCAGCACTAGGATTACCAAACTATGATCTCCCATTCAAGTTGTTTGTATCAGAAAGAGAAGGACATGCAATGGGAGTTTTGACACAGTCCCATGGAAACAGACAACGCCCCATTGGCTATTTCTCATGTCACTTGGATGCCGTGGCAAGGGGAGGACCGTCTTGCCTCAGAGCAGCATTGGCAGCACATGCCTTACTGGACAAAACAAGTGACATAGTCCTTGGCTATCCTCTGACAGTTCTTGCACCACATGACATTGCGGCCATCATACAGCAGACTCAACCTAAGCACATGACTACAGCCAGACTCCTCCGTCTGCAATGTTCCCTCCTTCTGCCAGACAATGTTATTTTGCAGAGATGCTATGTTCTCAATCCAGCCACTCTCTTGCCATTTCCAGAGGGGGAGATGAGGAAGATGGATACTTTTGGTATAGCCTGATTTTGAACCCAGAATCAGGAATAACCAATGTAAAAAGACGTCTATTGGAATGTGGAAACAGCCAGACACTCACAGATGAGACACAAGACTCTTTATATTGCACACTGTGGAATAAACAATCTCCAGGCCGAGATTTCCAATATGGAGCAAATTTCACTAAATTGAAGCAAGTCACCTTAAAACTAAAGACATTGTACAACAATGCAGCAGGTGATAGTGCATTTACGGTGGAGCTCCCACAAGAAGCAGAATTGCTCTACAAGCATTGGGATACAGAAATTCCCACGTAGCATTATCAAAGTTTGCACCAAATGGATGGAAATCATTGGGAGCCGCATTAAAATGGTGGGAATCTGCAGATGAAGAGGAATTGGAAGAGGAAGGAGTAGGGAAGAAAACTTTTGACTGGCAAGCAAACTGCACTCCCAGTATACAAGCTAGAGATCCATATGCAGTCCCAGGACTCACAAATCCACCTCATCACTGTCTCCAACAGATGGAAATGGAGACCTCACACCTGGCTAATGTGAAAGAACTTATTCTAACAGACCCAGACATTACTTTGTATGTAGATAGCTCGAGATATGCTGATGAATGTGGGAAGTACCACACAGGATATGCTGTAACCACAGAGAAAGATGTGATACAAGCCTCCTCATTACCTCCCTCCACGTCAGCACAAGAAGCAGAATTGATTGCATTGACCAAAGCTTGTGAAGCTGCAGCAGGAATTCGAGCCAATATCTATACAGACTCAAGGTATGCTCTGGGAGTGACTCAAGACTTTGGGATAATTTGGAGAGCCAGAGGATTCATGACAGCCGCAGGCACTCAAGTGAAGCATGCTAAAGCCATCCGTGAACTGTTAGAAGCTCTAACACTCCCAAAGGAAGTGGCCATACTGAAAGTAAAGGCACATGGGAAGCTAAACTCGGATGAAGAATCATCTAGCAGATCAGGCAGCTAAACAAGCAGCAATGACATCACAGGAAATGGAAAGGAGAGAGGTGGATGGAGACATAAACATTTATACAATGCAGGCTCTGCCAACAGACTTAAAATTGCTTAAAGAATTGCAGAAGACGGCAGGTCCAGAAGAAGGGAACAAATGGAAAGCAAAGGGAGCAGCCCAGAAAGATGGACTATATGTTGATAATCTGAGATTGTGTTTGCCAAGAAGCTTGTACCCAGGAACAGTACAATGGGCACATGGACCAGCACACCTGTCAAAGAATCTCATGAATACCTTAATAAACAAGTATTACATGGCCCCAGGCATCACTACTCTGACAAACGCTTATTGTAAATCGTGCAGTATTTGTGCCAGGTGCAACGTAGGCTGCACTGAGAAACCACCAGAGAGAGATTTGGCAAAATCATTGTATCCATTCCAGAGGATACAAATTGATCATATTCAGATGCCAAAGAGTGGGCGGTATGAATATGCATTAGTCATCGTGGACATGTTCTCAGGATGGCCAGAAGCCTACCCAGTTGCAAACATGACAGCAAAGACAACCGTGAAACGTATGTTAACAGAGGTCATCTGCAGATATGGTGTTCCTGAAGTAATTGAAAGTGTCCAGGGACCAGCTTTTACAGCAGTATTGGCCAAGGAAATATGGACAGCCCTATGAGTGACCCTCTCCTTTCATACGCCTTACCATCCTCAAAGTAGTGGGAAGGTGGAACGTATGAATGGTACCTTGAAATCTAGGATGTTGAAAATGTCACAAGAAACTGGTATACCATGGCCTGAAAGTCTCCCCATAGCCTTGTTCAGTGTCAGGTATACCCCTAGGGGGAAACATGCATTATCCCCTCATGAAATCCTGTTTGGGTCTGCTCCTAGACTAGGGTGCTACTTTCCTCAGCAGCTGCAACTAAAATCTGATGTACTTGTTGACTATGTGATTGCACTGTCCACCGCACTGACTACAATCCATGCACAAGTGTTCTCTTCTATTCCAGATTCGGAAGTAATCACTGGTACTCATCAACTACTTCCTGGTGATTGGGTCCTGGTCAAGAAATTTGTGAGGAAAACCCCTTTGGAACCCAGATACGAAGGCCCATTCCAAGTACTACTGATCACAGCTACATCAGTTAAGTTGGAAGGGAAAGCTACTTGTGTCCACGCATCACATTGCAAAAAGGTTCCTCCCCCTGATGACTAGGAACAACACAATGAGTACATCCCAGTGGTTTATTCTGTTCCTTGCAGTATACATGAGCAAGGCTCAACATGTATCCATTACAAAACATGAGGATGGCATTACATTTTGGTACAATTCACATACTACACATGTTGCTACATACACCTTTGACTTCTGTGACATTGTTCGCTGCCCCCCAATTCCCGAACAATGTGATTTATATAAGAAAGATCTATACATATGTGTTACTGATGAAATTGTTGGAAGACACTGTAACACATGGAAGGTGGTGGGATGGAACACTGGGACACATTGAGATTATAGGCCTCAGAGTGCTGCAGATAAGAAAGATAACCAGGGTAGATCCCTCCTTGACCGAATGACTCTAATAAAGACTGGTAGATGTCTGAATAGTGGGGTATCTGATTCTAATATGCAATTGACTCTGACCATACAAAACCCTTGTCTAATAAATGCTGACACATATCTACTGGGCGCTTGGATTAGAGGACAAACTGCTAAATTCACAGGCAAATTTAAGATAGCAGATCTATATAAGCACCCAGACTTACCTCTGGCATTACAGACATTGAAGCCAGGTCCCCAGATCATTGGAACAATGACTGCTACTGGTGACCCAACATATGAGGACACGTTAGCTACTGAGACTGGATTTTCAGATCTTAATGTATGGTTGGAATGGATGAAATACAATGTACAGGAAAGTAATAAGACCAACTGTTATGTATGCGGCCATGCTAGGCCTCATTTAGGTACTGTTCCACTTACTATACCTTTGCAGGAAGAGAAATGTTTTTTGGGTTTGTTCAAATATAAATATAGTTATACAGATAAGTACGTACAATGGAGAAAGACGTACCCTGTGATAACTAATAATCCCCATCCAGGGAAAGGTATAACTATCTACCCTGGAAATTATACGTGTTACAGGAGAATGTTTCTCATGGGTTCAATTTGCAGAAGTTCCCAAGTGGATTTTGTCACACATATAGAGATGGTTCATCCACACTGCTAATCAATCAGACACAATCTTTAGGGGACATATATTGGTTATGTGGGGATATGAAACTTAGGGTAAGACTGTCAGGAGGATGGCGTGGGGAATGTACCTTGGCTAAAGCCATACTGCTGTTACACATTGTCCCAACTTATTATGATGACAATCTACCTAATGTCTCCCCAGCAAGGTACAGAAAGAGAAGACAAACTTCATCATCTGAACCTCAGGAAAGTTTTGACCCACGTGTGTATATTGATACTATTGGAGTCCCAAGGGGGGTGCTCGACCAATTTAAGGCCCGAAACCAGATAGCAGCAGGATTTGAATCACTGATACCAATGATTGGTGTAAACAAGAATGTTGCCTGGATTAATTATATCTACTATAATCAGCAGCGATTTGTTAACTATACTAAGGATGCCTTAAAAGGCATTGCAGAACAATTAGAGGCTACATCACACATGGCCTTCCAGAATCGTATGGCATTAGACATGATCCTTGCAGAAAAGGGTGGAGTTTGTAAAATGCTTCCTGACACTAGCACATGTTGTACGTACATTCCTGATAACACAGGTCCAAATGGTAAGATCACACTGGCAATCCAGAAATTGGCTAATCATGGTCAAGAATTAAAAGAAAATTCTGGCACTATAGATTATTGGGAATCATGGTTTGGTTGGATGAATGGCTGGCAGAAAGTGTTGTTGCAAATAGGGATGGCTATCTTTATTGTCATAATTTTGCTAGCCTTCCTCTTATGTTGTATTATTCCTTGTATACGCAACTACCTTCAGAAAGCTGTGGACAAGGCTTCCCCCACCTTTATTCACCAAGATTTAGACACAGATCTACATGGACAGAATGATGATTGTAAGACATCCCATCTTCTGATGCAGACTTTAACTGTCTCTAAGGAGAGTGTTCTGTGAGCTGAGCTACACTATATCTGAGTCCTATGGTCCCTATCCAAGCTGAGCTACACTATTAGAATATTAGAGGCTTGTTAGGTTTTCCCATGCCGCATAGGTCATAGGGTAGGTGTGACGTCAGGTCATGGCAAGCCCGATCGAACGAAGATATGTTCCTATGACTTACACACATGCAATGCTTTCAACATCCGGAAATAGAAGACATAAAGAATAGTGCTCTGGAAGGACCATAGTTAAGAAGTATCTATACATGACAAGATACTTAGCTCTAGACATCCGATACTAGATCAGGGTGTTATAGTCAGTAAGCTTTATTAAGAATTGTGAGTTCTACGAATATAATATGCCATTTTAGGGGGGACTGTTATGGATTGGGATCCGTACAAAATGCATAACTGTATTCGTGCACCTACTTATATATCTTATCTTATCAGTATTATTGTATAACCAAAGTTTTATTAATAATGCTGAATCATTGGGAACTCTAAGATGGAGGATTCACTACTTCCGCATACAAGATGCTGGTGGCACTACTTCCGGTCTAGCAAGGATGACGACAGCTACCACACCTTGGACACTAGAAGGAGAGCACCATCTTTCCTTTGTCTCAACTTCTGAACCAATGGGAAGATAGACTCATCCCTTGTGGGATGAGACCTAAAGACTCCATAAACTCCTGACCCAATACCTGTCCAAGATCCTGTAAAAGCGGACACCTTAGAACCAATGAAGTGCTTAATTAAACCTGATGTTTTGCTTAGTTGTAACTTTTATCTGATTATTAAAAACTATATAAATGATGATTGATGTAATAAAATTAGGCGAGAGAAAGCTTTATACCAGAACTCTGTGTTGGTGTATTATTTCTCTAAGGTGTCTTGCGCCTCTGGCGCTCATCGCCGGTAATCCACTGGCAGGAACCAGGTAGCCAGGGGTACCAGGTGGGGAGTTATGTGAGGTCAGGGAAGTGATGTGAGGTCGGGGGCCTAGCGATGGGGGCCTCTGGCGCTCACTGCGATCACTGCGATGGGGGCCTCTGGCGCTCACTGCGACCACCCCACTGGCAGGAATCAGGTACACAGCCTAAGTGCTGGGTGGCTGCATGTGTGACGGCGCCGATGAATGCAATGAGCGCCTTTGACGGTCATTGCAGCCTAAGTGCTACGCGGCTGCTTCGCCTCGCTTGACGAGGATCGCATGTGTGACGGCGCCACTGGCGAGCCTCGCTTCGCAACTGCGTGACCAACATTGCAAGCGTTACAAACAACAGTCTTGGTCCACAACTCTATATGTGATAACAAATAGTTATCACATAATTCCTTCATTTGATATTATTGGCCTACGAGCAGGCTAAGGGGTCAAGTAGTTTTTGCCACACCATCAGCTACTATCTTTAATACCATCAGTATACAATTCTTAAGAAAAGGTGATGACCACAACTGAACAGGTGTAAACCTGGAGTTTTGATAGGAGCTTTCTCCCCTACTTAAACCACACTCAACTGGCAATCAGGTGCACACATGTTGAATCAACCCACCCTCCTCACCCCAAATTACAACTTCATAACTCTCCCTGGCCCTCTAAGCAGGCTAAGGGGTCAAGTAGCTTTCTGTCACACCAAACATTTTTTTTTTTTTACACCTTTTTGCATGCTGTCCATGATGGTGCATAACACTATCTTTGAGAGCAGTGTCACTTTCAGGCAATGAGCTAATAACTATTTCCTTCTTCCCTCCCACAATCCAAGCATTACAAGCAGACTACATGACATTAGCTAAGTTATGTTTCAAGTTTCATGTTACACCTTTGAAGTTGGAGGCCATTTTGTAGCTAGAACTACAAAAAGCTTCAGTGTGAACTCATAGAAGTGCTCTGCGAGATATATTCACTATTAATCCCTTCAAAAACAACTATAACTTCATCTCTATTTACTACTAGACAATATATTGAGTTTATGTTTCCATGTGCAACTTGAGGATTGATTGTTGTTGTGTACAACTCTTTGTGACCCAATAAACTGCCGCGTGCCAGGAGCATATGTCAGCCATTGCCCCGCTCAAGCTCATGTTCATTGTTTCAATACCCTCATCTATCCATCTCTGCTCTTCCCGTCCCCTTTTTTGTGATACTTCAAACTTTCCCAGCATCAGCGTCTTCTCTATGGAACTCTGTCTTCTTGTGATATGGCCCAAATATTTGAGCCTCAGCATCAAGATTAAACTCTAAGCAGTTTTCTCAACACCACAATTCAAAGTCATCAGTTCTACAGCGCTAAGCCTTCTTTATGGTCCAGCTCTCACATCCGTGTTACTGCTGGGAAGTGTCTGAGCGCTGGTAATGAGTTCATTATTTTACAGAACCACCTGAGAATTTACAAGACAGAAGCAGGGAAGAAAGCAAAATGGATCCTTGCATTAAAAAATAACCACAAATAAACACTGTGATCATTAATTTATATGTTTTTGTTTTCTTAAAACATCGCCCCATGTTTATTATTCAAAAACAATTACTTTAAATTTATTTTCAGCTTACTTTTATTTTTTGGGGGCATTAGCACTTTACAAAGGTAGTCTTTATATATCCCTAAAATAATTATTTTCGGCTGAAATTAGCTTTTTCTGCTTGGTTAAAATAATGAAATAATAAGAATTATGAATAAAGAAATGAGCCTCATGTGACACTCTGGTGCCTTGTTTTAGAAGTTATATATAGAGATATGTGATGTCATGATATTAGACCTTTAAACAAAGGAAGCTCTTTCTGAAACAAGTGAGGAGGTGAATGGCGATTGTTCTCATGCTAATTTTCTCTTGTATTTAATGTTTAACTGTTCTGTAAAAAACACCTTGACTCACCCTTTAAGATGTTTCTTGCTCTTTTGTTACCTGTGACATCCAAGCACATCCATAATCAACATCACATAAATACTTTTCTCTGGAACTCTTTTATATTTCACTATTGTTAATGTAAATTACTTGTAGAACAGTTTTTGTGAAGATAACATTTAATCATTTATCTGTTGGATGATCTGCAATATGAAGACTGTTTTGAGGTTTACAGCTTTGCAGATCCACAAACTGTATTATAATATTCAATTCTGATTTTGTTTTTTTTCAACGCTTTGTAGAATCTAAATTTTCTGCACCAAAATAACATTAAATGTGGTTTCACAATCTAGCTCTAATTTAAAATAGTAGACTATTTTCAAAACATCTTTGATAGCCCTTCTTAATAATTGCTGACAGTCTTGGTGGATCATCAGAATATAGTTAAAGGTCTTGGCGGAGCACCTAATTATCATTTTGGTTTCGTAGTTTTTTTTCATCCCAGTTAGTTCATGGTATACCTGGAAGATGCTCAAGAACCACTTGGTTGTATTGATTCCCAAATGCTCAATGTTTCTCTGTTTAGCCTCATGTTCTCCTGAAGACTGTACTGTGTTGCCTGGATTCATTGTTTTTTCTTATTACATGCCCCTCCTGAGGACGTTCATGTGTTTCCACCTACACTTTTTCGTGGAGCCCTATCATTTGGATCTTTTTCCTTAGACAGCTCTGATGCTCTTCCATTTTTGGGAACTTTTTTTTTCTCAAGGGGACTTGTCACAACCACTACTTTAGTTGGGCCTCTGCCTCTAAACCACTAGTGGCTCATGTGAGTAATTGTAGATACCCTTGAAAGCAGGGATACACCCAGACCATTATTTAATCACCACACAGGACCAATCAACCACCAAAACTAAGATAGCAGGACTGTAAGTCAATCAGATGCAGCATTAATAACCCCAATTTATAGGGTTATCCCTTCCTCTGAATTAATAATAGACTTAAATTATGTATATCCAGACTGAACACTCTTTATTAACCAGGACAACCCATATTTATCACGGTCACAAACAAAAAAAACAATCCCCAAGCTCTATTTTTTCCCCACCTCTATCAAGGATAAAATAGTCTCCTTTCCTGCCCTTCTGTACTTGGCAGAGGGACTCTTCTAATCACCTTTCCTCCTTTGCTCTTTAAACTTTCTCTAAACTGTTAGACCCTTTGATCTCCAGTTACCTAGGAAGAGATAATTGACATCACTATGGGGGGGGGGGGGGGGGGTGAGGCTTAATGGTCAGGGGTGATATTGTGCATCTCCCCCTACCTTCCTGTAAAGGGCCAAAACTTAAACTGCTGGAAATGTTCTAGTTCACAGTCGGTAACCCCACAACTGAACCTGCCCTACCCCAGAGATCCCTGTAATACATTTTATTTAATTCGCTGGGGAAAATGAAGCATTTAGATATTAACATGCTATGGGGATTCTCGTACTTAACATTACAATCATACCCCATGCAATATTGACCACCTCATGCCAACAGGGCAATACCAGTTCATGTTAATCCAAAGCCCCCCATATTTCAACAATCCCCAAAAGTCCAGTGGGCTCTCCTGACCATGACTGGACTCCTCAATGAAACTATGATAGAAAAAATTCACTTCAATTCTCCACTCACTTGGCATTGGTGACACTGCTTTCTCTCATGGTTCACATCATATCTGGAAAATCGAGCATCTAGTATCTCCTTCTCTGGCTCCTCTTCTTTGCCTCGCATTCTGACTGTTGGAGTACCTCAAGGTTCAGTACTAGGACCCCTCCTTTTCTCCATCTGACCCAGATATATCCTCCTCACTTCTAGCTCATGTTGCCAACTGCCTCTTTAGCATATCCTCCTGGATGCCTGCTTATCAACTCAAACTCAACATGTCTAAGACTAAGACTGAGCTCCTAATCTTCCCAACCTCTTCCACAGCTTCCACTTCTCTCAATGTTGACAATGACATCATCGCACCTACCTCTCAGGCCATTGTCTTGGGATGCTGTTAGATCCTGTCCTCTCTTTCTTTCCTCACATACGATCACTAAATCTTGTCAATTTCACGTAAAAACATCTCCAAAATGTGTCCCTTTTTCTCACAAAATTCGACCAAAATTCTAATAGACTATCTTATCATATCTTGCCTCGACTACTGCAACTCTCTCCTTGCTGGTCTTCCCATCACCTGTGTCTCTTCACTTCAGTCCATAATGAACACCTCCTCTAGGCTCATTGACCATACTCAACGTTCAGTGTCTGCAGTCACTCCACTGGCTTCCCATAGCCTCCAGAATAAAATGTCAAATCTTGAACCCCAGAGCATAAAGCCATTAACAATAAGGCATTCTCTTTTTTATCTCTGCTTTTGTTTCTAAATAAAATCCCAACCATCCTCTTCACTTTGCTAATGACCTTCTTCTTTCTTCTGCTCTGATCACCTCCTCTTATTCCCACCTTCAGGACTTTTCTTGTGCCGTCCCAATTCTTTGGAATTACTTGCCTTGCTCCACTAGACTATCTTCCTGTCCAAAAACCTTCAAAACACCACTAAAAATGCATCTGTTCGAAGAAGCCTATCACTTTCACCCACAATATGCATAATACATTGTACCTCACATTTCTATAGCCTACCCATACCCTTTAGACTGTAATTTTGCAAGTTTTCTATCTTATCAGATACTTTAGGGAAGGCACTTTTAATGTTTGATTTTAAAACCAATAATATGACCTTCTATTCTTTTGTAATTTGTTACCTTGTTTAGCGTGTTACAAATCAAGGTTAATAATAGAATTTCTAAGAGTAACAGACTTTCAACCTCTACTCTCCCCCCTTCCTTCCCGTTCACCCGTCTACCAATATCTCATACTGCTCAGACACACAGGAGGTCACTATCTGCTTGTTAACTGTGGAAATAGGGTTCGGACACAGCTACACAAGATGGCTGATCTTTTGTCACATTTGCCCCATATAATTGTGTTCATTATCTTCCCATAGTTGCCTATGTCTAGCAGTGCCATCACTCTTTCCACAGTCCCCTTTTGTTCACAATAATCACACAGGATGTTCATAACATAGGAATAATGATAATGTCATATCTTCTGCTTTATCTGCATTGGTCAGCACATTTAATCCTTCCCTCCTATGCTTTAATCTTGATAGTTGACCTGGAAATTCAACTGCCTGGTGTTGAACTAAACTAAAATGGTGCATGGTATAAAAGACAAAACGAATAAGGCAAGACTTCCTGACCTCAATGTGTACAGCTTAGGGCAGTGATGGGCTGTTGAGGAGCTGCATATATGTAATTAAAAGGGCTGCACAATAGCTTTTAGCTTTTTGTTTTATGCATGCCCAAATTATAACATTTCCTGTTGATTATATAGGGTTTGGAGTACAAGAGAGAGTGATTTGCTATTAATGGAGAGATAAAACTGACTCTGTATTATAGAAGAAGACATGCTCTCCCAACCTTGAAAACAAGGCATATGTGACCCATGGGTCATCTGTTGCCCACCACTGGCCTGTAGGACAGAAGTGAGAGGGGTGATATAATAAAACCTTCAAAAATATATCAAAGGATTTAAACATGTTCAGATCTTAATTAAACATTCTTCAAGTGGAAGTGGTTGAATCAAACACAGTTAAGGATTTTAAGCATTGCTAGGATTAGGACAAGGCTTACTTAAGGCAAACTTTATCTAGATAGAATCGTCATACCAGATTTGTAGTTCTTATCTGCTGTCAAACCTATATTTATATGTTTAAATGATTTCACAGTCCTGCTTCCACTCTTTTGTCTCTATAGTTTTGCTTCACCTTGAGCTGCTACAGATTCAGGCAGATCTTCAGAATCTCCAACTTTACTATATTCATTTATTTAAAATGCCCGTTCTAACAATGCATTGTGCTTCCAGACCAGTCGCTTCATCAGATTTACATCTGAGCTGCTATACAGGAATTTTTTGAAGACTAGTGAGAACATTTTAAAAATAGTACTTATTAATATATATATATATATATATATATATATATATATATATATTGACAATCATCAAAAAAGAAAAATATTTATTAGATTATTTAGTTACATTATCACTATATTTAACACTATATTTTTTTCTTTTCAATATTTTTAATTGCCAAGTATAAACATTGTAACAGTGATTTTTATGATCATTTGAAATTTAACAATTTGTTAATAAAGTTTAGTAATTTTGTATACTGCGGTTCTAATTCATTATTGAACTATTACAATATTTCTTCAACTTATCCATTTTCATAAAACAAAAAGAACATAAGGGTTATATATAATTTAAATTAAGAAATTAAAGAAAATTAAACCAAATTATTTCTATGAGCGGGCTGACACAATTATCCCAGCTCAGGCATAATTTTTAGGTTTTAGAGTGAGGTTGGATGATTTCCAGCCAATCTTCCCACAACTTACTTGTCCAGCTCCTGGGATCCACGCAGAGATGTCCATTTCCAGCCTTCATTAAATTATCTACATCTTAGAAGAGTTCTAAAAAACTTTTTTTTTATAAAATGTTTATTGTATGGGGTGAACTAAGCCACGAGTCCCAAGTCTCTAGAAATACAGAGTATGTTTTTCTTATCGTGTGGGTAAGTCTGTCATTAATCATTATAACATTCAGTTTATTGATTACTTCTCTTAAATTAAGTGTTGGGGTCTTCCATTTATGGGCAGTGTGTTTTTTAGTGGAAAGCAATAGATACTGTAGCCATGTATTTAGTTTTTTTGATAGTAAAGCGGTATGGTTACCCAGAAGGCAAATATCTATGGATGGGGTCATTTTTTAACGGGATATCTGTTTTAAGATGTTCCAACAAAGTTATTTGGTCATTTAGTAACCAATTACCTAGCCTATCTAGTTTATGCCTTGTCCACCATATTTTTAAGTCCTCCCTGAGGTTGTCCCATATTGTTGGGGTAGCAAATGTGGAAGTTATGCATGATAATTTAGAAGTCAGATGGGGTTTAGAATTAATATAATTCCAGGTTGAAAGTGAGAGTCTTATTAGAGGATCTTTATGTTTGGTATTTTTGGGCGGTATCGGGGAGTCCAGATTATTGAGTCCCATTTACAGTATATTGAGTAAGCCAGGGGGATAAAGGAGATCTGAGCCGCCCTGAGATATGATCTAAAATTAGGACAGGATAGTCCTCCTATCTTTTTGCTACCAAACAGGATTGATTTCGCTATTCATGTTTTTTTATTGTTCCATATAAATGTTGTAAGGTGTTTTTGGAGTTTTTCTATATTTCTAGGGATAATAGATATAGGGAGGGTTCAAAATAAATATAGAATTCTGGGTAGAAAGTTCATTTTAATAACGTTAATGCGCCCTATCCATGAAAGGGAGTATATACTCTATTTATTAGTGTCAGCAATTTGTTTTTTTATTAGAGGAGTATAATTGATCCCATTCAATCTAGATTGGTCAGGGGTCTCGTGGATGCCTACAAATTTGATAACATTTTCTGGCCAAGCAAATGAATACTTACTTTTTAACAGTTCTAGCATTTGTGGGGGGAGAGAAGACCCTGTCGCTTCTGTCTTATGTAAATTAACTTTCAATCCTGAGATCTGTCTGAATAAGTCTAGAGTATTCATCAATGTAGGTATCAATGAAACTGGGTCAGTTAATGTTCATAGGACGTCATCCGCAAACAAGCAGCATTTGAGATGTGGTAGTCCTATTTGGAACCCTTGGATTTGTGGGGTGGAATGTATAGCTTGAGCTAAAGGTTCCATCGACAATGCAAATAGTAGTGGAGACAGGGGACACCCCTGTCTTGTTCCGGTTTGAATGTTAATATAAACTTTATTATCTCCTTGGAGTTTCAGGAACACTACCGGGTCTCTGTATAGTGAGTTAATGAGATTTATAAAGCTTACCTTGATACCTATTTTATCTAAGACCGCGTAAAGGTATTGCTACTCCAAAGAATCAAAGGTCTTTTCCAAATCCAAAGCAATTGTGCATAAAGGTTTGTTGACAAATTTTACTAAATGGAAGATGTTCAAAACTCTTCTTTTGTTGTCCCCTGCCTGTCTGAAAGGTATAAAACCTGGAAAACCTAGAAGAAACCTGGAAAATCTATTAGCCATAAGCTTCGCTAGTATTTATAAGGCCCGTTTATTAAAGAAATAGGGTGAAAATTATTTGCCTCCAGTGGATTTCGTCCTGGTTTTGGGAAAAATATCATATGGGCTTGGTTTAGTTCCATCGGGATTTGTTCCCCTTTAAGGATGGCATTGTATAAAGTGTTCATATATGGGCCTGGGGCTTTTCCCAATTTAAAATTTTTGATGGTGTCATTGATTTCTTCTATGGTGATATTGGCATTAAGACTTTCTAGGTCTTGAATTGAGATTGATGGGAGGTCATATTTATCTAAAAAAATTATAATCTTAAAAAGTTAAGCTTTGGAGTTAGATGAGTATATTTTTTGGTATAAGTTCAGAAAAGTATCTTGAATCTTTGTTTGGCTTTGGGCTACCAGGCCCTCAAAGGTTTTAATTTGAAAAATGTGGTTAGGGATATTTTTAGGTCTTAATTTTCTTGCCAACATGGAGGATAATTTATTTGCTTGGTTAAAATATTTATTCTGCGTTATTCGTATTGCTTTTTCGGTTTTTATTGTTATAATGTTTTCTAATTCAAGTCTGATTTTGTTGATTTTAGACTTGGTAGTAGAGGAGAATTTTATTTGGTTTTGTCTTTCCAGTATATGTAGTTCTTTAAGGAGTTTTGTTTCTTGGAGGTTTTGATTTTTTTATGTGAAGACACTATTCTTATTTATGGATCCTCTAATAAATGCTTTATGTGCAAGCCAAAGCCACCCTATCTTTGTTTCTGGATTATCGTTAGTGGAAAAGTATAGTTCTAGTTCTTTAGAAATTTGGGTAACAATGTCAGGGTTGGATAAAAGGGATTCATTTAATCTCAAATGAAACCTTGTCTTGAGGTTCAGGTCAAGATCTAAGTTAATGCTTACTGCTGCATGGTCTGACCTGGGGAATGGGATAATTTGGGCATTTTTAGAATGATCAAATAAGCTAGATTCTATCAGAAGGACATCAATTCTAGAATAGGAGCTATGAGTTGGTGAAAAATATGTGTATTCTCTGTCTGGAGGATGATGCCCTCTCCAGGCGTCTACTAAGCCAATTTTCATTAAGAGTGTGTTCATTTTTTGCATCTTCTGGGAATATCTAGTGCTTGTATATTGTCCTGATCTATCCAGATTTGTTGGCGAGCTAAATTACTGTCACCCCCCCAAATTATTTTTCCTGTGTCCAAAATGTTTAAGGTATCGAGAAGTTTAATTAAAGCCCTGTAAGGGGAGAACTTAACACTAATTTTTAGAGATATTGGAATGTAACTTTTCCTCCTGTCAGTGAGGTTAAAACAGGTTAGTCATATGAGCTCTGGAAACACGACAGGACATTGCATTTTCATCAAGTTTTGCTTAGAAGTTGACAACGGTCTTGGTGGAATATGTTGTGGTGAAATACAAATATCCTTAAATTTTTTAGTGTGTATATATATATATATATATATATATATATATATATATATATATATATATATATATATAGCATTCATCACTTTTGTAGCACTTTTGAACTGTAGCTCTGAACCAGTACTTATTCCATTGCAGGCCGTGAGGTATGAAACAGTTAATTATATCTTGTGCTTATAATTCACTGTTTTTTATTCTATAACTGCAAATAAGTCCTTCTTCCCATAATAAAAAATTGTTCTGGAGACAGCCAACAATTATTTTAGTCTAAACAATATGTATTTCAGTAGTCCACAAGGCAAAACCCAAGGATATTGGTGAAAAACATTACTTAACCTATGCGCAAGAGATTACAATTTAAAAGTGTTTTGCGCATCTAGTGTGATGTATCAGGCATAGCATACGTGCAAATTGCATGTTCCATTTTATTGTTTTATTGGCTTAATAATGAAAATAATCGTTTATTGGCCTACCAATGGGGTGTGGGTGGGTTATACAATGTTTCTAAAAGGCAGAATGGGTTATACTAAGTTCTTTATGTAATTCACTATAAAATCTTTGTTGTTTATGTTCAGTCAGTCAACAGTATTTTTGCTATAACATATAATGCTGTCTTTTTCAAACCTTTTTTCAGCCAAGTATAATGCACAGTGCTAAACTGAAATTTGTGTGTGCACTTCCAACCATAACATCCAGTATCTAAGCACTTATGTACAGCTTTTTCTATTTTTATTACGTTTTCTTAATTTTGTATTTTTTTTTGTAATTCCAATTTCATTGAGGACCCCAAGAATGGAACTAACGGTCCACCGATGCTCGACTGCATTTCCCTCTTTAGTGCTAACCTCAGCACTATCTCCCTCCTCAGGTCTACCCTCACCAATATATCTTTCCATTGTCCTACTGTCTCCTCTCTGCCTCTACATTCCATTTTCTCTACATCCATCTCCTTTTGCCTGTTTCTCACTTATTTGTTTGTCCTTCCTCCCTCACCACTCTCTGACACCTAAACTATTACCTTTACCTATTTCAGCCAACCACAACTTTCCTCCACCACTCATCTGCCTCTTTTCCACTTTACCTGTTTCTCTATTTTCCACCATTTTCTGTCTGCTCTTGGCTAGTACATCTAGTTATTATATGCATGAGCTTCTGGGAACTATTCAGCAATTATTAATACAATAATGTTAAAATGACCAAATAAAACTTAGGTAGTTTATTTTAAAAACAGGGAACCTTCCATGTCCTTTAAAGGACCACTGTAGTCACATATTTTATATGGTTTGAATAACTAAACTTAGTAGTGGGCAAAACATTTTTAGAAATTAAAAAGATAAACACAGCCTGTAATGCTCAGGAGGGCCCATTGGACCTTTGAGGACTCTGGACTGTCATGGGCCCTGAAGGCAACCTGGTACCAGATCACAGCTCCTTCCCTTTCCCACCAAGAACAAAGTACAAACCGCTGAATACCTGGACTGTGGTTGCCATGTTAGCCCAAGATGGATAATGTTACTACAAGTGTTTGTGGGTGTGTCATATTATGTGCCATGTTTAGCTGTCTTCCATCTTGTTTATGGTAAGCCATATTGTTCACAGAAGGGGCCACAATATGGGATTAATCATAGATATTGTATGTATGTGTGTATTATACACAAGGCAGTGTGTGTGCATTTTATACAGGACAGTTTGTGTATGTATTATACGCAGATCAGTGTGTGTGTGTGTATGTACACAGGGCAGTGTGTGTTTGTGTGTATGTACACAGGACAGTGTGCATGTAGCCTTAACAGGCAGGAATTATTGTATTGTTGTGTGAATTTATTGATATATGGATGGTACCCAATCATGTTTGGTCTCTGAATGCTGCATTTTCACCAGAGAGTTCAGTAAGTGTATTACCAGGGTAGTAAATTAGGTCCCAGGACCACATGGGGTGGATAGAAAAGTTGACATTACTTTATTGACAGGTGACATTATTGACAGGCCTCCCCATATGGTCAGGGTGGGGGCTGATAAGGAGTGGGGAATATCTGGTTACAAAGGCGGGTTGACTGAATATGATTGGACAGTGTTATGGATAAATATGTGCAGCAGCCTGGACAGGGTACATCCCAGCAGAAATTAGAAGTGCTTCAGAGACGCTGTGATGCATTGGAATTGGACCAATGGTCTGATGAGTCATTGTCACTTATTTCCTTGATCCAGCAGGAATTACAACTGGAAGTAGGATATCTAGCCCTGCTGGAGGAGACATTGGGGAGGGACTTTGGCCTCCCAGTTTGGAAGGGCCCCGTCAGTTGGGCAGGGAAGGAGATTATGTACCAGAGGCTAAGGGGGTCCAGATAAGTTTTGCTATGGCTGGGTCAGATGGGGGCTGTATGGACATTGAAACCTCACCACTCACAGGTGTCCTGTAAGCTGAAAGCAGGAGTGCATGTGGTCCCTCATCTCTGGGTCGTGACACAGCCTTTATATATTTTAACCTTATATTAAATTATTAAATGACAGGTTCTTGCTGTGTTTGTCTCAAGAGGAAGTTACCTTATAAACTAATGAGCTTTCCATTTCAGATGTTGCATTTCCTTTTTCCATATATATGAGATATCTATACATTTAAAGTCTCCATCTATCTAACAAAGTTTGCCAGCAGAATCTAACATGTTTTTTTTCACAGCATCATAAAAGTAATATATTCTATTATATATTACATTATATTCTAAAACAATTTTGTTGAATGTTCTTATGTCCACATACTAGCATGCATGCAATAGAACAGTGTCACTGTTTGATCCACACCCATATGGACCATAATATTATTTACTTGTATCATATTTTTCATTCATAATTACTAATACTCAGTATATGTGAAGTAATTAATTTCCATTCAGCATAGTATATTTGATTGTATGCATTTTTATATATAATTGACATCAATAGGTTGCCAAGTGTGAATACATAATACCTATGTTTTAATTTTACCTTCCCTTCACTGAACCACTTTACTTGAGTACAGACATGTTGTGTTAGTGGTGAACTGAAGACTATCCTATGGCATACAGATATACATTGGTGTCAGTTTTAGGGAAGTGTGGGGAGATTCACTTTTAACCAGTTCAGTCACCCACACATACAGGATTTAGTAACATGGTGGGTATAGAAGGTGACATGGAGGCATTCTGAAAACATATCAACCATCTCTGTCATGGGTAAAACATGAGATTTATCCGACTTTGAAAAGAGGATGATAATTGGCGTCTTGGCCAAGGGTGGCAGTATTTCTGAAACAGCGCAGTTTGTGAACTGTGGTTAAAGGGTACTGTGACTGGACAAAAGGGCCCACTGCGAATAAACAGTGTAGAAACTGCGGAGCAGCAAAGGTGTGTGAGTTTATCACGCTACAGTTCATCAACTCACTGTCCAAATGAACCAGGGGGCTACCAGACATGTATCTAGACGACAGTATAGTCGTCAACAACACTGTTGCGTGTGGGGCTCCAAAGCAGACGGCTGGTCACTGCACCCATGTTGACTAGGGTTCATCGCCAGAAATGGCTTTAATTTGCAGGATAATACCGAAATTGGACATCTTCTGAATGGCAATGGGTTGCCTTCTCTGATGGGTCACATTTTGTGCTCCAATCGCCTAGATATGACATTGGCGTTTCAGGAGAGAAACGTCGAAGAACAAACACTCTGCAACCGTTGTTGAAAGAGCACAAGTTGGTGGCAGCAGCGTTATAGTCTGGGGAATGTTTTCTTGGCATTGTCTGGGTCCACTCATACCTCTGGAAGGCACTCTCAATCGATTGGGTTATTTGTCATCCTGCAAATCAAGTACAACCATACATGTTGACGGTCTTCCCTGGAGCCTCCAAATTCACCAGACTTGAATCCCATTGAGCACCTGTGGATCCCCTTGATCATCATGTTCGCCATCTGTTGGATGCACTGCAGTCTGAATGGCTCCAGATACCCTTGCCATCCTTCCAGCATCTTATTCACTCACTACCACAGTGTCTAGCTCCTGTCCGTGCTGCAAATGGCGGCTATTTCGTATATTAGCCGGTGGTCATAATAATGTGAATGTATCGTGTATATCGTTCACACCTTAACTGTGATATGCAGGCAGAGTAGTCAAGTGCCTAAGTGTGCCTGCCTGCATGGGGCCCTGTGTTCCAGTACTGCAAAAATTGTTAATTGGATGTTTCTGTAAGTTACACAGCTCAATCCAGCAAAGGCTGATTACCTTGGGGCATAAATAATAAAACTCCTCTCTATTGACTGGATTGTGCTGCTCATCAAGACACTTTGCTACATTGCATGCTGGCAGATGTAGTACAGCTTATAGCAACTTCTGTGAGCTCACTCGGTTTTCTAGGGAGGAACACATCTGAGATTTTCCATGTGAGACGGGGACATTCAGTCTGGATATGAATAGCAGCAGCTGCGGCAGAAACTTAGAGAGTACAAATCAGTAAGGTGCTTACAAGATACTGGTGGAATTTTACCCATCTCTGAAGAACTGAACAGATTCTTTTGGCAGCTAAAGGGTTAAAATAGTGAATTGAGACATATTCTACTGATTTGTGTATGTGTGTGTGAGTATATGTATGTGGTATGAGTCTGAGCTAATAGTTACTTGCCCCTCCTTGTCCCATTTGTTAGTTTAAGAAATTGTATATACAAATGTCATGGTAGATATAAAACTTAGATGGTCCTGCTGTATAATTCTAGAATGTATCACTCATTCCCCTTCCTTAATTGCAATCCATCCCCATGTATGAAAATATAATTCAAATATGGAGTTAAATAACCAAGGAAAAAGCTGCTTTGTATTGAAGATATTTAACTCTATATACATTGCCAGCCTAAATCGAAGAATGAATGAGCCAACAGTCTAGGTCTATAAATATATTTATTGTAATATAACAAGATCTTAACCATTAACATAAACTATGTACAATACCATTACAGATAACCCTGTTTTGCTATTATTCACAGAAATAGTTAGATTTTTTTCAGTGTGAGTAAATGTATGTCTATAACTGGAATCATATGAATGGAGTCTGTCTTGTATGCTAGCACCTCCTTTGGAGGTAAGAGACACACCAACTCAAAAAACTGCCTGCTCCAGAAAGATTGAAGCTTGTATCCCTAGCTGATTCGCTCTTAGCAGGATACAGAAGGTACTTAGTTTAGTAGTTGTGCTTTTTTTATTTAAAGAATAAATATTACAAGAAATAAATGCATAAGAAAGATTAAAATACCTCACATTCAGAATAAAGGATGAAATGTTGTTCGATATTTTTTTTGCTTTCTAGTCTAAATATTTTTCTTCAGTGATGAAGATGGCTCCAACCAACCAAGAGGTCATGATAGCTACTCATGTATGTAGAAAGGATGATTGGATAGTGATTGGAAGTATATGCTACCACCTAAAACATTTTTATGGAAAAAGCCAACATACTTTGACTTAGTTACGATCCTTGAAACATTAATTATATACTGAGGATCCAAGGAAATATATCTGATAATATATTCACATTTAGAAATCAAAATGTACTTTAGTATGTAGTAAAAACTTACTGCAAATCCATCTGCTGTGGTGAGATGAGGATGATCAGCTCTCTATAAAATTGGTAAGAAACAATATTGAATAAAATGCAGATTCTGACACTGGTGTCTAAATTTTGTATCTTAAATTTTTGTCTTTCATTTGAGGACAAAATTAAGCACATCTTAATTCTAAGCTAATTGTGCGGCATGGTAACACCTTCAAGTACATGAAAGAAGAAAGATTTTTGTCATCTATATATCTTCAAAAGCACTATGGTGCCAAGCCAAGAAATATTTGCAGATTCAGAAAGACATTTAAAAGTACAACAAATAATTGATTTAACAAAAATGCAAGACTTATATAAAAATGTGATAATGTTGGATGGATGGAAGAACCTAAAATATATTATCAACAACTGAACAACATGGAGCCATCTCATCTTCAAGTTATGTAGAAAGATATTCAGTGTTGCTTATTTTCATTATTATTAAGAAGATTGATATCTTGATGCATTTGTGAACCATTGTATTTCAGTTCTTGTAATAGTTTTTGGTTTTTAGAACAATATTGTTTCTTACCCAGTTTCTGTGTGAGAAATCTACCACTAAGAAATAGAAATTGGAATAGAAATGCTTCCTCTCCAGTCCTACAACTACTGTTTTGTGTAGATAAGTCTTTTATCTGTTCAACACATTAATCTGTCTGGTCTATATCAAGATGTATGTCTGAAAATAGCAAGACGATTTGTGGTGGTTGGAAGAAGGTGAAAATCCGTACTATGGGCATATAGCACTCTGGTTCTGAGGAAGGACATACACTCCTTTGTATCTTAGAAGCCTTTTATGTAGCTTCCTTATCCAATTATATTCTCCCATTTAAAAATCATAATTCTTAGCAATACCAAGTATCATAAGATGTAGGTTTTGTTACAGTAATTGTTCCAAAACAGCTGCAATATGAATTTGCTGTAATAAGACAATAGATTTATGACGCAAGTGGGTAGCAATGTTTATATGTAGGAAGGCTGAAGAACACAGGTTAACAAATCCTTTAGTTTCTTCAAAATCTCTCTTTGATACGAAAACATATTTCAGTTATAAATATAATATATATATGTCTTTTTATTATATTTTACTAGCACTGTAGCAGAAAATTCAAATTAAGACCAGCAGGAAGACTATCATTTTACTGTAAAGTTTGTGGCCTAAACAAATTTCCTCTACAGTTATTCCATCATAGTAGAAGAAAAACAGTTTGTCAAAATATTTTTTGTATAACTTATAACATATGAAATAATTTATTGGAGGCACAGCTCTACAGAGTATTTATTCGGTATAAATGAGACCTTTATGAGCTACACCACTTGTAGTGGAAATATTATTCTGCAGTCAAGGATTGTTAGCAAGCAAGAGCTGTTGAGTTAACACATGGCACCCATATGGCACCCACTGGAAGAGCTCTAAAGAGAACCAGACTTCACGGGACGGCTCTGTCTCCGCTGTCCTCATCATGTGTATTACAGGTACACCAGCCACCACATCTTTAAGTGATAGCTGAGACCTCTGATGGAGGTCTTGAAGCCCCAATAAAAATGTAACTATTATGTAAGATCATGAGATTAGTATGACTAGTTAAGCCGTGTAACATTGATTTGTAAATATGGCGCTTTCATGAATTAATAATAACAATACAGATAAGTCTTCTTTCATTTAAATTGCACCGCATCAATTCTGAGGAATACTTTGAGCAGTGTGATAATCTTAATGACACCAAGGGTTGGGTCAAAAACAGTTAAGGAATTTAAGCATGCCTGAGATATACATCCTGATGCTTAATTAACTCAGGTGTTTTAGGTAGATAAAATGGGCAGGCTATTGGGGCATTTTTGGTTCAATAGCAATTCTCTGTTTTTCTGCAGGTTTTATATTATGAACAATGATTTATTCAATTATTTTATCATAAGAGTAATAAAAGGCAACTGCTAGAACCAATGCATATATATTTGAACTTCTCCTCCATGTATTTTATTTAAGAGCAACTTATTTTTAGGTGGAACTTAATTTTTAAAAAGATATTAGGCTACACATACTTAAGAGTTTAGTGCTAGAGACCTCTTGGAGATATCAACTCTTAGTACAAATGCCAATAACATAACATTGGTATGGAAAGCTTCTTTGAGGGTTCTCCTGGCTCATCATATGAATTCATTTTGAATTAGCACTACATTTTATGATCTCATAAGACATGCTTTTATTAACCTTAATCTGAGTTCAATCACCTCTAGACCTTACATCCTAGACATGCCTAATTGTATGGCAAGTCTGAAACCACATTAAGGATTTCTTAATTCACTGTAGGTGTGTCGATAAGCACCTAAATTATATTTATGGCCCTCAAGGACTAGAGCTGAACAAGTCTGTTATATCCGAAAAAGAGATCAGTAATTTGATATAGAGAAATACATGTATAGATACTGTTTCTTTATTTTAGTTGTCAACTATACGCATCTAACAATATAAGTACATTTGCAGGTTCTCTTATAGGAGTCAAAGCACCAGGGCCCACAACTGGGCAGGTGCCCTCTGCTACTGGAAGTAAATGAGGAATCTTTATAGAAAGTTGAACTGATTACCATGCGGGTGATCTGGTTATATTGATCTCTTATATTTTTTACTTTTTTTATTGACCCCAAAGGATGCATAGAGAAGTTGCAAGTGGAGCCCTAAATTATTTTGCACTAGGGGCCTCAGTTCACTAGCTCCGCCACTGGTAATTGAGTGTAAACTTACCTTGTTCCTACTTAATGAAGAAGGATGTATTTTATCAATATCAAATCAAATGTAATAATGCAATAATTGTAAGTTGCTTCCAAGTGTAAAACAGATAGTAGTGATAAATACTAAAGTTATTTTTATTTTGACAAACTTCTTTTTCTTACCGGCACCAACAAAATAATATTAGCCAGCCTTACTTACAAACATTATAGAGACACTATAGAGAAAGTCCTGAATGTTTATTTTGACAAACTGCTTTCTTATTGTCCTGCTGACCAACACTATAATCTCTATTTTGAGAGAATAAGCAAAGCCAGCGAAGATGGACCCCTTTTTGAATATTCTCAGCTATGATATGCCAGCTAGACTATTATGAACATTCATCTAAAAAAAAAAAACCAAGCCTCACATCTATGTGTAAAATACAGATCCTCAATCTTACCCCATTCACTGAACCCAAGTAAAAAATATGGGGAGCTATTGCACCTAAGGTGACACCAAAAAGCAAGTGCCACTACGGTACCTAGTGACACATTTGCCTCATTAGCTTACAATATTATACATAGTTTGGAGCCCAATGCTCCGACATCACCAAAAGGTGAGGATGATTTTCTACATTCAATGTAGACGTTATTCAAAACCTGAAAACAAATGCTCTTTGCCTGTTTTTTCTAATCCTTTAAAAAAAAAAAAAAAAAAACAAATGCTCATAAAGCAGGGAAACTGATGATTAACCTCTTCAGAGCCAATATAGTTTCCCCTGAAAGAGTTGAAAAAAAAAGATATCTGGTTCTGGATAGAGTCATGTCAACCGCTCTGAATGTATTTCTTTATCACTACGCAACCGTGGCGGAAAAGAGGACAAGGCATGTTGGGTAATAAAGTCCATGTGTTTGATTTGGGATCGTAGAATTCCATGTTCCCCAAGGCAGGGCCTTCGCTACTGACAATGCCTCCTGTTGCGTATATCTTTCCATCAACGACCACAGCACTATAGGAGGGAAAGAAGCAAATATGAAGGTTAAAACCTTGGTAACATGTCAGTAAATATCATTATTAAACAACATGACAGTATTGCAATCATTCTTAACACATTTAGTGCTGTGTATACAAATACACAAAACCGACTGAGCTTTATTAAAGGGCCACTTTAGTGTACTTATAAAGGGCTCTCTAAAAAACAGTTAGGTAGGGCCCGATAAGAACAAAAACTTTTGTTAAACTTTTACTGTGCATTTAAAAAATGCATGCTATTACTATTTTATAATCATGTCCCCAGGCAGTATGAGCTCCTTATTTCTCCACCCCTGAGTGATTTAGTGGGGTGAGTAGGTGGGGGAACACTCTCCAAATGGGCATACCGTACTTCCAGTATGATAGTGGTAGGTGACTAGAAAGTGTATTTGTGAACATTGCCAGCAGCTCATGTTACTCCACTGACTGCTACTAATGGGTTACTCCCACTCCAAAGACAAGATATCATTCAGAAGGTGGAGACATCTGGAGTAAAAAAAAAAAGTATTTGATTGTTTAAATACACACTAAGGCCCTCATTCAATTGCAACTTGGCCAATTGAATAGGGGTCTAAATAAGCACATAGCATATTTTTTTTAAAGAAGTTTTTAGTTAGTAAATATCTATCCAAAAGCAAGGTTTTCACTAACTAAAAACTTATTTAAAAAAAATATGTTATGTGCTTATTTAGACCCCTATTCAATTGGCCAAGTTGCAATTGAATGAGGGCCTAAAAGTTTAATAAATTTTCTAGGGAGGCCTTTATAGGACGACTAAAACGGCCATGTAATTGCCAAAATGGTGGTAGTATCAACACTTGCACAAATGGAGCTATAGACTGATTTACAATATAACATATATTTATTTCTATCTTTTCTTTATGTTTCTAGATTGCACCAATACAATAAGAGTTCATTTTGTTTATTTAGTAATAAATCAGTTTATTTTTTAAAACCTACAAATTAACTTTAGTGTTCAAGGAGTAGCAGATTTGCTTCTCCTTACTCATTATTAGGTTCCAGGAGTGAATGAGGAGTGTTTTTTTCTGACCTGTCTAGGTTTTCCTGCAGTGGTCACTTTATCTCTGTAGAGTATTTATCTGAAGATCCTGTTGCACCCAATGGACAGAACCATGGTTCCAAAGTTCACATCTAAGCTTTAAAAGCAGCAATGATTTTTCTTTTTCAATTTTTTTTTATTGATTATCAGATATTACATAAAAAATGAAAGCCTGTTACATGAACACTACAATGGTCTTTTAAGGCTATGTGCAAAAAATAGCGTTTAATCATGTTGCATATCTACTACATCCACCCAGCAGCTCTCCTGAGAGTAGCACGCTTCATTGTATCCAGATCTGTTTCTCTCGAGTGCCATATACTTATCTATTTATTTTTATTTGAACATTGTCTATCTCTATGTCATTTGTGAGAAGTGGTACTCGAAAGACCACTTCATATTCTGATATTATGCAGCTACGCCACATTGTACGTTGTTATAGTCTTTGAAGCAACTGCACAAACATTTTGCTATCTCAATAAGCTTAATAAAAGTTTGTAGACTAAGTAAAGCAGGGCTTAGTTTCCATGTAATGTATACTATTGTGCTGCTTAGCCTAATCTAAAGTACATTGACTGCTGTTTTAGTGTTGTTATTGAAACTCTGAAACTGCAAAGCACATGCAGTGCTGGGCTTTGGGGTATAGATAGATGTTAACAAGTCTTGTTAATTCATCTTGTGTTGGGTAACGTTTGGCTGTCAATCTGGAAGTACTGCTTTTCATTGAGGTTGAACGATATCGGATGTGAACCGTGGGCTTTGTGCAGAACACGCAATTATTTCAGCAAGGTGTACTCTAAATTGGGAAATCACAGAAGTGACGATCAGCCAATGTGGCAAGTATACTAATAAAAATGTATGTACGGATAAAACCAAAGCGAAATCAGCTATAATTCCCAGGATCATAACACATGTTATTATGAAATCTAAAAGCTATTAAGAAAATAAGTTTCTTTCATTTATCTTACTGCTTTTTAAATTTAGGAGAAAAAGAATGATTTGATAAATATTTAGAGAAAACACTGTCTCATAAATTATCATCAGACCAGCTGTGAATTTACATCCAGCTGGCACTATGGAATATAGTACCAGATGGAAGCTGCCAGTCACTCAGATGGATGGGTATGTGGCGTTTAGTCACAGGTACGCTGCACGGGAAGGATTAGCCAATCAGACTAAATGAAATTATGAATGGAATATGTTCCCTTCACTTAGACTCATTGGCAGTCAACTAAGTACCATAAGCTTAAAATCAATTAACCGTTATATGTGGAAAAGCAGGAAATTCCTCAATCAGAGACAAAAAATAGTCTTGAACACATCTTACTATTGCTGTTAAAAAAAAAACATACTTCTTTAAAGATCAAATTCTTTAAATTAGATTTAAATTACTGTGTGTTTTGTTGTTACTAAGAGTACATGATGTAGCATATGCATTACCTCCCCTGTTTACTTATTGGTTTACTAAAATTAAGCATGGCGTGACCCACTGACACATCATGATTCTCATCAAAACACTTGAGAAAGTACTAGAAAAAGTCAAGGAATTATTATTATTGTTTATTTGTAACACAACAACATATTCCGTAGCGATATACGTAAGTTTAGTTACAGGCAATGACAAGTTCAAGATTCATATATTGCAAAGAATGGAGGGCCCTGTCTTTGAGCTTAGAATCCGGTGTCCATAGAGCTTTCCCTAAACCGCCTTGCAGGAATGGATATATAGGAAGGAATCTAAAGGAATGCATATATAGCAAGGAATCTAAAGGAATGGATATATAGCAAGGAATCTAAAGGAATGGATATATAGGAAGGAATCTAAAGGAATGGATATATAGGAAGGAATCTAAAGGAATGGATATATAGGAAGGAATCTAAAGGAATGGATATATAGCAAGGAATCTAAAGGAATGGATATATAGCAAGGAATCTAAAGGAATGGATATATAGGAAGGAATCTAAAGGAATGGATATATAGGAAGGAATCTAAAGGAATAGATATATAAGAAGTAAATGATTCACCCACTATAAGAATCAACAAAATACAAAGGAACTTCAGTCAGAATTTAAATTATTTTACCATTAGAAACATTTGGCCCATTTTATCAATAGCTCAACAGACTATTACCAACCAATATCACAATCTCTATAATGCCGATAACAAATGTGTGGATACAAAATGGCAATCATTGGCTCTTGCTTTATAGGTTGTTAGAACTAATTCAGCTAGTAAATCTGTTAAGTCCAAAAAGTATTGATGGAACTCCTGTATGACCAACACTGTGACTCCAAAATGCCTTCACAAGAGCACAAAAAGATTCAATAAGCCCCCCAAATTACTTCTGAAAATAGCATGTTCTCTAAAAATAATTCTATGCTACTGGTTCACATGGCTACCATATTGTTAGTTTGTTAAATACTTTATAAGCATGTAAGATTTCCCAGACTACAGTGGTCTTTTAAAGGAGAGGTTGGGGAAAAATGGAGTGGAAATACTTTCGTGGCCCTTAATTCACAGTACCACCAGGACTTGGCCTTTTGAGAATCCAGCCTTGATCTAGCTATAGTATAGAGTTAAGTTGCAATTCATGAACATTGCTTTATATTTCAAACATATAATAGGGTTGTACATTAAACAGCAAATACAAGACACCCTCAGTAATATTTTCAGACACTGATATGATTTGCATGAGTATCCGCGTGTCTTATAATGAGTTTGGTGACCCAGCATAAAACATATAATCCTGCTCAAGTGTTACCTGTCCACTTCAGCACAAGAAGTAAATGACTATTAGCGATTAATTAGCTCTTTGCTAATCCCTGCTCTCTCATTTACCCTCTTACTTCTCTTGTCCGCGTCTCTCTGTTACACGGTTCAGTGACACTTTTACTCACCTGCAGAATTGCCGGGAGTGATTCATGTTGGGGCCCGCTTTTATATTTCCTTTTTCTGGGTCATAGATTGTTGTAGCTCTCGCATAAGCCCCTCCAAGAATGAAGATGAAGCCATTGAGAGTGACCGCTGGGGCGTATTTGTTATCTGTCAGAAGAAAGAGAGAAAGGAGACCTCAATGAGAAAAAATGGACGTGCACCAAATTCACAATAAATCTGCCTGAAAAGATGTCCGCAATAAAAATCAGTTTCACATACTAATGCATAGAAAGTATGTTGATATCCTGATATAGTGTGACATTGATGGAATAATTTAACCTGTGTCTGATACAATAAAATTGCCCAATTTGTTTAGCACTGTCTCTGCACATAGCTTCAAGTCACAATCATTGCAGCAGAGACCTACTTGATATCAGCAATCTGCACACATCTGAGCCTCTGTCCAGGCTGTCAGACTGGTTTGCCGACACAATATAAGTTAATGATAATGTTTAAACTTATTTTAATCACACACCATGTCTGATTGTAAATATAACTTTTGATACACAAATAAGGAAATGCTCCTAGTATAAAGAGGCAAAACAACTTGTCTGAGACAAATTTATTTCCAATTTTGAAAAAAGCATGGAATTTCAAATAATATATCAATTAGAATATAGTAAGCATATACATAAACTAAACTAATAATAATAATAAATACAGTTAAAAATAAAATATATAACATATATATATATATATATATATATATATATATATATATATACTGTATATATATATATATATATATATATATATATACACAGTGGATATAAAAAGTCTACACATCCCTGTTAAAATGTCAGGTTTCTGTGCTGTAAAAAAATGAGACAAAGATAAATAATTTCAGAACTTTTTCCACCTTTAATGTGACCTATAAACTGTACAACTCAATTGAAAAACAAACTGAAATATTTTAGGTGGTGGGAAGAAATAAAAAGAAGAAAAATAATGTGGTTGCATAGGTATGCACACCCTCTTTTAACTGGGGATGTTAGCTGTGTTCAGAATTAAGCAATTACATTCCAAATCATGTTAAATAGGAGTCAGCATACACCTGCCATCATTTAAAGTGCATCTGATTAACCCCAAATAAAGTTCCGCTGCTCTAGTTGGCCTTTCCTGAAATTTTCTTAGTCGCATACCACAGCAAAAGCCATGGTCCACAGCGAGCTTCCAAAGCATCAGAGGGATCTCATTGTTAAAAGGTATCAGTTAGGAGAAGGGTACAAAAGCATTTCCAAGGCATTAGATATATCATGGAACACAGTGAAGACAGTCATCATCAAGTGGAGAAAATATGGCACAACAGTGACATTACCAAGAACTGGAGCTCCCTCCAAAATTGATGAAAAGACGAGAAGAAAACTGGTCTGGGAGGCTACCAAGAGGCCTACAGCAACATTAAAGGAGCTGCAGGAATATCTGGCAAGTACTGGCTGTGTGGTACATGTGACAACAATCCCTCATATTCTTCATATGTCTGGGCTATGGGGTAGAGTGGCAAGACGAAAGCCTTTTCTTACGAAGAAAAACATCCAAGCCAGGCTACATTTTGCAAAAACACATCTGAAGTCTCCCAAAAGGGAAAACGTGTTATGGTCTGATGAAACTAAGGTTGAACTTTTTGGCCATAATTCCAAAAGATATGTTTGGCGCAAAAACAACACTGCACATCACCAAAATAACACCATACCCACAGTGAAGCATGGTGGTGGCAGCATCATGCTTTGGGGCTATTTTTTTCAGCTGGAACTGGGGCCTTAGTTAAGATAGAGGGAATTATGAACAGTTCCAAATCCCAGTCAATATTGGCACAAAACCTTCAGGCTTCTGCTAGAAAGCTGAACATGAAGAGAAACTTCATCTTTCAGCATGACAACGACCCAAAGCATACATCCAAATCAACAAAGGAATGGCTTCACCAGAAGAAGATTAAAGTTTTGGAATGGCCCAGCCAGAGCCCAGACCTGAATCCGATTGAAAATCTGTGGGGTGATCTGAAGAGGGCTGTGCACAGGAGATGCCCTCGCAATCTGACAGATTTGGAGTGTTTTTGCAAAGAAGAGTGGGCAAATCTTGCCAAGTCAAAATGTGCCATGCTGATAGACTCATACACAAAAAGACTGAGTGCTGTAATAAAATCAAAAGGTGCTTCAACAAAGTATTAGTTTAAGGGTGTGCATACTTATGAAACCATATTATTTTATTTTTATATTTTTTCTTCCCTCTACCTAAAAGATTTCAGTTTGTTTTTCAATTGCATTGTAGAGTTTATAGGTCACATTAAAGGTGGAAAAATTTCTGAAATGATTTATCTGTGTCTCAATTTTTTACAGCACAGAAACCTGACAGTTTACCAGGGGTGTGTAGACTTTTTATATCCACTGTATATATAGTAAATAAATAGTACATTTATGTTTACATTTGAATGGCTCAAACAAGTTAAACAACCTTGTTTCATGCCCAGAATTCCGAGAAATACAGTTATTACACTGCATTCTGGGAACCTTGGCAGGGATATGCAAATGTGCCCACAAAGGCTACGCTCTTGCAATCCATAACCATATGAAACATGGCTTCCCTTAAGCATATGGTTGCTGTACTTGAGCAAAGCCGTTTTTAACTTGTTTTAGACATTCAAATGTGAACACAAATGTACTATTTAGATACTGTACGGTGGAGGCTTCTATCGCTCTTTTGCCCACTATATATTCATTTGATTGCTGTGGTGAACTACCTACTTATAAGATCCACAACACAAGCTAAGGAACCGCCCCCCACGCTGATGATAGCCAGTAACCTTGAAATGGCTGTACGTGGGTGGGATTCCTGGCGTAGCCTTTGTGAGCACATTTGCATGTCCCTGCCAAGGTACCCAGAGTGCAGTGCAATAACTGTATTTCTTGGAATTCTGGGTATGAAACACGTTTTTTAACTTGTTTTGGACAGTCAAATGTGCACACAAATTTACTATTTAATTATTTACTGTAGTAATGTACGGTGGAGGGCTTCTATCGCTCTTTTGCCCTCCATATATATAGGATTCCCAACTTGTGTATAATCCAACCCTGGCTTTAAACAGCTTTCTTGCAAAGCTCATATGTATGTATATACTTATATATTATTATATTGTAATTAAGCAACAGGTTTACTAATCAATTAGCACCATCTTTTTTATTGGTCTCTTTTTCATTACTGAATCATACTAGTTTCTGACTGGTCAGACATGACCTTATGTCTAAATAGGAGCTCATGCTCTTCAATGGCTGGAGTTAAACAGGTTTACACAAGATTGTGTCTGGCCATTTAAGACTTCCTACCATTTAGAATTGCTCCCACTCCTTGATGCCATTATAAGGGTGAAGACAAGAGGTTTAACTTGAGGTTTAGAAACTGACATTTGATTTGAATATTTTTTTTTAATAAATATCGGATTAGGAATTTTATTAGGATTAATAAAAAATAAAACATATAGATCACATTGTTAGCAAATGACTTTGGTCCTTTAAATTGGCATTTCCTTTGTGTAAACCTATTGCATATTTCTGTTAGTGTGTTGAGTGCAGCTGCTTTTTATAAACGGCTCTGCAGCAGATGACAAAAGATGGCAGTGATATGCCTTTGTGAGAATATTCCTTTCATTGTACAGTGTTTTGCTGGGTCATTCAGGGCAGCTTTCTGCAGCTTCAGATTCTTTACACGCAGAGCATTTCTGATAAGAGGTGTTACAGAAATAAGAACCAGAATTAGGATTTGCAATTCTCCCCCACACTCTGTATTTTTCCCTTTACTTTACACGTATTTAAAATTCATCTGTCATCAATACCCTGGTACATATTTGCTCTGATTTTTTATAAATTCACTTTTGATGCTAGAACATTGAGGAAAGTGTCTGTTTCTCTGTAGCCAAACTGATTTATAATAAAAGCTTGGGCCTTGTATCATGCATGGGAAATAATGTGCCAGGGCCGGCGTACATCTGTGATACAGTAGTTTTTTTAAACTAGCCATTACACAGATATAAGAAAATGCTAGTGCTCTTTGTCTGGCTCATATAAAATCCCATCTATCTATCTATCTATCTATCTATCTATCTATCTATCTATCTATCTGCACTCTGGGAACCTGGGCAATCCATTACCATTTTAAACATGGCTTCCTTTAAGCATATGCCCGCTGCATTACCCAGATTTTTTTGCAGGATGGATTATACACAAGCTAGGAATTCTATTCACGTACAGCTGTTTCAAGGTTACTGCCTCTCATCAGTGTGGGGCCCAGTGGCGGAGCGAGTGCATGGGGGCCCCGGTGCAAAAAGAAAATTTGGGGGCAGGCGCAACATTTTTTTTTTGCACTTCCTGAACTCCCTCCAACATCAATTCACACAGTACATATATAAAATACATATGAAATCTATAAAAAAAAATAATATATAAATGAGGCTGAGGGGAACACAGGGGCCTGCAGGTGGGCAATTTGGCCTATGGGGGGCCACAGTGGGCCATAAGGGTCCTCAGTGGAGCCATGGGAGGTCCGTGGGGGCCATAAGGACTACAGGGCAACCTTGGTGGCCACAGGGGATCCGCGGGGGCCGGGCACAGAAGACCCATGGGGGCCACCAAGGACCCGCAGGGACCACGGAGGACCTGTGATGGCTACAGATGACCTGCGGGAGGTCCACAGGGGCCCCTCAGAGGCCTGGGGGTACAGAGTGAGAGAAAAAGGTACAGAAAGAGAGAGACAGACAGGTACAGACAGAGAGACAGGTACAGAGAGAGACAGGTACAGAGAGAGACAGGTACAGAGAGGGAGGGGTACAGAGAGGAAGGGGTACAGAGAGAGAGAGAGAATTACAGAGCAAGAGCACACACAGACAGAAAGGGCGCACAAAGATTATTCTAAAAATGTTAGTAAAACTGTTAGTTTCCTTAATTACAGTGATTCTGACAAATGATTACAAACTTGGGCCCCCATTCACTTGAGGTTTCGGGAGATCCGGTAGCTCGTAAATGAGGTTGCAAGATAATTTGTTATTAATTAAATTGTCTCATTTTCTATTGGCTGATTCGAAATGGGCGGTTACGGTCTTGCTGAATTGATCATGTTTCCCGCCTTGAACTGCTCCAAACCAGTGCATGGTTTACGTTTTTGGCTTTGGGCCCGTAACTTGAGTGCTTAAGCAATTAAATAGTATCGTAATCGGAGACGAACAGCAGCCCGCAACACACTTCGCCTGTCTTGGAATTGAATATGGCCCTTGTATTTTAGTATGTTTGTTTTTAACCCAGCTTTCCTCAAGAACTGCAGGCCCAAATACTCAGTAATTCTGTGTACGCTGCTTCCAGGCAGCACAAGACTGGGTGACCTGCCGTTGTTGGGTCTCACTGACCTCAAGTACACACTGAATGTCACAGTGATGAGATTGCTGGAACTACATATTGTTTTCATTATTGCAGTTACTGGTAGCTAATCAAAGATATGCCGGCACAGTCATTTGAAAATAGTCCCAAGTAGGATACAACTTAATGACCCTGATAAAGTCAGTGTTGCTTAATAAACCCTTTTGTTTCTGCTGACTCTAAAGGTGCTTTCTAATTAATACTTTGATAACACCTCACAAATTAGTATGTTTCTTATCAACAAATGTAATCCCACATTTAGAGGGTGCTTGGTTTGATAACTAAACTTGATAATGAGCAAATATTTTTAAAAAAAGTAAAAGAAATATTAACTAATATCTACATGTATAAAATGCTGAGGGCAGCCATTGCATTGGTTGGTTAACAGGGAGAGGACCATGTACACTGATTATTATCACATATTATAATTGTCTAACTACGATTCGTCGTCACGCTGCGTTGCGTAGTGCGTCCGACTTAGCGATGAGCGCCGCAGGTTAAATCGTAGCACTTTGGCAATGAGCGCCACAGGCGCTCATTACAGGCGAGCCTCGCGCAGCGAGGGGAGCCGTTATGTTAAAACTGTAGCACTTTGGCAATGAGCGCCGCAGGCGCTCATTGCAGGCAAGCCTCGCATAGCGAGGCGAGACGTTAAACCGTAGCACTTAAAAAAAAAAACGAGATGAAAAAAATTACGAGATAAGCGGCGGAACCAAAACAATAAAAAAAAACACTAAATACACACTAAAAAATAAAATAAAGGTCACTTACAGCATGGGGAACCAGGCAGGACGTCTGGAAGTGAGTTGGAACTCCAATTTACATCGATTTAGCCGAGTTACAAAGATCGAAAATCGGCTAAGCGAGAAAAAAATGGCCGCCGAAAAAAATGAAAACGAGGCTATACTAGTACGAACTGCGTAAAACACAGCCACAGACGTATGTGTTTGAAAAACAACGAGATAAAGGATGTGGATTAACCGCGCAATGAGTAAAAAGACAGTAGCGAGTACATTTTACGAAACGCAATTACAGATTTACGCATTAACACAGATTTAACGCCTTTGTCTCGTGCAACATCGAATTTACCTCCTAAACCAAAGCATTTGATGAAATATAAGTTACAAAAAAAAAAAAAAAAAAATTTGGTATTTATTTTAAGAAAAAAAAAAAGGGACAAATGTAGCATCATGTTGTGTGGCAAATAAATTTCACAACATTTAACCGTCATTTGACCGTTTGACCATATTTACTGTTAAACCGTAGTACTTTAGCAGGCTGAGCGATGAGCGCCGCAGGTGTACATCGCCCGGCGAGCCTCGCACAGCGAGGTGAGCCGTTAAACCGTATTACTTTGGCAATGAGCGCTGCAGAAAAAATGGCGGACGAACAAAACGAAAACGAGGGTACAGCACTATAACCACGGAAAACACATACCGATAATACGCTAAGACGCATACCACACATTATCCGCCAATTTAGGATAATGCGGAAGTACACAGCTACGTTAACGGTTTCGGCTCGCGCACGCACACTATTACACGGCACACGTTCATCACGCTATTTTTATGCATTGTGTTGAAGAGCTGGCAATCTGTGTTGATGTTGCTGCAGCATTAGTGGTGTGGAGGTGCTGTGTAAGCGTGATGAACGTGTGCAGTGTAATAGTGTGCGTGCGCGAGCCGAAACCGTTAACGTAGCTGTGTACTTCCGCATTATCCTAAAATGGCGGATAATGTGTGGTATGCGTCTTAGCGGATGATCGGTCTGTCGTTTAATGGTGGGTAATGTGTGGTATGCGTCTTAGCGGATTATCGGTACGTGTTTTCCGTGGTTATATTGCTGTAGCCTTGTTTTCGTTTTGTTCATTCGCCATTTTTTCTGCGGCGCTCATTGCCAAAGTACTTCGTTTTAACGGCGCTCATCGTTGGCCCGCTAAAGTACTATGGTTTAAAAGTAAATATGTTAAAATGGTAAAATGACGGTCAATAAAAATTAAATGTTGTGAAATTTGTTTGCCACACAACATGACGCTACATTTGTCCCCTTTTTTTTTCTTCAAATAAATACATTTTTTTTTTGAACTTTCAACTTATATTTCATCAAATGCGTTGTTTTAGGCGTGAAATCCGATGTTGCGCGAGACAAAGGCGTTAAATCTGTGTTAATGCGTAAATCTGTAATTGCGTTTCGTAAAATGTACTCGCTACTGTCTTTTTACTCATTGCGCGGTTAATCCGCATCCTTTATCTTGTTGTTTTTCAAGCAAATACGTTTGTGGCTGTGTTTTACACAGTTCGAAGTAGTATAGCCTCGTTTTCATTTTTTTCGGCGGCCATTTTTTTCTTGCTTAGCCGATTTTCGATCTTTGTAACTCGTCTGAATCAATGTAAATTGGAGTTCCAACTCACTCCCAGACGTCCTGCCTGGTTCCCCATGCTGTAAGTGACCTTTTTTTTATTGTTTTGGTTCCGCCGCTTATCTCGCAATTTTTTTCATCTCGTATTTTTTTTCTAAGTGCTACAGTTTAACGGCGGCGCTCATTGCCAAAGTGCTACGGTTTAACGTAACGGCTGGCCTCGCTATGCGAGGCTTGCCCCCAATGAGCGCCTGCGGCGCTCATTGCCAAAGTGCTACAATTTAACGGCTCGCCTCGCTGCGCGAGGCTCGCCTGCAATGAGCGCATGCGGTGCTCATTGCCAAAGTGCTACAATTTTTGGTCTTAGTCCAGACACACAAGGTGACACACACAGGTTAAAATGGCAATTAAAGGTTAATTTTTCCACACCTGTGGCTTTTTAAATTGCAGTTAGTGTCTGTGTATAAATAGTCAATGAGTTTGTTAGCTCTCACGTGGATGCACTGAGCAGGCTAGATACTGAGCCATGTGGAGCAGAAAAGAACTGTCAAAAGAACTGTGTAACAACGTAATAGAACTTCATAAAGATGAAAAAGGATATAAAAAGATACCTAAAGCCTTGAAAATGCCAGTCAGTACTATTCAATCACTTAAGAAGTGGAAAATTCTGGGATCTCTTGATACCAAGCCATGGTCAGGTAAACCAAGAAAGATTTCAGCCACAACTGCTAGAATAATTTTTCGGAATACAAAGAAAAACCCACAGGTAACCTTAGGAGAAATACAGGCTGCTCTGGAAAAAGTTGATGTGGTTGTTTCAAGGAGCACAATACGATGATACCTGAACAAAATTAGCTGCATGGTCGAGATGCCAGAAAGAAGCCTTTACTGCGCCAGTGCCACAAAAAGCCTGGTTACAATATGCCTGACAACACCTTGAAACGCCTCACAGCTTCTGGCACACTGTAATTTGGAGTGACAAGACCAAAATAGAGCTTTATGGCCACAACCATAAGCGCTATGTTTGGAGAGGGGTCAACAAGGCCTATAGTGAAAAGAATACCATCCCCACCGTGAAGCATGGTGGTGGCTCACTGATGTTTGGGGGGGGGGGGGGGGAGGCGGTGAGCTCTAAAGGCATGGGGAATCTTGTGAAAATTGATGGCAAGATGAATGTAGCATGTCATCAGAAAATACTGCTACACAATTTGCATTCTTCTGCACGAAGGCTGCGCGTGGGACGCTCTTGGACTTTCCAGCATGACAATGACCCTAAGCACGAGGTCAAGTTGACCCTCCAGTGGTTACAGGAGAAAAAGGTGAAGGTTCTGGAGTGGCCATCTCAGTCTCCTGACCTTAATATCAACAAGCCACTCTGGGGAGATCTCAAAAGCGAGACTCATGCAAAATAACCACATACTTTGCATGACCTGGAGGCATTTTGCCAAGACGAACGGGCAGCTATACCACCTGCAAGAATTAGGGGCCTCATAGACAACTATTACAAAAGACTGCACGCTGTCATTCATGCTAAAGGGGGGAATACATAGTATTAAGAACTAAGGGTATGTAAACTTTTGAACAGGGTAATTTAATTTTTTCCTTTGTTGCCATGTTTTGTTTTATTAATGTGTCATTTTGTTATAAGGTACAGTTGAATATGAATGCCATAAGAAATAAAAATAAATGTGTTTTGTCTGCTCACTCGTGTTTTCTTTAAAAAAATAGTACATATATTACCAATTCGTCAAGGGTATACAAACTTTTGAGAGCAACTGTATATATATATATATATATATATATATATATATATATATATATATAAATGTATAAATATAAATAAGATGGTAATTACCTGGAGAAGTGGGAGCGTCTTTCTCCCAAGTCCTTAAGCAGGCAGTCAGGCACGGATACTTAGTTTTTGCCACACCGCCAGCTACTTTATGGGAGAAAGTAGCAACTACAAATATATTATATATGGATATGTGTGTTTGCGTTTTATGTTTTTCCAGAATTCTTTTTAAAATAAGCTAATATATTAACAATCACATTTTAACTTTTATATGCAACTATTATTTACTACAGGTATTTGTTTTCTCTCCTGATTTTGTCCGCCTCTTTCTGTGGAGGATGTGTGTTTTCAAATATTCTTACTGAATGCACTGGCAGTTTTAGCTACCCTATTTCCATTGTGGAGACAGAATCTTCCTGTGCATTTAATATCTCTCCCATGTTAGGAAGTCAGATAATCAGAAATCAAAATAATAGATTGCACAATAGCATATAAAAAGGAAATAAAATAGAGGTTATACTATATTTACGTATATATATTCTTAAATATGTTGACCAAACATGGCATCACTAGCAAGGTATTTTGGGTTTTGTTCTTTAAAATCTATCTATAGCTGTACTGTGAATCTTGGTGTGTAGAAGAGGCCTTGTTTAAGAATATCCTTAACCTACTCCTGTGAGACATGATTCATGATGGTCTGAAGACCTTTAGCATGTCTCTAGCCTTAAATCTGGATTGTGGCACCATATGATAGGGACACGTGTCCCATGATCAGTTATAGCAATCAGCTGAGGCCACACACATTTCACAGCAGATATTAAATGTAATCACTTTTACTGGGTACATGTAATAGCTTCTACGGGAGCTGGGCTGAATTTGGTGACCTCCAGTTGACAAGTCAATCAATCCTTGGAGTCACCCAGACACAAAAGCAAAATGCTAACAGAGATGTTAGTTCTAGCACATGGTTTCAATTACATTTACATTGTGCATAGAAAATGGTGCAGTTTGTCATTATTTAATATTGTGAGCAGGTATAATGTTACACTTTTCATCGCTCTGAGGAATGCACGGCTTCTTAATCCATGTATTGTAGGTATTGAGGATGTACATTATGCTATCTACTGTATTAGTTTACTAGCATGTGGAATCTATTAGGGTGTAACAAAGAATCCTCCAGACACTACACTGAAGTGGGCCCCACACCCACAGGGGCCCTTAAAACTCAATTTAGATTGTAAGTTTGTGAGTATTTGATCGTATAAGGAGCTGTGGAAAAAAGGAATGTGTTCATACCCTCCATTCATACTTACTTATAATGATATTAGGGGTTAATTTATAATGTACACCATTATACAGTATATCATGTTCATCATTAACATGTAGTGAATAGAGAGGAGGTAGGCTAGATGAGTTGTATGGAAATAAATGAAAGTGGGAAGTATGAGAGCGAGTGATAGTGAGTTGGTATTGAAGAAGAGAGTGAATGTTTATGAATGGAACACGTGTGATATGTAGAAAAAGAATGGCCGTGAGAGGGTATTGAAAGAGAGAAGGTGGTGGCAAAGTTGTCATGGAGAATGTGGGTGGTACATTGTTATGGAAGGTTAGAAGCGTGGCTCTGAATGGGCATGTAGAGAAAGAGTAACTGGTAGCAGGGGGTGGATTAGTAGAAGACATAGCTGAATGCAGCCCTATTTGAGAAAGTGTTGCAGATTCTGAAATTTCAAAATATCGTAGAAACCCAAAATATAGTTTGTAGCTTTGATGCAGACATTATGGAAAGCCACTAGTAAATGTATGATTTCACTACAGTATGTGTGCTATGACAATTGTCCAGCGTGAACTATTGTGTTCTATCCCCATGTCAGCTTGCTGCAAGCCACATGTGTCTTTATATATATTTTTCAATTCCATTCCAATCTTATTCAATGTGTGTTGTATGTGAACTGTGCTATTCCCATCATGTAAAATCACAATTAATTTCATACCTGCACATATACCACTCCCTCTGATATACAGTGCCTTGCAAAAGTATGCACCCCTTGACTTTTTACCTATTTTGTTACATTACAGCCTTAAATTCAATGTTTTGTTAATCTTAATGTTATGTGATGGATCAGAACACAATAGTCTAAGTTGGTGAAGTGAAATGAGAAAAATATATTCATAAAACTATTTTTTAGAAATAGTAAACAGAAAATTGGCATGTGCGTATGTATTCACCTTCTTTGTTATGAAGCCCATAAAAAGCTCTGGTGCAACCAATTACCTTCAGAAGTCACATAATTAGTGAAATGATGTCCACCTGTGTGCAATCTAAGTGTCACATGATCTGTCATTACATATAAACACCTTTTTTGGAAGGCCACAGAGACTGCAACACCTAAGCAAGAGGCACCACTAACCAAACACTGCCATGAAGACCAAGTTGGGAACAATTTTGTTGCAAAGTACAAGTCTGGGTAAGGTTAAAAACAATATTTAAATCTTTGATGATCCCCAGGAGCACCATCAAATCTATCATAACCAAATAGAAAGAACATGGCACAACAGCCTGCCAAGAGACGGCCATCCACCAAAACTCACGGACCGGGCAAGGAGGGCATTAATCAGAGAAGCAGCACAGAGACCTAAGGTAACCCTGAAGGAGCTGCAGAGTTCCACAGCAGAGACTGGAGTATCTGTACATAGGACGACAATAAGCTGTACGCTCCATAGAGTTGGGCTTTATGGCAGAGTGGCGAGAAGAAAGACATTACTTTCATCAAAAAAACAAAATGGCACGTTTTGAGTTCACGAAAAGGCATGTGGGAGACTCGCAAAATGTGTGGAGGACGGTGCTCTAAACTTTTCAGCCATTAAAGAAAACGCTATGTCTGGCAAAAAACCCAACACATCACATCACCCAAAGAACACCATTCCCACAGTGAAACATGGTGGTGGCAGCATCCTGCTGTGGAGATGTTTTTCAGCAGCTGGGACTGGGAAACTGGTCAGAGTTGAAGGAAAGATGGATGGGTCTAAGTACAGGGATATTTTTGAGCAAAACCTGTACCACTCTGTGTGTGATTTGAGGCTAGGACGGAGGTTCACCTTCCAGCAGGACAATGACCCCAAACACACTGCTAAAGCAACACTTGAGTGGTTTATGGGGAATCATGTAAATGTGTGGGAATGGCCTAGTCAAAGCCAGGGCCTCAATCCAAAAGAAAATCTGTGGTCAGACTTAAAGATTGCTGTTCACAAGCACAAACCATCCAACTTGAAGGAGCTGGGGCAGTTTTGCAAGGAGGAATAGTCAAAAATCCCAGTGGTAAGATGTGGCAAGCTCATAGAGACTTATCCAAAGCGACTTGGAGCTGTGATTGCCGCAAAAGTTGGCTCTTCAAAGTATTGACTTTAGGGAGGTGAATAGTTATGCATATTGACTTTTTCTGTTATTTTGTCCTATTTGTTGTTTGTTTCACAATAAGAAGAAAACAAACATCTTCAAAGTTGTGGGCATGTTCTGTAAATTAAATGATGCAAATCCTCAAACAATCCATGTTAATTCCAGGTTGTGAGGCAACAAAACACGAAAAATGCCAAGGGGGTGAATACTTTTGCAAGGCATTGTGTTATATATCCAACCTACTGTATAATTTTATACAGCTTACCAATCTTCCACCATTGACTAAACATTAGTTTGTTTTATCACATCAAGATATGCACATGTAAGATAGGATGTGGGGAAATTCTAACTTACGATGAGGTGTCTCAATGAGAACAATGAATGACTTGTGTGTGAGGTGGGTATATCTTAAGACCTTGTGTGTGAGGTGGGTGTGCTTGAAGACCAGCGTTGTGAAGCAGTACTGTAGAGTCAATGCAGATTTATCATTTGACTGCAAGGAAGACTAATTTAAACCATATAACTATGACTCTAACATTAAACATCCTTATAATTAAACTAATTCATGCTTAAAGAAATAACTTATGCAAATGTTTTTTATACCTCAATAATTACAGAGTCACCCAACCATCTATAAATGTGAACCATTACGATTATGGGTAACACAATGAAAAAATACTTTTTCATAACCATATTGTGCTTTGATCCATTAAATTAATAAAGGCCTTAATCATGAAGTAATTATAGTAAAAAATATAAAATGTTAATACAATGCATCTTCATTAGCTTTTATAATAAAGTACAAATCCCTATTTTCATTTTTATTAACCTCACTCCCTACCTGAAGATGATTTCTAGTTAGTTTGGCAGCAACTTTATCCTCGGGTTGTTGCATGTGTAATTGCTGCTTGAGTGAACCTGAACCAGCTGCCATTTTTGTTTTTCCTAATCAAATAGAAGATGCCTTACCAATTAGGGTTTGTATAGTACACAGCACAGAGAAACTCCCTAAGAGGCCTCTAGTTCTTATAAAAAATCCATCTACACTTCAAAATTGTAAAACAGCAGAAGTGTGTTAGACTTCTTTGGGACTACTTCTTATTTGGGTGGTAAAATTGATCAAAAGTTTTCCCACAATAAATCTCTACTGAGTGCTACACAGATTCTTTCTATAAAACGGTGATCCATAACAGTTATCCAAATTATCCATAACAATTTGATCTAGACCTTCGGGTTTTGGTTGTACAAAATAATCAACAGATGTATGACAAATTTGCCCTAAATTGTTCAGATTATTTTTAAATCCTGCTCTTTTTTTCCTGGAATACGTCAATGTATTCAGGTAGCATGGCTGCTGATAGTTTAAATACAGCAAGATGTTATTATAATGGTAAATTATCATGGACTGATACAATACTCTGAGGCGCTGGAACATTTTACAGTCTCGAGGGAAAAACACATTAATATTTTAACATATCTCCACACTGGAGCTGTCTATGAAAGTCAGTCAAATGCAAAAATAATGTTCTTTTTATAACCATTCTGAATCTGGCTCACTGTTTACCCCTGATATGATCAAATCTGCTCCAAACTCAGCGTGATAGAAACTCCTATCAGAGAGAGCTGTATCCACATTAGTTATAGCCACAGTAAAATAAGAAATACCAATGATATAGTTTTTTGCTGTATTTTGTGGCAGATTAGGTAACATTTTCTGTTGTCACATGGCATTTAGATTTTAACAGTGGTATGCATTATTTTTTTAGAGGCACATTGTAATCAACCACAAAAGGTATATATCACACCCATCTAAAATATGTGTACTATATGCATAGAGTGTTTTGCAATGCTTTAATCATATTAAAAACCCTAATGTTCCCAGAAATAGAGAATACCCCTTAATAGCAATTATTCACATAATACTTAATAATGCATATAGTGTGATGTATCGGTATATTTGCTTGTAGTAAAACAACAGCTTCAAATTCATCTTTAATGAGCATTTTCCTCCCTACTTCTGGTACTTCTTAAGGTCTATGCATTTTTCATACTAAAAAATTATTGCACCCGAGAACTTTGGTGACCTACTTGGTACTATTACTATGCTAGAATACTTATTACATTTATTGCAGTATTGTACATTTATTACAGTTTATGTTTTTTAGCAGTGAAGGTTTAATGTGAAACTGTAGTGTACAAAACAATAAAGCTATGTAGCAGATAAATTCATATATCTACATGATTTATAAGTCCTTTAGTGTTTAATTAGATACAAGTTCTCATTTATTTATAGAGCATATTTGTCACAAGCCAGCATGCGTGTACTTTGCAAAATTGTGCATTTTCCCTAAATGTTGTCCAATCAGAAGCTCCATCCGGGAATATATATCTGTACAAAGTGTAATACTTCACTTGAGCCAACAGAACTTGGAAATGGATGAGACGTTTATAAATATTTGGTAAAAATGGTAAGAAAACTGGATTGTGACAAAAAATATCAATGACATATGAAGTTAGTTTGGGAAAACATACACTGCACATTTGTATCACTATTTTAGTAGATTATTAAGGTTATCGCAAACCTTTTCAAGGAAACCTGTCAATTAAACACAATTCCTATTTAATGAATGTTTCTAAATTATATTAAATACATTAATATATACTGTTACTGTTTTTTTTTTTAAATATGTGTTAATACATATTTTTAACAAAAATACAATTAATTTTATTCCTGAAAACCACATTCTTCCATGAATACCTATTTCTGTACATGAAGCAGGCGGGTCTTGCTGTGTAGTGTGGGTGCGGTGGCCATATTTGTCACTGGCTCAGTAGTTGTTACATAAAGTCAGGCTTCAACTAGATGGTTGCACCAGCATACTGCCTGCAAGAGCAGCTGCACTACAGCACTTACAGACAAACATGTAGTTGTGTATTTAAACAAGTGTATATACTTTTTATGGACACATTTCAATATATAAGTTTTGGTATCTACCCCACCTTTACTCATTTTCTCCAAGAGGGATGTCTGCTGATTTGCCTAATGTGTAAAAATGCATACCAGAGGGGTATCAAAATTTGTTATGGCTTCTGTAACAATGGTTTTCTTCCACCGACTCTGAATGTCCTAAGATGTGCCGGGCATACACGTGGCAACAGAAGGTGGAGGCGTTGATGGTGGTGGTGTTGGCACAGTGTGGAGGTGCTAAAGGAGGTGGTGTGGTGACTGCTGCTGGTGTTGGGCCTGTTGGATGTTGTGTCACGGAGGTTGTTGGAGGCGTTGTTGAAGGTGCTACTGTATGAGGGGCCAGGGGGAGATTCATCCAGATACAGTAATACCTCCCTGGCCAAGTGCAGCTGTCGGGATACAGCAGCCATGCCTTCAGATATTTGACCTGACTCCTGTTCCACCTCTTCCCATGGTTCTACAGTGGTAGAAATGTAATTAGGTTCATCATCGCCCACAACCTTCTCCTGCTCCTCCCCAGGGGTAAATGCTAAGGCTTGTGATAAAGTGGCTAATGTTGACTCTCTTTAGTTGTCCTTTAAAATACTTAATGCATGTAATTTTGTAAAGTCTGATGTTTATTATATTTTTCCAAACTTGTTTCCACTATTTGGTACTGAGATCTTGATTTGGGTTAGCGTTCCGTGACGTTACAACTCTTGTCTTTCTGCATTAGCACCTTCCTTTCAAGCAGATATATTTTCTGTGGGTTTTCTTTGCCTTCTCATTCAGCACTAATCCCAGTAGTCTAAACATTAAGTTTGTGAAACTTTTCAAAAAAAGTGATGGGCCATCCATTATATTCCAGGAGGAATTTAAATAATACATAAAACCTCAACGCTAAGGACTTTCAACATCTTGTTGAATAGAAAGTACTGCAAGCTCTATATATCATTTCTGTCATGCAGTTATTTATTTATTTACTTAAATCCTAAATCAATTTTAAAGATGGACGCATAGATTTTAATGTTTACGTTTCTGGTGTGCACATAACTTTAATTCCTTTCACTTCCTTTGGAAGGCTGTTATACTTAATTACTATGCTTTCTATACAGTACTACTTTGCAAATTACATCTAAATCATGACCTCTTGTTTTTGCATTCCTCATTTCATTGAGTATCAATCATAATTATGTAGGATGGGAAAAGTGAGTAGCAAAGAAAAATAAAGATTGATAAATTGTTTACTCCTGACGATCTATCTATCTATCTATCTATCTATCTATCTATCTATCTATCTATCTATCTATCTATCCACACATACATATAGTGTTTTTTTACCCTAAACATTATACTTGGCTTTCATTATTTGGGACTGACTTTGGGCTGATTGTCTACCCACAGCCACCAATCAAAAGTACAAGTGCTGTCTGGATGACTTTAACTTTGACATAGAGAATGTTGGACCATGGAAGTAAACATATATGATGGCACTGCTGGAATGTGACCCCATGCACCAATTCATCTCCATCCTAAAAACTGAACTGGTACATGTACTCGTACCATACTTTAAGATTATGGATTGCGACTTCCAGAGAACCTTTGTGCTGTGGGTGGCAAATCTCACCTCGAACCAGTACTGCTGATGCTTCTTGTACATCACCAAAAATAGACACAAATCCTTGCCAATACCAGATTTGACACGATCTACAAATAAATATTTATTCCAACTTAGGGGACTTTCTCCCCAAACTACTGTAGACTTAAAATTGCATCACGCCATTGTGGTGGTGAGCAAAGTTTTCCAATACAAGGAGACAAGAGGTTATCCACAACCAACCCACTATTTACCGGACAATTCCAAACATTTATCTTATAATGTTTTGCACAAAGTGCACCAAGTTAGTAATTTGCTAAACTTTTATAAGATTATTATTGCAGGACTGCTTAAATGCTGCAGACATTTAGTATTGTACATAGACTCTCGCAAAAATACCTTCCAAACTTAACTGGCCAGAAACTATTTTGATGCTGATGCTTAACCTGTGAAATGTATCTTACTGCTATATTATTAGGGTGTCCAACTTCACTTACTTCTATATTTACTTATTGCTATATTATCAGGATATACCACTTTAATTAATGCTATATTATTAGGGTGAACTGCATTACTTACTACTATATTGTTACTAGCGAATTGCCCGTCAAAAAATTACGGCAATGAAATTGTAAGGTAGCTAATTCTGTTTGGTGTATAATAATAAAATATGTAATACAATTAATAAATGAATATACTTTACCTATTTTGAAGCATTACATTGAAGAGCTGGCAATCTGTTTTGATGTTGCTGCAGCATTAGTGGTGTGGAGCTGCTGTGTAAGCATGATGAATGTGTGCAGTAATAGCGTGCGTACGCAAGCCGAAACCGTTAGCGTAGTTGTGTACTTCTGCATTAGCGTAAAATGGCGGGTAATGTGTGGTATGCGTCTTAGCGGAATATCTGTAGGTCGATTGTGGTGTTTTGCGAGTTTCTTGTGGTGTTTTCCGTGTTTAGAGTGCTGTAGCCTCGTTTTCGTTTTGTTCGGCGGCCATTTTTTCTCTCGCTTAGCGATTTTTTTAGTGTCTAAACTCTTTTATTTTCAGTTAAATTAAGGTGTAAGTTGTTTTTTTGAGGTCCTGGATGCTCCCTCTTGCTGTAGGTAAGCTTTTTATGTATGTGCTGTGTGTATTTATTGTGTTTTAAATTTTGTGATGTTCGCGAGTTGCGGCCGATTTTTGCGAGGTCGTAATGTGTGGTAACGTGTCTCGTATGTTTTTTGCGTTGTGAGGTAAAGTTTGCGAGGGTCGCGGTAGTTGGGTCGTGTTGTTTGCGTTGTAACGTAAATTTTGCAAGGGTCGCAGTTGCTGGCAAGGCGGCGCTCCTTGCCAGCAACTGAGGCCCTCGCCCGCAGCCCTCGCTATGCGAGGGGCAGCGTTAGCATCAACTCGTACGCTCACAACTATATATGTGATACAGGCGGTCCCCGGGTTACAAACAACCAGACTTACACACGACCCCTACTTATGAACGGGCTCCCAAGATTCTTTGTATGTTTCTTTTTATGTTCTGTTTGAAGTAAAAGGAGAGCACAATAGTTTCTTTAAGTTATTATTACAGTACAGGGGTAATATTATTATTACACTGTATTATTATTACAACATATGAGCCGTTATAGTATTATTACATACCAGTGCTAAAGGCGCAAAATCAATATTCAATTGCAAGAAGTTAACAAGCCCAATTACCTTCAAACTCGTAAATGGCAAATGTATCAACAATTCCTATGAGTACTAGAAAGGACTCAGAGGGGGTAAAACACCTGTTTGTAACACTGTAAAAGAAATATAATTAATCGCACAACAGTCTCAAGCTCAAGAAATTATTACATATGAGCCCCCCCCCCCCCCCCCCCCCCACATGGACTAGACAAGATGATTTATTATCATGGATTTCTACATTGCTGGATTGTGAGTCCAATCGAACACTATTTAATTGTAGTCTAACCTCCATGTTTTACTGATGTCATGATGACGGACTCACTATTGGCTCGGTCTTAATTTTAACTTACAGACTTGCTTAATTGAATATGATCATGCCCTGAAATGCTACGTACGGGTTCATGGTTTGCGTGTTGGGTTCATGAGCATGTAATTGCGGGCTTGAGTCAATTAAATACATTTATATATGTAACAAATTTCTAACCCACAGACATACGGGCTGTATGTAAGCAATTACGGGCTTGGAATTAAATGGGGTCCATTATCTGCATATATTGCTTTTGCATTATTAAGATTTGTGAATTACCTACAACCAGTTACAATTCCTACTTTGCTCTTGCTATGCCCCATCCTAAGATTCCTATATATATATATACATATATATATATATATATATATATATATACAGACACACATACATATGTATATATAGTTATAACTGAGTTTATGTATATACAATATATATATATATATATATATATATATATATATATATATATATATAGATATACTGAGCAGGAAACAGTTTTTTTTACTTGTTTCAGACATTCAAATGTGAACACAAATGTACTATATATATATATATATATATATATATATATATATATATATATAAATATATATATATTATTTCACAGCATTGTACAAGCAAATTAAGGCAGCCTGCTCTCTGTTCGCCTATTCAAAAATAAGCAACTGTACTGAATAGTAATATCTTGTGTGGAATATAAAATAAAGCTACAAAATAATTACTAAATTGTCCAAGCCGTAGTCCTATATTCAGTCCAAGTCTATTTTTTTTAGAAAAAAAATGAAAGAAAATGTTCATGTAAGAGAGGTGTTTGGGTGGAACAGTTATCCCATTTCACGCTTCCAGAAAACCACTGAGTAGAAAATTGGCCAGATTTGAGGTGGATTTCCCCCCCACTGTCAGTAGATGTCACTGCAAGTCTGACACAGACAGTGATGGAGGGCGGTGACGCAGCCATAGCACCAGTCTGGGTATCTCAGCGCTGCCCATGTACTGCCCATGGATGGCTCCTAATTATCACCAACATGCACTGCCTGTAGTCTGTTTCCATGTGTAGATGGTAAACAGGGCAGCAAGCTGTGCTCCGATGTCTACTGTGAATTTCAATGACTTTATTTTCACTAATAAATTCCCAGCCACGCTAGGACTAAGCAAGGACACAAGGGGGAAGGAATGGCAGGATCTTTTATTTATATATATATATATATATATATATATATATATATATAATAGCCCAATCTGATAGCATTGGCTGTGTGGAAGAAATAAGCTAAATTATCCACTCAATGCAGTCAATGCGGGATGACCAACAACCTCTAAGTGACCTCTATGTAGTGCGAGAAGGATGAGATGAGGCTTTCTAGTAATATAAATTACACACGCCACTCAGAATGACTGGTATATTATATTATTAAAGTGTATTATTAATAATCACCTATTACAAATTACTATCTATTGCTGATTTAGAGCCTCATTCAATTGAGCTTTTGGGAAATCCGGGCTTCGGAAATTCAATTGGCGTCTTTTTGCAGGCTCCGATTGGGTTATGGGCTCTGGCCTCCGAGTAAGGTTAATGCCCCTCCAAGCCTTTGATCTTTCACGTCCTCAAGCATTGCGAATGCTAAAATCGCAAATCGCTATTCAATTGCTCCGATTCCCCCTCGCTAACCACTTCGTCAAGCCCGCAAATGGCAAATATCTAACTACAAGTTACTGGTACTGTAATCGGTTTTGCGAGTAGCTAATAGAATATGTGGCAATTGCAAACTGACTATCAGCCCTATTAAATTCCCTCCACGTGTAAAACCGTAGCCAGTAATGTAGCCCACAAGACTTACAGATATTAAATTGGCCCTGTAAAGCAACCCGCCAACGACTTGCGGGTTAAAGGCAAGAAAAGGCTACGGGAAGTGAAAATTTGAACTGTGCGCCGGCAAATCCTTTAATCTGTCAAGCACGTAACTGTTAGGTTTCCAACCATGCTATTAAATTGCAACTAATTCACTGGCGTTCAAGCCCGTAACCCGCAAATAGAGCCAAGAAGTCAACAAGTGCTAGAGAGGACCCGCTAAGGGGTAAAAGTAAGTGCCCATATACACACATTACTGTACTTTTATTAAAAGGGAAAGTGATATTAATTCTAAGACCTAATAGAACAACATTCTGAAGCTCGCAAATCGGCCCCAAAAAATACTTTATTTAATGTTTAATTTCTGTGTTATATTGAACCCGGCAATCAATGTGTTAATACATATAATGGAACTCGCATGTAATAGAATATCATATTTACGGTCTTATTGACACTGCATTACATTTGGAATGTGGGTCCGATCGTAACTCGTTATTGAAGCCAGTAGGACTTTGAAATCCAAACTCCATTTTCCATAGACGTAATGAGGACGATCTCTGTTTCCATTGGCTGTTTCTAACTCAGGAGTTACGTCCTTCATGTTAAACCTTGTAAATGCTACATTTGAAGACATGGTTTCCGAATTTCGCTATCAGCCCCTAACTTGTGTGTGCCAATTGAATAGCACCATAAGTTGCGGACGCTGTGGGCCCGCAGACATACGGCCTATACCCCATAACTTGGGGCCTCCGAATTGAATGAGGCTCTAAGTCATTAAGGGACCACGGTAGTACATAAAAAATAATACTACCTCTAATTTATTACCCCAGATATGCAACTGATAAGCTGCTGTGAAATGTACCATGTTGGTTTCTGCTGATCAACTTCCTGAGGTGGGAGGAGACTTTGAATGCACAGGTTTCTATTGTTATAATACTTTATTTGTAACGCGCCAACATATTCTGTAGCGCTAAACACGGGTTAAGTACAATGCAAAATACAATATTAACATGTTGCAAAAAAAAGGAGGGCCCTGTCTTTGAGCTTAAAATCAAACGGAAATAGAGCTTGTTTCCAAAGCACCAAACACACATTCTATTGTTGCAATGGGAATTTGGCATCTACAACTGCCAGTACCTTCAATATGAGTAATATAAAGCTCACTTGTTTACAAGCAGACACCTTCTCTATGAATCAGGTGAGAAAAGGTACAGTAACAATATAATGTAAAATCTGTGTTTATTTATTTTGCTTTTTTTTTTAAATCATTTTGCCCACTATCAAGATTAGTTATTTAAATAGAAAATAAAATGGTTCATTAAAGTTTAGTCTACAGTCTTTTTTCTACATTATGAAATCTGAATGTTATATACAATTACACTGACCAAAAGTAAGATGTTCTCTTAAAGGATCACTATAATGATCCAATGTTAAAGTTACTTAAAATAAACTACCTGTTTATTTGCATACCTAAACATACTAGATCTACTCGCCACTTACAGACTGTTTCTCAACAGTATTTCATATCCCTTTAATGACTTATAAATAGTCAAGACAAATACAGTTTTCAATTTATTCTGATATTAAAAAGTTGATGTTTTATGAGAAAACATTCACTGAAAATGCTGGTTTTCTCATGGTCTTTTAGCCTCTTTTTCAAACTGTGGCACAGTATGTAGCACATTCCCCTACACTCTCCAGTAAAGCTGTGCAGTAATAAGGCAGCAGAAGCAAAGTCTACTGCAATCTTTGTCATAGTCTTAAGGAGAAGGGTGAAGCTCTAGACCAAATATAATGGGGAAATTAACTTTTTTAGATAATACTACATTGAAAAGTTGTTTATACTAATCTTCACTACTTAAAATTACTAATCCATAACACGGTAAAAAATGACGACAGAGTGTATGGTTTTACCCATCTGTTTTCCTTGCTCCATAAATCAACTATAATAATTCTTGTAAGTGTGTAAAGCTCCATGGGAGTGTACACGCTTGCCAGTACTTCCTTGTTCAGCAAGCGCGGGAACCTGGACAGCATGTGCAGCTCGAACTGCAGAGAAGGAGGGGGGATGAAGACACAGGGGAGAGGGGGCAGAAAGACACAGGGCAGAGGGGGCAGAAAGACAGAGGGGGAGGAAGACACAGGGTCGAGAGGGCAGGAAGACAGAGGGGGGGGGGGGAGACACAGGGGAGGGGGAAAAGACACAGGGGAGGGGAAAGGGGGGGAGAGACACGGGGGAAGGGAGAGGTAGGGGGAAGAGACACAGAGGAGAGGGGGAAGAGACACGGGGAGGGGGGGAAAGAGACACGGGGAGGGGGGAAAGAGACACGGGGAGGGGGGAAAGAGACACGCGGAGGGGGGAAGAGACACGCGGAGGGGGGAAGAGACATGGGTAGGGGGGAAGAGACACAGGGGGAGGGAGAAAGAGACACAGGAAAGGGGAGAGGGAGAAAGAAAGAGACACAGGGGAGGGGGGAAGAGACACTGGGAGAGGGGGAAGAGACACGGGGAGGGGGGAAAGAGACACGGGGAGGGGGGGAAAGAGACACGGGGAGGGGGGGGAAAGAGGCACGGGGAGGGGGGGAAAGAGACACGGGGGGGGGAAGAGACACGGGGGGGGGAAAGAGACACGGGGAGGGGGAAAGAGACACGGGGAGGGGGGAAGAGACACAGGGGAAGGGAGAAAGAGACACAGGAAAGGGGAGAGGGAGAAAGAAAGAGACACAGAGGAGGGGAGAGGGAGAAAGAGACACATGGGAGGGGAGATGGAGAAAGAAAGACACAGGGGAGGGGAGATGGAGAAAGACACAGGGGAGTGGAGAGGGAGAAAGAGACACAGGGGAGAGGGAGAAAGAGACACAGGGGAGAGGGAAAGAGAGACACAGGGAGGGGAGAGGGAGAAAGAGACACAGGGAAGAGGGAGAAAGAGACACAGGGAGGGGAGAGGGAGAAAGAGACACAGGGGAGAGGGAGAAAGAGACACAGGGGAGAGGGAGAAAGAGACACAGGGGAGGGGAGAAAGAAACGCAGATGAGAGGGAGAAAGAAACACAGGGGAGAGGGAGAAAGAAACACAGGGGAGAGGGAGAAAGAAACACAGGGGAGAGGGAGAAAGAAACACAGGGGAGAGGGAGAAAGAGACACAGGGGAGAAGGAGAAAGAGACACAGAGGAGAGGGAGAAAGAGACACAGGTGAGGGGAGAGGGAGAAAGAGACACAGGGAAGAGGCACAGGGAAGGGAGAGAAAAATGATAAATTATATCGTCCTTTTTGACGGGCAGTTTCCTAGTACATAATAATAATAATAATAATATGCAGAATAAAGATGCACAGATTGATGCTGCATCCAGATAATACAGAGATATTTAAATAGAAATAAAAAGCCATGTAGTAGGTGTGATATATTTTAGTGCGTGTGCACCACGCAGCTGTACCATATGCTTTCATGGGGTGCCAGACATAAATAGGATGAGCAATAACCGCTAGAAATTATTTAGCAAGACACTGTATTGAGATTGTGATTCAATGAGATGCTCCCAGCACAAGGAAGAAACTGAGGAAGAAGAAGGTGGCACTGATGGGTTAAACTTACTTTCCAAGCTTGCTACACAAATCATTGCCTTCAATTATTGGAGCTGATTATCACAATGTATTATTTTAATGAAAGAAACTACAAAGAAACACTACAGGTAATATTAACCCATTGTTACTCATTATTTTCCTCACATACTACTTTTCACAACTCACATTGTGGTACATTTGTAAAAAATGGAGTACCATGCTATGTTGTTTTGTCGTTCAGTCATGTCCGACTCTACAAGACCTCATGGACCATAACACAACAGGCACATCTTTATGTCCATGGTCATGCTGATCCACGTCGTATTCAGAGATACTGGAATGGGTTGCCAGTTCCTTCTCTAGTGGGCCATAGCATACAGCTCCTGATATTCCTAGGTGGTCTCTTATCCAAGTACTGACCAGGTCCAACCCTGCTTGGCTTCAGGGTGGTGTGACCTCTTGGTTCCCTGACTGGAATCGAACCCTGGTCACAGTGGTGAAAGCACCGAATCCTAACCCCTAGACCACCAGAAAACCCTGTGCTATACAATGTGATAATTAAAAAATAATTAGAAAAGTTATGGAAAACCCTGTACTTACAATATGCACTACTGATGATGTATAAACCACATATTAGGATTAGACACCTGAGAGGAATGGGAGGTATATTGGATTCCGATTGAATCACTATTCAGTTCAGTTGAGAGAGTAACACAGAAAATAATCACTTAACAATAGAAATAAATAAAACAGCCAGAGTAGGAAATCCAAGATGGAAACACCATCAAACACATTCTGTAAGAATGTGTTATTGTGTTACATACTAGACAAGCATGTCAAGCTTTTACCAAACTACACTGGCCCTCTAAAGAAATATGGACGGTTCCTAGATTTTACTAGGTGTATAATATACCTGGGTATCTATTTACTTTGATGTACTTTTTTTTATTAAGAAGTGATTCTACGCTCTGATTTTACTGCCTAAAATCACACAAATATTCCCTGCTTGGCTCTGCCTTCTGCAGCTCATGAAGACACAGACTCTGATGTTCTGCGTCTCATACTAACCAATAAGCAACCATTTCTCAGCAACATTTGTGCTGCTGAGACATGGTCCCGGATTGGCTAGGACACTACACTGCAAATCCAGCCCTACGGAGTCTGTGTCTGCATACGCTGCAGTGGGAAGACCCGTACAGGGACTATTTGTATGATTTTAGACAAAACAGCAATTTGAATTGCTTCTTAATAAGTAAAAGTAAATAGATACACATGTATATTATGTATGTAGTATGTATAATAAATACCTAGTAAAACCTAAGAAAACTTCCATATCTCTTTAAGTGTATACTGATGCGGTTTGTACACAACACCTACCGTGTACGAGTTGGTTTCAATACCCACTTCAGATAAGTGCACAGAAATGAAGATGCACTGGGGTAAATATAATAGACTTTATAATTGACCTTGCCCATTGTCATTTCTAGCTCTTCAAGACATTACATTGTACATATGGAGCCTCATTCAATTCTGAGGCCGCAACTCGATCAGAGTCGGATGTATGTCTGCGAGCCCGCAGCGACCGCAACTTATGGTGCTATTCAACTGTCCGGGCTCGCAAGTCCCGGCCCGATAGCGCACATCGCAAACCATGCTATTGAAAGTAGCATTTGCGAGCTTGAACATGATCGCGGACACAAGGCTGTAACTCGCAGTTAGAAACAACCAATGTGATATTGGTCCAATCCTGATTCGTGGTACAAGCCCGTATGACCTTGAAATCTACCTCCATTTTTCATTGAAGTCCTACGGGCTTTAACCACGAGTTACGATCGGACCAACATTACATTGGCTGTTTCTAACAGCGAGATACGGCTTTGCGTCAGCGATCATGTTCAAGCCCTTACGACTTTAATGAAAAATGGAGGTTGGATTTCAAATTCAAACAGGCTTGAATTAGGAGTTACGATCGGACCCACATTCCAGATATAATGTAATATTGATAAAGTCGTAAATATGATATTCTATTACATGCGAGTTACAGTATATGTATTAACACATTGATTGCCGGGATCGATATAACACGGAAATTGAACATGAAATAAAGTACTTTTCTGGGCCGATTTGCGAGCTTCAGAACGTTGCACTATTAATTCTAAGACCTAACATCACTTTGTCTTTTAATAAAAGTACAGTAGTGTGTGTATATGTGCATTTACAGTGCTCCGTACAGGTCATTAAGCCCTTTGCGAGACCTCCTTAGTACCAGTAACTTGTGGTTTGAGTTTTGCCATTTGCAGCCTTGACGGAGTGGTAAGCGAGGGGGAATCAGAGCAATTGAACAGCGATTTGAGATTTTAGCATGTGCAACTATTGCGACCGTGAAAGATAAAAGGCTTGGAGGGGCATTAACTTGAGATTTTACAAATTGCAATAGATCGCAATGAATCGCAGCCCGTAACTCGAACGGAGCCCGCACAAAAACGCCAATTGAATGGCAAAATAAGTTACGGGATCCATTTCCAAGCACAGATCTCCCAAAAGGCTCCAGTGAATGAGGGTCTTGGTGTTCCAATGTACCTTTGATTCTATAATATGTCGTATGTGTGTGATGCCTGAGATCCATCATAGCCGTTTTCTGGTATATTCTTGTACAAAATACGTTTCCAACTGCAGCTATCTTTATCAGGCCTTTCACAGCTTCATCAAATGTGATAAACAGGCCTCTGCTGTCTCCAGTATATAAGACAAGACTGACATGTTGGGTTATTAAATGTGTCACAGCCTGGAGACTTGGTTTCTTGCACCAAGACAGATACGAACGGCACTTATTCACTAAAGTAGGCCTAATCCTTAAGTCAGGAAGGTACAGATCAAAATAAGGATAAAGGCCAAATATAAACACCAGGCAGAGATGGCAATTTTCCATATTGCCTTGGACTCCTCTCTAAGGTTCAGTGCACTTCATGGACGCAGGAACCGAGCATTGTGGGAAGTCCGAGATAAATAGTCTAACACTTTCTGTTGCTGATTGCATCGGAAGATACTACACTGGACTAATACTCTTTTCTAATATGCTCATTTTTAAAGGGCCACTGTAGGTCAGGAAAAATGTCACATATTTGTGAAGTATGCAACACACTAACAACATTATCATTAGCATAACTTAAGCCATGAAAAGAAAAACATTTAAAAAATCTTGATTTTATTAGACTCTGCTAATGATGATTACAGGTTTTTATCTGCACAAAGGAATGTGGTAGATATTTAGCAAATGTTTGGGAACTAATGGAAATCTCATTGTTTTAGAAGGACACATCCTGCTGAGAAAGCAGCTCTAAATGGCTGTAAAAGTAATTGAATAAAATAGTTAAAGACATATTTAAGGTTCCTGGATTATGAATGCATCGGATAGAGGAGAATCAGCAGTGTATGAAAACATTTTTTTAAATAAAAAAATCCCAACATAAACATTAACAAACTCACCCTGATGTTTGCAAGCTAAACAACCCTGCATATCCAAGCTAAAATTAGCATAAAAATAAAAATAAATGTTTTGGCCAACTACTTATTTTCATACATTGTAGCAATCTGTAATAGCAGCTTGTGCAGGAAGCAATCATAGGATATGTAGTCCCCTGAAGCAGGAAGCAGGAGGAGCCATACACTGGCTTGAAGGTTAATAAAGAGTTAAAATCCATACCCAAATTAAGTGTTTCCATTGAGAGGTTTACTGTGCCTATGTAAGCAGCTTTGAGGGTGTGGACATTTATTTTTTTTTAAATAAAAAAGTGTGCATAGAACGACTCCATGTAATGTGTGTGTCTGATATAAGCAGCATGAGTTAGATAACTTTATAGGCAGATTATATATATATATATATATATATATATATATATATATATATATACACATATACACACACCTATATGTGTATGTGAACACCAGGGTAGGGGCTATACAAGTCCAGTGCCACCTGCTATAGACTACAGGTTAACTACCCACAAGGACAGTGGGGTTCTTGGAAATCTAGGCAGCAGCACCCTGATATCTGGCTTCTGTATCAGTCAGGGTCCTTGCATCACAAATCAGCACTTCCAGGCTACCAAGAAACACCAGATCTGCTTCTTCTTACAGGGCTTCATAAGACTTGTTACAGTCAAACCGACCCTAATGACATGAGGGGAGGAGAGACAAAGGGGGGCAGGGGGAAGACACAGGAGGGAAAGAGACACAGGGTAAGGGGAAGAGACACAGAGGAGGGAGAGGAGGGTAAAAAACAGGGGGGGGGGGAGACACAAAAGAGGAAGTAGACAGGGGGAGAGACTCGCAATGAAGACGACCCCAAACACACCTCCAAGACTACCCCAAACACACCACTGCCTTGCTAAAGAAGCTGAAGGTAAAGGTGATGGTCTGGCCAAGCATGTCACCAGACCTAAACCCTATTGAGCATCTGTGGGGCATCCTAAAACGGAAGGTGGGGGAGTGCAAGGTCTCTAACATCCACCAACTCCGTGATTTCATCATGGAGGAGTGGAAGAGGACTCCAATGGTAACCTGTGAAGCTCTGGTGAACTCCATGCCCATGAGGGTTAAGGCAGTGCTGGAAAATAATGGTGGCCACAGAAAATATTGACACTTTGGGCCCAATTTAGACATTTCCACTTAATGGTGTATTCACTTTTGTTTAGGCTGTGTGTTGAGTTATTTTGAGGGGACAGCAAATTTACACTGTTATACAGGCTGCACACTTACTACTTTACATTGTAGCAGAGTGTCATTAATTCAGTGTTGTCACATGAAAATATATAATAAAATATTTACAAAAATGTAAGGGGTGTACTCACTTTTGTGATATACTGTATGTATGTATGTATATATATATATATATATATATATATATATATTTTAAGAATACTTTGTAAAAACAATTTAACTTTTTTAATTAGCATGTTTTCTATTTAGTTCCTCAAAAGAGAACATCATTCATAAATAAGGGACTACAGTAGTTTTATAAAAACATACTGCAAAAAAAATAAACTTGCGACAGCTTCTAAATCATTCATATGGTATGAACAACCAAGCTTATTTAAACAAAACACTTGCCCCTGCAAGTTAAAGGCACTGTGAAAACTACAATATCCTTAAAACATGGAGCTTTGTGTACAGAAATATACTGTCATCAGCGTCTTGTCACATTTGTAACATCGATTATATCCTTAGGGACATAATTATACGCCAGGCGCAGTGTTGTACCAAACTTCCCATCCTCGTGTTGACAGGATCCGTCTGGTCTCGGTTATCCATGCTCTAGCTAAACAAAAGCCAGACCAGAAGTCGTTTGTAACATTCAGCTACAGCGCACAATGTCCGTACACAAGCAACACATTACTGATCAGGACTGCGCATTATATGATACTCAGTCGTTTAAAAGAACATAAAATACAATCCTTTTATAGTCATTTAAAATAGCAGATCTAAAATATTACCTAAGTTGTGTTTTAATTATATCTGTAGATGTCATTGGCAGACAAGTAAGACTCATACACCTATATTACTGTACATTGGCTGCCAAAGGGGCAAACCCCCAGATCAGCTAGACATTTGAATTGTTTCTGCTGTTAGAGCATTGTATGAAAAATGAAAACACACTGTGGTACGTTATTAGACATACCATTGTTAGGAACTGGGTACTGGAAATTCAGACGCTTCTTGAGGTGAGGCTGCAAATTAATTTACCAAACAAAAAACAGGATATACAATGCTTTGTGAGTATGCCCTTAAATCAAAAGTTCAATGCTTATATCAGTCCATGTGCAAAAACAATAGCAAAATCACAGTAAAGCACCGAAAGCAAACTGGCAATGCTACAGGCATCTATGTAGCAGCAGAAACTGAAAACTGGAGTCCAGCATACTGGGAGATGAAGGCAGGAACCAGCACACAGGTGAAGGTGATAACTAGAGCAGATCAGAAGGTACAGGGAGAACTCTTGCCAGACAGGAACAGTAGCACCAGGGCTGGACACAGGCAGAACTCCAGCCAGACAGGAACAGAAGCACCAGGACTGGAAGCAGTAGCATAGGAAACCACTGCACTTTGGAGTGTATCTCAGTCAGATCTTAAATGACTCGCTAAATGCAGACTGGGTGAGCTCCGTTACCTGTCAGTGACTAGGGAGAAGACTTATGACCCCCACATGAGCAGACCCATTTTTCCTAGGTCTGCCTCACAGCTTAGTCAGTCTGTGAGTCACTAAAGGCTGTGGATTGACCAGAACAACCAGCGGGGCCTTCCTTGGCCTACTCAGAGGCCTACTAGACCAGATACTCCTGATAATTATATTAGATTTACAAACTAGCTTTTAATGTCTAATTATTACCTTTAGTCAAAAATTTTCAAAAATATATATATATGTTTTCTTTATACAGTCGTTCCATAACCATTTATCCATCAGCTGTTTTAGAGAAATTAAAAGATGATTGAAATATTTAAAACATGTATTTATGTGCATTTTTGGAGCATCTTCAAATATATGTTGTTGTTTTTTTAAATAATATTGCATGCTCGTAACATCACAGTGAAGCAACTAAGGACAACGGGTGTTGATATGGTCTACAGTATTCTCCTTGGATACCAACCTGAATGAATCACCTCCTTGGTTGTCTTTTACCACATTCAAAAAGAGTACCGCAGACAAAACTTATTGATACTAGGGAGCCCTCACTGACATTTCAGGAACACTACTAGAGATGAGCGGGCAGCCTTGTCAGCCAGGGAGCACTCTCAGACAGGGAACACAGTTTGACAAGCAAGAAGCACACATAAAGTTTAAGCGATTTAAAGGTAAAGGTGATGGTCTGGCCAAGCATGTCACCAGACCTAAACCCTATTGAGCATCTGTGGGGCATCCTACAACGGAAGGTGGGGGAGTGCAAGGTCTCTAACATCCACCAACTCCGTGATTTCATCATTGAGGAGTGGAAGAGGACTCCAATGGTAACCTGTGAAGCTCTGGTGAACTCCATGCCCATGAGGGTTAAGGCAGTGCTGGAAAATAATAGTGGCCACAGAAAATATTGACATTTTGGGCCCAATTTAGAGATTTCCACTTAATGGTGTACTCACTTTTGTTTAGCCTGCAATTACTTTCTTGTTAACTGGAGAAATTAAATAATCTCCCGGTTTTCATGTCATAAAATCTTGCTTGTTCTCTTATCTCATGTCATCTACAATGTCCTTTTGCATGTCCCACAAATACCACAAATTAAACAAATTCAAAACTAAACTAATCATTCTTGACTTTGCTGATTTACATTTTTGGTCACAATCTCCTTAATTGTTAACACAACTCCACTACATTATATACTACACAGGCTATACAGATTAATCTTAAACCTGGTTCTTTTCATGTGCCCCCACACTAAGCATTGCAACCTCTTCTTTCTGGCAGCACCTCATAATTCTTTCCCCACTACTGTTATGCCAAGCACAGGAGATTGGAGTAAGCCAAAGAACAGGAGGAAGTAGACCAGTAGCATCAGATGGACTGAGGCGAATAGTAAATGTATCAATGCGCCCGAGGCAGAAGAATAGTCACACAATCCAAGGATCAGAGCAGGTCCAGAAAACATGCCAAGGTCAGGAAGCCAGATAACAGGAGCAATGGAGAAACACGCCAAGATCAAAACCAGAAACATTCCAGAGTACACAGGAATGTGTAGTTGCAGTACATTGCAAAACAAATGAGCACTGACACCTGGTTTTGGCTGCCTTAAGTAGCTCCAGGAGGAAGCAGCAGGAGAAGCGAATCAGAACCTAATCAGTAGCCCAGCGCTGAATTAAACAGGGCTCCCGTGGTATGGGAACAGCACTCATCCACAGCATGTGCAAGTCTGGGTGCCTCACAGTGAGAGTAGCTAAGCTGCAAACACACAGTCCCTGGTTTGATTCCAGCTGTGGCCCAGTAGTACCATGACAACTACAACCCATCCTCAATAATTCTGTTTTCCTTCAACACCACTCCTACAACTTCCAATTATTCCACCTCTCTACTACAACAAACATGACTACCATGTGTTAGTGTTATGGAGTGATAAAACATGGCATGTCAACAAGCACTTGGACATTCAGAAAGAACACAGACAGGTAGCACACTGCCGAAAGGAAGAGCATCAATGAGGGAGCACCATATCAATTATGGTATACACTGACATTTAAGAAAAACACAGAGTCCACTGATCATCAGGGATCACATTTACAATCTATCTATTTATTTATCTAAAATCAATCAATGCATCTATACATTTAGATAGTTATTATGTATTAACTCGTGAGGGGCAATAACATTTCAAGCCATGGAAATGTTGTTTGACACATAATTGAAACCGTTTTGTACTGTGAGGACCTTCAGCGCTCATTGTAAGGCTTGCGCTGAGGTCCTTTGGCACTCATCGCATGCCTCGCAATGAGTGCCTTTGGCGCTCATTGCGAGCCCCTCCTGTAGTGTACTTTGGTCCTCTGAGAGAGATATATATTTCTATGTACATGTATAGTTAAGTAATAATGAATGATTTCTTAAATCAATTAATATGCTTTAATTATTTATAATTGATATATGCAGCGAGCTGAAGAGCGAACAATCTGTTTGTATTTTGCGCCTGCATAGAATATACATTGTGAGTGTTGGTGCCCTGCTTATAACGTGTAAAGAATGTTTGAAGTGTGCATTGTAAATAGGCTGCGTGCGCGAGGTAAAGCCGTTGGTTTATTGTGTAAAGCGGCATTGTATAGTCGTAATGTTATTAATGTGTTACGCGTCTCGTGAGCAATTTCCGACTTTTGTAATAGTGTATTTTGTTGGTCGTAGTGTGATGTGTAAAGTGCTACGCGTTTGGCAGTGTTTTGCGCATCCCGGGATTGTGTAGCCTCGTTTTTTTCGGCGGTCATTTTTTTCCCTTGCTTAGGTGATTTTCGAGTGGCGAAAATCGTCTAAATAGAGTTAAATTTGCGTTTCACCTCACTCACAGATGTCCTGGCTCTTGACCCGTACTGTCTATGATGTTTTTGTAATCTTTTTGGGTGTATTTAGCGTGTTTTTCTGTTTTTTTTCTTTTCGTTGTTCGGCCGCTAATCTCGTAATTTTTTGCGTTTCGTATCTTTTTTTTTCTAAGCCCCACGTCTCGTATTTTAACGGCTTGACTCGCAGCGATGAGCGCCTTCACCGCTCATCGGCTAAATGCTACGGTTTAACAGCTTGCCTCGCTTTGCGAGGCTCGCAGCTATGAGCGCCAAGTCCTACGCGTTAACGGCACGCTTTGCTTTGCGAGGCTCCCAAGTGATGTGCGCCCCTAATTTGTATGCACCTCCTAAAACGTGACAACGTCTCGCAGTTTGACAACTATTATATGTGATGTCTATAGCTTTATTGATCATAGATAGCTAAGACAGACAGGCAGACACAATGAGTGATTTAAACAAGGGGTGGACATAAATATAATACTTGGCAGCCAGATGGAATTTATGGGAGCCAAACAGAATTTTCTCTCTTTCTCTCTCTTTCTCTCTCTCTCTCTCTCTCTCTCTCTCTCTCTCTCTCTCTCTCTCTATATATATATATATATATATATATATATATATATAATAAAGTAATAGTATGTATAATTATGAACCTGCAAGGAAGCCCTTCACAGAGATGCATTATACTTCATAGAGATGCATTATATATCTTTATCTACATACACCTCATCCTTTGTTGCAGTTCCCTGTTGCAAGAGCAGCAAGCTAAAGGATTTCCAATGTTACAGCCTAAGCAAATCTCTAATTTGAAGGGACAAGCCTCTTGCCCCCTTGATTTGCCATGGGAATAGACAGGAGAAGAGAACGAGTTGCCTGTTTGCTACACAGAGGATGAATGTTACAAATGAACCACTTCCATATGGACGTCTCGTCAGCATCTTTAAAAGATAAAGTAATGCTGAACCCTGGAGTGTGATCCTAGCAACCACAGTCCTCACTATCTTTTCTTCTCCTCTATCCAAGGTCAGGAGGAGAGGACGCCACATCATTAATCATGTGCTAGAGACGGCAGCACTTTGATTCACAGATTCCTGAGGTACAATAGAAATCTGATAAAGACTAATTTGCTTCCTTGTTCTTCATACACAACCTGTGTGAGAATCAGAGAATGTGAGAGAAAGCACAGGAGCACGGAGGCATCTCTGCTAGACATCACTGTGTGTTTAAAGAACAGATAGATTCAAAAATGTGTGCAATTAAAGAAAATTGACGTATTATTATTATTATTATTAACCTTTATAAAGCACCATTTTTTACAATGATATTACAAGGGCAACTTTGAATACAGTCAGAATGATGCACAATGCAGTTGAAAATGTTTATATAAAAGAGTAGAGGTCCCTGCTCTTTCTAAAGGAGTGATACAAAAGGAGAGGGGGAGATGTATAAATTATATCAATTTGGAGATGGTGGTTATGAGTCTTGGTGAATAGTGAGCCATGAAAATAGCAGATATCTGTAAATTTGAAAGATTGTAAATGTGAGGACTATATACAAATATATACTTAAAACTCTGAAAGCTTTGGTGAGCCTGACATAGCACTAACTTAACCAATAAACAGTTTTTCCTAATAACCAGCTCTCATCCAGCTAAACCTGTGTAGAGCAAAAAACAATAGTTTTAAAAATCAATGGCCTGTCTTCGGATTTCCAGGTCTCTACCGGACAGGGACATGCAAATGAGCACACAATGCATTTTCCCGCCTAAATCCAAAAAACATATTAAACATGGCTCCTTTTAGGCATATGCTTACTGTATTACACAGCTTTAAGTATAGCATAGGATGGATTATGCACAAGAATGGAGACTAACCCACAGACAACTGTTTCGGTCTTAAAACAGATCTTCCTAGGTTGTGCAGTAGATTTTGTGGAAAGGCTGTTTACATGACAACAATCATTTACCTTATGGTGGGAAGCCCTCCATCATATAGAGTACAGTAGTACAGAAAATGAATAGTACATTTGTGTTCCCATTTGTGTTCCATTGTGTTCTGTTCCAGAAGAAAGTTTCACAGAGAACAAAATCGCTGTAAAATGAACCTAATCATATAATGGAAGTTAATAGAAAGTCAATACGTTATGTCCCAGGCCCTACTCAAAAGTAACATTAATTAAATACAAACTTAAAATTTTGAAAATGTGAGAAAACTTTGATATTTTCAAAGTCCAGACCAAAAGCTTTTGAAAGTGCCACCGCAAGACCCCTCAGTAAATAAAAAAAAAAATATATATATATATTGCACATCTATGTACCTTTAGATATATACCTTTATCTCTTCACAGTGTGTTAATTGTTTATAATTCTGGTAATTTAGCTGTGTGTTTGCCAGAAGGGATGCCTTTAGCCCCAGTGATTTCAACCCCTCAGGTAGGCCAGGATTTAGGTTTAACACTGTGAGAATACAGAGGCAATTGGAGGCTCTCACTTGTGATGACACAGCGTTAAATCATAGACTACCCGATGGGCCTTACATTGGATTGTGGCAATACTAGGTGCCAGTACATTAAATATCACTGATGACAACTGAAAAGGTCTACAATGCTACTTTTGGGAAAGTAGCTTATGAGGGACAACACTTTGCATCCCTCCCATAGGATGATGTCCACCCATTCTTTCTTATATACCCATCTATATCAAGATTTTCAGAAGATTGGTCAAGAAGTCGCTCAAACATTTTTATTTAGTTACCAGTGTTGAAGGAAAAATATCTGAATACCTGGCCTGGCACTAGAGTTGGATATGACTATCCTACACAATTCACTTGAAACTTCAGACAGTGTTTTAAACAATGATTTGCTGTAATAGTCTCTTCCAATTCAATTGTTCTCTTCTAAGTAAAAATATTATATATGTGACATCACTGACCAGGGGTACTGGGAAACAGAACGGCTCATGTCAGTTCATAAAGTAATAATACTGAAGGTAAAACCAGAAATGAGTAAAAACAGCAATGAAACAAAAATTAGATTAAAAAGATAGAAAGGTGAGCTCATATTGTCAGTTCAAAAGAAGGAAATACACAAGCTTGAAGAATTCTGTAATTTTACTGTGCTCCAATCTAATTATCGCCTAGATTGCAGTGTTTTTTTCTTTGCCTTTCTACTTAGCTGTCATGGCCATAATTTAAAATAGCAAATTTCCAGAGCCGCCTTAGATTTGCAGTTAATGAAGCAAAGAATGCAGGAAGAGCAGGTGAAGCAATGTAAATAGACCCATATAATTAAACAAGATAAAGATTTGTGTTGGAGATTTTAAAAAAAGGAATAAACAGGCTCCATGCAATGCTGTCATAAGTGAACATTTAATATTGTTTTTTAAATGTAGCGTTCAGGTTCTGCAGCTGTACCCAATGCATTCAGTTACATTATAGATTTGCATATAACTAAATTGGGCAACATATAGAACTAGATATAGATTCGCCTGGGCCTAGGAAATAGTGCTTTGTCCCATCTATAATCATTCATGGAGTATTCTACTGGAGAAATATGTATATGGGAGCCAGGAAATCCAACAGTACTAAAAGACGCATTGTGGTCTCATATTTTCAGAGCTCATTAAAGAACCGGAATTAAAAATGGGCAAAATGTATTTCAAATTTAAAAAAAAATACTTGAATGTACCACCTTCTACAGTATAGCCAATTATATCTAGTCTTGTCCATCTCCATGTATACAGTAATACAGTTTCTAAAGAGTGCGTAACGCTCTAGTGAGAGCTATAGAAACTATTTGTACGGATGCCTTACATGCTGCACTGTGAGGCGCCAGAGGGGGGAAGAGTCAGAGGAGGAAAGAAACACAGGGGAGGGATGAGGGGGGGAAGAGACAGAGGGGGAAAGAGACAGAGGGGAGGGAGGACGGGGGAAAGAGACACAGGGGAAAGTGGAAAAGAGACAAAGGGGAAAATGGGAAAGAGACACAGGAGAGAGAGGAGGGGGAAAGAGACAGAGGGGGAAAGAGACACAGAAAAGGGAGGAGGGGGGGAAACATACATGGGAGGGAGAGGCGAAAAAGAGACACAGGGAAGGGAGAGGGGGGAGACACAGGGAAGGGAGGGGGAAGAGATGCAAGGGGAGGGGGAGGGGGAAGAGACACAGTGGAGGGAGGGGGGTAATAGACACAGGGGAGGGAGGGGTGAAAGAGACACAGGGGAGAGAGAGGGGGAAGAGACACAGGGGAGAGAGAGGGGGAAGAGACACAGGAGAGGGAGAGGGGGAAGAGACACAGGAGAGGGAGAGGGTGGGAAAGAGACACAGGGGAGGGAGAGGGTGGGAAAGAGACACAGGGGAGGGAGGGTGGGAAAGAGACACAGGGGAGGGAGGGGGGGAGAGTCACATGTAATATTATACTGTCATTTATGACGGGTAAACGACTAGTTGTTTTTTCTAATGACCTCCTTCTATATGTTATGTCTCAACTTACAATGCATTTCCTTGCTTGAAGGTCATATAAGCAAAGTTACTATAAGCAAATAGAAAATCCCAATGTGGCAATGAGCTAATGTCAGTTTTCAAAGGTATAACCTACTTAAAATGTAATAGAGGAAGGTATTAGAAGACAACAACTGATATGAATTCCACCCAATACTTTTTCTCTGTGGTAAGATTTCTAGTGTCATTGGGTGGGTTCAAGTGAGGAGTCCTAAGGTTCTGGGAGGGCTATAAGTTTATAGGAGTATGTTAGGGTAGCATGTGTGGTTGGGAGGGTTATGTAGAATCACGATCTAGATCAGGCAAGCAATGACAAGGAAAGATTAGAGGAGTCATTTTGAGCCTGAAAAGGGTTCAATGACTGTATTAGTTTTTAAACCCTGCTTTAGTACATCTGTATCTCTGAAGACAATTAATTATTTTAATGTTGGAGCTCTGCATATGACAGAAGTACTAAAATACACAAGCATGATTATGTCAAAATGTTTAATTTGTCTTAAAAATGCTCTTTCTATTTTCCCTTCACATCCAGCTGAGTTTTCATGTTGTTTCTTGCTCTTTGTATGCCATATTTTTAAAACATGCCAGCCCAAGTATTCCAACAGCGTTACAAATTCAGACCTTTACCCTGACCTGTCATAGTCTCAGCTTAAACACTCTGATTGACAAGAAACTGGGAAATACAAAAGCAAGTGGAACATACAAGAAATTCAAGTTAAATAGAAATGCTTTCTATAATATGGTGGTAGCAGGAAGCACGTTCATTGACTTGTATTTCTTATGAGAAAGATGCTACAGAGGACATGTGAGTGCAGGATAACTACAACTGGAAAAAAAACATGTTTATGAAGTATGCAACAAACTAACAACATTAGAAACTATGGGCCTTATTCTATTGCCCTATAATAAAAAATTCTGCTACATATAGTCAGTTCGCAATTACCACATATTCTATTATCTACTCACAAACCAATGACGAGTAGACCACCCACAATCACTACTAACGAGCCAAACTCACAAATCCTAACTGAAAACTCCATTGGTTTTAGCACTGCTCAAGCTTTACGAGTGCTAACCCAATTAAGGTTACACAAAATCGATATTCTATTAGACTTGTAGCTCTAGTTCGTAAATATTTTCAAACTCGCAAATTTTTAAAGTATCACGCTTCTGTCAAAAACATTAAGAGTAATCAAGAGGATTCGCAAGGCCTTTTTCAATCAATTATTAGAGCCTTAACAGCTATTAAACACACAACACTGTCCTTTAAAAATATTGGAAAGTGTTTAACAAGTAAATTACGGGCTTGCCTAAATATTGTCAGATCATATGATCACGCCGACTGAAATTTGACTTAGAAAGGCAGGGTTTATGAGTTCAGCCTGGCAGTCGAAATTTGCAAGCTGGAGTAAAAAAAAAACAAAAAAACACCCGCAATCAAACTTGTGAGTTTGAGGAATTTGTGAGCAGCTAATAGAATATGGCCCTATGTTAACCCTTAAGCATAAAATCATTTTTCTGTAAAATTAATTTAGCAGACACTGCTTGTGCCTAAAGGATTTTGTGTCTGTATATACCTCACTTACTGCTGCTTGGAATCTAAGGAGCGTATTCGATTAGAGGGAGGAGTGATAGGGATTTGTAGACTCAAATTCAGATAAACTTTTAACATTTTCTTCCACTTTCTACTTGCTCAATATACAATTTATAAGTATATATGCCTTCCCTCCCTGCAACTTGCCCCATTATGAAGTATCAAGTATATTACTATATTTGCAGCTTCCATGCACTAGCAGAGTTTACCAAAATTAAGATTTTCTATAATAATGCTATTATAGCCATGGCTTATATAGCTGCTGATGTTCTCACTTTGTTGTACAGATATACCCTGCTTAACGCTACCCCTTTTAGCGCTGATTCAATATATCACTGTTTTTGCCTGCCAGACCCCTTTTAGAATGTATATAGATAATTAAGTCACCCATATGGTAATCTGATCAGCCCTCGTTCCATTCTTGTTATGAGAATGCCGTCACACCTCTAGCACAGGTGGCAGCAGTGGTGGTGAGCATCTGCTAGATATCGCTGCCAATGTCATAAGTTTAGGGTTAGGGTAAGGGTTAATGTTAGGGGGTTAGGGTAAGGGTAATGGTTTAAGTTTGGAAATTGTGTACAATCTCAACAGCGCTTACAAACTGTGTACAATTTCGGCAGCGCCATCAAGCAGCTCCTTGCTGAAACTGCTGCTGCCATTGCTGGAGTATGCATAACTAGAAAGATCCCAGCTCTCTATAAAGTAATTATCTGCCATCCTCATCTAAGAAATGTGGGCCTCCATGCTTTGCACCTGCTGCACCAGCAGTAGATCCACCACTGCTTAGTTTAACTGAAGGACTGCACTGTGACCACTCAATGCAAACGTGTCCCTGTCTCTGGCCACGATGGCTGCTATGTTTTAATCTGCAAATAATCTGAAATTATATCCAGAAGCCATTATAATTTAGAAATAGTAATAAAGTATTTTGATAAAGAAATTTATAATAGGGACAGGATAATCCAAAAAAAAAAACTAATACAAACTGGACCCCTGCTGTGTAACTTTAAAGGACAAGAGTCACCAAAAAGAGTGTTTTTCTTATATTAACGAGCCAATCAAACAGCAGCTCAGTTTTAAGAGGTTATATTAATATCTCTATGCTGAGGAGCTCACAACACCTAATATACAGAGGACTTCTAGAAATAAAAGGCAAGGGCTAAAACATTTAGGCATATACATGACCTTTTATACATGTTGCTATAAAATCAAATAGTATTACTGGATTTATATTGCACTAGCTCCTTTGATGTGCTTGTTTTTTTCTATTGTGGCAAAAAAGCAAGTTACCACAAAGTTATCATGCAGCTAGATCTCCTCCCCACACGTATCACACAATCTGAGGTATAAATTAGCATACTGAGCTGTGCATTAGCATAAAGTAGCAGCAAATACAATGCTGCATATCTCTGGGATCATTTATTATAGAGACAAATGGCTAAAACAGTGGCCCTTTAATATGTTGTTAAAATGTGTATTGCAAATTCTTATCAAGTACAATTTCATAAGGATTTTTGTATATTGCAAAATTGTTCATCTTTCTTAAAATAATGAAGAATTACTCTAAATGTACAGAATGAGATTCCTAATTTATTTTCCAATCATACATAAGCAAGTAGAAGAAACAGAATTTTGTAGCTATTTTTTATATTTTTCAGCAGAGATGGAAAACTTTTCTTATCAGCAGCTTTGAATCCCTTATGAGGACTTTCATAAGCGCAGACTCCAGCTCCACACATATACCCTTGAGGCAGGTAACAAAGAAAGCAGCCAAAAAGGTTTTTTTTTATATTAGATACAATAACATCTCCGGGTCCCCAATGTTTACCTCCTAACTCAATTTTTCTTCCTGCACTTCTCATTTTCTTATTAGATATCCAACCGCAGCTTCCCACAATCAAATTGTTCTTATTATTTTTCTAAGCTTGGAGGGACGGTCTGGACAAAAGGCCTGTTACCTAACGCTCTCACAAGCTGGTGAATTTGTGAAGAGGTCTCGCCGATGACGAACACTCGTACTGTAATAAGAAAGAGCTGGCGCTCAGTTCTCTTAAAGTTTATTATAAAGGACTAATGTTATTTTTTTTCTATAGAGAGTTTCATAGACATAAGATCCTGTGATGCGCTGCTAACCATCTAAATCTGCTTAGATGTTTGTTATGGGCTAATCTTCCCAGGCCCAGTGGTAGTATCTGATCTCCGGAGAGAGTTCCCCAATTGTTAACATGAACACAGTCAATTTTATGGAAGACTGAAGCAGCTCCAAAGCTTACATTATTTGATTTTATTTTTTAAGCAATATAATTAATTTAATTTAAAAGAAGGGAATCTTTGAAATCAGAAGAAGTTGACAACCTGGCAAGCCCTAAGCTTCAAGCTTCCTTTCTATCTCTAAACATGAGAATAGGAAAATCTCTTTCTCTTTGAGCATAGAGAAAAATATTTCTTTAGTATGTTTGATAAAGCAAAGGAGTAATAGTTACAAGCTCTCGAGTTTTTATCCTAAATATGGACCCCCCTACAGGAACTTTAAAGGGGATGTTTGAGCTAATTAAAAAGTTACTTTTTATAACACACAGAATTCTTGCTTCAATAATTAGCAATGTCCAAGGTTTTTATGTATATATTATACGTTCTCTAATGGACCACTGTAGTGCTTATGGAACTGACTTCTTTTGTTTGTATGTTTAATAAATGCTCAGAAATAATGTTGGCATTTGAACGAGAAAATCCTTGTAGCTTTTAAAACATATGTTTGAACATCACATACATAGTTGTGAGCATGCGAGTTGTTGCTAACGCTTGCAAAGCGAGGGTCGCAGCTCCTTGCCAGCAACTGTGACCCTCGCAAAATTTACGTCGTAACGCAAACAAAATACGAGACACGTTACGACCCATTACGACCTCGCAAAAATCGGCCACAACACGCGCACATCAAAACATGAAAAACACAACAAATACATAAAAAGCTTACTTACAGGAAGAGGGAGCATCCAGGACCTCGAAAACTAAAGTTACACCTCAATTTAAGTCAAATTAAAAGAGTTTAGACACTAAAAAATTCTGTAAGCGAGAGAAAAAATGGCAGCCGAAAAAAAACGAAAACGAGGCTACAGCAGTCTAAAGACGCAAAACACCACCAAACACCTACGTATTTGCCGAAAAACACCTACGAGATTAGAAAACAAGGACACAACCCCCAAAACATTACAAACACAACAAATACAAACAACAAACACATAAAAAGGTTACTCACAGCAAGTGGGGCACCGAGGACCTCTGCAAGTGAAGTTACACCTCCATTTAACCACATATTTCAGAGTTTAGAGACCCGAAAATCACCTAAGCGAGATAAAAAATGGCAACCGAACAAAACAAAAACGAGGCTAAAGGTCCCTAGACACGCAAAACACTACCATAAACACGCAAAACACCACCAAACAGCTACGGATATTCAGAAAAACTCGCATGACATAGAAAACGAAGATTACGAAAAACTCGCACGACATAGAAAACGAATGACGCTACATCAGCCACATTATATACACCAAACACCCTTAGCTCACTTACAATTTCATTGCCGTCATTTTTTGACGGGCAATTCGCTAGTTAGTATATATTTATTTTCACTACTATCAGGTGTTCAGAGGGTAGAACAGATATTCCTAGGTTTTAACCTACTTTCTTGGAGTGGCCACAGCAGGCAAACCTTGTTGTTGTTTTGTCAGACTATCGTGTCCGATTCTCAGTGAGCCTATGGTCTGCAGGCATGTCTGTCAGCTCCTCTGAAATACTTCCAGCTCATGTTCATTGCTTCAATTACCTCATCTGTACATCTCCGCCTCTGACATCCCCTTCTTCATGAGCCTTCAATCTTTCCCAGCATCTTAGTCATCTCTAGGGAATCCTACCTTCTCAAAAACAATAATGGTTTGACTGTCTTAAACTGCAAAACATTTTTCAGCCCCATGACCCCTAATGGGATAGGTGGAAAGAAGCAGATTTGCTAGTCCCTGAAACATCATGTTCACATGTACTTTTTGGAAGCTTCACTGAATTTAATTTCTTCATATATGTATTATTTTTTCCAATCAATTACAAAATAAATATATGAAGTTCTATTGTAGAAACACTATGGTGGCCTTTAAATTATTATTTTTGTGTTTGATTTTCCCAAGTGAATACATTATTATACAAATATAGAAGAAGCTGTTCTTCTGTTGGAGAAGATGACAGATTCTGTATTTGAACTCCACCCACTAACTTTACTTTTTTTTGCTATGCATAAGATGTGGCAGTTAATCAGTTTCTTTCATATATGTGGCTTTGTACATTTCCTAGCCTTTTTGCATAGAAAAAAAGGCTGTGGGTTGAGCTTAAAAAAACAAAAAGTATAGTTTTAAAGATTTTTGTATTTTAAATTAAATGGTAGAAAAGTTCAAAATATTAATTTATTTATTTCCTAAAAGAAACAAAACCTATATTCTTTTATATAAAAACAACTTATATCCAGACACAACCTTCTCATTAAACCAGTTTACAAGCAATACACAAAGCTAGTGATTAATTTGTAGGCAAAAATGTTGAATTTGTCTGTCTCCAGAACGAAGAACAAATGAATTGCCCAAGCAGAGGTATCAGTCTCATATGAGCATGACTCTTCTGCATCAAAGACAGAGGTCATAACATTACGCTGCTCCTTCAGACATAATCCCTGCTGAGGACATACATAAGTATGCCAATGATTTTAAGTCCTCTGCTAGTAAAGAAGTACTGGCTTCCGTTTGTGCACAAAAAGGGTTATTCCTGATTTGGAAGTGAAATTCAATTTATTAATTCCACACCTGACTGGCCTAAAACCCTTTTTGCTCAACATGGAATCGAGTTTTCCATAACAAGGTGACCTCCGTTCAACCATAAACATCTGCCAACTAAAAATTCCCCAAACAAAACCTTAAATGGACACCTGACATGTATACACAAGACAATCATGTCATATTAAAGGTATCGTGTAGAGAAGGGGTGGGCAAGTTCGGTCCTGGAGAGCCCCACACAGGTGAGTCAATCTGGATGACTCGAAGAAGTGATTCACTGACCTGTATGCAGCAGGGATAACTTCAAATCCTGGTCTGTGTGGGGCTCTCCAAGACCGATCTTGCCCACCCCTGATGTAGAGTGTGTTGTAGCTTGGTGGTGGTTTAGTGAGCAGCAGCGGCCATGAAAGGGGGCATGTATTGTGTCTAATAGGAGAGCTTGATTAGGTAGAATGGTTGTATGCTTGTTTGAATAGTTGAGTTTTTAGAGAGTTTTTGAACTTGTGAAGAGTGGAAGAGAGTCTGACAACACAAGGTAGATAGTTCCATATGGTGGGCGTAGAATGGGTGAAATACTGAAGATGGTAATAAAGCTAGACATAAGAGGAGGGGACGGTTGGGGAGTACCTGGGGATCAGATGACAGATTATCTAATATAATATTATACTTATTTTGCTTACATCCCTTGCCTTTATTCTGTTTTATGAAGTATTGTAAGTGTTTTCATGTTGTATAGTCATATAGATATCCCATTATACATAGCACTCTGAGTCTTTGTATTTGAAATGCATTGGTTAAGGGCAGATATATCTATAAAAAGACACCCTGCCAGATTAGACTCATCCAGAGGCCATACACAGTCCCAGTTAATACTGCCTTTAAAGTTTTCATTACAGCTTTAATACTTTTAGCTCTCAGTGAACATGTAGTCCAGTCATATAATTAGTCAGCCAATACTCGTCAATGCTCATATGAAACCCAAACAGAGGCCTCTGAGACTTAGCTTTGGATCTCTCTGCTCTGAAAACGGCTGTTTACAAGGAACATCGGAGCAAGCTCTGATAACCTACCCTGGGAGCAAGAGATACTAAGCGCATCCTATTTCCACATACAAGTGCCTTTAGCCATTAGGCAGGCTGCCCTTTTTATAGACTCAGGGGTGACATGCACAACCTTGCATATCCAAGAGACAGGATTCTAGTCTAAATGCAAGCTGGGATTTCTTTAAGCGACATTAATCCTCTTCCCTGATCCTTCCTAATATTACATTAAATTAACGTAGCCTGGGGAAAAAGGACAGTTTTGGAGACGAACCATTTAAATGACATTTAGCAGGAGTGTGGCAAAAAGTAATGCACCAGTAAACTGTTTACTTTTTAACATCTACCGTGCCAGCGTGCTGAAGGACATCCGTGTTATGGCTGGAAGGGGTTTAGAAGGTTAAATTATCATTGCAACGGCTTAAGCGGTTTTTAGAGACGGTTTTATGAGTACAGGAGTAAAGTAGTAAATTATATCCCCAGGAAACACTCTGAAAGAAAAAGAGTTGGCGACCAAACTATCAGCTTATACACAATTCATTCTGAATATAGTTTTCTTATAGCTTAATAGACTTTTCAGTATTAATTATATATTGATTTGCTTCATTTAAAGTAACATAGACAATGAAAGAACACTATATAAATAAATATAATTTAAATTGGTTGTAATTCAAATTTTTTAGTGGAATTGTTAGATAACTGAGCATGACATTTTTGTATTATAAGCAATTATCAATACATGATCTCCCTCTCTCTAACTCTCCTTATCTATGACAATTAATTTAGTCTAAAGGGTGAGGGGGTTGATAAAAGAGGACATTTACTTAACAATTAAAGAGACATGGAACACAGCTGTTTTTATTTCAAGCATAAGCAACACAAAAACTAATGTTAACTTTTTGTGGCAACCGACAACACCACAGCACTTCATTTCAAGATTCTCCGCCATCAAAGCTGTTATCCCAATCGTTAATCACCTTCATTTTACAATTTGGAGTTTATTTATCAAGCAGTCTAAAACTTAGTGATAAGTTGGGCTAAAAGATAAATGAATGTCGTACATTTTGTATGGAGTCTATATATAAAATGAGGTTAATAGTCATGATTAATACATGGCAACATTTAATCTCACTTTATAAACTAACCATTCTATTTCAAGTCATATACACTAAGCACAACCCAGGAAAACCACCACATCGGTTAACACAAAAATTTGCTGTTGGAGAGCAGTAAAACTGTATAAAAAAGAGCTGAAGCTTGTTTTTAATTATCAGATAACAATATGGTTTTCCTCAGGATTAGGCATTTTTCTTCTGATTGTACCAATTTGCATATTTCTAACTAGAGATAATGACCTATAACAAATCCAACTGTGCAGAAGGCTCTTATCACCGGCCGTCACACACTGAATAGAGGTTACCTGGCTCCTACTTGTCAGACTGCACCGCGTTAACGCTACAATAACCAGAAGTCCTGATGGGTGAAGGATGCGGCACAAAGATAATGCTTTAACCTGTCCTTCTCTCCCCTGTGTGTCATTGTGAGAGTAGATACCTATTATTTCCTTGCATGGATAAGTATATATTGTGCTTTGACGGTAAGCTTGCTTTATTTAGGTTCAGATTTACAATTGGATGCTCAGATAAATTAATAATTATTTACTTCAAAATGCAATGCTCTAATAAAAATATGTTTGAAAACTACAAGTCTGACAAAGGGCATAATTAGGCACGGTAAAATCACAAGCTAGTTTTTTGATGGACCTAGAGGCATCCATGATTCTTTGAGTGAGGCTGTTTTCTGGAAAGCAGGGCTTGTTATTTTATGATGTAATTGCTAACTGCCTGATTCTAAGCATGTACTGGGGAAGGGATTGGTGTCAAATTCATTAAAATCCAATTATCAAGTAACAAATCCTTTTCAACTCTTGCCTCACCCACAACATTTGAATCAAAATTAATTTCTGCTATACTTTTTATAATTTTTGTGTGAAATATATGATATTTTATTGGCTTACTTGTTTTATTTTTTAACTCACATTGCTAAGTATAGGGGCAGCTATTTTACCCACATTCTTCCTCTCTAATATTCTACTCCATCTTTTTTAGCTGGAGCTTGCAAAAGAATATGCAAAGATGGGTTTACTATTGGAGGAGGAGCCATCCACACAGCTGGGCAGGGTCTACTTACAACATGATAGGGGAAGCTACTATAGCTGCTAATTCACCCCCACATTAGGAAAGGAACACTTTATTAAACAGAGGTTTGTAAAGAAGACGAAACTCTTATATCAATATAAACTAATTATATATACCGTATATATATCTATTGTATGTAACTATTAGCGAGCATTTTGTGTGCTGTAAAAAAATGTGTATTACAATATTGTGTATTTTTGTAATGACGTGCTAGAGAGATGGATCAGCAGCTATAGTCATTTTGTAAATGCACCCTGCCCAGCTGTGTAGATAGCTCCACCCCCAACAGTATATACATTTTTGTCTATATAATTAAATTTTAGATTTTTTGGAGCAGTATTTGGATTGAGCACATGGATTGAGCTTTCAGTACAAAAATAAGGATGTTAATATATTTACAGTAAAACAGTTTTGAGTATCCAAATGCGGCAAAAATTGAGGCATTTCTAAAAACTAGCTGACAAAAATATATTATTTTTTTTCCCCATCAACCTAATAGTACTTTTGTTATAGAAATCCTTGAGTTTCGTTCAGTTGCAGCAGAAAAAAACAAATATAGAAGGTTTTTACAGGGTTCATTAAAAAGTCCCCTATTGTGAGTTTTCCCAGTTATAGAGTTCATCATGAGACATCCATACAATTTACTTTATTGTGATAAAAAATGTTTACGTAATATTATCTTATATGTGTCTGCTATTCAGGACACAATATGACTGGGAGATTCATAAAAAAGATGTTTACACCATTCAATTTGTTATAATAGAATCTGTAATAGTTTCATTCTCGCACTTTGTATTTCATTCAATAGCGCCATTGCCTCCTCATGAACCTGATATTTTTATTTCCAATTATTTATAGGTTTCCATTGTTGACAGGAGATAAACAGAGAAGCCATTTAAAAAAAAAAACATCTCAGCTGGTTTCTTACCTATCATGGGCGACTCTATAAAACTCCATGTGTTTGTCTGGGGTATGTAGGACTGTAATACTCCGGCAGCTCGACCCGCTTCGTTTACACCTCCGAAGACGTAGATTTTGCCCCCGCAAACCGTGGCAGCCGCAGAATGCACCGGCTTAGGAAGAGGGGCTACCGTCTCCCACTGGTTGATGATTGTATCGTACCTAGGACATAAATAGCAACGTTTATTGTATAATCTGCAGAGAACAAGATGATATTCTGACAATACCAAAGGAAGAGACACTGCAGTCACAAACTTCTTATCATGCATCTAAAAGAACAGGTTTTAAACATTAAGAAAACTTTCTTTTCAAACACTGGAAATACAGCTTTGTAATAATTTCAAAGCCTCCTTCTGATTAATTAGGGTTTGTAAGGACTCAGCACCAGCTGAGTTATGGAACTCTATGGAGAAATACTCCCTCTACTGATTTAGCTAAATACATTTTTAATACAATAGTTGTTTGTAATGAACGTAAATTTTGAATGTATCTCTCTATATATATATATATATATATATATATATATATATATATAGCCTTCCAGGATAATGTAATTGTCTCTTACTACCATTATTTGTCAGTATTTGTTTGATTATACGCTTATAAAAAACATAAAAACATAGTAAGAATGCTACATAAATCAACCCTCTTTCGTACTTAATTGATAATTGGATATAAAATTTGTGTTGAATAAAAAAAAGACTATCCAGAACAAATATAATATTAAGAATAATAATAATAATAATAATAATAAAAAGAGCATACAGTGTCATAAAACCTGTAGGAAATCATCAGATTGAACATAAATCAATTAGCTGTGTTTTCATTCATTGTATATATAAAGTGAAAGCAATGAAACAGGTCACTGTGACCGCACTAACACAGAACTATGATCATGTCTCAGGTCTTCCTCTTAATGAGGTGGGAAAAATAAGACACACAAAATGTGATACCTTCAATGTCTAACTAAAGGGGATTACAGTGAAAGCTTTGGGGGTCTCATAATCTCTTAACCTGGCAAGGTTGATGGTTTCAGCCGGGAAAGGTCATAGTTTGTCACTTTTCAGTGTTCTTTTATTACAAGTTTTCTAAAGTTAATATTACTTATATATCTAAAAAACAAAGATGTCAAATATATTCTATTAAATGTATAATTTTAGAGAATATGCTTCTTTTAAAGTAATCGCAGTATATCCCAAATGCTGTCAGACATTTTTTTTGTTTTGCTGTTTCTCTGGAGTTTTCACACATTAAACATACACTTCTACAAAGTGACAACAGACAAGTAATGTTTGCTCCATTTAATTCTGCCCCTTTATTCCCTATAAACGACCAGAATGCAATATTGTAGTACCCCCGTGGAGATCCCTTGTGTCTGCTTAAAAAGTGATTGCTCTAAAAAGCAATAAATATGCAGGCGTTCGCTGAGAAATCCGCGGCAAATCATCACCGCCACAACTTATTGTTTAGCATTAAATTTTTACTTTTGTTAACTCTTTAAAGAGAAGGCAGCAGCTCAAAGTACTTGAAACGTGTCTCACCTAATGTGCTGATGTTTACAAAGAGGATGAAAAGCCTATCTCACTTACTCTCGGGTACGTGGGGTCATCGTGGGCAAATGGACCACGCAAAAAAACATCACACTTTTGATGGATACATAATTATTATATTATTATTATCCTCTAATTGTAAATCGTCTATATATATATATATATATATATATATATATATATATATATATATATATATATATATATATACATACATACATATATACATACATACATATATATATATATATATACACATACATATATATATATATATATATATAGAAAGGAAAAGCAAAATAATCGGATATTATAAATAAACCATATTATGAAATAACAGGCAATACTACCCTGAACAGGAGAAACAGCAACCCCCAGATGTGTTTCGGCCTCTGTGGGCCTCGTCTGTGAGATGCAGCTGTACTCCCTAAGGCACAGTGAGCAAGGAGTCCACGTCTGGTTCCCCCTATCACCCTTAGGGTGAGAAAGCCCCTAAGGGTCATTTGCATACACAACAAAGAAATGAGAGGTGCTAAATCTGAGAATGAGCAATACCTAAGTAGGTTTGTCCTCTAGGTCTGTTTCCCTACTCAGAGAGCAACCTCTTTTGCCCTTGAGAGCATCTCAGAGAGGGATTTTGAACAACTGGGTGTGATTTTTGGAGCCTTGTGTGCAATACTAGGGTACATGGAAGGTACAAAGTAGTAATATTTAAGTTTAGTATTAGTATTTAGAAGCCTTCAAGCAGCCCATAGGGTCACCTATTGCCCATCAGTGGTTTAGGGTTCAACGGGTGTTGCTGGGATTCCACAAAAAACATGTCCCTCTGGATAGCTTTGTGGTGTCCTTGAGAGAGTCTCGGAGAGGTATTTTGAACTATTGGGTTCCATTTCATGTCTTTAATGGACCCTTGTGTGCAATAATAGGGTACAAGTGGAGTGATTTTGGAGTTAAGTATACATGACTGTATTAGTTTGAATTTTTTTTTTACCATCAAATGCATAGTTACTAATGTTTTTGATAGACACAGTAATGGTAGATGAACTAAATAAAGAGAATAAAGGAAGAATTAAAGGGTCACTTAATTCAGCACAAGTTGGAGCACACCACTGTAAAGATCTCCTAAAAGCAAGTTGAAATACTTTTTGAAATACGTGTTTTCACAGAGAAATTGATAAATCTCTGTTGACATGAGTCACTGGCATGCCACCAGACAGATCCACAGCAACAGCTTCGTGCAGTGAGCAAAAGAAAAAAAGAGTTAACCATTAAATAATACATGTGTGCAAGGAAAGGAATGATGGAAACACATAAAAATGTAATCTCCTGCTGCATTCCAGAGTTCAAGCGGAACTACTATTAATCTTCGTGTTCACTGAGCTTTCACTGCACAGTGGGCCTTATTCTATTGCCCAAATCGTAAATTTATACACACTTAAAAGCACTCTTAAAATTACTACATATTCTATACGCAGATTCCAAAGGTGCAAATTTGGCCTTAGGACGCCACTTGTTTTAGCACAGCTTGAATATTACGAGCGCTAAATAATTAAAGCTACAGAAAATAGATACTCTATTACACCAGTAGCTCTAGATTGCAAATAAAGTCTGACCCGCAACTGAAAAAAGTATCGAGTTTCTATGTGACCATAAAGCTCTATTTTGGTCTTGTCACTCCAAATTACAGTATGCCAGGAGCTGTGAGGCATGTCAAGGTGTTTTCCGCATAATGTAACCAGCTTTTTTGTGGCAATGGTGCAGTAAAGGCTTCTTTCTGGCAACTCTAACCATGCAGCTCACTTTTGTTTAAGTATCGTCGTATTGTGCTCCTTGAAAGAACCCCACCGTCTTTTTCCAGAGCAGCCTGTATTTCTCCTGAGGTTACCCGTGGGTTTTTCTTTGTATTCCGAACAATTCTTTTGGCAGTTGTGGCGGAAATCTCTCGGTCTACCTGACCGTGGCTTGGTATCAAGAGATCCCAGAATTTTCCACTTCTTAATAAGTAATTGAACAGTACTGACTGGCATTTTCAAGGCTTTGGATATCTTTTTATATCCTTTCCCATCTTTATGAAGTTTCATTACCATGTTACGCAGGTCTTTTGACAGTTCTTTTCTGCACCCATGGCTCAGTATCTAGCCTGCTCAGTGCATCCACTTGAGAGCTGACAAACTCAGTGACTATTTATACACAAACACTAATTGCAATTTAAAAAGCCATAGGTGTGGGAAATTAACCTTTAATTGCCATTTTAACCTGTGTGTGTGTCACCTTGTGGTTTGTAACTAATAATTAACTAGTTGTACAAAAAAATAAAAAATCAATTCCCTCCTGATCGCAGACACCAGCGACCGGACTTCTCCCTGGATCAATACTGTGTCTCTAATTATCCATGATAACCCAGAATTCCCTTTTTAATTAGAAATAAATCAAGTCCCCTTTTAAAGTTATCTATCGAATCCGCTGTCACCACCTCCTCTTTTTGAGAATTCCACAGATTAACCACCCTTACTGTGAAGAACCCTTTTCTTCTTTAAGGTGGAATCTTTTTACTTCTAACCTCAAGGGATGTCCTCTTGTCAGTTGAAAACCTCTTGGCACAAAAAGCTCCCTTGACAAATCTTTATACTGACCCTGGATGTATTTATATAAGGTTAAATATAATCTCCTCTTAGACACCTTTTTTCTAGAGAAAAGAAGTTTAATTTGGTTAGTCTTTCTTCATAACTTAGCCCCTCCATTCCACTTATTAGTTTTGTTGCCCTCCTCTGTACCTTTTCCAGCTCTAAAATGTCCTTTTTATGAAGAGGTGCCCAAAATTGTACTCCATATTCCAAATGAGGGCGTACTAGAGACTTGTATAGTGGCAGAATTATATTATTAATTATATTTGCTTCCCTGGCTTCTATACCCTTCTTAATACATGCTAATATTTTATTTGCCTTTGCAGCTGCTGCTTGGCTTTGAGCACTGTTACCTAGGTGGTTGTCCACAAGCACTCCCAAATCCCTTTCAATATCTGATACACCAAGATTTGCTCCATTAAGATTATAAATTGCATGGCTATTTTTCCTTCCCAGATGCATAACTTTACATTTATTCGTATTAAATCTCATCTGCCATTTAAATGCCCATTCCTCAATTTTATGTAAATCCCTTTGGAGGGAAAGCACATCACTATCTGATTTAATTACCTTGCACAACTTCGTGTCATCAGCGAAAATGGAGACACCACACTCCAATCCTACCTCTAGGTCATTAATAAATATGTTAAAAAGGAGAGAACCTAATACTGAACCCTGAAGAACCCCACTTACCACATTAGTCCAATCAGAGTATGTTCCATTTACAACAGCCCTTTGCTTCCTGTCTTTTAGCCAGCTCTCAATCCATGAGCAGATATTTACTGCAACTCCTGTATCTCTTAGTTTGCACAATAGTCTCCCATGTGGCACTGTATCAAAAGCCTTTGCAAAATCCAAAAAGACTACATCCACTGAGTTTCCTTGATCCAGGTTCCTACTAACCTCCTCATAGAAACTAATTAGATTTGTTTGACATAACCTATCCCTCATAAATCCACGTTGACTCCTACCTATAATCCTGTTCAAATAGATATATTCTTGTATATTATCCCTTATTAACCCTTCTAAAAGCTTCCCCACTACAGAAGTGAGGCTTACTGGTCTATAATTCCCCGGATTTGCTCTTGCTCCCTTTTTAAATATAGGTATCACATCAGCTTTTCTCCAGTCATCTGGTAGAGACCCTGTGTTGAGTAAATCTTGAAAAATTAAATATAATGGTTTAGCTATTACAGAACCCAGATCCCTTAGTACCCTTGGATGTATTCCATCAGGACCCGGGGCTTTATTAACATTTATTTTTTCCAACCTCTTTTGGATTACTTCCTGTTTTAACCAATTATTTGGCAAAGGTAGTGTAGCCCCATTATGTTACCGTGTCCCAACCACTGGTACCTCCCTTGTGTATCCCGAAGAAAATAACCTATTTAGCTCATCTGCCTTTACCTGGTCACCGTTAAAATCTGCCCTTTTACAATTAAGCGTTTTCGTTGGCCCCTTAAAATTTAGTTTTTTTTAATTGAATCCCAAATGAGACTGTGTTGTGATCACTGTTTCCCAAAGGTTGCCCTATTTCAACATTTGATACTATATCAATATTATTTGTGATGAGTAAATCTAAGATAGCTTAATTTCTAGTAGGCTCTTGTACAACCTGGGCCAGATAATGGTCCCTGAGTGTACTCAAGAACCTGCCCCCCTTAGATGAACTGCTGGTCTCATTTATCCAGTTTATTTCAGGGTAATTAAAATCTCCCATTATTATTAGAACTTGCCCATGCTTAGTTGCATTTTCAATCTGTAACAATAATTGTATTTCCTCACTTTCAGCTATATTTGGGGGTTTATAGCATACTCCTACTATTATTCTTTTAGAATTTGCTGCTCCGCTATTTAACTCTAGACACAAACATTCAGCTTTATCACTAGGTCCACCATAAATATCTTCTCTGACTATAGGCTTAAATTCTGGCTTAACATACAGACAAATCCCTCCTCCTCGTTTACCATTGCCTCTATTTTTCCTAAATAGGTTAGAACCATCCAGCTTAACAGTCCAGTCATGAGATTCATCCCACCACGTTTCGGTAATGCCTATTAAATCCCATTTTTAATTAATTGCTAATAATTCTAACTCTCCCATTTTTTCCTGGCAAGCTTCTGGCATTAGCAAGCATACACCTTATGTTATGAGTCTGTAGTTCTGAAGTGCCTGCCACTGTACTTGAATTACTTAGTACTACCTCCCTATTGACTATACTGACTATGCCTCCTCCTGTTCCCCCTGCTTCCCCTTGTAACCCAGCTACCTCCCTGGACATCCTCACTAGCCCCAGCTCCACCCTCCATGCTAGGCCCAGCTAAACTCTGCTCAGTGAGCACCAACCCCCTTTCCAGTGGAGCAATATCACTAAGTGCTGCAATTCTCCGCTCCAGATCTCCAATTTGAGCTTCCAGAGAGGCAACAAGCTCACACCTCTCACAGAGGTATGGACCCTGGATCATCTGTTCCAGTATTGCATACATATGACAGGATGTACTCTGAGTGAGGTTGCCACTGGACTGACTCATAATTATTTTTATTGTGTACAAAATTTCAGTGGGAAAAATAAAGAATATAAAATAATATATTTGTATAAAGTTTTCCTCCTTTGCACTATAAATCTGCCCTCCCTTTTCTTTGAAGTCCCTCCTTTTATTTAAACTCCTACACTTTTACTAGAATTGCACTTGATACTGAAAATGTTTGCAAGCTCACAAATAGATCTTGATATACAATTCTGTGCTCTTTCATCCCATGAAGAGCACTTACATTGAGGTAAATGAGTTTAGATTACATAGCAAGCTTTAAGAACAAATAGTACTCTTCATTGGGCTAAATTGAACCAAGCTGGAAAATACATGCATATACATTTTAGGCATCATCGGTGAGAAAACAATGTCGCAATGGAGAGATGTTAAAGATACAGACATACCAGAGAGTCTCAACTACAACTACCTCCCCACAAAATCTACTACACCAGCTAGGATCCAGCCCCACACTGATGAGAGGCAGTAACCTCGAAACAGCTGTCCATGGGTAGGTTTCCTGGCTTGTGTATAATCCATCCTGAGTTTTTTTTTTTAAGCTGTGTAATACAGCAGACATATGCTTTAAGGAAGCCATGTTTGAAAAGGTATTGGATTAAAGAGCAAGCATTTGTGGGCATATTTGCATGTTTATGCCCAGGTTCCCAGAATGCAGTGCAATAACTATATTTCTTGGAATTCTGAGCAGGAAATAGGAAATAAGTATTTTAACTTATTTTAGAAATCTAAATGTGAGCACACATGTATATATATATACATAAACATATATATATGTTTTATGTAAGTTATCCACATACATCCATTAATTTTGGACTGTATTATGTATGACAGCTCGTCACTTCTTTTGTTGAAAACATTGGCTTTTTTGTATTATCACATATTATGTGATTTCTTAACAGAAATCAAAGACTTGCATTATATGCTGTCCTTCACTTTAATCACAAACACCTTTGAAAGCATTTCATCTTGATATATTTTTTCCATTTTCTCTTTTCATGCTTTATTAACTATAATTTACACAAAAGTACAGTGCGCACATCAGTGATTCTTAAAAGTTGTTTATGATGAAAAAAGGAAAGCGCAACCAAGGCAGTTATCCTAAATAAAAGTGACAGGAAAGAGAATTAAGATAGTACTACAAACAAGAGATGCCATGTAGTAACTAGACACTAGACTATGATTAATGCTAGAGGCTACAGGGGCTGTAACATTATAAGACCACACATAAATCACACGCACATGCATGTACTTAGATACATGATTAAAATAATACATTATATATAAGCCAAGTTTACATTTATAGCGTATTTAAAGTTGTATTTTCTAATCAAAAACTAGTTGTATGCCTTTTCCTGCTCTTAGTCTGACTCCGTGTTTTAAAATTATATATATATATATATATATATATATATATATATATATATATATATATATATATATATATATATATATATATATATATCCTCCATTGTAGTAATTCTTAAAAGGCCTAATTGTTCACTAGTATTAAATATCGGTGTGTATATTTACTTTTATGTACTTTATAGTATTAAGAAGCTGTTATGAGCTCTGTTTTAAATGCCTAAAATCATATAATTTATACCTGTTTGGGTCTGCCGTCTGTAGCTCATGAATACACATACAGTGGTTCAAATTAGCCTATTAGTGATGTCTCTCAAGGAGAATGTTGCAGAATATTACCACTGATTGGTTACTATGAGACACTGCACACACTGTAATTAAATGTACACTGTCTTCATGAGCTGCAGATGGGATAAATCAATTAGGAACTATTTGTTAGGCAGAAAAAAGAGCTTTTTAGCACTTCTTAATAAAATAAGGCACAAAAAGTAAATAGACATATGTGTATCGTCCCTTTAAACTGTTATAAATTGTGTAAATTAATTTAATACCTTAACATTCTTAGACAAGTACAATAATTCCAAAAATTCTGGTATACCTAAATCAATAGTAAGACATTCCCACAACAGATATAGAGCAATCGTAAACTAATTTGCTATTCAATTGGCGTTTTAGCTACCACAAACGATCTACGGGTTACAGGCTGAAAATCCCTGCTGTTGTCACAATCGTAACTTACAACCCATCCAAGCCTTTGATCTTTCAAGCCCGCAAAAGATTGTGAGTGATCTCATATAGGACCTCTAAACCATACTTGATTAACGTTTAACCTCCATGTTTTACTGATGTCATGATGACGCTCTCATTTTCTATTGGCTGTTTCTAAATTGGTAGTTACAGGCTCATCAAGATCACGCTCAGAAATGCTACCTACGATTGCATGGTTTACGGTTTAGGCTTTCGGCCAGGTAGCTGCGGGCTTGTTCAACCGAATCGCTCTGTAATTGTAGCAAGTTTCAAGCCCGCAGACTTACGGCCTGTACAGCGCAATCAGCGGGCTTGCAATTGAATAGGGGCCTTACTCTACCAGGGTGTAGGTTGCTTTGTGGCTTTATTTAAGTTTGGTTTGCAATCTTTTTTTAGTTGTTGCTTTGTGAAGTGTATATGTGTCGTATTCGCTTGCAATGTTTTTATTGCTCAGAAGTTGATGCCGTTAAAGAAACAGTTGGAGGCTCCTGACCTTACTGATAGTATCTGATAGCTGAGAAATAATACTTAGCAAGTATATGGTGCGTGACATTTAAAGGATGATAACCAGGGGTGTCAGAGGCTTTATTCAGTTAGTATCATTTGTAGTTGTAGGTTCTTGTGTCCTTGGTAGATCTGCTTTAGTGGTAGTACCTAGACTTGGTTGGGCTCTGTTATAATGGGAATGAAAGGCCATTCTGAGTATATCCACATGTCCCAAGTAGATGGGGGGACATGTTTTCCCACAAAAGATCTTAGTGAACATTGTTTACACTAATAAAGATTCTGGGTTGTGGCAAAATGTAACCCCTCTTGCCACTAGCCCACTTAAGGACATAAGGAAGGTTTACTGGTTTTAATATTATAATATATAACTATTTGGTGTTAATTTGTATTTTTAAACATAATTTTATTACAAGAATGTAAAAGCTGTTTTTACTCTATGAAACCTTCCAAATAGTCCCTGCATGGGTGTGTGCCAAGCAGCTCATGCATACAGAGTTTCTATTGGTACTAGATTTACAGACTGTTTCTCAAGAGCATGTTTAGAAATGCTGCAGCGAGACAATATGTGATTGGTTAGTACATCTAGTACTACAGATATAGTGTTACAGGGGGCAGACCTTTGCATGAACTGTTTGGAAGGTTTCAGTGGGTAAAATAGAGCTGTTAAGCACTTGTTAATAAAATGCTTAGGTAGTTTATATCAATATTAAAAACAAGGAACCTTCCATACCCCTTTAATAAGGGATCCATTTGTCTTCCCCTAGATATTGGAGCACTTATTCAACATATAGTTTAAAAGACTATAAAATAAAGATGATCCTGGAACTATATGGTACTAACCAATGAGGGAATAGTACAGTGGCTTGCCCAAGGCCTCCTAAGGATACATTTGATTCCTGGGGAGTCAGTAGATTCTGTACATATAAATAATAATGATATGAAACTGCTCCTAAACTCTGACCTCACTAAATTATCTCACAAAGACCAGTATAATTTGGTCTTGTTACCTACTGATTTTATCTATTTCTGCCTTTGTGTCTTGAATTGGGAATAATAAGCCCAAATGAAAGTATTTCCTATCGTTAGCTAATTAATCATATTCACGGCACGTCTTCTTTTAGTCCGCAGTCTCTCCATGAACGCATCTGACCTTTTTGTGATCTATCTCGCTCCCTTCTTGTAAATCAATACGGCAACTATCCAACAGCAACTATGTGAGATTACGTTATTTTATTTAATCAGTTTATCCAGAGGAACTCATCAGATTAGTGAAAGTAATACAGCGTGATCGCTCTTTTAACCAGTCATTACTTGGGGCACGTACAGCAACTCTCCATTCACCTTTTTGCAATGTATACCGCCAATCAAATGGAAGCATTCTTGCAGTAAATGAATTGGGGGAAAAGACACTGTTTAATGTAAATGTTCTCATTACATTGTGTCATTTAAAACTATAGGTAATCACAAGTACTTTATCAATTGTATATTATTACAAATGGCATTTTCTTGCAATAAACACATAAAAAGCATGCAAATTTTACATGTCAATCAGCCTTTCTGATCCAACTGCAAAGTATAGCGGGATATCTCTTACTAATTGGTGTTTATTATAAATTACTAGCGAATTGCCCGTCAAAAAATGAAAAATGAAAAATGTTGTGGTGGTCCGAGATCTCGGCGCTCATTGCGAGCTTCTTGGCTGTTGTATTTTTTTTTTATCAGAGGCGCTTTTGGTGTCATTGTATGGTCGGCGCTGATCTGCTTTTTGCGCTTATTGCAATGCTGTCCCCTGGTGTAGTTTGTGTGGTATGAGAAGCGTTGGCGCTCCTTGTGAGGCGCGCAGTAAATGTCTTTATCGTTTCTTGCGATAGTGTTTTTTTTTGTGTAAATGTTTTTTTTGATGCTAATGAAATAATTAGTAAATTATTTAAGTAATATACTTTACCTATTTGTAAGTAATATATGCAGGAAGCATTGTGCTGACAAGCTGACAATCTTGTTTTGATGTTGCTGCAGCATACAATGTAGGTTTGTACTGTTGTGGAGCTGATGTGGAGGTGTCAGCAATGTGTGCAGTGTGTAGTGTAAATAGGCTGCGTGCGCGAGGGAAAGCCGTTAGGGTAGCTGTGTACTTCCACATTGTGTAAGTTAGTGTTGTAATATGGCGGCTAATGTGTATGTGGTACGCGGCTGTGGATGATTTAGCGTCCTTGGTAAGAGTGTATCTTGGACCTCGTACGGCTTTTTCGGAAAATCTGTATGTGCTTGGTGGTGTTTTGCGTGTTTAGGGTCCTGTAGCCTCGTTTTCGTTTTTTTTGGCAGCCATTTTTTCTCTTGCTTAGGGGATTTTCGTGTGTCTAAACTCTTAAATTTGGACTTAAATTGAGGTGTAAGTTCACTTGCCCTTCCTTGCAGTGGGTAAGCTTTTTATGTGTATATTGTGTGTATTTATTGTGTTTTTAATGTTTTCATGTGCGCGGGGTTCGGGCTCTAAAGGCTCGTATTTGTGGATGCTAAGTCCGTAAATCTTGCGGTCGACGTGGGAGCCTCCACCTCCGCAAATGCGGCCCCTCACTTTGCGAGGGTCCGCATTTAAGGGCCTAAAGTCTGCAGTTGCTGGCAAGGAGAGCCTTCAGCGCTCCTTGCCAGCAACTGCAGTCCTTGCTTTGCGAGCCCGCAGAGTTAGCAACAACTCGCTTGCTCACAACTATATATGTGATTATGAATTACTCCTGGAGCTCTGGCTATATTATTTTATCTTAATATGAAATGGAAAAGAGTGAGCATGACCATATATATATATATATATATATATATATATATATATATATATATATATATATATATATATATATATAATAGAAAATGATATGTAATGGAAAAATAATTGGAGTCTTTATGCAGTTTATGGGATTTTATGCAGTGCTTGCAATTACTGTTTAATGTTTATCTGTCTTTAGCAGCTTTTATCAGAATGTCTGGAAGAAATGCGACTGAAGGAATCTGAAACATTATGAAAAGCTCTATAAATTAGTTTTAACTTAATAGAGGCTACTGTGAGTGCTATCTATAAGAGCAGTAATATCATGATGTGTCATACTCAAACATATGGTTACATTTGTGGGTGCTTGTATAGATTAGAGGATGTACACACGTGGATAACGGAGCATGCAAGTTACATATAAGTGGTATCCGACACTGATAATGGTATCCAACACTCTTTGGGGCACCTTTGAGTTTTGTGCATAAGAGCTTTTTGTGTTAAAGGGCCATTTACCTCACTATAAGTGCTCTTCAAGATTCTATGTTAAAACGATCTATAGTTTTTTTTATTACACTAATAACAGCTAAAAATCTGCAGGTCTGTTTACAAACACACTCCTGACTGTTCCATGATTAACAACATCTGCGGACAACAGACTGTGCAAGCTTCGTGAGCACAAGATTTGTGTTTTTTCTCCTTATTCAGCAATGTAATCAGCCATCAGTTAACCCACAAGTAACATATTTAGGAGTTTCCAGTAATCATTTCCAAGCACATATATGAATTTGGGAAGGGTTAACCCTCTTTCTGCTTCTGCTCTCTGCACATAGCTCGTGCTGTCAGTCTGCCTGGGGACCTGCTAATTTCTCATGTAAACAGACTTACTTTATGACCTATTTCAAAATTCTCAACATGTTTTTAGGAGTATTTTACAGTGGTGTGCTCCAAGTTGTGCTGAATCAACTTTGCCTCCATTAACATAAAAAAAAATGTGCAAACAGCAGAAAAGCTTTGGCCATAAAATATACTTTATAATATAGTTTACCTAATTAATTGCCATTGCTGTACCCCTCCTCATATCGCTCATTGTTCTGAGCACTTTTGAAAGAAAGTGAAAGATTTCAATTGAGATAATATTAACACGTAACCAAGACAGCCTAATCAATGTTATCTCGGTTGAACTCTTTCAATTCCTTTCAGTGTAATACATATATTTTTCCCTCCCTCTACCATGCGTCAATTCCTCACATCTCTCTCACTGTCAACAACAACATCATCACCCCCACCTCCCAAGCCCGTTGTCTTGTGGTTCTACTGGACCCCGCCCTGTCTTTCATCCCTCACATACAGTCACTAACTAAACCTTGTCTTCTCCATCTAAAAAACATCTCCAGAATTTGTCACTATCTTACACAAGACACAACTAAAATCCTAATACACTCTCTCATCATCTCTTGACTCGACTACCTCAACTCGCTTATTGTTGACCTACCCACCACCTGACTATCCCCACTTCAATCTATTATGAACGCCTCTGCTAGACTCATCTTCCGTACAGTTCAGCATCACCTCTCTGTCAGACTCTCCACTGGCTTCCCTTAACCTCCAGAATCAAATTTTATAATCATGATCCTAACTTTCAAAGCCCTTAACAATAACGCTCCCCCTTACATCTCTGGTCTCATCTCCAAATACTCCCCCACCCGCCCTCTTCGCTCTGCTAATGACCTTCTTCTTTCCACAACTCTTGTCACCTCCTCTCACTCTCGCCTTCAGCACTTTTCTTGCGCTGCCCCTATTCTCTGGAACTCCTTACCTCGCTCCACCAGATTATCCACCTGCCTCAAAACATTCAAACCCTCTCTAAAAACACATCTCTTTAAAGAAGCGTATCACCTTCCAACCTAAAACACTCAGTACCTCTCTCTCCCTCCTTTACCACACATAATACCTTTAGGTTGTAAGTCTGCGAGTTTCAATCCTGCAGGGTGCTTTGGGGAAAGCACCATGGCGTCTGGATTCGAGGCTCAAAGACAGGGCCCTCCTTGCTTTGCTATGTTTAATTTGTTTTTATCTTTGTCTTGAACTTATCTTATGTACATCGCTATGGAATATGTTGGCGCGTTGTAAATAAACAATAATAATAATAATAATAATAATATTTTGGATTGTAGAATGTACATCACTTTCTACACCACTGGACAAAACCAAAAAAGTTTTAACAGACCACTGCATTTTAGGAAAACCCTCACATGCTTGTGAACTAACATTAGCAGCGCCGTAGGCCATGAACTGATCACGTTCAGAATCTTAATTTTAAAGGTATTATTTCCTTACAGAAAGTTTTCATGGTGTCTTACTTGAGCCTGAGGGCAATTTGTATCTCCAGTGGAAGGAGTGGAGGGGGAATGAGTGAGAGAGGAGGGGATTAATTAATGATTGCACTATTTAGCACAGGATACCTACCCTCATCACCCACACATGCTTATAAACAGGCAGCTCGCATCAATAAAGGTAAGCTCTGTCCTACAGGGTTTATTTCCTTTTTCATTCATACAAAAATGATTTGCCTACATTGGCCAAGCTATACTTACCTGTTGCCTTCTTATTTCCAATGTACAGCACAAGCTACCTGGGGCCATTACTTATTGTATTAAGTGCTGCCTAATACAACACCCTGCTATGTGATTTCTTCAGTATAGTAGGGCCCTGCTTCTGTTGACGCCCTATTAAAAAACAACTGTTTTCTGATTGATATGTCACATACTGCAAGAGCAGAAATATTGTATATCCCAGGATAATTATACAATACAAAGGCAATGTGTTAACACGCTCATTAGTTAAATGTACCATTACAGCTTTCAGAGTATAGCAATATCTTGCAGACCTTGTTCACATAAAGCAATTACTTTCTTGGGCAGATTGCTAAGGTTGTCAGCGCGAGCTTGCAATGGGCGCATGATTATAACAGAGCACCCACTCCCAGACTGGACAACAGATCAGGATACACCATCAGAGTGCTAAATTAGGTTTGCGGTCATTGGTATCTGATTTGATTAGGCTGGTGACCGTAAAGATGTACAGTTAATAAACCGTAGATGAAGATTCATTTTAGACAATGTCACGAGTTCAGGCGTGGTGGTTTTTTTCAAGAGAGCGTGGCTGCGCTCCAAAAGGCTCCTGTAAAATGAGTCTGGGAGACAGTAGAAAATGATTATGCTTTCAGCTGTCAAATATATCTATATAATGGCCTATTATTTCAACTTGTACTCAGCTGCTGTACTTTCTTAAAGAACTAGCTCCCTTAAAGGGACACGCTGTCACAAGGCTTCATTAAACGATAGATAAAAGCTATACTTTCTAATGAGCTAGTTTAAAAGATGAGACATATGTTTTAAAATGTAAATGATACATAAATCAGACATTATTTAATTATTTTTGTTATGTATATATGGCAGGAACTTATTTGGTAGTCACATCCAAACTCCCACATCAAAGAAGCCCCAAGGCACCTAATATTAGCCCTTATACCATTAATCTTTATATCATTAGTGCTAATAAATATGTTAGCGTGTCACAAACAAAGGATAATAATAATAAATCATATGATTGCGGTGGCTACAGACCCACTTGGGCCCCTGTTCAATTGTAATAATTGTAGTTATGGGAGCCCGTGAACTAATTTGCTATTCAATTGGCGTCTTTTCGCTACCCCCAAACGATCTACGTGTTTCAGGCTGAAAATCCCTGCGATTGTCGAATTAGTAACTGCGAACCATCTAATCCTTTGATCTTTCAATGTTATGATGGCTGAAATCGCAAATTGCTATTCAATTGCTACAATTCCTCAAGCCCGCAATTGTTTTCACACCCGTAAATGGCAAATGTAGAAGAAATCCTACGAGTGCTAGAGAGGACCCACAAAGGGGTTAAATACCTATTCGTAGCACTGTAAAAGCAAATAAAAAAATCAATACTGCACTTTAAAAGACGGGGAAAGTGACGTAAGACATTAGAACAGCACAACAGTCTCAAGTTCGCAAATTTGCAATCAAAAATTATTATTTTTTTACTTGGGAATCAAGGACCACCCACATGGACTTTCAGGCCACCCACATGGACTAGAACAGTATCGTCATTCATTTTTATTATTTTGTACATTGCCGGATTGTGAGTCCGATCACATATCGGACTTCTAAACGCGAATTGATTGGCGTTTAAATGCCATGTTTTACTGACGTCATGATGATGGTCTCATTTACTATTGGCTATTTCTACATCGTGAGATAAGGCCTTGCTTATTTGATCATGATCATGAACTGAAATGCTACTTACGATTGCATGGTTAACGGTTTAGGCTTTCAGCCAAGTAGTTGTGGGCTTGTGAAATTAATCGCTCTGTAACTGCCGCAAGCCTGCAGACTTAAGGCCAGTATGAAGGCAACTGTGGGCTGCAATTGAATAGGAGCCATGGCATATCAGACTATATCCATGGGGGGTTTTCTGAATCCCCAATGGGAAGTAAAATTAAGCCTGTTAACCTACAAACCCCCATGATATTCTAAACTATAACCATGGGGGTCAGAGACAAAATGAAACAAAGACAAAATGGAATATTCTATCCATAAGCAGAGTCTTCAAAAACTCTGGCTTTCTCTATAAATATATTTATATTCATGGCTCACACAACTGCTAATGTTGTTAATTAGTCAGTTACATACTTCACAAACAAAAACATGTTTTCTTGACAGCAACTCAATGGTGGAAGAGATGTCAGATAAAATTATGGCCACGAACAGTTCATTACTGTGTGTTTTGACAATGAAACCTTCATGTTCAGATACTTGTATGTATATATGGTAGCCACTTATTTGGTAGTCACATCAAAGGACCTCCATGGCACCTAATATTAACCACTATACCATGGTGGTCCCTATGGACCCCCATGGCACCTAAAATTAACCCTGTTATAGCCTAAAGACCCCCATTATATTATAAACTATACCCATGAGGTCCCTATGGACAAATACCAAATGAAACAAAAACCAAATGGAATATTCCATCCATTGTCTTCAAAAAAATCTGACGTTTTCTATAAATATTTTTACATTCATTGCTTACACAGCTGTTTATGATGTTAAATAGTTAGTGACATACTTCACAACCAAATGCAGTTTGTCTTCAGCAGTCCATTAACTCTATATGTGCCCAGTGGACAGGAACTTAATGGAACAAGAGATGCCAGATAATATGGTGGCTCCGAACCGTTCATTACTGTGTGCTCTGACCATTAAACCTTCATATTCAGATCTTTTTTTCCCCAGATACTTGTACTGCAAGTTGGAACAGTAGTGGCCTACATATTCCATTATTTTAGGGGTGGGAGGAAGAATAATAGAAACATCAGCCACTTGGGATGCAAACATTTAGCACAAAAATAATGATTTTTCTCCTTCAGTGATACACACTCACAGTTCATAGTTTCTAATGACATTCATTTTCATGGCATTAGTGCACTCGTTCATAAATAATTTTCTGATTGTTTTTTTTATTTTTTTTATTTCCCAAACTGAAAATGCACAGTGCAGATGACAAATGTTTGGGATGGAATTCTCACAAGTACAGATATGATCCTTATTTAAATATAATTACCGATTTAAGACACAAGTAAATTGATATTTTAAGGATTATGTTAGGAAGCTGATCTTAACTATCCACATGATTTACTTGCTGTAATTTCAACACAGAAAAAATTGAAATCTGTAGCAGATGTTATTTTTTTTTCCTTTACATTTTTTTTGATTGATGGTAGCAGAGCTGCAGTGTCAAGCTATTGTTTCAAGCTATTATTAAAGAACATTGTACTAATCATTTTTCAACATTAAATATTTCTGGAAACATATTTACTATTGTTTGTGCACTGGAATACTATTGTGCTCCTTTATGTGCAATTTTCTTATATTATCGACTTATTTGCTTCTCTGGAAGCAAAAATGATTATTCCTGTGCCACCATGCAGCTAGATGCTTTCTCACTGATTACAAATTAGCATGGGTAGCTGCCCACTAGCATCTTGGAACTGCACAAACAATGTCAAATTTCTCAGGAATCATTTATTGGTGGGAAAAAGCAAAAACTATTTATGCAAATAGAGTAGAGTTGCGCATCTGAGGGTGAAAAAAAACATAGTGTTTTTTTTCTATAAGTCTGGTTACCTACTCAGAGAGCAACCTCTTTTAGCTCACTTGTGCCCTTCACAGGGAGAAATATCCTGAAGTATATCAGTTTGGTCTCACTCACTAGAGTGGCCCAGCCCCGAAATACCAGGCAATTCTACCCTGAACAGGAGAAACAGCAAACCCCAGACACGTTTTGGCCTCTGAGGGCCTCGTCAGTGAGGTGCAGCTGTACTCCCTAAGGCACAGTGAGCAAGAGGTCCACGTCTGGTTCCCCCTATCACCCATAAGGTGAGGAAAACGTATGCAAATAGAGTAGAGGTGCTCATCGAAGAATGAAAAATGTCTCAGTGGGTTTTTTCTATAGGTCTGGTTACCTACTCAGAGAGCAGCCTCTTTTAACTCACTTGTGCCCTTCAAGGGAGAAATATCCTGTAGTATATTAGTCTGGTCTCAAAGAGTGACCCAGCCCCGAAATACTAGGCAATTCTCAATTTACAGCCATTTTGTAATTTTATTTTTTTTCAAAGCCAATAAGTTTTCATAACCTGATTTTTGATTTTTTGTAATTAGGAGTTCCATTAAATTGTAGCCTCTGACAAAGCCGACCATGAGCGGCAAAACACATTAAGGCATTGAGAAAACTGGCTGTTATTGATAAGGGGTGACTAATGGCTTAGTTTACTTAGTGGATGAATTGGGAATATATTGATTTCTGTCTTATGATAAGGAATTCCATAGTAACAGCCTCCATTTTATTTGCCTTTGTATGCTATACTAGCCAACCCCTAGAAATTACACAACTATAACTGAGGGATGTATTATGGACTACTACAATAGAGATTTGCATACTAGCTTGATTGCCAATTTATTTAGGTGGCCTTAAATGTCCAGTACCCTATGTGTAGCATAATACATGTTTCTGGTTAGGTTTATTAATTCATCTTTTTGGCTCAAGATTGAGCTTTTGTGTGTGAGCTATTCTGGACCACTCCCACCTCTTTATTGGCATTTATTTTCAGACATCACAACCTTGACTGCTTATCAGTTATTATGGTATATTGGGTAGTTTAGCCAGCTTTGGGGCATCATATTAGTTGAGCCTTCCAGATCACAGGGTCTCTTCTCCCTATCTATTACCTTTTGGTGAGGTACGTGATGTTTGTTTAGAGCATTATTTATAACAATGGACAATCTATTGACTACACTTTTACATATGCTCACTAGTGGAATCATTTATTGCCCTTTATAGAATAAAAGATTAATGTTTTAATTGACCCTTGCATATAACTTTGTATTAAATAAAGTTTTCCAGTTTTTTATGTTTTATCTGTAGTTAAAGAGTTCTACAGAAAATTTCCCCAAAGCAATTCTATCTATGGCAATACTAGGTGTTCTTGATTGTTCTTAATGTGGGAGTTTTAGAGACTATATTACATTTTGGGAGAACGTTGGCAGGATTTGCCCACTGGGAAGCCATTTTGTTACATAGTAATTTAGGTTGAAAAAAAGACTTTAGTCCATCAAGTTCAAGCTTTTTAGATCTTCTCTGATCTGCAATACGCAGATTTATTGTTAATTGATGCAGAGGAAGGCAAACAGAAAAAAAAAACAGTGAAACTTTGCCAATTGTCTCAAGAGGGGGAAAAAAATCCCTTCCTGACCCCAGATACTGGCGATCGGATTCATCCCTGGATCAATACTCCCTCTCTGTTTATCCAGGATAGCCCTTAATGCCCTTTTAATTAAAAAAATATACCCTATCCCTTTTTAAAGTTATCTATCGAATGTGCTGTCACCACCTCCTTTGGTAGAGAATTCCACAGATTAACCACCCTTACTGGTAAAAAAACTTTTCTTTCTTTGAGATTAGAAGTAAAAACATTTTGTCTTAAGGGATGTCCCCTTGTCAGTTGAAAACCTCTTGGCACAAAAAGTTCCCTTGACAAAGCCTTGTATTGACCCTGGATGTATTTATATAAGGTAATCATATCCCCTCTTAGACGCCTTTTTTTTTTAGAGTAAATAAGTTTAATTTGGTTAGTCTTTTTTCATAACTTAGGCCCTCCATTCCTTTTATTAGATTTGTTGCCCTCCTCTGTACCTTTTCCAGCTCTAAAATGTGCTTTTTATGTAGTGGTGCCCAAACTGTACTCCATATTCCAAATGAGGGCGTACTAGGGATTTGTATACTGGCAGAATGATATTTGCTTCCCTGGCTTCTATACCCTATATCCTACTTAGGAAGTTATTGTAGGGGTTCAGAGGAACCATTCTATGCTCCATTTATAAAATTGGAAACAACAATTGGTCCCATGATTAAAGTTTGAAAATCACAGATCTAGGGCTTACTATGTATACATCTGTGTTGTTTTAAGCACAACATCTACACCCTTTCTTCCCATTGGGAAACGAAAAGAAAGGGTGGAGATGTTGGACTTAGTACATCTATGTCTTTTTTTGTCTGTCTCATTCTCTACAATATCACTTTCCAAGTCCTACTTATTCACTTAACACTAAACCACTACACTCTTAAAGAGATCAGATTCACTCTATCAGGATTTTCAGCTACCTGGATGAAAATGGACATTATAAGCAGAGCTAGATACATGGATGGCATTATAGAATTTTTCTGCATACAAAAATGAGAAAATAAATTTGAACACACTTGAAACGTGCAATAATTACACTGATTATACCGGCGTACATAATATCATTGGCTGAAGCTAATATCTTATATACCGGTATTTCTGCTGAATGGGATGCTCTCCTGGGCAAATGAGATTTTATATAGAAAAAAGAAAGTAAACTGAAACATTTTTAAATACTTTCACATGTGACCATGAATATCCATTTAACCCAATAAGATAGTACAATATGTTGAGAGTACATTTTGACTCTTTTCTACCAATCCTGACAATTTTACATTGTGGTGTCAGTGGCTGCAATTTATTTTCCAAAGAGGTTTTTTTTTTGTCTAAGCCACGAAATATAAACTTCACTCAAGTAATTGGAAATGTGCAGAATATGTCGGTTCATTATTCTGTGTATAATTCACTTCTTCAACAGAGAGAGAGAAAAAAAACATACGTATCACCGGTACAAAATGTTCTAAATAGCACACTGGTTTCACACAAACATCCATCTACCTCAACAACCAAAAACTAAATCTGCAAAAGGTGGAATATTCAACAGTACGTCCAAGCTCGGAGAGCGCCAAGAACAAGATGGCTGGCGTTCACAGTACGTTTAGCTCTTGAGGTGTTGGATATGGAACAAACTCTTGACCCCATCCTATAAGTGCAAGTTTAAAGAAAATGAATGCTACAGATTGTGTTTTTCTCCTCAATGGATGACTGGCCAACCCTTTTATTGCTGTGTGTTTGTTTTAGCTTGGCTCATTTCATTATTCATATTCACGCAAGGCCAGAGAACTAAGGTAGCCTCAGCCAAGCGCTGAGCAGGAGCCAGGCAGAAGCTCTCCTACCAGGAACCTAACCCCCCGTGCCTGGATCTCTCCATCAGGAACAACGTTAATAGCACATCTAGTGGCTGTTTGATTTACCATCTAGGATGAGATTTCACTCATGAAGAAACACAGCTGTCAGTATGGCATCTGCAATTGTTTTGCTAAACAAAAAGCCTCATGCTGGTATTGAGACATCCTTGAAACTCTAATTGGCAGTGTTGCTTCTAATCCCTTCTCTCTTTTGAATTTTCAATAAAAGCACCGGACTTTAATTTGCTTTGGAGATATAAGAGCATTCATTATTCGCTGTGTTTAAAAGCAGCAACGTCTTTCAAAAAAAATAAGTTTTGGACTATTTTAGTGTGCATATTAAAGGACCGTTGAAGTGTCACATTTATAATATGGTCTTTTGAAGAAATTGACTTGATAATGGGTGAAATGTTTTAAAAAGTAAATAAATAAACATAGAATTAAATTGTTTCACTCTCATATTCAATTTTTATTTAAATTAAAAAAATGATTTTGATGCCTCTAGGAGTCAAACAGGTAAGACTCACAAATGAATTGAACTGAAGTGGACTGGGGACTTAAATATAATATGAATCTATGACCCCCAAAGGGATACCTCCTAACTGGAAGGCTTAGCACTGAGCTAGATCCCCAAAGCTAGTTAAAATGTCCTTACATATTTACATAATTACTTCATATTGTGTGATCTTAAGGCAGGCTGAACAAACTCTATATGACAAAATACCAAAGTGCCCATAAAATAGGAGTAGACAGATATAGTCAGTATAGTATGAAAAAAAAGCTGGCACACTGGATCAGCAATATACAAGATCACATACAGGTCCCAATAATGAAACAGATAGATAAAAACAAAATAATCATTAGCTCAGCATAAGCGTGTCTAGAGGTGTGGCTTATATATATATATATATATATATATATATATATATATATATATATATATATATATATATAGGGGTTCCATGGTGGTCCAGATTCGGTGCTTTCACTGCTGTGACCTGGGTTCGATTCCAGTCATGGAGCCAAGAGGTCCCATCACCATGAAGCCAAGAAAGATTGACCCGGGTATGTACATGGATGGTAGACCACCTAGGAATACCAGCAGTTGTAGACTGAGGCCCACTGGAGAAGGAACTGGCAACCCACACCAGTATCTCAACCATGAAAACCAAGTGGATCAGCATGACTATGGACAAAAAGATGTGCCTGGTGTGTTACGGCCATAAGGTCATGGAGAGTCAAACACGACTGAACAACATAAAATATATAATTAATTGTTGTTCAGTCGTTTCTGTCTTTCCATGACCCAATGGATTCCAGCACACCAGGCCCATCTTATGTCTGATTGCGCTTATCCAAAAGGTTTTCTTGACAAAGTTCATGGGGTGGGTTGCCAGTTCCTTCTCCAGTGGTGATCCTTTAATCGGTGGAGCCGTTTGCTTTTTTCCTAACAAAATAAATCACCTGAGAGGCACCTTAGATGCAGATAACTATTTAGATAACTATTTGCCATAATGTTGTGGAATTTAAAGAACTTAAAGTGTATGCCCAACAAATAACCATAGGAGCTACAGTGGGCATTTAATGCTCAAGATTGAAATAGGTACTCATAGTTTTAGCAAAATTGTGCGCACCTTTAAGCTGCCATGGATAGTGTTAGGTTTGACATGTATCCAATGGCAATGCCCTGAAGCTCCAGGAAAGGTTTAACCACAGGCAGCCACTGTATTTTGGAACAAGAAGAACCCTTCCCCACGCTTGATGATTGTAGTGATAATTATCACCAACCCACAAAGTAATAATTATTAATGACATTCAGTGCACCGGGCTCTTGGCCGGAGAATTGTTTTCCTGACTTTACCACCGAGTTACATCCAGTTACCGAGAGGTAAATCTGTCTTCATTTCTCTTTGCTGTAATTCATCTCCAACTGATGCCAGATGCCTCCCTTGTAAACGAGGCTTTTCTATTACATGCACTCGCGAGGAGGTGGAGAAGTCACATTTCATTGTGTTTGACAGGCAGCCATTGTTTTTTCCAGGTTTGTGAAAATATGAAATTAAATGGCTGGTATTACAGCAATGCTGCTACATTTTTCTCCTGGCACAAGAGGCTTGTAATATTTTTGCAGACTAAACATTAAATTCCTTTGTGGCTGTTTTTGTAAGTATTAACCATATGGTCTGTTTAAAGGGCCAGTATAAATGCTTTTCAGTTTAATTCTATTTTTAATTCATTGTTAATTACCAGAAAAGCATGTGGCAATAGCAGCAAGTAAAGGCTCAATCAAGAAAAAATGAGTTAACCCTTTCACTTGGAATGCGGTCAACACCACATCGCTTTACAGTGCACTGCAGACCCCAGTGAAGGAGTTAGAAACTGTTTCAATCAATCATGTTCGTCGCTGCACCCATTCCCTGCCGCCCTCATTGTCAGAAAAGTACCTGTATGCTTTAATCTAGTTGTGGGCAACTCAGTCCTATGAGGGCCACCAAGAGTATTTCAATATCTCTCTGTACTTAGGTCCTGTCTGCCCTAGCACACCTCTGGTTTACTCTGAATAATCCACCTGTGCTCATGCAGACAGAGACTGACATCTTGTTGGGGGACCCCTTAGGCCTGAGAGACCTGCACTGCTTTAGATCCCCATGGCTTTAGACTATCTGAAACAAGCCAGTAATTTCAGACAAATCCCGGGATTTTGGGAGATATAGTGTCATTGGTGGTTATGGATTGTAGGGATTAAAAACTCTAAACTATTATACATAAGCTTACTTCATGGAAGGATCCAAAACAGTAGTCTTGATAGAATAACAGAAGAAGTGTAGTTATGGACCCCCTTTGATAGCCCTACATCTTATCTCCTTGGCAGTGTCTACTTAATACTACCTTATATATTAAACAAGTTCATCCTATGGTGTATAAGTGGACACGCCATCTTAGCCCAAGCGCAGGTGATATGCAATAAGGGTTACCATTTTTAGAAAATTAAAGGGATATGGAAAGATTTGTTTCTTTGTTGCATCAGGGCATTTGTTAATGTGTCACAGTATTTATCAAATAAAGGTCTCAGAGCACAAAACGTATTCCGAAGTTTAATTGCTCTTGACCTGTGCCATCATACATATGTTTTCTGTGCATTTCCGGTTAGTTTCAATGAAGTTTATACAGGTTTCTCTTTATAGGTTGCAATATTTAAAACGTGCTCTTTTAAATACTTTAGAAAAATATATATATTTTTTTTAATGTTACTTTAATTTAAAAAAAAGGAACAAGAGTAACTGTAAAAGAAGTAAGTCAAAATTCAAAAAGTATGTGAGCATGTTTTTAGGAGTACTTCACAGTGGTGTGTTCCAAGTTGTGCTGAATTAACTGGCCCTTTAAGAATATATCACTTCCTATATTTGGGTAGAATGTACCTTTTTCATAAAAAAGAAGTGAAACTATAGACAAATTGTATTCAAGGTTGTGCAAAAAAGAGTAGCAGCACTAAAATGTGTCAGTTTGGTCATGTGATGCAGCCGTACAATCATATGTTAGGGTGTAAATGGAAGGTGGGTGGTTATATCTAATGAGCCTGCTCCCTTGGTCACCGATAATCTCATTTTATATTTGGTTTTCAATAATTTAACCTTAAACACAAAAATTATACCTTAAATGAATTGGAAGTGAATGTGTGAACTTTTCTAGTTATTGCCTTGTGGCATAATTTTGTTCAGAATGTCAATTTTATGGCCCTGGACACATCAAAAAGCAACATTACAAAATCCAATTAACCCCCCTCTTTTTTCTCTCTAAAAATATTTGATCTCAAAGAATAAACCAGATGGGACGTATAATATTAGTCTGTTTTTTTCGGTGCTGCCTGTGCTCGGAAATCACCGCACAGATAACTGCAGATTAATTATAACTTCAAGCCTAACAAATCCCATCAGAAAGGTTTACTGTGTCCCTGCAGAGTAATGCAAAGATATAGAAACCAGAGCTCCATGGGAGACAGTGTAAAAAAGGCCCTAATTGGACAAGCTTTTAACTCCTTTTCAGCCTCTTTTGGGACCTTGAGGAATCAATGGGAGATCAGAAGAATGAATATATACTGTAATATGGTGTTTTTTCATTAACTAAATAAAGTGCTGCGTCCGCACTTCTCCGGTCTCATGGCTGAAATAGTCTGATTGGTTTAGCCATTCCCTGGTATATAAAATATGTCAAGTTCTTTATTACCAAGGACACTGCTACTTTGTAACCATTTGCTGCCTGAGATATACTGCAAAGTATGATCAAGAAATCTAAAATCTGATCGGGAAGAACTTGATTCAAATGTACTTTAAGGAACACGGCACAATGAAAAAAAATATTTGTTTGAAAACGTGGACTGAGAGCATAATTAAGCAGAAAAAAGTTTTTAATGAGAAAAAATATATATTTTAATGCCTCTATAGGACCCTGGAGGGATCCATGATACATTGGTGGAAGGTGTGTGAGAGGAAGCTTATATTTCTGGAGAGCTGTGGTTGCATTGCATGATGCAAGGTGTCTGCTTCTGTGCGAGTGAGATAGAATGGAAGTTATGTCTATTTCAATCTTATCCAATTATCTTAGCAATGGCCCTCTGTTCCCTTCTTCCTCACCCTTCTCTTCACTCATTTTTATAAAAAATATTACATTCAGCTGACTCTTGCGCTATGGGCATTTCCACCTTGGATTGCTAGTCAACCTTTAGAGTAAGGCGGAGTGTCATCTTACAATACACTTAATCTTATAATGAGATCTACTTTCAAGCGGCTATGCAAATTGGGGGTCTTTCCACGTAACTGAGATCTTATCTGAATCAATCATTCCTCCATATTTGCTAAAACTGTGAACACCAAAAACAAAATCTCTGCTTCCATTATAGCAAAATTGAATACAATAGTTAATAGCTGTATTTATTTATTTTACAAATTATAAAACCTTTTTGCCCATTATCTATTCCAGTTGATAAGATGCAACATATAATTTGACTTAAGACATACAACACACAGGGCTATGTGTACTAAAGGGAGAAGTGTTGAATCTTACTTGAAGACCAGAAATCTTCATACACATATTGTACTTTCCAGGATAACACAGAAATGAAGGCGTTCTCAAGAATCATCTAACACATCACTAAGTATAATAAAGGCTCTGTTGACCTTAATGTAATAGTTTATATCTTGTCAATTCTCAAGTTGCTGATCACTTGCAGAATACGTACAGTAGTGCATCACTAAGACATCTACTAAAATAATTTACTAGCAATTTGGCAAATGCATATATGAAGATTTAGGTCTTACCTTTCAACATGGTCTACATTGCCAGCTACGCCAAGACCACCAATGGTGTAAATTTTTCCATCATATACTAAACTGTTATGTCGACATCTTGGGACAATCATCCTGGACACCAAGTTCCAGTTATCAAGTAAGGACATGTAGCACCAGACATCTGCAAGGGTGACTCCTGATTCCATTCCACCTAAACGTAGATTAGAGAAGAGACTGTCAATACACAGCATTGCAACATGCAAGAGGAGGTAAACAGAAAATAAATAATATTAAATAGGGATCCGAGATCTTGTTTTCAAATCAGTATAATCTTTATATATCATAATTGTTGTTACTTTAAATTCTCTGAAAGGAAATTTAAACGGCTATATTTTTGTATGCTTTATTGAAGAAATATACCTGACAATGTGTATATAGAAATATAGAAAGTAAATATGAATATAGACATTGTTTACTATCTATGCTGTAGAAGGGGTCACCATTTATTGCTTGTTAATCTAATTAGTCACTTGGTAGAAATCCTGAGATGCAGATTAGTTCAGTTTTGTTGTTCTAAAATGTGCATGCAAACTTATAATAGCTGTAACCTTATCTGCATCCAAGGATTCTCCTTCTAGGTGATATATCTGACATTTTAAACCCCACTACAGCACAAATTGCCATATAAAATTAATAAATTACAGACTACATTTATTTTTTACTTTATAAAATCATTTTGCCCATTATGAATTCTATGACTTTGAAACAGCACATAATACATATGGGATGCCTGTCACCCTATTACTTTCATAAAACAGCAACATGAGTTAAAATATGTCTGTAAACCTTACAGAACCAGCCATTTATTGCTCATGAAGATAACACACATAAAAGGTTCCTGGATTATACTAGGAATATAATATACCTATGTATCTATTTACTTTTATGTGCTTTATTTATTAAGAAGTGCTTATTAAGCTCATTTTGTCTGGCTAAATCATACAATTTGTATCTATTTGGGTTTGTCCTCTTTAGCTCATGCAGTTCATAAATATTCAAATTAGCCTGTCAATGACCTCTCTCAAGCATTATTTTGCAGAATGTTGCCACTAATTTGTTACTTTAGATACTGCAAACCATGAGCCTCATTCAATTCAGGGGCGTAACTGCATCGCAAGTAGCCGATTTCCTGTGACTGAGTTGAGTGCTCACGTGGCTCTACTTTTACTCTGCTATTCAGCACTGTAAATTATGGGGACACAATGGGTGACATCAGAGTTAAAAGCACAACATTCTCGAGCTCGCACATCGCCAAAATATAAAACTTTATTTCATGTTTATTTTCGTTTTCAAGTCCTACGGCTTGAATGACCTCCAAGCCCGTAACTCGTTACTCAAGTCTGTAGGACTTCAATGAAATATGGAGGTTGGATTCCAAAGTCCTACGGGCTTGGAGGTTGAAGTCAGTAGGACTCTGGACAGAAATTGAACATGAAATAAAGTATTTTATTTTGGCGATGTGAGAGCTTGAGAATGTTGTGCTTTTAATTCTATAGTCACCTATTGTGTTCCCCATCATTTACAGTGCTGGATTGATTTTATATTTGCATTTAAAACGCTCTGATTTGTCAGTAAGCACTTTGCGAGACCTCCTTGGTCCCTGTAACCTGTGGTTCGCTTTTAGCCATTTGCGGGCTTGACGGAGTGATTAGCGCAGGAAAATCGGAGCAATTGAATAGCGATTTGTGATTTTAGCGGCCGCAACTCTTGCAGCCATGAAAGATCAAATGCTTGGAGGGAAGTAACTTGCGATTTTAAGAATCTCAATGGATCGCAGCAAGTAACCCGATCGGAGCCCGCAAACGGAAGGCAATGAAATAGCAAATTAACCTGCGATCTCCACTTGCGAGCCCGGATCTCTAAAAAGTAGCAATTGAATGAGGCTCCATGTACTTAGAAGAACACTGTCTTCATGAGCTGCAGGAACTATTTTTAAGATTATAGCTCGAGAAAACAGAGCTTTTAAGCTCTTGATAATAAAATAAAGTACATATGTTTAAAAACGTACTAAAAGCATATTAGGCATGGAAAAAGTCCTAAAAGTAGTTTTAATTTGAAAAAACTAATTTATTATGCCTCTGCTGGTGGCATCCATGATGTTTTGGAGAAGGTTGTGTGCGAGAGGGGCATTTACATTTCTGCAGCATTGATTTTGCAGTTATTGTTGCAAGCTGTCTCCTCTGAGTATGTAGGGGGGATTGAGAAGGTTTCAACCCTCCATACCCCCATTCACTGACTATCAGGATAGTGATTAGGATTTTCTCATAAACATTTTATGTTCATAACTTACACAGGTGATAATGTTGTTTATGTGTTACGTACGTGTAATTGTTCTTGAACTACCATGATCCTTTAAGTTGAAAAGTTGTATTCAAATCTGGATATTGGCCAAAGTACGGAAATGTCACTGGCGCCCAATATATGACTAATAACCCAATAAAAAAGGAAACATATTTTCCCTCTAAATGGAAATATTTTTCAAATATGTGTACTTCACAACATCACTTTCAAATCAATCTACTGAAGTTTATCTGTGACCTTCAAGTACTTATTTATTAATAACGAGCCCTCAACACATCCATATAACATTTCCTTTCTGTCAAGGCTCTGACCATTTACAATGTGTCATATGTTTATTATATTTTTATGTTCTGCACATGTTTACAGAACATAAAAATGCTATTATTGGTTATTTCACTCCAGCTAAATTATTTCTACTATTTCTCTTCTTTGTTGTGGTACCAGGCTTCACATTTTTAAACGTTGACCGTAGACCTCAGAAAAGTGGGCAGAGTGGGACACCCATTCTCAAATACAGAGGTACTTGCAGTTCATTAGCAGTGGCTGCAGCTCTAGTAACATGTATACATGTTATAACATAAATAAAAATCCTCAATAATAATAAATAAATATTAAATATATATATATACCTTCTCCGAATATAGACACACATACATACTTGAAGTACCACTGTAGTGCTATTTTTCTATATCTGCTTTTTGATAATGAGGAAAATATTAATCAACAAAAACTTATTTGATTATTATTTACTGATTATTTCCTTTTACTGAGCTAATACTTTCAGCTGCTCTTTAAGAATAGTTTGCCAATCCTCTGTTAGTTGTCCATCTCACCAGTGGCACAATCTTTAAAGCAGTTGATCAGTCAAGAGCCCCATGCGGTTTGAAAACTCTCATACACTTCTATTCGTCTCCTTCCATTGTCCCTAGTGATGCACTGGGCTTACTGGAAATGGGGGATGCAGAGCTGATGCACCATGGTCACATTATAGAGTAACTTACTCACTCAAGCTCTTCAGTCTTGATGTGGCGATAAATGAGAGCTCTTCTGAAACACAGACTACTTAATGTCCTGGTCAGGTGAGCACCCATGTAATGTAATGGCAAGTCAGTACAAGGGCAGGTAACTGTTGTAGGGTAAATGAATATTAGCCAAGAACATTCCTATGTTAATTAATCAAATATGTCTACCTTATTTGTGTGAAAGCTAGTTTTAAATGACTATTATAAAAATACATTACAATATTTAAGTACTACTCTCTACTGAATCAAGGTGACATATCAAAACTTATAAGGTCAACTTTAACTAGAAATAAGCAGTTTAACTGTTGATGATCTGAAACACTGGTTTGGACATTATATTCTCAAAGAGTTTGTGATTTGAATTGGTAATTTTTAATTGGTAATTTACACAACCACAAGGACTCACGAAAGATCAGAGCCATCTCCAACCATCCATGCAATACAACTGCATTGTAACCAACAAGCATGTGTTCCCAAGATTGGCATGTTAACAAAAATGTTCAACCTTCTAAAGGCAATATAGTAATTAAAACTGCTCTGTTAAAACAATACAAATTATAAAAAGATTTCAATTTGAAGCTTTGTATTTATTTTATTAAATATTTACCGTAATTTATATTGTACAACACTAAAAATATTTATTTGACTTAAGTCTAAGCAGAAGTCTCTGTACCATATGATGCATTGAGCTAATGGTGATCTTCTGCCAGATCTGAATGGAGCATAAATTGCAAGCTCCTTCTAAAAACTCACATTTAGCTGAGTATAAGAAGCTCTTCACAGATGTTAGCTAAAAGTGTCTCAAGATTAAAGGGCCACTTAATTCAGCAGAGTTTGGACCACATCAACGAAAATATCTTGTAAAAACATGTTGAAATACTTTTTTAATTTTTTAAATATGTTCTTTTTTCACAGAGAAATTTACAAATGAAATATCTGTTTACATGGAGACTCTGACATGCCCCCACTCACAGCAACTGCTCCTGGCCGTGAGAACAAGCAGACAGAGTTTTAACCATTAACAAATTCATCTGTGTAGGTAACTGACTGCTGTAATCTACTAAAAATGACAGTTAGTGGTTAACTTGTCCTGCTGCATTCCTGAATTTCAGGGAAAACTATAAATCTTTGTGTTCACATGGAGCTTCACCGACCGGCGCTGCAGATGTTGTTAATCATGGAATAGCCAGGAATCTGTTTGTAAACAGACCAAATACCAAAGTATTTTAGGTGTTATTGGCATAATTAGAAAAAAAATAATAGATAATTTTAACATAGAATCTTTCACACCTTGAAGAGCACATAGTAAGGTAAATGGCATTAATTGGTTATATAAAATACATAAATTTGAAAACTTCTAACAGATTTAGCATTTGGTTTTCAGAAAAAAGTACAAGCCGCAAAGAGTACATTTTGAGCCATGCCCAACTGGACCACTGAAGTGTCATATCTTTAGCATATTCTTATGTGCAATGAGATATTGCACATAACACTTATTTTTTATATTGTTAGGAAGTCCTGTGGATTTCGCACTCGTTTTTGAAAACATTTTTTTGATTATGACCCTATCACATAGCTTTTTTTTTTCAATACAGTGGTCCATTATTCGGACAGTAGTCCATTAATCGGATCATGAAAATCTGCCTATACATTGTATTAGCTATTTTTTCTCAAGTAAATCAGTGCAGTAATATTCACCATTGTTATTATGTAAATGTGTGGCTACTGCATGCTAATTAGATGTTTTAAATGCTAATTAGTGACACACTGGTTTTGCAAACATACAAACAAATGGGCATAACCTACCCATAATGTTGTTATTCAGTTAAATCCCTTTCCCAGACCACAAAACTGGACGCAAATGAACATATCGAGCCACACATTAGCATAATAATGCAGCACAATTATAGGGAAGAAGCTAGCTTTTAGGGCCACTTTTATACCTGGGCCTTCTGAATAGGAGGAACCCCTTTTGGGATCATAGATTTGAGTTTATGTTATAGCTTTTATTCCCCCCTTCCTAATCAGTCTAGATTGAGGTCTATATGTATATGACCTACCTCTACTAGTTTTTATGGATCAATGTGGGCTGTTCGATATAATAAAGATATTTTTAATCCCCACTAGAATTCTTTAACAGAACAAACAATTCTGAATATCTCAGAGATGACATCCTGTATAGAAAACCTGCTAGTGCAAATTATTTAATATTCTTCAAAAGAATCAAACTGTGTCCCATTAATAAGAAATAATATTACCAATTGACAACAGATCCATGACATTTTCAGTTGTTCAAAAGTAAAAAAAAGAGAAACTTTTTTAAAATCAGTAAACATGAAGAAAGTGAGTCAATTTTCGCCTGCCTTAGTCGCCATCCCCATATCAATGTGCTGTAGGTCATTTGGGACAAGAATGGAATTGTACAGATGGTATAAATCCAAGCCTGGCCTGAAATCTTATTCTGCAGTGAGACTGGGACTCCGCCATTACATTTTATTTTGTCCTCAGCTTCCTTATTTGATTTCACTCGCTATATTATATTTATTGTCACAGCTTTGCTTTTGCATTATTCTTTTTACTCAATTCTCCTTCGTGATTTCCTTTATTGGTCAACTGGCCCATATATAGAGCAGTCAAGCACAAACTGTACGAGCAACGAATCCGGGACTGAATGTGGCAGCTTATGATATTTATGATTTTTGCTGCAGGCTAATTAGTTTGGATTACAGTGGATTCTTAATGAGGAGCTGCCTATACTGCATATCAGATTCAATGCATTATAGGCACCTCTGACAGTGAAGAAGTTAGTGTCTGTGAAATTATAAATGCTAAACAGCACCACAGGAGTGAAAAGAAACAAGTCAGTGCTTCTGGCAGACGAATCCTCTGAGGTAACATATCCGAAGTATTCATGGCTTGCTTAAGGCAGTAAGCACTAGGGGAACTGGCTTTACTTTTTTAGAAAATATTCTTTTTAAGGACTTTATTCTTACATATGAAACCGCTCATACAGTTGTAGAATTTACAGACAAATTTAATCTCTGGGACATGGAAATAAAAGGCTTGTGGATCAATTTGTAAGGAAAAAAATGGCCACTCAATGCCTCACGAGCAGGAGTCGGGCCTATTAAAATATAAATATAGTTTGCCTCAGAGTGAGTAGTTTGAAGAGAAATTTGATGTAGTGTCAAGGGAGCTGCTTGACACATACAAAATGTCCAGATACATAATTTATGTTAAAAAAAAAGCTGTTATTTTTAAAAATGCTGTGTTTTAACAAAAATATGAAATCATTATATCATCAGTTTAGAAAATCTTATAATACATATACCAGTAAAAATATACAAATGTTAAATATTATTTCTGGAGGAAAGTAAGTAGGTTATAGTAGTTGTTAGCTTTAAATGACCACTGAAGTGGTCCTACAGATGGGGTTTTATTGAATTATTGATTAGTTATCATTTTTGTTTAAAACAAGCATTTGAGTGTGTGTCTGTCCAGTAGGCTGTCCTACATTTGGTACTATTATTATTAATGTTTATTTGTAATGCGCCAACATATTCTGTAGCTCTATACATGGGTAAGTTTTAAGAAAAATATGATAGCAGTATTAACACATTGCAAATAATGGAGGACCCTGTCTTTTTAGACAGTGTCCAAAAGGCTTTCCCTAAAGTACCTTACAAGACTGAAATTTGCAAACTTAGGGCCCTATAAATTCCAGCCTCGTAAATAAGAGGCTTCTACTTAAGCCCTACGTACTGCAAAGTTTCTCTAACTTACAATGCTATTAAATTAGCCCTGCTGCGAGCAACGTGTGAGCTACGCAGCAGGGCCGTACGTATCTACACTGCGTAAATGTACATGAGGAGTGACAGCCTGCAAGATGATATCGCAGGCTCCCACTCCTCATCAATTGCTGCGGGGGTCCTAAAGGGGACCTCCGCGGCAGTCCCCCACATAAGCCCTGCCGTGGGGGTACTCCGAATACCTCCCCCCCCGGCACCTAAAATTAACCCCCCCTCAATGCGGGGGTCCCCGTCGGGACCCCCGAAGTGTCCTCACATGAACACCTTGCTGCAGGGGTCCATAGGAACCCCCGCAGCCCCCACACATTAACCCCTTGCAGCGGGGGTCCTCGATCGGCACCGATCAGGCCCCCCGCTGCATTTAAAACTTTTAAATTCCCCGCCGCGGCTCCTTAAAGGGGCCGCGGCACACTATTACCCAATCCCGGCCGCGGCACTTAAAATTAACCCCCCTCTATGCTGGGGGTCCCCATCGGGACCCCCGAAGTGTCCCCATATAAACCCCCTGCAGCTAGGGGCCTGATCTATGCAGATCGGGGACCCCCCTGCAATGGGTTTATGTGGGGACACTTCGGGGGTCCCGATGGGGACCCCCAGCATAGAGGGGGGTTAATTTTAAGTGCCGCGGCCGGGATTGGGTAATAGTGTGCCGCGGCCCCTTTAAGGAGCCGCGGCGGGGAATTTAAAAGTTTTAAATGCAGCGGGGGGCCTGATCTATGCAGATCGGGGACCCGTGCTGCAAGGGGTTAATGTGGGGGTAATGCAGGGGTCCTGATAGAGACCCCTGCAGCATGGGGATGTGTATAGGGTGCAGGGGGGAGCCTCACACTGCTGTCTCGGGCTGTTCCGAGGCAGCACGTAGAGGCTTTCGGATCCCTTGCGTGGACTTTTTGTCCACGTAGGGATTCTTACGATATGCGAGACTCGTGCATAGATTTAAGGCTACGTAGCTCTCTCGGAGCCTATTCTCGGCCATTTTCTCGCAGTCATATCGCAAAGCAGGCTGCGAGAGATTCGGTTCTCGCAAACAGCAGGAAAACTGCCTTTTGCGAGCACCGAGAGAACTACGAGGGAGAATTTAATAGGGCCCTTACATTCTAAAGGATTCACTAGACTGTTCTAGGTTTGCTGTCAGGGGCCTCTACATGGAAGAGGCAGATAAAGACTTTGCCTATCAGGACAGCATCCTAGGCAGATCTGCTCCCATCCCTGGATACCTAACAGTGGTGGAGAGCAGCAGCTCTGCTAAAGGGTGCAACAGGAAAAGTCCAAATTTATTGAAATTTACAGTGATTTTATTACTGATCAGTTATTATTTATAAAAAAACTTCAGCTGATCCTCTTACAGTATGGTTTCATTTGTTTATATAAGAGAGTTTATATAGAGGCTTTGTAAAACTCCAAAGGTCTCAAAGCCATCAAAATCCATCAAAACTATTTAAAGCAAAGTGGATAATAACATCTTTTCCATCAAGATCAATTAACCCTTCTTGTCACACTATTTAAACCTGCAACCAGATTTTCTGCCAATGAGTAGTTATTTTTTTACTAAGTATTGAGGAATCCCTTAAAAGGACCACGACAGAATGAAAAAAAAAAAAGATTTTCTTTGAGTCTAAGAGCATAATTAAGCAGGAAAAAAAAAGCCATACAACTAATTTTTAATTAAATAAAATAAAAATGTTTATGCCTCTGCTGGGTCCTGGTGGACTCTGTGATACATAGGTGGAATTTCTGTGTGTGAGGGGAGTGTTTACATTTCTAGAGAGATATGATTGCATTGAATGATGCAAGGTGTCTGCTTCTGGGCCAGTGAGGAGGAAGGGGTGTAGTGTTAATTTCAATCTTATCCTGTTATATCTTCCCTCACTGCTCTCTCCACAGATGACTATAACATCAACCCTTATGATTCAGCTCTGAGGAAGTGATGCTAGCATTTAATTTAAAAAAAAAATGTTGAAGCCTCTTCTGGGCCTCAGGGTTATCCATGATACATGTGTGTGAGAGGGGTGTTTATATTTCTGGAGAGCTAAAGATGGTAGGAAACTCACAATTTTCAGTGTCAGTTTTGTATACTCAAGTTTATTACTTAACTATTATGAAAGCTAAGCCATTACAGTGGCTATTGAAGATTTCCACAACACTAAAAACTGCCTGGAATCCACCCAAAAAGTGGCTTCATTACAGTCCTTAAATGTCAATTATAAACCATTAAAACAAGCTGCACAAATAAAAATATATTATTTTTGGCCATACGCATTGTCCAAGAAACATTATCTGTCTTTCAGGCCAATTTTCCGTTGAAATATTACAAGGAAAGGAGATGACTAAATTAAACAAATGTTTATACTTTAAGTCTGTTTTAATAATTAACCAGCTAAATAAAGGATCCATAAATGTATAATTTACTCTTCATATGCAAAGGGTCCTCCGAGAATATGGTTAGGGTCCACTTTTAGCTCTCATGACCTATTTTGTCCTATGCAAAAAAACAATAATTATTGTCATCAAGTGGGTTTTAAAAAAAAATACTTCTAAACTACTATGGCCTTGACATTAATTAAAAATGTGGTTGCCTACAATGGCATTTAAAAAAGAAATAGCTTTTTTTATTGTGTCGTCACTTGTTAACTTTATCATGCTCACCTAAAAATCTTAAGTCCTGCAATTAAATCTGCTAATGGGTTCTTTTTAATGCAAAGCTAATGTTCAAAAGCACCAGTTTTTTTAGATTTAACAGGCATTTTAATGTGAATTATTAAATTTTTATGCGACAAACCCGTTCTTTATAGTATGCATATTGCTAAAAAAAAAAAAGTTATGGTACAAGCAAAAATAAAATTACATCTCATGTCTTTTCAAACATGGAGCCACAAAATAAATTAAAATTGTAAAGGGCTGTAAGTTTTTCATATATATAAAAATTCTCAGGAGGAATCAATGGTGGCAGACCTAAACATAAATGATTTGTTGGATTCTAGTAATTAAAAAAAAAAAAAGTTTAAATCACTTATTAATAAAATAAAATACATAAAATAGTCAGACACACAGGTATATTATTTACCTAGTAAAATCTAGGAACCTTCCATATGCCTTTAAGAATTAATAATGGACACATTTTAGTTTTTCACCTGCTTGAAACATGCAGAAAAGTAAAAAAAATGCCTTTTTTGTTTCCATGTTAAGATAATAAAAAATATGTTTATTAACTGCCTTTCTGATTACCTCAGGGAACTACTAAATTTGAGACAAGCTTCACTTGGAAAATATTAGATCCAACAACAGTATTAATAATAACTAAAATAATACACTTTCATAACAAGAACTTGTTCCATAACCATGAATCTGGCCACTAGCCATTGTCTTAAGTCCAGTGGAAGCTCTACAGCTGTGATGTGGGGAAACAAGTGGATCTGAAGACAAAATGTAAGAAAGGAGATATAAAGAGAACAAAGGATATGCAAGAAATATGGTTTGTGGGCCAAAAAACATAATGCACACCTGCACTCTAATATTTTATACTAGCCGTTTGCCCGGCATAAATTATGGTGTAATATATAATCTGCTCTGTCCCTCTCTCTCTCTTCGCCCTCTCTCTCTGTGCGCTCTCTCCCTCTCCCTGTGCGCCATCTCTCTGTCTATATGCCCTCTCTCTCTCTTTTTCTCTCCCTCCTTCTCTCTCTCCCTCCCTCCTCCTCCTTTCTTCTACCCTCCCCTTCTTCCCCCTCCCCCTTCCCCTTTTTCTTTGTTCTACTTATTCTCTTGCCTCCCTTCCCTCCTTCTCTATCTCCCCATGTCTCTCTCCTCAATGTCTCTCCCCCTCCATATTTCTCTCCCCCTCCATATTTCTCTCCCACCCCCATTGAGGAGGCTCACACCATTTATTTCAGTATTTAAAAGGATATAGATTTCTGAACTTTACTAGGTATATAATATGCCTGTGTTCTATTTACATTTATTTACTTTGTTTTATTAAGAAGTGCTTATAAGCTCTGTTGTTTCTGCCTAAAATCAAATAATAATAGTGTAATGTCCTAGCCTATCAGGGCCCACATATGAGCCACATGTTGCAGAAAGTTACTGAGAGATGGTCAGTGATTGGTTTGTTTGAGACACGGCACAGCAAGCGTCTGTGTCTGCAAACACTGCAGAGGGCAGAGCCATGCAGGGACTATTTGTGTGATTTTAAGCTGTACAAATTTACCTTATAAGTGCTTCCTAATAAAATACATACAAGTAAATAGATACCCAGGTATATAATGTACCTAGTAAATTACAGGAACCTTCCATATTCCTTTAAGACTTCAGCAGATATGCCACTCTCCATCCCATGAGGTGTCCAGAGATCGGCCCAGGAGGTTGACCTGATAGCAGTCTTTATCTGCCTCAATGAAGGAAAACTGGGATAGGTCAAAAAATAAGGACAGCCTTCTGGGCAGATACTCTTCACCACTGGCCATCTAACAGGGGTGGACACAAGGAGCACTAAAGATCAAATTTAAGTTATAAAAGCTTTATTAAATTCATTTTTTTTCAAACACTGATTTTATTTTTAAAGTTACAAAATACAAAAAAACTTAATTGTATGGGTGCTGCATTTGTCTTTTTAATCTATTTAGGAAAGTACAATCTCCAAAAACTTATTAGTAAAAATCTTACAGCATGTGACAGTAACAGCCTCATCCACTAATGTCATGTTTATGTACATGGAGCTTGGTGTTAAAAGCTTGCCAGGCCATCAGCTTCTACTTAGTATGCTTTTAAGATTTTCCTTTTTTAACATTAAACCGTAAAAATAAGTGTTAAATGTATTTGAATATCGAAACAATTTCTTTAAAGTGTTTACATTATTTATAAATACTTGCACTGAAAATTATATTTGAGACGCTGCTTACTGAAAACAGAAACTGTGAGTTTGTATACCGTATTGGTCCGAATATAAGCCGCACCTTTTTTTCCGATTTTTGAGCTTGCGAGTTACGGGTGCGGCTTATATTCGCGACCGTAAAAAAATAATTGCCGATTTGTGAACTTTGCTTGTTAAGTGTGCGGCTTCTATTCGCTAAACGCAAAATTACTGCCTATTTGCGTGATTGTGAGTTAAGGGTGCCGATTTTCGTGCTTTAGACTGCGGTATTGAATAGCGATTTACGGTTTTAGTGATTCTAACATCCTGTAAAGCCTGTAACCTGCAAAAAAAGCTACAGTGCTAATTAGAAAGATGTTTCTTGCAATGGCTGATCACTTTGAGAGTCTTTTTCTCTCCAATTTTATGGGTGCGGCTTATATTTGAGTACTATCATTTTTCTATTTTTTCCCCTTGAACTTTACGGGTGCGGCTTATATGCGGGGGCGGCTTATATTCGGACCAATACAGTATTAAATTGCTTAATATATACCTATTAAGTGCATGCTTAGAAACAGGAAGACAAAGTATTCCTACCTAGGCTGTCAATTGAATTTTTGACATAAAATATACAGGATCATTTATATATAAATACAGTAACAACAAGGTGGAATTTCCCAGGACTGATTCAAAATGGATCACACAACATATAGCCAGTTTTTCATGCTCTTAAACAACAATTGATTTCGGAGTGACAGTGTCCCTTTAAGTAATTGACAGATAATACAGCCTCCTCCTATGTATAAGGGAGACACATGTCTGGGGAGAAGTCCTTTGTCGTAAATAGCCCCATTTTATCTAAACTTTGTACTTGCATTTCTACAATATAATTTGTTTTAAAAATACAAAACCACATCTCCATGTTTCTCTGTATTGTTTAATACAGGAGATGTGACATTGCTTTTTTGCTGAAATAATCTATGTAAATGTAAACATATAATATCATTTATGGTAAGTGCACTTTCCGCTGGGATTTCTATTATTTTCAGCCCCACGCTGTAACACAACCAGTATAATATATCGGCTTCTATTACTGGCTACAGACAATCCAAGCTATCAGATCAATTCTTCCTACTGCATAATGTACACATATTGACTACATTATTTACTTAGACAGCATTAAACCATCACAGCGAGGTTTCACTCCTTGCAGTTTTATCATTAACTGACTGCTGGAGGTGCAATGACACAGGGACATGAGAAGGGCCAGGCACACTGCGGTCAGGAGAGTAGGTATAGGCCTAGGGTAGCACAAACATTCCACCTATTCCTATCTCTCATCCCATGTCTCCCTTTAAAGGTATATGGAAGTTTTCTTATTCTTACCTTTCTCTAATCTAACACCTGCTGCTTATATCAGACACACACATTACATGGAGTCATTCTATACACATACAGATTATTATTATTTTTTTTAAATGGTTTCCACCCCCCCCCCCCGAGCTGCTTACATAGGCATATGGTACTAACCAATAGAAACACTGCATTCAAGTGTGTGCAGAGATCCAGAGCAGAACTGCCTGAGCTGCTTCCTTGTGGTGGGAAGAAAAGACTACACATCCCACGATGCTTTGCTGCAGGGACTGATCCTCGGACACTGCAAAAACGTTGTAGCTGCCTCTGATTGGCTTCACTGACTTATGATTTTTATGCCAACTTAACTTGGGTTTTCAGGGGTGTTCCTTCACAAAATCAAGTGCCAGAAAACGGAAGCAATTTGCAAACTCTAGGGTAAGTTTATTAATGTTTGTTTTGGGATTTTTTCCTGCAAAAGAATATTTGCATAAACTACTGATTCATTCTTATCAGATGCAATCTTAATCCATGAAACGTGTATATACCTGTATCACTGGAGTTTAGGAAAAGCTCACAAATGTGAAGAGGGTAAAAACTAACAACTATGTATGCAATGTGCATAAAAATATGTTAGGAAAATATCTTAATTTTTGCAGCCCTTGTTTGTGTACAGGAAGTTTCCATATTGTCTGCCTACAGTAGTCCTGCTAGCCTCAAGCCTGAAGGCATGTACGAAAAATCAGTGAGAGTGGTGGTGAAGCAGGGAAAGGAGGGGTGGATTTGCTATTTGATCTTTTGGCATTTGGTGCCTACTCCCTTCCCTTTCATATGATCAGAAGCAGGTACATATATATGGAAAAGCAGAGAGAGTGCTGGAGGAGGGAAAATAGGGGTGGATTTGCTATGTTAAATTTGTATCTTCTGCCATTTGATGCCTATTCCCTTTCCTTGCATAACTCATATTCAAGTTTTGCTCCTGCAGAAATGTAAAAACTCCTTGCGTGTATGTAGTCTTCACCAAAGTACTATGGCCCTCATTCAATTGCAATTTTGCCAATTGAATAGGGCTCTAAATAAGCACATAATATATATTTTTTAAAGAAGTTTTTAGTTAGTGAAAACCGTGCTTTTGGATAGATGCTTAATAACTAAAAACGTCTTTAAAAAATATATATTATGTGCTTATTTAGAGCCCTATTCAATTGGCAAAATTGCAATTGAATGAGGGCCTATGTATGTACTGCATTAAATACCCATTTAGAGGTGACATACCAGGTAAGTAAACAATGCACCTACTTCAGCTTAAATAGTTAACAAAATACTATACTTATATTTTTATTTTCTAAAACAATTTTACATATTGACAAATGTAGTTAAAAAAAAGCATAATTTGACATTTTAGGTCCTTTAAGATTTAACCATAACAATTGCATTCTAAGCCGTATTATCTTCATAGGGAAAAATACATATTAAAATAAAAACAATTTACAAACACAGTAATGAGGACGGAGTGAAATGAACCCCTGGGTGGTTTTAACACAAAGATTTTTACCATAATAATAATAAATAGAAATAGCACAGAAATATAATTATCATTACAGAATGTACAAGCACCTAAGAAAGGAACAAAATTGCTGATTTCATTAAAAAATATATTTTTCTATCTAGATTTGTGCAGTTTTAATCTGAGGTAAAAACGGAAACATACACTTGTGAGAAGTCAAGCGTTTCATATTATTCTTCTAAAGGATGGCGCCATACCTCACCTCTGGTTTTATTTTGCAAGCCAATAGATTAATACTACCATTTGTTTAGATTCTTTATTTAAATATATATATATATATATGCTCCACCCACTAACTACATACATCAACAGGAAATTAGTGGGTGGAGCTTTAAATCAATATTAAATATTTTAAGGGTTTGTAAATTAAAGTTAAAGGGCCACAGCAGTTTCATACAATTTTTGGAGCCCCTAGGCAGTGAAGTGGAGGAGCCCTTGTGAGTGCGTATGCAAGGTATGTACGGACACATTTTTGCATTTTCGGTACGTGTAAATTCCCTTTCCTGTTGTAACTGTCTTGTTCTAGGTGTTTACCCCCTAGTAGCCAGTCTATGAACGGCAACATTTGATTTTTTTTTAAGCCAGGAACCATTTGTTTTAAGACGTGGCCACCCCCAAAAGGAAGCGCCCCTGGGCGGCTGCCTAGTTGGCCTAATGGGTAATCCGGCCATGCTGAGGAGTCGACAAAAGCAAAGGCTTAAACAAATTTAAATACTGACACTGTTTATGTTTTCTTCTAATAATGACTAAAATACTAATTAGTTATTAAATAAACAATTTAAACCCTGTTACCTGAGCGCTGCGGTGGTCATTACATTGTTTTAAACAGGTTTATAATATAAACATATTAATTAATTTGCACATTCCCTTCAAGCGTGATAGGTTATACAATATACATACTGCATAGCTTTCATTTTCCACCAAAATAATAAATATATTGTCCTTGTCACATCACTTCCTGAGAGCTGGATCAAAGTATTATGGATGCCTCCATGGTTCAAAAGAGGCATCAACATTTATTGTTTTCTAATTATGTGATATCTTTATAATTCTATCTCTGCTTAACTATGCTCTTAGTCTCAAAGTTTTCAAACATACATTTTTCCAGTGATCCTTTAAAGTGATACTGAAGTTCAAAGATTTCCATCATGTGTTTAAAAGAATATTAACAAAAAGTATTTTTTTCACAAGAAGAGTGAGTGCAAGCCTTTATTCTATTCTCAATTTGTATATGGTCTTTCCTGAGCTGGTTCTGTCTGCTACCTTTTGGGGAGGGAGTGTTCTTGTAAACAAATTAGCTTTCTGTTAGCACTGTATTTAGTATCTCCTCCTACCTCAGTATCAGCAGAAAACAAAATGAAGACATCACTGCAGCCTAATTGTACATAAAAGGTAATAAATTAGAGGCTGTATTATTTTTTGAGTTTTACATTCTAAAAATATTTTGCCTGTTTTCAGGTTTATCTCTTTAAAAGAGTGCATTTTAAATACATAACGACAGTGGTCTTTTAAGAACAAGTTATGGCTTTGAATGGAACGTGTCCTATATTTATGCCCACTGCAATTCTCATTCTTCCTTACCTGAAAGGTAGATGTTGTCTCCAGCACTTACTACACTGAAAAATTCCCGATCATAAAATGGTAGACTGGCCAACGGGTACCATTTGTTGATTTGTGGATTTAGACAGGTGACGGCGGTGAGGGTTCTCTGATTCATTCCTATCATTTGGCGGCCACCGACGAGCACAATCACTTCTGCGACACCTAAAAACACAAGAACCATAACTGTGTTATCAGAAGCCTCAATAACACCACGGCATCCAAGCCAAGATATACAGTAGTCAACCACGTTTGCTTGAAATTAAGTTTGAGATTCCATTAATTTTCATTAGCTTGCAACATCTTTAGGGACGAGGCAATCAAATTACACAATTATTAGCTAAATAAACCTCAATGATTAACAGAATGAGTTATAATGTGTGCAAGTAGAGTGGTGCTGCTATAAAACAAAGATACTGCAGAATCTTTAATCCAGTGGTTACTACAGAATTTAATTAAAGTACAAGATTTCTACAATATCAAATTTTCATTGTAGATGTTTCAGTAATAGCCACAATAATGTACCATACCATGTATGTTTTTAAGGCTATCACATCAAAGGGTCTCCATAGATCAAATTGGTTACTTAATTAATTCAATCCTTCTTTATGTAATTGTGATATAAGCTTAGCTTTTGGAACCTCCCTCTGTCTTCCTGTTCCCACTCATGTGAGCTGTCATGTTGTGATGTTGAGGGATGATAAAATGAATTAACCTATTTAAATCATTTACATAAAAAAAACACTTTTTTTCTAAAGACCAAGGGTATTGATAAAATAAAATTTCTATTTTAGCATAGTGATGAAAAAAAAGATAAAAAACTAGACATGATAGTGCATTATTTAGATAAAATAAGACTTTTAGTAAAAAACTCCCTCCTGGCCAGAACATAGTATGGGCACTGTACGTAGTATTAGGATACTACTGTGTAAATCCTTACCTAACCCATCCCTGAACTAAGCCATACGCACATACCCAGGGCTCACACATAATTCTGTGTCCTCCTATGTACCAGGAAGACCTGTCCCAAACAATTCCCTTTTATCTAAATGTTGTACTAGCATTTCTATAATATTCATACATTTCAACACAATACCAGATGAGAAATCAGTTCCTGTATCCTTTACACAATACACTAAGGTCAGTTTACAGAAGCAGTAACAGGGCCATTGTAGATATTAGGTGCGGTAGGCACCCGCCTAGAGGCCCTCCCCTGAGAGAGGTACCTCACAGGTTTAAAAAAAATATATTGCATTCAGTTAAACAATTGAGGGTGTAAGGTTTCAGTCATAAAAATGCTGTATTTATTTTATAAATCACATCTAAGTGCTGTATAAGTTTCCCAGTCTGTCTAGCAAGCCGTGCCTCTACTGTAAGGTAGTAGCCACCTTAACAATTCTTGTTAATAACTGTAGAGTAAAAATGGCAGAAGTTCGAGAGGGATGTCAGTGACATGAATTTGCACATGTGGAAGCCAGTGGCTCAAGGGCAGATTAGCAGTCAGTGCCTAGGGCATTAAAAAGGTAAACCGACGCACAGCTGGTAGATTATATTGACTTGTGGCTGGGGCAGAACTATTTCTTTTAGTGGGGAGACTCGATGGGCCTATCTTGGATTTAGTTAGTCTGTGTACGCTCACTTTTTAGGAACTTACTGTTGGGGAAACGGGCCACCTTATAGCTATAATGTGATTCTCTATAGGAGGAAAAAGTGAAAAAAAAAATCTATTTTAGGGTACATTGAATGTATAATATTGGTACACTTATTTTTGTAGTGGGGTGGGCTATTTTAGACTGCAAGCCAATGTGTATGTACAATGTGATGTCTTATCTCTCCTGTTTTAGTTATTGCTTATTGTACCATTATGCTACTGGCCCTCTACAAGTGAAATATAATCATTTTGAATGATTTTGGTCAATATCTATCACTTGTACAAATATAATACTGGTACAATCTTCCTGGTCTTGATAGTATAAGAGATCCAAGGGATTATTTGTGCTGCCATCTCTTCCCTTACCTGCCGATAGTCTTGGCCTTGTCCGTGGAGTTTGCATCTCTTGTCGGGCATGTGGAAGCATGTGATACCGCTTTGCTTCATTGACTAGGTCCCGGCAAGCCTCTGATGACTTTATCAGCTCCTCATTGTCAACAACATTGAGCAGATAACTTGGATGGATGAAGGGGAGGCGGACGACTGCCAACAATTCAGCAGAATACTGCAAAATCAGGACATAAAACACACTTATTTTTGTACTTTATCTCCACTAACAGACTATTTCCTCCATAGTCCTACAACAAAGAACATGCTACGCTACAAAGGACTTGAATTAGAATGGACTCTGGAAGCAAGTACAGCACAGCAGGTTTACCAACACATATTTCAAGAGGGTGGAATATAATGCATTTCAAACTACAGCAATTACATACAGTACGAACAATAGATTTCTATCAACTACAAGCCAGTAATTGGTTTTCGTGGCTTGTGAACATGGACATAAACCATAAGAGAACAAACTGAGCATAGTCTAAAGAATACCAAGGATGAATGCTGATGACCAAGGCTGAAGAAAACACTCGAGAGTTAAATACAGATAGGAGAAAGTTGAATCTCCATGGTTTTGTGCATTATGATATCTCAATGTGATAAGCAACTTTATTAATATCAATGAAAAGGATATAAAAGTTGTTTACTTAACCAGGTAAACAAGTACAAAGCATGGAAAGTAAGTTTTAATCCATCAAGTTATTTTTCTAACAATTGTGCTATGTATACTTATATGAAACATTTAAACAAAAGTGTAACATGCAAGAGAAAACTCATATAGACAGACAGCATCTATAATCATTAATATTCTCACCAAAACGTTCCCCATGACCTCCAACTAAGCCATATATTAAAAATATACTATTTTAAAGAACTACACCTGAAAAACGTAATAAAAATACAATCTCTAATGTATTACACTGTATACAGTTATTCTATTATGGAACTTACTGAGGAGGGAGAGGACTTTGAATGTAAAGGAGGGATGTGGTATCTACTACTGTTAGGACATATATTAAGTCTAATGGAAAGCTCAGTTGTTTACAAGGACTCGAGTATAAGCCGAGGTTGGGAAATGCACTGCCCCCTGTGTCCCTCTTGTGTGACCTGTTTCCTCTCCAGGGTCCCCTTCTTGTGCCATCTGTGTCCCCCTCTTGTTTGCCCTCTGTGCCCCTCTCTTGTGTCCCCCTCTATAAAGATGTCTCTTCCCTCCCCTGTGTCACTTCCCCCCTCCTCTGTGCCCTATGGTCCCTTCCCCTCCCTTTATCCTTATCATCCTTCTCATCCTCATTCCTTTCCCCTCTCCAATTACATCCCCCCTCCCTTTCCCCTCTCTTACCTTCCATCAGCTGCTCATCTGCGCGTCTTCCAGCTGTGTGTCGGACCCGGCATATGCTAATGACGTGAAGCGCATGTGATGTCACGTCATTAGCATATGCCAGGTCCCGCCACAGCCGGAAGACGCGCAGAGGAGCAGCTGATAGAAGGTAAGAGAGGGGAAAGGGAGAGGGGGGTAATTGGAGAATGGGGAAAGGGATGAGGAGGGGGGATGAGGAGGGAGGATGATAAGAGGAAAGGGACGGGGAGGTAAAGAGACACGAGGGAGAGGGAGGGAAAGAGTCACAGGGGAGGGGGGAGGGGGGAAGAGTCACAGGGGAGGGGGAAGAGACACAGGGGAGGGGGGAGGGGGAGGGGGAAGAGACACAGGGGAGGGGGGAAGAGACACAGGGGAGTGAGAGGGGGGGAAGAAACACAGGGGAGGGAGAGGGGGCACAACCAGAAGAAGCGCAGAGAGCAGCAGGAGCAGGGTGACTCGAGTATAAGCTGAGGGAGGCTTTTTTAGCATTAAAAAGGGCTGACAAACTTGGCTTATACTCAAGTATATACGGTATATAAAGTAGAACATATTTATTAAGCAATTTTCTCCCAGATATAGATATCTGGACCCTATTTTTATTTCTTGATAAAAGTCTCAATAAACTTTATAAGAAGTACAGATTGAATCTAATGTGAAGTGAGTGAAAATATTGCTTATCTGGTCCTTTCGTCTTTGTTGCAGGTTGTCCCTTTTGTACTGTTTTATAAAATAAAATAGATTACCACATCAAATACATCTTGTGCTTGAAAAATGAAAGCAAAATGAATATTTATGTTGCCTGGGAGTCTGCTAAATACCCTCTGGTTGTTATTTATTAAAGTGAGAGCTTTCCCACTGGTGAAAAGAGACTACACCAATATCTATGTTATTCTATGGAGACTCAGTGGCCTCGTCCCAAGCATATGAAAAATCTCAATAAAATAACACAGATATATATATATATATTTTATATATATATATATATATATATATATATATATATATATATATATATATATGGGATTTATCTCAGCTCTAGTTCTCAGCTTAGTGAGAGTATCCATATGCATTTAAGTAAATCATTATAGGAGGTTATTACATACATGCATATTATTGGATAATACTATACTATAAATCACTATTAACTGCAGCATGGATTAAAGTACTTCTGCTCAGAACCAAAAGCAAATTAGTAATAGAGAAGTTCATGGACTAACAAAAATGCTTCTCTCCATCCTCTATGAGCGGTCCACTTGATGGTACACGATGTATCCATGGAGCTATATAAAATTATTTCTGAGAGGACAAGGTTTGCCATCAATGGCCACTGCAGTGAAGGAGGCAGATAAAGACGTATGAGGCTTTTATTGCTAATCCGTTATTAAATAAACAAATGAAGATTTACTAAATAATCTCTACCGTGCTCCTTTAAAGGACTACCACAGTTAAAGAAAAAGCACATTTTTTTTTTACATTGCGCAATGGCCCTTTAAGAGGTCCCCAATGAAAACATTTTCTTTTGGTTTTAACAAAAAAATTATTAAATTAAGAAAATAATCACCCTTATTAAATTGCAATTCAGCAAATTCTAAAGGGCTCTATATAAGCACAGAGCATATGTTTTTTTACAGAAGTTTTTAGTTAGTAAACTTTTATCCAAAAACAAGGTCTTCACTAACTAAAAACTTATGTAAAAAAAAATATGCTCTGTGCTTATATAGAGCCCTTTAGAATTTGTCGAATTGCAATTTAATAAGGGTCAATGTATTTCCACTATTTTAATCTAGTGCACTTCAGAATACTCTGGCAGGAAATTAGGTTAAATCAGCCAAATTCAGGTGTACAAGTCTTGCAGGGGGGTGTTTTTGTTCTTTAGTCGTGTACAACTCTCCGTGACCATGGTCATGTGATGCCCTTTTCATGACAGAGATACTGGAATGGGTTGCCAGTTCCTTCTCAAGTGGGCCACAGCATTCATAGGTGGTCACCCATCCCAGTACTGACCAGGCCCAACCCTGCATGGCTTCAGGGTGGTGTGACCTCTTGGTTCCTTGACTGGAATCGAGCCAAGGTCACAGCGGTGAAAGCAGTGAACCTGGACCACCAGGAAAGCCCGTGCAAATGTCCTAATTCCCCCAGTGGGGGCTGCAACAAGCGAATGAAAACTGCTGTAATATCGAGGTTGTAGATAAGATCACAAGAGTGTTTTATTACAAAAATACAGTTTAAAGCAATAATAATAAAAAATGAATGAATTATCCACTCGTTAATTATTCTTTAACCATGGCCGGTATGCTAAGACTAGCAAACAGGGAAAGCTGTAAATGCACAGCTAAAGCAGACACATTTTGTTTTTTTAATATGTCCTCTGCTGGAATTTATCATTCTGCAGAACCCCATGCCGTACAATTGAACAATAATAGCTACAAGATGCAAATTCATCTAATTTCAAAAAACAGAGCCATTACAACAAGGGCATATTCCTTGAAAAGGAGTATATTCCGCTCTATTGGAAGGAGCACTTGCACAAGCCTCTAGAGCATATGGCAATCTCTGCGGCTTATGTTGCAATAAAGACACAGATAACCTTTAATACTGGGCCTGTCTGCTCCTCTACATTGTGGCTCTTTAAAAAAAGCCGCGAGTCACAAAGAAATTGTACGATGCTGTGCTGTGAATGTAAATCTTCCCTGCAAGCCGTGAAAGTATAATATTATGGCTGCAACACTGAGCGGAACTGACACCGGATACAGGCTGATATTAGAGGGACATTATATTGTATAGCACATTACTGGGCTGTATGGATAGCCGTCATACACACAACCATTTAGCTAGGTAACACATTCTAACATTGCAGAGAGGTGTGCTTATCATTATCTATCAGTGGATGGAGGGTGGATTTGTTAAGTAATTGGATCTTTTAGTATTTAACAACTACTTTTTTTTTTTTTTGCATTGTTCAGTCATTTAAAACTCTTTGTGACCTCATGGTCTGTAACACACCTGGGGCCATATTAATTTCCAAGCCTGCATCGGCACCGGTACAACCGCAAAGCCTGCTGGCTTGAAATTCGGTGGAGTTACAGAGCGATACAATTAGCCAAGCCCGCAACAGACGTGGCCGACATCCAAACCCCTAAACCATTCTGCATTTGCGGCCGTGAACATGATCAATTAGTCAAACCCGTAGTTACGGGTTTAGACGGAGTCATTGGTAAAAGAGATCGTCATCATTACGTCACTGAAACGTGAAGGTTAGATTTTAATCCCTTACAGGTTTGAATTATGATCGGACCAGCATTCCAGAAATACTGCAATATTAATAAATCAGTAAATATGATATTCTAGTCCATGCGAGTTCCATATATGTATTAACACATTGATTGCCGGGATAGACATAACACGGAAATTAAACATAAAAAAAACGTATTTTACATTGTAGATTTGCGAGCTTGAGAATGTTGTGCTATTCATTTTTAAACCTAACATCACTTTCCCTTTAATTGAAAATACCGTAGTGTGTGTATATTTGCATTTACAGTGCTACAGATAAGACTTTAACCCCCTTGCCGGTCCTCTCTTGTACCCGGCTCCATTTGCCGTTTACGGGTTTGAACGCCAGTGGATTTGTTGCAATTTAATAGCGATTTGCGAACGTAACATTTACGGGATTGACAGACACAAGCTTCTTGCATCCCTGCTATTTGAGATGCTTTTTCTGACTGCATAGTGGGGGACAAAGCAATACAGCATCTCAGTGTTTTTACATTTATATTACTTTTATATTTTTTATATTAACGTAATGGTAGTAATTCATTTCTGAATGCAAGGGCATTCAGATCTTGGGAGACGTTGTTTATTTTCTATAACAGCTTTAAGTAAAGATCCCACCCTTTTGTGTCCTCTACAAGTGATGTCCATAATTATGATCAGGATAATTACATAGAATAAATGTGATCCCAATATGCCAAAAGCTGGATGACTTCCAAAAACCCATCCCTGTTGAATGTAGTAAGATATAATTCAAAGCAAACACATACAATCTGTGCATCTATAAAAAGCTGCATTTCTATCATTTTCCAACTGCCCTGGTGTGTACTGAAAATGCTACAAATTTCCAGAAGCGAATCTGAACATCACAATGGCAGACAGGACCAAGTGGGCCAAGAGAAGTGGGGGCAGGTATGGGAATAGACGATGGAGACGGTGAGCAATAGGGGATGGAGGAGGTGACATAGGGTGTGGCAGTTATAAGACACTAGAGAGACTGAGGAGGAGATTGTATCAATGGGCATAACAGGGGTCTGTAACCTTTATTTTTATACAAAACAAGGGTTAGAAGGGCTCAATCTGAAAATGATCAATACCTAAGTAGGTTTGCTCTATAGGTCTGGTTCCCTACTCAGAGAGCAACCTCTTTTAGCCACTTGTGCCCATCACAGTGAGAAATATCCTATAGTATATCAGTCTGGTCTCACTCAGAAGAGCGATCCAGCCCCGAAATACCAGGCAATACTACTGTGAACAAGAGAAACAGCAAACCCCAGACATACGTGTTGGCCTCTTGGGCCTCGTCAGTACAGTGTGGCTGATAACTCCCTAAGACACAGTGAGTAAGGGGTCCACGTCAGGTTCCCCCTATCACCCTTAGGGTGAGAAAAACTTAAAAAGTTAGAGGGACTCAATCTGAGAACGGACAACACCTATGTAGGTTTGTTCTATAGGACTGGAAACCAACTCAGACAGCAGCCTCTTTTAGCTCACTTGAGTAAAACGTTGTCAGACTTCGGAGCAAAAGATCTGCCCATCTTGGGTATAGCTCACAGCTTCGGTGAGATACACAAACCCCTTCACTACAACAAGGGGTAAATATTTAAACAATTCTACAATTACAATTTCACTAAAATAAAAATGTCTATTGCAAAGCTTGTTTTCTTGATGTAAACTACAGCAAGGTATTGGTGCATTACAGTGGTCTTTAAATCAGTGGCTCTCAACAGGTCGTGGACTGGTACGGGTCTTTGAGACTTTAATGCAAGTGGGATGCTAAAACTTTTAGGCTCTCCTCATCCAACTTTGGGGTTATAGTCACAATTATAGACGGATTATTGATGAACATATCTACAGTTAAATAGTACCCTATTCAAATCATTACACAACTCAAAGAAAATGTAATGTACCGCAGGTAGCCCTGCCCTGGATGTCACAGCCGGCTCCCATGAGCACTGGAAGGTAGCCACCCTGTCCCCAGATAAAAAGGTTGAGAGCCACTGCTATAAAGCAACCTTCCTATTTCTTATCTGAGTATACAGTGAGCTAAGTCTGGCTAATTTGCATGTAAAGTAATGATATTCATAATAAGCATTTTATTTCTGCAAATCCAAATAATCATACAGCTGATTTGAATATTATAATCTGAGTAGAGCATTAAAAATCCTGCCAGCTAAATTTATGTTGATACTAATGCATTAAAGGAGAGATTTTTGCTTATACAGATTGGAAAATCACACGACAGAGAGGCATTATTGGTGAGATAACACTGAATCAAAGCTTAGTGTCTCTCCCCTACAGAGTTACTTAGTCACAGTCTGATTTTCTCTCTTCCAGAACCAAAATTGCATTTGGTGGTTCTGATCGTCCTGCAACTAATGAGTTAAATGAATATTTGCTGATGAGAGTGATCTTACTTACATGGGGCGAAAAAACACACCATACGGTAGCTATGTCTGAGCACATTTAGTTGTCCTCAGGGCAAACATGGTGATGTTGTTTGAATGTTATACAAAAAATAACAGCTTCTGCATGATGGTGGGGGGTTTATATTCAGCTCTGTAAGAGATCGGATCAAAGGACATTAATATAATATGTTATGGATACATTTACATGATCCAAAACATCCAGCTTTCATCTATCTATAATACAAGCTGGGAATGTCTTGGGCTGACAATGCTGTCATTTTCTCACCCACAAAGGGTCACTTGCACCGATTGCTCCAGTTTTTCTAAAAAAAAAAACAACAAAAATACAAACATCTAAGCTATGTGTCCATTTAAAAGGTCTCCCCTGAAATCTTTAGTGTACATTTTAAGATCAGAGCCCAATAAGGCATGGTTCAATCTCCTTATACCTTTAAGGAACGTGTCTGGAGCGACATCAGTGATATAGTCCCCATCTCACCAGCATTACTGAATTACCTTCCTCCAATCTGCAGGAGAGAGATATCTTTGGCTGGCTAGCAAAGCAAGATTACAATTATAATACTTTCCCACCATACCCTCTTCTTGCCTTTATTCCCAGCAAGTGCTGTGTAAAAACAGCTACTGCTGCAAGCTTGGAAATTAACCAAGCAAGTTCCCACTATCTCTTCTTATTAGATTAGTAAGGAAATATAATTATATTTCTATTGCATGCTCCTCATGAGCCGCTAGCTCATTGTGAAAGCTAATAACTGTAAGGACATCTAACCATCTCTTGTGCAATCCAGTCTATTAAATCAATGTCGCTGCCACTCATTCTATCCCAAAACGGCTCTCACCTAGCAAGTGTTAACCCATTCAAATGTCCCTTTATAAATAGAATAATGCATTTAATACATTGTATATTGTTTTACATGTTTTACTTGTATTCTATTTTCATTGTGTTTGTATTAGTGTTCAGTCTGATTTAAACATTTGCACGGGAAACTCAATACCAACCATTTTATTACAGTAACGTAAAGGAGTTATATGTTTTAATTATGCATAGATGATTAATACAACTTAGATTCAGTGACGTACTAAACTTACAATCATACATCAGCTTTTAAAACCTCAACCTGCTTCTCTCCACCCCTTATGAGGCCATCAAGGGGTGGGGCAACTAACTGGTCAGACACAAGCTTATGTATACACTGCTCACTAACCCCGGAAAAAACGATGACAATTTAATGAGGCCTATTGTTTCTGTTTCAGTTTTCCTTATTCTCCACTCTACTTTTCTACTACTGGAGGAGAACAATTCAGGAAAATAAAGCATCAAGCTCCGTCCTTTCTGACTGCATGTTGTCCATTCAAGGGTTTTTACACGTTTTTGTTAAGCAAATGAAAGTTCATATATTCAGGTGAATTGTATTTTGGTGTGTGTGCTGTTTTTCACCGTTTAAAATTATAATTTTTTCCCATTTATGTGAAAAATAGATGTCACACTTAATGGCCATTAATAAGTTCCTAATTAGTAATTAACACATATGAGTGAACATGAGATTAATGATACAGTAAATTGGCTGCAGATGAAGGCAGTACAGTCTGCAGGGCAGTGATGGTCATTCTGGCATGAAAAATGTACCTAATTACCCACTTTGCAAGCATTGTTTCAGAATCAGTCCAGCTTAGGTTACTGGACCTCATTATGATCTCTGGAGTGATAGTTTTCAAGTTTTACGCCTCAGATTTAATATAGTAGGTTAAAAGAACATCTATGTTGTTCATTAAGAATGTTCAAAAGAAGCGATGCTCTGAGAGTTTGATTTGTAGTCTTTACTCCCAATCTGAATAACAGCATATTCAAGAATTAGATGTTAAGTGTCGAGTAGGTTCAGCCCAGCAGAGTAGAAAGTGTTCATCTATAGCAGTGGTAGTCAACGTGGTCCCTACCGCCCACTAGTGGGCGATTCAAGGTTTCATGATCAGTGGCGGTGTAATTGCTAGGTGGTATCGCTGAAGAGTGACGTCACACTCCGGAGACCCGCAGCACCCCGCTTGGCTGGTTGGAGAGCTGGTGAGAGTCTAGGGACAGCAGTCAGGACTGGATCACTATCTAGTAAGTACAGGGTGATAAATAGCTAGGGACATATGATTTATGTAACCAGAAACGAGATACTGCGGCACCGGTGGGCAGTAAGGGAATTTTACCATCAAAAGTGGGCGGTAGGTATTAAAAGGCTGAAGACCTCTGATCTATAGTGTGTTATAGCACATCTAACATATTGTGCTTTTAGAATTGAATGTTGGAATAATGGAAAGTGAACATTATCCTCCCAGATATATATAACACTAGGAAATTGCCCGTCAAAAATGACAGGAATAAAATTTGAAAGTTGGCAATGCTGTTTGCCAGACAATGCTTGGCTCTTCCCCCTGTAACTTGCAGGCTTCAAGATGAGAGCCTTCAGCGCTCATCGCGAGCCTTTCCCAGCGTCTACTTTATGGGCCTCACGATGAGCGCCTTGGGTTTATTGCTGGCCTTGGCCAGACGGCCACTTGTCCTGGCCAACTAGCCCTGTGTCTTTTCTCCACCTCTCCCTCCCCTGTTTCTACTTTCCCCCTCTGCCTGTCCCCCGTGTCTCCTTTACCCCTCCTCCCTCCCCTGTGTCTCTTTTCCCCCCATATCCGTCCCCTTGTCTCCTTTCCCCCCTCTCTCCCTATCCCTTCCCCTGTGTTTCCTTTCCCCCTGTCCCTCCCCTGTTTCTCCTGTCCCCTCGCTCCCTATCCTGTCTCCTTCCCCCTCCCTCTCCTGTACCTCCTTTCCCCCTCTCTCCCTATCCTGTTCCTCCTTTCCCCCTCTCCCTTCCCCCATGTCTTCTTTCCCCCTCTCCCTTCCCCCTCATGCCACCTTTCCCCCTCTACCTTCCCCTCCCTCGTGTCTGCTTTCCCCCTCTCTCTCCTCTGTTTCTCCTTTCCCCCCTCTCCCTCTCCTGTACCTTTCCAACTCTCTCCCTATCCTGTTCCTCCTTTCCCCCCTCTCTCCCTATCCTGTTTTTAATTCCCCCCTTTCTTCCTATCCAGTTTCTCCTTTCCCCCACTCCCTTCCCCCGTGTCTCATTTCCCCTTCTCCCTTCCCCCCTTGTGTCTTTTTTACCCCCACTCCCTTTCCTCCTCTCCCTCCCCTATTTCTCCTTTCCCCCTCTCCTTCCCCTGTGACTCCTTGCCTCCCTCCCTCTCATGTGTCTCCTTTCCCCTATCCATCCCCTGTGTCTCCTTTCCCCCTCACCCTTTCCACCCTTGTGTCTCCATTCCCTCTCCTCTCCTCTCCCTCCCTTGTCTCCTTTCCCCCATCCTCTGTGTCTCATACCTGGATGCAACCCTGCCAGCAGCACCGCACTCACCACCTCTGTGACTGCCGTCCTCTGGTCGGAACTACTTTCTGAATCAAGCCGCACAGTGGCGTGGCTTGATCCAGAAAGTTGTTGTTCCGGCCGGTAGTCGGGAGGCGGAGAGGAGAAGACGTGCGGTGCTGCTGGCAGTGTTGCATCCAGGTATGAGACAGGGTTTTGCGAGCCCTCCACTGACAGGAACCAGGTACTGGGGGTGATGTGAGCCCTGGGGACCGGTGTCGCTCATCGCGAGCCCTGCGATGAGCGCCTTCCGAGCTCATTGCAGCCCCCGTCGAGTGTTGGTAACGGCCGGGCCTTCGGCGCTCATTGCAGCCTTAGTCCCACGGGTTTCGCGAGGCTCGCAGTCGACTGTTTGCCTTACAAGGCTTGCAGGTGGCCCGCGCTTTGCGAGGGACGCTAGTGCGTTACTAACATTGCAAACATCCTCAATGCTGGCAAGTATATAAATGATACAGACTTTTGCATAGTTTGCATTAGTTGTTAATATATACACTATTGATCTAGGTATGTTGTGTCCAGCATGTAGCTACCTTTGCGACTCATCATTTGCCAATCAGAAAGCATTTAGGAAGAGAGAAAAAAATCACTTATTCTAAAGAGTCCTGAGGAAGTCTTTTAAGGCAAAATGCGTAGATGGTGGTATTGTGGATCCACAAAAAAGGTCTTCAGCCTAATAATTGAGATGTGGAATTTGTTTACCATCTGACAATAATTGAACAAGAAACAACAACCATGGTTAAAGCAAGCTGGCATTTTTACTGAAGTGCAAGACATTTAGACAGTATTGTGTGTCCATATGGATGCACTTGAACTTGTGAGTCTAATGTGAGCTGTTTTTTGACAATATATATTAATACATATACTATATATAGTTACAGATCAGTAAACAGAAAGTGAAAGAAGAAAATAAACAGATTATAAGGACATACCGTATTGGTCCGAATATAAGCCGCACCTTTTTTCCGATTTTTGAGCTTGCGAATTAAGGGTGCGGCTTATATTCCTGACCATAAAAAAATAATAGCCGATTTGCGAACTTTGCTTGTTACGCGTGCGGCTTCTATTCGCAAACGCAAAATTAATGCCGATTTGGGCGATTGTGAGTTAAGGGTGCCGATTTTCGTGCTTTACACTGCGGTATTGAAAAGCGATTTGCGGTTTTAGTGATTCTAACATCCTGTAAAGCCTGTAACCTGCAAAAAAAGCTACAGTGCTAATTAGAAAGCCTGTTTCTTGCAATGGCTGACCACTTTGAGAGTCTTTTTCTCTCCAATTTTACGGGTGCGGCTTAAATTTGACTACTATCTTTTTTCAATTTTTTCCCCTTGAACTTTACGGGTGCGGCTTATATGCGGGGGCGGCTTATATTCGGACCAATACGGTATCTATGTATACAAGAAGAATAAAACTGCAAAATAGATCTGTCAATATATTACAATAAACTTTTTTTTAAACCATGGATCTAACAAATAAATGTACTCATCATATGAGCCTATGGTTCAGTTTGGTTTATCTTAATGCACAATAAATTAGCGATTCTCAATCTATTTGATCTATAGGCTGGCAGGTTACCTTCCACTGTACATGAGACTGCATTTGACATCCAGAGCATTTTGAACAGGGTGATACTACATGTGCCATACTAAAGTTTCATCTAGTTTGAATTGGAGGACATTTTAAGTGCAGATAAGATTTTCAATAATCTAATTACAGCTATGAATAATGGTGGTGGTATGTTTACAGTGTTGGATACCCTGCATCCCTCTTTGTAATTCATTATCAGAAGATAAGGTCCAAAGACCACCTGTTGCGCACCTCTGGACTGCAGCGTATTGTAGTGTGATGGAGCATTACTAGTTGTCCTAAGTGAATCTGGGTCATTATATTACTTCACATGATATGTGAGTACACGTTAACACAATTTCTTGTATTTAGCATTTCTTTATTTTTATATATAATTCCCTATTAATCAATAGACCAGTGATTAGATATTAGACCAGTGGTAGCCAACATGTGGCACTTAACGACTTTCTATGTGACCACTTTCTGGAGTGGGAACTCATATCCCTCTACCAAAGGATAAATTTTTTGTGCCACTAAAATTGTTTTATCACTCTCACCCAACAAACACTTCCCTTCACAAGTTATTCCTCTTTCCACCATTAATTGCCATACCTCCAATCCAAACAGAATAATTTCTGCCCATCCAAAAAGCTAGTACCTAATGCTCACAGGGATAATGCAGTAGATTAATTTTGCCTCAACCACAGGTAAATTGCATTGTATAAAATAAACATTTCTTTAACTTCTGCACCAATTTTCAGAAATTCCAATGCTTTTCAGAGATTACTAGCATGGATCAGTTTTGCAGATCTTTATAGGCCATTAATCCGAAGGCTGATGCAATTTATCTCTCTATAAGTGGCTCAGTTGGATTTTTACTTCCTTAACCATATTTTTGAGATTTTTGTTACATTTAATAAAGTATTTAGGCTAAGCTTGGTCTGGCCAGCCAGACTCAACAGGACCTTACTATTAAATTGGATTTGGATCACGCTGTGTCCATTATCGCAATTCAGTTCAAGCTGTGCAAGTTCATATGCTGCATTGCATACCTATATGTCATAATTAAGCTGACCGTGCAAGATGTAGAACTTAGAAGAGAATCAAAAGTAATGAATATAAACTAGAATGTGGTGTGTATATGCATATCTATATCCATATATCTATAGATAGATCGATAGATAGAAAGATAGGACTCATTATCACAGGTTCAAGGTCATACCTGCAATTTCCATGTATAGTTAATTATTTAAATAATGATTTATCACCTATCAAGTACTTTAAAATGTACATTATATTTTCAAACTATTTCAGAATATGCCAGTACTGGCTATTAAATATAGTCTAACATGCTCATGGTCATTTACTGTGATAACACATTTCACATGAATTCATATCACACACAGTGTACACATTTTCTTTTAATATCTAGCACATTATATTATTATTACTAATAAACAAATCTCTGAGGACGTTATATTTACAGTCTCATGATATATTTAAAAATGTAAAATTGACTGACATTTATAAAGATTGATTAGTTATATATTTGAAAAGGTTAATCCAAAGAAGTATTCTGGCAATCAAATTTGTTTAATTATTAATTATTATTATTATTATTAATTATTTGATTGATAAAGTTTTTTTTCAGGCAAGTGATATTTTTGTAATTTATTCTTACAAAATATAAACATTTTCACCATGATATATAGGCCAAGAAAATGTATGTAAACAGGTGAAAAACACCTTGTAATAAAAAATGAAATAAAAAAAATACTGGGAAAGGACCACTGTAGCCATTTTGTTTCTATATTGGTTTATTGTAATAACGAAACTTGATAATGGGCAAAGTATTTTTTTAGAAAACCAGAACACAACTACAACCTTTATATTTTGTTCTTATATTTACAAATATTCATTATTGCAGGGTTACATTTTATTTTTTTCTACAGAAATTTATCCCTGAATTATTTAGAATTGATTTTGCATCTCTTGTATGCCAATGAGCGTCTCAGTATGATAATGTGTGGCTCAAAATGCCAATGTGCGGCTCAGTATGCTAATGAGCGGTTCAGTATACTAATGAGTAGCTCAGTATGGCAATGTGAGGTTTAGTATGCAGATGTGCGGCTCAATATGCTAATGTGAGGCTCAGTATGCTAATATGTGGCTCAGTATGCCAATGTGTGGCTCAGTATGCTAATATGTGGCTCAGTATGCCAATGTGTGGCTCAGTATGCTAATGTGTGGCTCAGTATGGTAATCTGAGGCTCAGTATGCTAATGTGTGGCTCAATATGCAAAAGTGTGGCTCAATATGCTAATGTGTGGCTCAATATGCAAAAGTGTGGCTCAATATGCTAATGTATGGCTCAATATGCGAATGTGTGTATCAATATGCCAATGTGTGGCTCAGTATGCTAATGAGTGGCTCAGTATGGCAATGAGTGGCTTAGTATGCTGATGTGTGGCTCAGTATGCTACTGTGTGGCTCAGCATGCCAATGTGAGGGTAAATATTCTAATGTGTTGATCAATATGCTAATGTGGGGCTCAATATGCTAATGTGTGGCTCAATATGCTAATGTGTGGCTCAATATGCTAATGTGTGGCTCAGCATGCCAATGTGAGGGTAAATATTCTAATGTGTTGATCAGTATGCTAATGTGTGGCTTAATATACCAATGTGAGTCTCAGTATGCTATTGTGCTGCTCAATATGCTAATGTGTGGCTCAGTATGCTAATGTGTGGCTCAGTATGCGAATGTGTGGCTCAGTATGCGAATGTGTGGCTCAGTATGCGAATGTGTGGCTCAGTATGCGAATGTGTGGCTCAGTATGCTAATGTGTGGCTCAGTATGCTAATGTGAGGTTCAATATGTCAATGTGTGGCTCAGTATGATAATGTAAAACTTAGGGTGCTTGATAAGGGTGGGATAGGGGTCTAACTGCCTGATTGCAAGATCTTTATTTTGACCACTAAAGAGACAGACAAGCTGCCTGTAATTTTAATTAGCACAAAAAAAAGCAGATAATTAATATGCGTGAGACCCGCGCATTTTCATAGAAATACAGCAACAACATGGAATTTCCCAGGACCGATTCACTTTAGAAAAAAATATCATAAAAGAGTGCCAGTTTTTATGCTCTTTAAGAATAAAATAAAAAAACAATAACTTGATTTTAGGGTTAACAGAGTTAGAGTCACCTTGGCAAGCTGATCCGAACCAAAATTGATAGATTGCAAGTAGCATAATAGCATATAAAAGATAATAATAAGAGTTTTTCTGCATTCTAAAAAAATGTTTGCTTATGTTCTAGTTCTTGAAAAGAGTGCATTTTAAATATACAACCACAGCGGTCATTTCATGAATTCCAATATATTCTTAAAATGCCAATTTCTTTTTTTCCTTTCCAAAATGTGTAGCCCCAGAAATATATTCTTAGTGTGTTATGTCTAGATAAGAAACATAACCCAGTAAGAAACACCAGAGATTCATTATTTGCTATAATTCTATGAACAACACTGCAAACCCCTGTTTTTTTCCATAATAAAATAGCATTAGCATTTTTTTAAATATTTATGATGCATGAGAAAATGCAAATGGCTTTGTGATCTCCACATCTGGGCTTCCGGCAAGTCGCTGCTGTCTTACTACCTCTAATGCTTTTCAACATGTTGCTCATTCAAGACAATGGTCACTAGAGGGTTGTATGAACACATCATCCCGAGGAAGCTCGCTCATCCCTATACATCTTGTTAAAATTCTTCCCAGTTCTTTTTTTGCACAAACACAAAAAATAAGAACGTTTCAAAATTAAAATGAATCCAATGCAACAGCTAAAAGGGAATTTCCTATCAAAAAGCATAATGTGATATTATTCCAAATTTAAGTCATCAATAAATTATTACTTACAGTGATTCTAATCTTTTGGTTCACAAAAAATATATATTTGAAATATACTTATGGGGCATTTGAGAATTCCTGTTCTGTTATTCACTTGCAGTAAATACTTATAAACTATGTTGCTGTTAAAGGGACTCTTTAAGCATTTTGTCTATATATATATATATATATATATATATATATATATATATATTATAATTAATAATTAATTAATTGTATCCTTATTATTGTAATATATGATATAAAATCTACACTTATTTCCAAGACGCCTCCCCCTTTCTTCCTGTTCTCCTTGTGAGAAGTGATAGTTGTGACCTAAAGCCACCTTCACAGGGGAGGGGATTCACACTATCAATGTATCATGCTGCTCAGACACACAGCATGAGACACTGCTAGTGTTTAGCCCGTCACCTGTAAGTGTTGCTTAAGGTCATAGTCCTACAAAATCTCAGCTCTTATGAGGGGGAACAGGAAGAAATGGGTCGGCTCCAGAAGCTATGAATCGGTTACTCTAGGGACTACTCAGAAGTATAAATGAAGTATAAATTTACATCATAATAACATTAAGGAGGATACATTTAATTAAATAACCTAGACCTTAAAACATTTATATAAAATATAAATAAATGTCTGTAGAGACCGTTCTACATGCAAGTAGAAATCAGGGGGTATCCTGGAAACCTGTGGAGAATGGAGCCTTCCTGTATTCAGTAAGCTATGGAAGTCATCCATTGGTTTGATGACCATCATCTAACAGATCACTTACTTGTTGTTTAGTCATTCAGTTAAAAACATAAAATGTTATATTTATTCCTATTCCATACCCACTTAAATAAAAAAGGTATGGAGTTCAGCATTGGTAACTGACCTGGAACAAACTGGATAGCACATAGCAGATACAAAACTATTCCCATATATTAACCCCAAGCTATCATTCTCAGCACCCAAGCCAGGGGCTTAGCCCCAGTGTCATCTAATTACATTTATTTGAATATTAGGTTTCTGCTTTTTTCCCCCTTAGGTAGGGCCTTCCCCCCATCCTGGCCCATGCCCCCGTGCCCCCTCACCCATGCCAGGATACCCCGCTCTCTTACCCTGATCCGGGTCATTTATGTCCTTCTGTGTGTCTAACTACCATGCAGCAGAATAACTGAATGCGTTGCAAATATCCAGTGGGCGTTCTTTCTGTGTCAGAGGCGACACACATAATTGATGCCAAAATGTAAATTGTATGAATGACACAATATTTCATGAGGCTACAACCCATTTAAAATATATAAAATAATATCTGTAAAGGAAGAATGTTTTTGACCTATGTATCTAAATAGAAAACTATATAGTGTGCATTGCAACAATTTGGAAAAAGTTCTTATACTACTGACAGAAAACTCATATCTCTAGCTAATCAGTGGCCCATAAAAAAGAAAATTTACATTATATGCCGAAAGGTATATACATTTTATTTGAAAAAAAAAACCAAAAGACAAATTATGCTTGTTAAAATAAATGTAATTTCACTTGAGGGAGATTTCCTTAGTAATTATTCATAAATATAAGACAAGGGAATTTTTTTGCATGATAAATTTCGGTAGACTGTATTGGTTAGTGATACCACATTAATTTCTCCTGACGAAACTCTGGGTAGTTAACTTTAAAACCAGCGTGGAGTTAATCCTGTCACAAAGACTTAGAGAAGGAAATCTAACAAAGCCCCATCGTGACATTCTCACTAATGAAATGTGCTGGATGGAACAGCCTGTCATAAAAAGCAACGTACAGCACAATTTGCAGCTCAACTGGCAGAAATCTTCACTTGCAAGATATGTGTTACTGGAGCAGGACACATCCTAGGGCTTCAAGATAGTCCAGAGATGGGCGATGTTCCTTCGAGGATTGTCAGATTCACATTGTACTGGATATCCCATTATTACAGATGCATTAAAGGGATATGGAAGGTTTGCTGGCTTTTAATATTAAAATAACCTGCCTATGCGTTTATGTTATTTTATTAACAAGTGCTTAAAAGCTCTGTTTTTAAATCACTGAGACATTCTAAATAGCCCATACAAACCTCCGCCCCCCGCAGCTCATGTATACCATGTTTCTATTGGTACTAGCCACTTACAGAGTGTTTCTCAACATCATGTTTTGAAATGCTGTGATTGGTTAGTACATCTAGTACACCAAAGACACTGTGTGCATGAGTTACAGAGGGTGGACCTTTGCAAGTATTCAAAAACAGAGCTTTTATGCACTTGTTAATAAAATGATGCTTAGATATGCAAACACACACTTAGGTAGTTTATTTTATTATGCAAGCCAGGAAACCTTCCAAATGCCTTTAATGGATACTGTAGTCTTCTGGATCATATATTTAAAAGTTCAACGGACATAATTGGGTGTTTTGCCAATGGGCAGAACAGCAAAAATTGCTTATACTTTGTGCTGATTATATTTAAAATTGCTTTATCAATTTTAAAATAAATGCATCTTAAAGGCATCTGGAAGATTCCTGGACTTTACTAGGTATATAATATGCCTGTGTATCTATATACTTTTATGTACTATATTTTATAAAGAAGTGCTTATAAACTCTGCCTAAAATCAAACAAATAGTGCCTGAATGGGTCTGCAGTGTATGCAAAATAGACTCTATAGGGGTGGATGTGCAGCGTGGTGTACTAGCCTATCATGAGCTGCAGAGGGTAGACACAAGAATGTAATATTTGTTTGATTTGATCTTAAGCAGATAAAACACAACTTACAATACACAGGCGTATTATATACCTTGTTAAATCCAGAAAACTTTCATATCCCGTTTTCTATTTTTCACCACCTGCTCTTCTATTAATCCCCTCCCACACACTGCAGGAAATGGAGGATGCTGAGCAAACATAGGACCAAGTAGCATGGTACTAACATTTGATATATGGAGCTCTTCCATTAGAGCTGTTTTGAAACACCTATGACCATGTTTGTGATGTCAGAACTTGGACACAAGTTATGACCTCACAGATAATGACCTTGAAGATTACTTGATAAAGCTTCCTCTCAACTCAGATAATGTAAGAGGTTGAGTATATATATATACTGTATGAAACAATAGCCATTTTTAATACATTCAAATAATACATTTTCCTGAAAAACAGCTTTTGACATGTAAAAACTCGCCCTTTCAAATTCATGAGGGAACTTCAATATCCTAGTAACAGACTAGGAGGATATAATTGGTTTAGGTTCTAATTTCTCAAACAAATTTCCTTTTTTTACTGAGTATAGAAAGTAAGTGGTGCAGTCGAAAAATGTGCTGAAAATAACAGAAAAAGAGTCAGGAAAGAATCCTATGAGTTTTGTGTTTATATGAGGTGACCTTAGGCTAGTTATATTATCTCCTGGAGCCTCAGGCTCAGAGAGAGTGACTCACCAAGGCTGCCATCAATTGATAATAATAAAGATATTGTTGTAGTATGTTTCCTTAGCTGGCGCTTCATTATTTCCTCTGCTACTTTTGGTTAGTGTAAAGCAAAACTTAGGTTTAGGCCTCTAAACTACCCATGAAAATAAACACAGTAGTTTTTCCATTTTTGATGTGAGGTATCATGTCTATCAATATCATCTCTATGCTCTTCTGGATCGCTATCTTGTAGTGGTGAAGGGGCTTGTGTACCTCAGTGAGGCTGTGAGCTATAACATGTAGGGTCACCAAAGGTGGGCAGGTCCTAGCAGATAGGTCAGACAAGCCATGGTCCACTGGGGAAGGAACCGGCAACCTGCTCCAGTATCCTTGTCAAGAAAACCTTAAGGATAAGCACAACCAGAGACATAATTGTGCCTGGCGTGCTGCAGTCCATAGTTTCTCGGATGATTGAACAACAACAATCATGTGTATATGAGTCTACAGACACATTATATGTATATATATATATATATATCAATAAAACTATATTCATTAGACCTACTCCAACCAGTGCTTCTCTATATCCTCTATATTGGTTATTCTCTATTCATAACACAATAGCTCAAAAAACAAGCTAGTCGTGTCCATCTTCCACCACAATCTCCAGACTTGAAAACTTCATTACTGCCAAGAAATCTATAATCACATCCACTTCCCAAGATGGTTGTCTCTTTGCGCCTTCATTACGCACATTATGTCACTCAAAATCCTTAGCTTTTACTAACACAAGGTCTCACATTGTCTCAAACCAGCAAAATTTTAATTCAGTCACTCATCATTCCCCACCTTCAATATGGCACCTCGCTCCTAATTGGCTTTGCCATCAGCTTCCAATCCATCATGAATGTCACTGTTAGACTCATCTATATGGTATACCATTGATCACTTCATGCCATACAACGGATGCTCCATAATTTTTCTCCATCCTATTGCTCATTTGTTTAATTTCCAACAACAATTCAGTTTTGTCCATAATGTGTCATGTTATCGGTCCCCAGGTACATACATTTTTTATAATCTATGGAATTTCCATCCACAGGTTATGGTGTGTTCACTTAGATTCCACAATGTAAAATATGTTATTTTATATATAAATACTTACATTTCCTGTATGGACCAGTAGGGTTATAAGTATCATACACAAAAAGTAAAAAGATTCTGAATCCATATTACAAGAACAGCATAGGAATGAATGAGGAGATTGATAACAGGGGCAGTGATGACACAAATTAAATTCTACTTCAATACCAAAGATTTGTAAACAAAATAAACATTTTCATGATAAAAACATAATTTGTATACAGCTAGAAAACTAAGTATTCAGTTTATTACAATCTTCAAATGTATCTGCTGCTTAGATTTTCTTGTTAAGAGCACTACTGAGTACAAAGAAACATTTTAATAAAATATAATTATATTTATTAATATGTATACTTTCCATGACTGCAGTAACTCAGACTTTTGCTTTAATGATCAATTTAAAGGGCTAGCATAAGCGGTTTTAACGTATGTTTTAGTTCACCATCAATTAAGAAGGTTACAGCAGAAAATCAAAGCTTTAGCCAGAAAATATAATTTGAAACACACAGTTTACCTGGTTAATGGTTGTTGCTATACCTGTACCTGCCTCCCTCGTTGTACTGAGCACTACTGAAAGGAAGCAAGAGATTTCAACTGATATAACATTCAAACCTTACCAGACAGCCAAATCAACGTGTTCAAAGTTTCACTTCCTTTCATTAGTGCTCAAGACAATAATAGAGGGGTATTGCAGTGGCAATTAATGAGGTGAGCTACATTTTTAAATTATGTTCTCTGCCTAAATATTTGCTTTGCTGCTGTTTGCACATGTATTTTTAATTAATGGTGAATTAAAACAAATAGTTTAAAAGGAAAAGTGGTCCATTAAAGGGGAAGTGGAAGAATAAACAGGTGCATTTGAACATTTAAATCAACTGGTATTTAAGAAGAAATAAAGATTCTTAGCACATAAATAAAGTGTGTGAAAGACTGTAGTGATGTTTTAAACATGAAATGTATAAATATATATATATATATATATATATATATATATATATATAAATATATAACATTCCCTAGCAGATCAATAAATTATTGACCAACACAGCAGAGGGACCAAAAAGTGCATATTTATTCAACATGAGGAGTTTGGGCCATACATAACGAACAAGCCACAAGGGAATCCTGTTTAGGAGCAATGATGCATTTAATCAATATTGCAATTTAAATGCTCCAACCACTTTAATAAGCCACATTATACATTCTTATATAGAAATCACAATAATACAAGCTTGTATTTATGGAGCTGTTTTGTAGATTACATTATAATTACGTGGGACATAAATAAGGATCACAAAATATATTGAATTCTTGAGTCAGTGTGGGATGATAATGAATATCATCAGTGGAAGGTATGCAATGGAATTCAAGAGTGGTCAATAAACTATTTAGATATCAATTTGGGCACATCAATTCAGAATGGGAATCTGATTGCTTCATTTAGGAAACTGACTGCTGCAAATACTATTTTGACAGACGGCTCAAAACTATGTGATTAAAGCCACGCTATTGAGGACAAGACACGTAAGCGGGTAGCAAATGCACTGATTGCGCTAATTTGATGGAGAGAGATGCATGATTACAGGGTCAATAAAGAGTATGATATTAGACAGAACTGAGAAGGAAACTGAATGACAATAAAGAGACTTTATTAAATAATTTCATTTGCCTCGAAGACTTGGTATTTTTGGAACTGAAGTTTTTTATACTTCATTTGTGAGCTGTGGAAACCAATCATTTTGGCAGAAGATTGAAATTTACAGGAAAATTTACATATCAGTATCTAATTATTCTAGAGATGTACTTGTCATTTACTTATCAACTTTACCTGGTCTTAAAATTGTCATTTTTTTCAAGAGGGAATAGAGTTTTCCTCTAAAAGTAATAGAGGACGGGGAATGGAAAAGGAATATGGGTGAAGGAGAGGGAGGAAACCAAATAAGAGCAGAGAATAATACAGGAGCGCAACCTTATAAAACAATTGATTTGTGGAGCAAGAGAGACAGTGGATCAGATGAGTGTAAGAGACATGTGTGAAAGAAAGTGAGAAAGAAGAGTCAATGAAAAGAGAGAAAATAATGGGCCAATGTACCCAGCCTATGCTTATGAGCAATGTGCCCAGCCAGTGCCTATAAGAGCCAAAGTTCTAAGCAATAACATGTGTCCTCCTTCTTCTCCTCCTCCTCCTCCACCATCCCATTGGGCCCTCAAGACCTCTCAGTACAGGTAAGTTCAATTGATGTCATTATTACTGTTTATCAATTTCTGTTTAGTTTTAAGGTGTTTGTATCCCAAAAAAAAGACCACCAGTTCAAACTACACTACACTACATTGATTCCTATGAGAAATGCTACCTCGGGTTACACCGTTTTCGGGTTACATCGCCCAGGCCAGAACGGATTAATGGTGTAACCTGAGGTACCACACGATATATATATATATATATAATTTCTAAATTAATTTATTTAAAAATGTTTTTCCAATACATCTTGGACAACAGTGTACTAATAAAATGGCTGACACCAGTTGCACTCTCCCCATTTTTTCTCATTCTTATATTGTTGCAAATATACTGAATTCTCACAGAAAAGGAGTTGACCAGCTCATTGCTGGTTTGTACATGCAGGCAATATGATTATGTCTGTGCCAGAGAAGTTGGCTCTAGCTTGGAAAATCTGTGTCCATTGTTGGCCAGTTGGCAGCAGAAGGGGTGATATGCACATGATCCAAGACTGGAACAAACTGCCTCAACATCTGCTCAGCCAGGAAGATTAAGAGGGTGGCATAAAGCTCTTTATCTGCCTGATAGATCTACGGAGAAAGTACACAAAAATTCACAAGCTAAGCAAAGAGGGTTATTATGGTCAGTGAACTAGATCAGCGGTTCTCAACAGCCGGTTCTAGGACTGGTGTCGTTCTGCGGTCCAAAATGATGTGAGACATTGGTACCTGACCTTGCCTAAACTTTTTTTTTTTCCAAATGAATTTACTTATATAATAAGGGAGTTGGCTAGACTACTATTATATGCACACTCCAGTATCTCTGCCATGAAAACCAAGTGGATAAGCATGACCATGGACATAAGGATGTTCCTGTTGTGTTGTAGTCAATGAGGTCACGGAGAGTCGGACACCACTGAACGATGGAACAACAACAACAACTATTACATGATGGCTATGAATAATATATTAAAGTGAAGGAACTTGGTTAAATGTAATAATAATGTAATGTAACTTGTAATAGAAAAGCCCCTAGTTACATTCAGTTTAAGTCCTTCTCAATACAATGAAACCCCCTTTTAGTACCAGGTAATGCTAGTTTTAATCAAAAGGTTTCCTTTGAACTGGTTGTATATAAATATTTATACCAACGGATATGACTAGGTTTTTTCCGAATTAATTTTGAAGTTACCAAATAAATCTTATTATTTACCTATAAGTATACAGGGTGTGAGAGCAAGAGAGTCCTCACTCTCACTCTCAATAATATGGAGAAACTACACAAAATTTACAAGCAAAGCAAAGAGGATTATTATGGTCAGTGCACTAGAGCAGACATTCTCAACAGTCGCGTTCTACGACTGGTCCTGGTCCCTCAGACCTTATCTGCCAAAACCCAGGAACACTTTAATCATACCACTATCATTAGTCACAGTTATAGACAGATTATTGATGAACATATCGGCATTTAAAATACATTCTATGCAAATTATTCCAAAACTAAACTAAAAATGTAGTGTGTCACATGTTTCACACTCTTAAATATATTCTGGCTCTCAAAGATGGTCCAAATCGCTCCCAAGACCAAACAAAAGGAGAGGCCATAAGTACTATATTTTGGTGCTTCCGTATATATCTAATTCAAAATATAAAGAATAATTAACGGTTACCAAATTCTAATTTTGCTGTATTTCCAAGATTAATGTATATAATTAATCCCTATTATTACTGTTTTATTATTATTTTTGTCATTTCGGAACCTGGTTCAGCTGCACCAATTTCCGTTTTGCACCATATGGTCCATGGTAAATCTGAGAATGCAACATGTCTGTGGTGCCCCCTTCTCTAGATGCCCTAAGCATGTACTTATTGTGCTTAATGGTTAATCCAGCCCTGACTGTCCCTTTTGAGGTCTTGGGTCATAGACCCACAGCCTTTAGAGTAAAACTGGTAGGCAGCAACAGCTTTATTTGATTTATGCATAACAGTAGTTTTGGTGCACAGTATGTGTATTTTATTCACATCTATGTATTCCTCCTGTGGAATGTGGAATTTCAATTTCATGGTGCAGGATAAAGTAAGACCAGATGTGGAAAACTTCAGTAAAACTGGCATCTTATTAAGAGTAACTCAATGTTATGTTTGGTATAATAATACAGAATTGTGACCATTCTTGTACAGGTTTAAAAAATGTACTGCTTTCTACAATAAACTATAATTTTGCCAAGTATGAGATCTGGAAGACGTTAAAATAATGTACTGTGTAAATTCATAAATCTGTTAGTAACTAGAGTGTTATTTTGATACATAACTCACGTGTGTTTGAAAAATGATGGCCCCTGGCAATAAGTTCAGGGTTGAGTGAACTACTGGTAGGAAATTATTTTTCATAAGTGAGCTTAATTAAACACTGGATGACCATATAGGTCTCTTGGCACTGTGTTCAGTCCCTGAGATATTACTCAAACATATTTTACAAGCCAAAAATATTTGCAAACAAGACGTGGGAACAACATTACAAAATGTGCAGTACAATGTATAGTCAGTTTTAAAGACTCTTAAAATGAACCAAGACACTAAATGTGATGGCTCCCTTTTTTTAAAGGTCAGAAGGGAAATATATTTCTCAAGGCCTCTGTCGTGGTTATGCAATGTGGTTTTGGATATTTATTTAATAATTAGCAATAGCATCAGCATTCAAAATATATATATATATAAATTCACTGTGGCTTTTAAAGCTTACATTTTAACTATTGTGTTTAAGTGAATAGGAGATCTGCTTCTCTCTTTATTCTTTTAAGTGTCTGGGGGTAGGATCTTCCCATGAGGCTAACCTACATTCTGACCATTTGCTTGCAGTGACCACTGCAAAGGGAAATAAATAGGACAACCTCCTAGGTAGCTCCTCGCCCACTTACTGGATACCTGGCATTGATTTAGAGAATATCTGAAATGGTAAAGTTCAGATGTAAGTTTAAATAGCTACACTGGAATGTTGTTTTTTTAAAATACAAATTTTTATTGCTAACCGATTATTAAACAAATTAAATCTCTTGTGTGAGCACTACAGTGGTCGTTTAAGAAAATGGATACAGGATCAATATGTCATGATTTGTGCACATTGGATGGGACATTTATGGTATGGCATAAAGAGTAATAAATAAGTGGAAAAGCATTACATTGAAAGTACTAAAAATAATGCAAGCATCTCCTGGATATATATATATATATATATATATATATATATATATATATATATATATATATATATTGCATTCATGAGTATTTATTAAACCCAATCTTTAGGTAGATAGAAAAGGCAGGCTAGATAGGCCCATTGGTTTATATCTGGTATAATTTTTCAGCACCACACTGTAGAAAATGACCAGTGTAATGATAAAGAAACTCACAACTACCTCGGCAAGCATCAGAAGCCAAAATAAGCTAAAGACCATTTTTATGTCCAAAAGCTGATAAAGAAATGTGTTGGCAGAAAAAGCTGACAGTTTGTAAAAGTCTGACCAAAATATCAAGTGCCACTCAATGCAGCCAAAAACTAGGAAGATTTGCTAAACCTATTTTAAGAGCTAAGTTCATGCAAGTAAAATATCTTCAGCCTATGTGCTTCCTAATGATGGCTGCAGAGTTGTGTCAGAATATCTCAAAGCTTGAATACTAATGACGTATTAACTTACTTGCTTGCCACAAATGGCTAAATAATGTGCCAAGAATATCCAGTAACTTGGCACACATTAAGTGAGCATGTTTTGTGTTTCTTATTTAAATTTCTATATTTTAAAGGGACACTTTAAGGGTCATACAGTAGGGTATCATTTGTTTATTTAGTTAATAATTGTCAATATTAATAATGCAGTTTTTATAACTTACATTTAAAAAAACACAGAAATGGCAACTAAACATGCCTTCCTATCTGCCCAAAGGCTTGCTTTAATTTAAACTTTAGAATTCGGGTGCTTGCAGAGCTACTTCTCTCCACCCCCTATTGTGGTGTCCAGAATCCAACAAAATGGCTGGCCTAAAAAAAAATCTGTCTTGGTTTTTAGGTCTAGACTATTCGACCTGGCCAGGCGGGTACTCCTGATATAAGTCTTTATCTGAGTCAGGGCAAATAGAGCTATCGGCACAGCTTCCTGGACAGTTCCTCTCCCATGCCATTTACACCTGAATGGGGTGGGGAGTCAAGAGCCATATATCTACTGGAGTATTTTGGCCATATCAGGAGATGGCAGGATTCCCTAGAGAAGACTCTATTACTGAGAAAGATTGAAGACACATGAAGAAGGGGATGGCAGAGATGGATAGATGAAGTCGTTGTAGCAATGAACATGAGCTTGATGGAGCACAGAGGGGCAGTGGCTGAAAGATGTGCCTGGCGTGCTGTGGTCCATAGGATCACGGAGAGTCTGACATGACTGAATGACTAAACAATAATAAAACATATGTACTGTATGTTAAACAACTAATTTGCTTGTTAATGAACTATCAAATAAATAAAGGAAATCATGATATTGAGCACCACTTAGGGCTAATGTGGTACTTTACAGAAAGAGTGCGGGTACATGCAAACACTCCTGGCATAAATGGGAGGAGCTAAGATAGTAATGTAATTCAAATATGAAGATATACTACTATCATTAACATAAAATAGGATGATGATCAAACAGGAAGCTCAAAATGGCAATGAGCAGAGTAGATTTTAACCTGCTGTTTGCTGGAGTCACATCTAATGTATCCAATATTTAATTACCATATAATGATACTGAGATACTTTTATCTGTGTAGGTGTCATTTACTCCAACATGATAATATAACTTTTCATGGGGTACTTCACATGAGCAATCTCACTGGCTGCCTAATTGGCCATACAATAACTCAGCAGGTGGCTTCTTCTGTGTGAGATACAATTATATCACTTAATAAATCCAGGTCATAGAAGGATATGTGCCAAAGTGAGATATAGATATTAAACAGTGATAACAGCACATAAATGTAAAGAATACACATACTACTTACTTAAAGGCATACCTAAGTGAGCTGGATTAATACATTTCTGCACTCCTTAGGCATAAAGCAGCTTATGTGTATGTAGCACATCTCATAAAACATTTTATTTTTTATTAATATCTAAACATCCCTTCAGGGGGATTTACCTGCTGTTGCTTGCTCAGCCAGTCTCCTTGCAGCTTCCTGTCTGTATGTCAGCAGCAATACATAGCACATATCAGTGATACACTACATATCCCAGGATGCTTTGCGGCACAAACCCAGAGTTAATTCAAAAGTTTCAGCTTACCTGATTGGCCAAAACAAATCATTTTAAATTTGATGCTAATTTAGCCAGGGTTTGGAGGGTGTTAAACCTAATTTGCAACTATCAGAAATTCCAAGAGATTTTGATCTTGAATGTAAATGTTTATTTGTGGATTTTTTTATGCACATTTTTTTTGCCTACACTACTAATTCTCCTCTATCAGATGCATTCATAATCCAGCAAATTTAGATATGTTGACTTGGTTAAGAACAAAGATACACAAATGTTAATTTTAGTCAACAACCCTCAACAGTAAAAAAGGCATTTGCCACTCATCAGAAAACAAACCAACTTGAAACACCATCTCTTGCGATCTTAAATAGATTTCATATCATAAATGGCAACTCTTAGATACAAGTCCACTTAACTTGAGGAATAAATGTCTGGTGGTTTGGTCTCCTTGGATGGTTTAAGGGAAGCAGAGTTTCCAAATATGGTATGATTTAAAACTATAAGCAATAATAATTACTTTATCAATTTAACGTTATTTAAAACTAGCGACTTGCCCGTCAAAAAATGACGGCAATGTTATTGTAAGTGAGCTAATGTTGTTTTGTGTGTAATAGTAAACATGTAATCAATTAATAAATGAATATACTTTACCTATTTTGAAGCATTGTGTTGAAGAGCTGTGAACCTTGTTTGATGTTGGTGCAGCATTAGTGTTGTGGAGCTGCTCTATAAGCGTGGTGAATGTGTGCAGTGTAATACTGTGCGTGCGCGAGGCTAAACCGTTAGCGTACTGGTGTACTTACGCATTTGCGTCAAATGGCGGTTTCTATATGTTGTCCGTCTTAGCGGATTTTCCGTTGGTGCCTCGTAGTGGTTTTCGATTTCCGTGTGGTGTTTTGCGAGTGTGTTGTGGTGTTTTACGTGTGGAGAGTGCTGTAGCCTCGTTTTCGTTTTGTCCGTCTGCCATTTTTTTTCTCGCTTAGCGATTTTCTTTGTTTGTAAAGTGTTTTATTTGTATTCAAATGAAGGTGTAACTTGTTTTTTGGAGGTGCTGGATGGTTCCTCTTGCTGTAGGTAAGCTTTTTATGTGTGTGTTGTGTGTATTTATTGTGTTGTAAATGTTTGTATGTCGGCGTGTTGCGTCCGATGTTTGCGAGGTCGTAATGTGTCGTAACGTGTCTCGTATGGTGTTTGCGTGTGTAGCCTCGTTTTCGTTTTGTTCGGCGGCCATTGTTTCTCTCGCTTAGCAAATATTTTCGTGTGTAAACTCTTTTATTTTGAGTGAAATGAAGGTGTAAGTTGCATTTTTGAGGTCCTGGATGCTACCTCTTGCTGTAGGTAAGTTTTGTATGTATGTGGTGTGTGTATGTATTTTTTTTTTAATTTTGTAATGTTCGCGAGTAGCGTCCGAGTGTTGCGAGGCCGTAATGTGTGTGAACGTGTGTCGTATGTTGTTTGCGAGTGTCGTAATGTGTGTGTCGTGCTCTTTGGGTTGCGACTTGAACTTTGCGAGGGTCGCAGTTGCTGGCATGGAGCGCCTTCGGCGCTCCATGCCAGCAACTGCGGCCCTCGCTTTGCGAGGTCCTCAGGTGCTGGCATGGAGCACCTACGGCGCTCCATGCCAGCAACTGAGACCCTCGCTACGCGAGCCCGCAGCGTTAGCAACAACTCGTACGCTCACAACTATATATGTGATATATATTTTTTGTAGTAAACTTTACATGAATCAAAGCACCTTTCTGATGCAGCAACCAAGCATGGTCTTTTAATCTTTCTTAGCGAGGATTATTGCCTATAATTGCTAATACCGCATGAGAGCCGGGAACATTGTTCTTAGTACGGTTTTCAGTTTTAAGCCATGTGATATTGACACAAAGGACCATTTGCAGACCCTTAGCAAATAACCAGGTTACCTTACAAGAAGGCTTGGGGATACTACTTGCCTTGGTCTTCATAGTGGATAACCTTAACTGGTAATTCATATGCGTACTTGAAGTGCTTTACAATAGTTTACAGATCCTTGTAAGGAAACCTCCACTTGGTGACACTCACGAGCCAGTTTTCAAAATGGTGGAAAAAGTTTATATTTAGTTAAAAAAAAAAAAAACACTTTAATGTGTGAACAAATATATACTGTTATTTGTTGACCAGCATTGTCATCTTTCTAAATTAGGATTGGACTGAAGCATTTAGTTAATGCTGTTATATGTTGCCCTATCTTTGTGTCTTCTGTTATTATTATTATCTTTATTTATATCGCGCCAAAATATTCAGTAGTGCTGTACAGGGGTTTAGTACATGGCAAAAAACAAAATTAACACCTTCAAGAATGGAGGGCCCTGTTTTTGAGCATATAATCAAATGTACATAGTGCTTGTTTCCAAGACACGGACACACAATTGAAAACTCGCAAACTTACAATCTAAGGGTTTAGGTGTGATACAAGAGGGATACCAAAGTCAAATATGGTGGCACACAGTAACACATAACATCAGATACTAAGTTATAATTTAAAGTCTGTAATTATGTTTTTTCGAAAACACTTCCATTTTATCAATTCTATTTCTTAAAAAAAGCGTGATTTAGTAATTGGTAAAATGTTTTAAGAACACTAAAAAATAAATATGGAATTTCTTTTTTACTATTACGTTCAGTTTTGCTTTACTGGGTAATACATTTGCTACAGTAATTCTTTATAACAAATAGTGCCACTCACTGTGATCACAAATTTTAATTCCAAACAAATAATCATTGTCACATATATGAAAGTGCTCTGATCCATGATTTTTTCTATTATACCACAATTACAGAGGCAAATAAATATGTCAATATGTATTTTACTAGAGATTATAGTATGATGTGTACATTGTACTTTAAAATAATTTATAAGTTTCCTGGGTTTCAAATGTTTGGTAATAAACAGGCAGCGATTATCAGAAAAATATCACATCACATATATAGTTGTCAGTGTTGGGGACATTTGCGATGTTGGTAACGCAGTTGCGGCCTCGCATAGCGAGGTCGCTACTGCGAGCCTCATGAAGCGAGGCGAGCCAGTGGCGCGGTCACACATGCGAGCCTCGCAAAGGTGCTCATTGCAGCACATGCAAGCCTCAGAAAGGCGCAGCAGCCCCGCAGCACTTGGGCTGCAATGAGCGCCAAAGGCAACTGCGACCCAAGCACAGGGGGAGAGCCAGGAAGCCTGGGAGTGACGTTGCAAGAGATTTTGAGGCATATTTTGGGGGTTTCGCCAATCCAAAATCGGCTAAGCTAGGAAAAAAATGGCGGCCGAAAAACATAAAAAATTCTGAAACTGGATGAAAACGAGGCTGAGCAAAGCCAGGCACGCGGGACTTAGAAAAAACATGACGGTAAAGACAGTAACACTTACACCAACAACGCCAGGGACGCAGGACTTTGAAAATAAAACAAACGGCCTTCAGCGCCACCCACACAAACAGTCAGCAGAGACACAGAAGAGGAACAGAGAAGAGAAGAACAGGGAAGGGACAGGAGGAGATGGTGGAAAGAGACACATGGCATTCCCAAGCACAAAACTTGCAGGTTAACGAAACCTGCAATGAGCGGACCGTAAAGTAGGCGGGAGGAAACAGTTGCAATGAGCGCCGAAGACGCTCATTGTGAGCCACGTGATGAGCACCAAAGTCACTCAATGTAGGGCTCACGGTGAGCACCGCGAGTGGGAGAGGCTTGCAATGAGCGCTGAAGGCACTCAGTGTGGGGCTCACAATCAGTGCCGAGGGTGATCAGTGAAAGCACGACAGTTAAAGTACACGGGGGAAAGGCTTGCGATGAGGGCCGAAGGAGCTCAGAGGAGCAAAAGCCTCACATTGTGTGGCAAACAGCACTGCCAGTCTTACAATTGTAATCCCGTAATTTTTGACGGGCACGTAGCTACTGTCTTATATAGATAAGTTCAGTGTACTTGAAAAGTTATAGGCAGGAAAGTAAAATCCACCTTTACACACCCAAGTACACACAGAAAATGGAGCCAGATACAGAGTTTGACCTTTCTGGTAGATACCACAGGATGTAACTTCTGGTGGATAGAATCCCATGGTTGGGGTCTCAGCTCACAGCTGAATCAGACCACAAGGATAGAGAGAGAGAGAGATACTACATATCACAGGCTGCTTTGCAATACAGGAACCCCAGAATATTATACAAATGTATTAACTAACCTCTGCTTTCTCCTAATTGGCCAAAACAAATTATGAATGTGCCGGAAATTAAACTGAAAATAAAGTATTTTTTCGGGCCGATTTGCGAGCTTGAGAATGTTGTGCTAAAGGCCTAACATCACTTTCACTGTTAATAAATGTACAGTGGTGTGTGGATATTTTAATTTAAAGTGCTATGGATTGGACTTTACCCCCCTTGCGGGTACTCTCTAGCACTCGTTGGCTTCTTGGCTCTATTTGTGAGTTACAGGGTTGAACGCTAGTGATTTTGATGCAATTTAATAGCACAATTGGAACATAGTGTTTACGGGCTTGACAGATCAAACGATTTACCAGCTTGCAAGTCAAATTCTCACTTCCCATAGGGTTTTCTCGCTCCTACCCCAGTGGGCTGGTTTAAGAGGCCAATTGAATAGCTGTAAGTCTTACGGGCTAAGTTACGAGTTACGGTTTTACACGTTAGGGGAATTTAATGCAGCAGACGGATAGTTTAAATAAAGATTACTTTTTTACCAACTCAATGAGAATAATGTGACAGCTAAATGTGGCAGTACTTTCACTACCGGAAAGCACATTAATTTACAATGACACATGAAGAAAGAAGGAAAGAAGATGGAACCCTACAGTAAAAAAAGAATTGCATTGTTAAAGATGCAAATGATGCTTTCATTTTACATTGTAAAATCATTTTGCCCCATAATCAAGTGTATTTATCCAAAATACTCTTTGGAAAATAATAAATTAATAATAAATTTGACCTGAACGACTTTAATGTATTGTGCCTTGGTATCAAATATTTTTACAGAGTACTAATTGTCCTCATTTAAGTGTTACTAGATACCACACGTGCTGTACCACTAATTATTGTGTGATGTCAAAGATCTTCTAGATAAAGCTCCATGATGTTCCATCGAACAGGAAATAACTGCAACAACTGCGTGGGAGGAGAACATGTCCTCTGGCATTAAACGAGAACTTTAAACAGGGATCTGAACGCAGGCTACCAGCAGGCGTCGGTGCAAGCTGGTATTATTAAATTATCATGCCTTTAACTAATAAAATAGAAGTAATCACAGTGATAAAGGCAGACAGGACAAGACACACACTTCAGCTAGACAAGCTCAGTTTGATTAAAACTCTAGAGACAATTAGGGTATATGGATTAGCACAACAGATGGCAATAACTAGGCTATTAACTACTAACTAACTAATCCTGATAAACAATAACTTGTATCATATCTAAAATAAATGAACATAGCATTTTTAACCATTATATTCAATTTTGCTTTAATGGCAAGGGGGCATTTGCTTTTGTTCCTACAAGCATGAGACACCTTGTTGGAATTAAGATAATATATCTATTAATTTCTATTGAAGGACTGCCACTGTGAATAGACATTTACCATATAACTGAATAGAGAAGCAAATGCCAGTAGAATAACTCATCACCTGAGTCTGGGGGAATTAACAGTCCACGATGGAAGCACCCCCGGATAAATGCAGAGTCTGCAACATGTAAGATTTTCTCTAAAAATGTTCATGCGAATGTTACTAGTTTGCTACATACTTCATAGTTTATATATATATATATATATATATATATACACATACAAAGATAGTAATCACATATAATAGCTGTCAAACTACGAAACGTCATCACGCTTTGCAAGCTCGCTTGAGAACTGCGTCCCTTGCAAAGCGAGGGACGCAGTTCAGGCCGTAAATGCAGACCCTTGCAAAGCGAGGGTCTGCATTTGCGGAAGGTGGAGGCTCCAACGTCGGCTGCAATGAGCAATAAGCATTTGCGGAGGTGGATGCTCTACGGCGCCTCACGCACGGTTACAAACACCCACAGAAGCGGGACTTTGAAAATAAAACTCTAACACGCAATGACTAAATACGGACTTACACCAAAAAATACGACCCGCGGGAGTTTGAGGGAGAAAAAAACACTATTAATTATAAATAGGTATATTAATTTATAATTTTATTAAATCATTATCGCGATAAATGGTAAAGACCTTCACCGCGCGACTCACAAGGAGCGCAACGGTGTTCATAGGACACAAACTACACCAGGGGACAGGCTCACAATAAGCGCAAAAAGGAGATCAGCGCGGACCTTACAATGACAGCAAAAGCGCCTCTGATAACAAAAATACACCGACCAAGAGGATGGCAATGAGCGCCGAAGGATCTTAGACGACCAAAACACTTACTGTCTGTGGCAAACAGTATTACCTGCCTTACAATTGTATTGCCCAGTAATTTTTGATGGGAAAGTCGCTAGTATATAAATAAATACACACAGTATATTTATTTAAATGTAATTAATTATAATATACCTATATATGCCACTTTACTATACGACAATTCACAAGTCCCCCCACATGGATATAAGTTTATTATATATGTTAATCTTCACATAATTTTCTTATTTTCAACAGACTCTGCTGTTTTATTTACATGTTATTTGTCTACAGCACTTTCTGGTAGCTTGGAGCCTGAGTTTGTGTGTTTCTAGTGAAAGAGGGGTGGGTTTTCTTATATCATTGATACCTAATGGGGAACAAAAAGTCCCTTCTCAGACACCGCAAAGCCTGGCGTATCAGGCCCTATAAAATGCCAGCCAGATCTTCTACCTCTCTGGGCTGCAAGAAATTCTGCATCTTAAATATTCTCGGAAAGAGAGAGCCACTAATCCAAAAGTGGCCCCGGGTGGCACCAATCCATCAGACATTCTGTTCTAACGGTTTGGTAAAGCAGCTTCTGTCGAGGCGTCTCTTAGTAAATATAACTGTAAGTGACCGAAGAAATGAGAGAACCAGTTGTTTTTTCCTCTCCAGGTTTCATGGGAGTTTCAGAAATCAGACGAAAATGAAAAGCTATTTCGGATGCCCTGTTCCAGGCACTGCTGAGTAAATAACATTAACAGGAATGGCGGTAGCAAGGCTGAGATCTTATCAGCGTTTTTTAGTTTAATTCCCCCTGTGTTATAACAGGTTTACCCTGCATCCATCATTTAAACACAGCAGCGTAAAACTAATTACTGACGTCGCTGCGCGCCGCTGGATAACTCGTGTTTAGGAGTGAAAGTTATGCCATGCATTGCTTGTTGATGAGTTATGTGTAGGTAGGATGGCTGGGGAATAGCAAGGTGAGTGTGTGCCGCTGCCTAACATATAGAGCAACAGCTCGGAGGCAGCTACCAACGCAGAGATTTATTAAGGGAAAATGTGTATATAAAAGAATGGCTAAAATAATTTAGACTATAGGTTGTTTAATCATTTAGAGGGACACGGAACCCACATTACTAAAGGACCGGTGCAATAAGGACTACTATCAGGGGATACAAGGGGTACATATGTAGGGGGCAAAAAAAGAAGTGGGACCTGAAGGCTGCAGATTTATTTTGATGTAGAGGTTGGTTACAGGGTTAATTTAATGTTTAGACTCTTAAACATACTCCTCCTCCTACCTTCATGAACCTGTGTACTGCTGCACTGCCTGTGCGGGTCAAATGATCAGGAAAACAACAGATGCTTCGAAGACGTTGTAAGTGGATTTGATTAAGTATTATAAATAAACATGTTGGTTGTGGATGTATATATACTTCATGTGTGTAATATATATATATATATATATATATATATATATATATATATATATATATACACACTAGTAACTTGCCCATCATAAATGACGGTATCATATAGTATCTTGAATTGTCTGTTCTGTCTCTCTCTGTGCACCCCCCCCATTCCTCCCTTTCTCCCTCCCCTCCCCCCTCTCTCTCCCCTCCCTTTCTCCCTCCCCCACCTCCCACTCCCCTCTCTTCCTCCATCCCTCCTGCTGCCTCTTCATTCCCTCCCGCTCCCTCTCTCTCCCCTGCCTCACTCTCTTACCCTCCCCAACCTCTCTCTCCCACCGCCCCCCCCTTCCTTTTCTTCTGTGGGTAGGTCTCTCACTTGAGCATAATACATAGCTGTGCATACCGTGAGCATATACCTAAAAGGAGCCATGCATAAAATATTTTCTTTTGGATTTAAGAGTGGCAATGCACTGTGGGCACATTTGAATGTCCCTGCCCAGTTTCCCAGAGTGCAGTGCAAGAACGTTATCTCTTATTCTGAACACAAAATACGTTTGTTTTACTTATATTTAGACATTTCAATGTGAATATACAATTTATTTACTACACTGACAAAAAAAAAATCTTGGGACATACCAAAGGTGGATGTCTACAAAATGCCTAAAATGTATCTGTCTGTTTGAGAAGGGGTGGGGAGTTTGTCTAGGGGTGATCTGACCTACATATAGTTCTGGCTTTTACATTGGCCTCAACATTGTAAAATAAGTTGCAAGGTGGGTCCCCATTTAATTTTGTCCCAGCCCCCTCTATTCACTAGCTCTGCCACTGCTGGTGACAACGCTGTCTGTAGTGGTCATACAATAGGGTTTAATGTGTTAACTTAGTATCTAATTATCAATAAGTACTTGAAGAAAAAAAATTCAATGTAGCTTTAAAACTTAAAATGTAATTTAATCATTACAGACTAACATTGCGGTTTCATTCCACCCCCTTATTAAATGTCCAAGGGGTTAGTCAGTATCAGCCCAGAAGCTGTCTTTTTAGGTTTGCTACTTTTTCCATTTAGCTTCCCTTGTTATGTATTGCAGCAGTTGTGTTTTAAGTATATTGATATCACAGTAACAATTTTACTCACAAGTGTAAAGTACCATCTAAATATTATGGTAGCAGTAGCGGCAAAAGAAATGTGGGAGTAGATTTTGGATGCAGAGGAAATCTACAGCTGCACAATGGGAATGGGGAAGCCACAACTGCCAGTGCTTTCAACAGGATTAATGAAAATCTCAAATATACATTATCCTGAGAAGCTGGTCATAATGTAAAACTGAACCACACAATGAATAAATTAATAATTGTATATAATTATATAATTGTAAAGATTGTGTTTATCATATATTTTCCCTTTCTAAAACATTTGCCCATTAGCAAGTTTAGTTGTTCAAAAGACCATATGGAAATATTTGAAGAGCCTTTGAAGTAATACTTTGCCTCTTTGCCTATGTAGTTGCATTTAGCTGGCGCCTGCGGTGGCATTACTACAGGTTCTGGAGAGGGACACTTCTGCCCTATTAAATTCACACTGAGAAACTCCAAATTGCCATTTGCAAATATGCTTGAATATCTAGTGGTGACATGATATATTGCCAGAGAAATGGGATTTACAAAATGCAATGAAGGATGAAGTGATACTTCATTTTCCAGTGCTCTGGATTTACATTTCTATTCGCCTCATATTGTGTTGTATTTCTGAATAACTCTCTCAGCAAACAGGTTATTTCAATATCTTAGCAAAGGCTTTACTGAAATGTATTCCCCAGTAATGTACTGCAAACAAAATGAACCAAAGTAAAGACACAGGACGTGTGTATACAATGCTACGACTGGTGCTCTGCGCCAACGGGATGGCAGGGCATTGGAAAATACAGCAAGAGGCTGGGCGGGATGTAGTAAAGGGAAAAATGCTGGAGACCATTGGATATGCCCATATGATTTCTTAGGGATTGAAAGATTATTTAACTTTTAGTACATGAGGCCCGCCATATTTTCCATACTGGACCATATAGAAATATACATAATGGAAAACACTGATTAAGGGGGCACATTTAAACATGGAAATGCCATACAGCTAAATGTTTTATATATTTTAGGGTGAGAGAGTCCCTTTAAAGGACTACTGAAGTGTTATATTTATACTATGAACTTGACTTGATAATTTGCAAAATAAATAATTACACCCTTTAAATATTAAATATTGTATTCAATGATGACAGACATTTTGTCTTTGTTCTTAAAAAAATTAGAAACCTGGGAGGAGTAGGCGGAACTATGAATTAAGATATGATCTGTATATATTTAATTAAAAAAAACCTCTAAGTGTAATAAGCTTGTGAAATATATATATATATTTATATATATATATATACATTATATGGGCTATCGATTGGTCTGAACGTCTTTCAGCCACGTAGGAAGCACCAGCTTACTTACACCTTCAGTGTCCAATAGTGATCTTTTTCCAGTGATCTTTTAGAGAGATGACAACCATTCCCAGAATCTGAATATTCAGATAAAAAGATCTCTTGAAGAACCCAAGTACAACCGCCAACGCGTTTCATACAATTAGACTTCTTCAGGGCTCTTGTGGTCTAATGTAGCACAACTTAGCCAAATGCCTGTATGTTGCCACTGAGGCTGGAAGTTTTCAGTCTGAATTTGATATGTACATTACATAGAATAACAACATAAGTAACTGTTAGATACTTCAAACATGTAAAGTTACCAAACTACAGTTGTCCTTTTACTCTAAGATCCTTGAAATTGTGCATTGTATTGTTATTTTCTATTATAGGGAGAAAAAGCACTGTGCGTATTAATGATTCTGAGGCCTATAACTAATTTGTATTGTGTTTCACTGTCAGGATGTGTTAATTGCATCCTAGCAACATTGTAATATGTCTGGGGAACGAGAGGAATATGATAAAAGAAATTGGATTTTCATTGTTTCTAAATAATCAGAAATCACATAAGAACTGTTTAAATTATTCAAGCTGCAAATTTATAATTTGTATCTGTGGTAGCTCTGGGTCTTCATTGCGCTAAAACTAATAAAACTGGCTGTTACATTCAAAATCCATCATGAAAAAGGAAATATGAGCAAAATAACAAATCACAAAACCATTATAATCTTGTGAAATATATACACGCATAAGCAAATCAACCCAAAAAAAAAATCATATATTTAGATGAGAACAAAACAACTCAATAATAAAGATGATATCTGCATGAACAGTTTAATTTAAAGTTTTGATTATTAGTTTATTGTTTGGGATTCATATAATGTGTTGGCACCATTATTAGAGGACCGCTGTAATGGCCATATAATAGAGTTGAATTTATTTATTTTATAGCTGATAAACAATAAAATTATAATTTGAAGCAGAAAAATCAATGCAACCTTTAAAACGTACATTTGAACTTTGGTGATGTAGGTTCAGCCACATGTGCTTCGTTCCTTACAGGTATCCAGGTGGTTCAAGAGGACCCGCCCAGGAGACCATCCTGATAGGAATCCATATCTAGTTCTTGCTGTGCAGTGGCCTTTTCAGGCCGTTGTCTATAGAAGATTTTAGGACATGTTCCTCGGGTTGAAAGAAGTAGATCTGCTAGAATCTAAAGCACTAAAGGTCAAATGTACGTTTTAAAAGCCACATAGAGTTTTGTTTCTAATACAGATTGTATTACTACTAGTGTTGGTATATATTAAGAATTAACTGCATGGTATGATTGTTGGTGTAATAATGAGTTTATGTTATGCTATGCTAAACGGCCTTGCAAAATTCTATTACGAGATATTCACTGTAATTTTGTAATCATAATGGTTATTGCATTTATCTTTAATCAGTTACACTTTTCTCTATGTCAGGATCATGAGTTAATGGAATATGCTTATTGCATAAAAATGCTTGTATCCAAATGGTCTAAAATTACTGGTAAACTTAACTTGTTTCTAAACATATCCCAAATGATAAAAAGAGAAGGTGGGATTATGGTCTATATAACAGTGAGCTTTTGACGCAATGAACAAGACACCTTGATAATACCCCACTGGCTGTAATCATTTGTCTCCCGAGTACTCTGAACAGAAGGAGATAGGTGTAAATTCCCCCAGGGGAGAGAGCTTATCCCTATCAGGGTGATTCCTGCCCTAACAACTGGTTAATAAAATAAACCCTAATATAAGGTGGTCCTTCATAGTGAGACATATACTTTTATACATTCAAATAATATAAGAAAGGTTGATAAGTGTGACAGAGTCATTCAAGGTGTTTATTTGAATCAAATACTCCGTAAAGCTCTGTTCTCTCAGGAGGACTGAAGGAGCTAACCTATCTGCACCTGCATAACCCCAATTTAAGACAGCTCCTGTCACACCCAGTAATGGCACCCAAGTCTTATTTATTTGAGAAAACCTGTGCAATAATCATAGCTAATAGTTCCTGTTTTTGATTTGCTATAAATATGGGGACCTTGCTCTGACTCCAACCTTGAAATATTTTCTGCCAGGCTCTGTGCATCTCTCCCTATCTCTTGCCATTCTGCTGAGACAATTGATTCGGAGGGATCCCTCAGCCTTGTGTGATTGAGCAGCCGAAGGGAAGTATGATAAATATTGCTAATATAATTAATAATGCACAGGTTTTATTATTATTATTACTAGAAATTGCCCATCAAAAATGACGGGAATAAAATTGTAAAGCTGGCAATACTGTTTGCCAAAAAATGTGAGGCTTTTGCTCCTCTGAGCACCTTTGGCACTCATCGCCTCTCCCCTGTGTAATTCAACTTTCCTGCTTTGCAATGATCACCTTCGGTGGTCATTGCAAGCCCCGCGATGAGCGCCTTTGGTGCTCATTGCAGGGCTCACAATGAGCGCCTTCTGCACTCATTGCAAGCCTCTCCTGCTTGCGGAGCTCACTGTGAGCCTTTCCTCCCGGATACTGTATGGGCCGCTCATTGCAGGGTTCGTTATCTTGCAAGTTTTGTGCTTGGGAATGCCATGTGACACTTTCCACCATCTCCCTCCTGTGCGTTTCTCCTCTGTGTGTGTGTGCTGAATGTTTGCATGTTACGCGCTGAAGGCCGTTTTTTTTTTTTTTCAAAGTCCCTGTTACTGTTTTTGCCGTCGTGTACATTGTATTTGCAAGTCCCACGTGCTTGACTTTGCTCAGCCTTATTTTCATCCTGTTTTTTCATCCTCCATTTTACCTCTTGCTTAATCGATTTTCCATTGACGAAAAACGGCAAATATGGCTCAATTTCACTTGCAACCTCACTCCCAGGCTTCCTGGCTCTCCCCCTGTGCTGTGTGTGAGTGTGTTTTAATATTTTTTTATATTATTTTGCTTGTTTTTAGGGTTTTTCGAGTTACACGCTTGAACTAAGTTTGGCCGTTTAAATTAGCAAACTGCGCATCTCACGGTCAGTTGCAAAGTGCTACGTTTTTCGGCGGCTTCCCTTGTGCTTCAACTGCTCGCTTTGCAAAGGGCTGCAAGTGCGTTAGCTGTGGTAATCTGTGATTATTATTTGTATACTTTGATTTGTTGCAGTTGGATACATACACCACAAGCCAAAAGAGAGTGGATGAGACATTTGGTAGACTCCTCACCATACTGGTACATTGTGGGTAAGAGTTTTGATACAGAGGGTCAGCTGATTGAGTAGATTGTATTCAGTTCTTGCAGATGACAAAGAGTGAGGAGAGAGAGAGAGAGAGAGAGAGAGAGAGAGAGAGAGAGAGAGATACAGGCCAGTGAATATATGGACTCTTGGGCATTGTTTTGATTATTGTCCACCCATGGTTAGCTGGGTGAGAGCTGATATAAGGAGCTGCTTACTCGTTTAGGTCCTGTTTCAGTGGAAGCTATGCCTATTATTTTCTTTGATTTGTAATTAATAGTTTCACTCAATATTTACTAAAGTCTGGAATATAGATACAGCCTCCGGTATCATGTGTCCCTCTATCAAAGTGCTTGAAACCTGAGCACAAACCCACATGAGACTTGTCACACAAATAAATCATTGATATTTAAATCACTGTGTTACCTGTAATTTTTAAGACTGAGTACTTGATTTTAAACCGTAAAAGAAGAGCAAGTTAAAAGGAAAAACATAAACCCCCTGTCTAAACTGAAATATGAAGTGCAGATTGCTCTAAAAGTTAGAAATTGGAAAATTTACTTTAATCCAGCTGTTGAGTGCAAAATAATATTTCAAATGACTCCCTAAAATTGGGTATAATAAGAGCTATCTGCAAATCTTGCTGTAAAAGATAGGTGTAAAGAGATACACTCCAACCATCAGTCACAATACAAAGCGCTTGTCAAAAGCCAAATCATTTCCATTTGTCAGATCATCTTTGGGTCTTGACGACCTGCAATTTTTAATGCTACTTTCTGGGCAATGTCAGCAATGTAATTGGCCATCGATCAGCTTCCATTAGCCCAAGTATTCTTGCAGTGCGCAACGTGTTGTTATTCATTGAGTATAATCAATCCATTCAAGTGCTGCCTCTCAGGAGTCATGATTTACCGCATATGATCTTATACTCAGATGAACTTAAGTGCAAACACTAATGCTGTATTTTAGCAGTTAAAGGGACATGGGACACAACTGGTTTTTAGAAGCCTTTAAAAGAGCACGTTTTAAACATCGCACAAGATTTTTTTTTGTATGAAAAAATATTAAGGAAAACCTGCTTAAACTTAATTGAAACTAACGGGAAATGCAGAGAGAATACTTGAGTTGGTTGATCTCATTGGCTGGCGGATGGCAAGTCCCCAAAAGTAGTCAAACTTCTGAATATGTTTTTGTGCTCTGAAACCTTTATTTAAAATGCAACAAATAACACAATTCTTTCCATATCCCTTGAACCCGGACCGGAGACACCCCTCTCAACTACCCTTTAACCTTTCCCTTCCTCTCTCTTTCTTTACCTCCTCTCGAATACCTCCCCCATTTTGTTTTGGACTTTAAACTTTCTTTAAAGAAGGAAACGAAATATAGAAGTATTGTATATTTCCATTTATGACTATGTACAATCAGCATAATTGTATGGCAACTGTCTGTGCAGCCACATCACTCTTACATAAAAATAAAAATAAATGTAAAGGTAAATAAAAATCTAAATAGAATATTGAAAATATCAGAAGATAAGTTAATTAAAAAATATGACATCTTCTACTCAGAGTGTCAGCCATCTTGTTTATTTCCTGAGTATCGGAGACAACCCACAGCTCTAAACTTCTCGCTAATTGGCTCCCTTTATAGCACTAATGATCCAATCAGGATAAACATACACGTGCCATAAATAAGTCCGCTCCCGCCATGCTGAATATTAGAAAGCAAATGAAACTTTTCCAGATGTGACAGATTGCTTGGGGCTTCCAACTCAGTAGTTTGCTTTCATTGCTGCAGGAAATTACCTAATCATTCACTAACCTTCCATCGTCTGCCTTTTTTTCAAGCAGTTGATTTCATGCAACTGTTAGCGATGCCGCTGACATATTTTTCTAATTGGAAACATCTGTAGTTCTGTACTGTAAAACTAAAGCACCAGCACAAATGCGATCTACGAAATATTAAGTAGATGGCTCATATCAACAGCGCGGCCATTGAACGTCTAAATGGGATGTAACTTTCCAGTTGTTGATCTTCACAGCAAACATTAAAAGGGAGAAGTTGTGCAGGAGGCATTAACCTCTTTCCTGCTGGTGGAAGCAGAAACAGATGGAAAATTCCATAGAATGAAGACTTTAGGAGACAGACCATGCTAAATAAATAAGGAGGTGTGGGAAACAGCTTAGATCTCGGACCGTACTGACTGTGAATATACATTATTAGGATCAACTATATTTGCTCAAAATTGTCTTCAAAAATGTAGTTAACAAGAAAAAATGTAGAGGAGTTCAATAATCTACAGCAAGTGATATCTATCTATCTATCCATATATCTATAATAAGCATGCATTCCCAGCGAGATCTGTTCTTTCATTTCCATTATTTCTCCTGATATACAATGTATAAACAAGACACAAGAGACCCTGTTGCCCCAAATCCAGCAGTTTTCATGTTATTCTTGACAATCATGAAAAACTGGCCATATGTTTTAGTAGACGATTTTTTTAAAGTGACTAACTCCTAAGATACGTAGTATTGTTGCTGCAATGCATCATAGAATCCTCCAGGGTTCAGTAGAGTCGCCAAGATTTTTTTTTTTTTTTTCGAATTAAAAAATAGCTGTATGACTTTTTCCCTTCTTGACTATGCTCTTAGTCAGTCTTAAAGGCTTTAAAACACACACACATTAATGATAAGACTTTAATATTAATATTTGAATATCAAAAACAGTGTTTACAAAAAATATCCACTTTATTACATATAATACAAAAATAAGTAGTAGGTAGGGCCTCTAGGGAGGGGGTGAATATACAGTGCCTTATAAACATTGGCCGCTTGGCTCAGAAGCACATGTATCATTGAGTAGGAAAAAAGTTCCTTCACTCTGAAGGCTTACCTTACAGCTGGTGCATCACCCCCATTATTATTATTATCATTTATTTGTATCGCGACAACATATTCCGTATCGCTGTACAGGGGAGGAGAACAAGGAAATATACAACATACAATATTGACAACAGCATGGATGGCTTCAAATCTTGTAAAAGTGCTTTTTCCCAAAGCACCCCACAAGATTAGACACTCGCCACTTACAATCTAAAGTCATAGCGTTTTAAAAGGAATGAGCAAGCTGGCTAGAATGCCAGGAAACACTGGCAAAAATAACTACAGAGACCCTACCTTCTGCTAAAATAAAAGAATAGTGTAAGAGAGTTACTGACTGGTTTCGATTGCTCTCTGCAATCTTTTACAAGGCAGTGAATAAGAACGATCTTTAGTTTGGCAGGCTTTTAAATGCTTAAGGCGTTTCTGCCTTTACTCCTTGCTCCACCCACTAGCCAATGGGAGTGTAGGTTTCACGTACTATGCGCAATTATGTCTTCGCCAACTGGCCCGTTAGCCAATCGGAATGCATGATTCATACTCTATACGTGACAAGGTAATCACGTAGCTGCGTTGTGACATGACAGCACTTCACTCCATATTTTAACACGGGATACACGCTATCTCCGTAAACCATTTCCAAAGCAATGCGCTGCATTATTAAGTGTAGCTAAATGGTTGCCATGTAGGGGCTTGACTCCTAAATAGATGTTTCATTATGGGAATCTACCTAGCAACAACTTTCAGGGATTCCTGAATTGTCCCAAATAAACTCATAAACAAAAACGGAAATAATTTTTATAGCTGAAATCCGGGAGTTTAGTTATAAAAAGATCACTTATTTTTAAATCTCAATAAAGAAAAAGTGGATTTATTTGCAAAAAGAAAGTATCTACTTATTTGTCTAAACTCTATACTTGCTTTTAAGGAGTTTACTCTATTTGTAACAGCAGAGGAATTACTCAATTGAAGAACACCCTATTTATAAGTGCCAAGTAACAAATATTCCATAAAAGGAGGCTAGATAATTTACTATCTTGTTAAACTACTACACTAAGAAGACGAAGGACAGAGACTTAAATGTAGGGGCTAAACGTAAAGCCTTCATTAAGGCCCCAATTACTTTGTGCTCCCATATAGTAGATCCACTTGCATTCTTCTTGCATCAATTTGTTGTCATTGTCCCCACCTCTTACATTCGTGGTGATGATCCTGATAACATTAAATTCAAGACATTTTAAGTCTCCTTGATGATAGAGTCTAAACAATCCAGACCATTCGTTACGGATGACCCATGCTCTAATATGCAGAATCTCAACTGTCTGATGGTCTTACCTACATACAGTAGCTTCTGTATTATATGTAATATAGTGGATATTTTTTGTAAACACTGTTTTTGATATTAAGGTTGCACTCTGCACTGAGTCCTATGATTTCTACCATATGAGACTTTTATTCCCTATCGTCGGAAATTAAGTGCACCCCTTTATATATTTTTTTTATATAGTCCATTCTTAGGACTTATAGTCCATTCTTAGACTAATATTTTGTCCTCTATTTACTATTAAATTCACTTTTTTTGTTTTGGTGAGATATATATATATATATATATATATATATATATATATATATATATATATATACACACACACACTTTTTTTTCTTCTTCATTGTGCAGTGGTTCTTCAAATGTCTTGAAAAAGATCCCACAAAGAGATCCACATATTACCTTACTATACCACACTACTTTATATTTAAATAAAATGTCCTGTTAGTCCCTTGCTTCTATAGTTTATAAATGTAAATATATATATAAACATACATGTAAACTTCCAAAGATGCAGAGTTAGACAAAACTACTTATAACCAAGGAACTATAGATGTACGTCATAGCTTTTAAAGTTAGGCTTCTAAACTTATAGGATTTGTCCATATATATATACCAAGCACTCACACCATACTGAGGATCGTCAGTAACCGTGAAACAGTACTGTATGTGGTTAAGTGACCTGGTTTGTGAAAAATCCATCCGTTGCTATGCCTAAAACTGTGAAATACAGTAAGCATATGCTTAAAAGGAGCCATGTTTAAAATGGTTTGGATTGACAGAGTGATGGTGCATTATGTGGCCTCATTTGCATGTCCTGCACAGTTTCCCCAGATTGCAGTGCATATACTGAATCTCTTAGAAATTTGAGCAGGAAATACGTTTTCATCAACTTATTTTTAGACATTCAAATAGAATCACTAATGTACTATTCCTTATTTGTACTGCTGTACTTTGTACGGTGGAGGGCTTCTATCACTCTTAGCACACCATATGTGAAAAAAATTGCTGTATAGAACTGCTCTCTACAACAATCACCAAACAAACCAGGCACTCATACCATACTGAGGATCGGCAGTAACCGTGAAACAGTACTGTATGTGGTTAAGTGACCTGGTTTGTGAAAAATCCATCCGTTGCTATGCCTAAAACTGTGAAATACAGTAAGCATATGCTTAAAAGGAGCCATGTTTAAAATGGTTTGGATTGACAGAGTGATGGTGCATTATGTGGCCTCATTTGCATGTCCCACCCAGTTTTCTCAGACTGCAGTGCATATACTGTATTTCTGAGAAATTGGAGCAGGAAAAAAGTTTTCATCAACTTATTTTTAGACATTCAAATGGAATCACTAGTGTACTATTCCTTATTTGTACTATATATATATATATATATATATATATATATATATATATATATATATATAGTATATATCTTCTAGTTATCCGTACACAGGCATGAATATTCATGTGGACATGTATACTGTATACATATCAATACTACTGTCCGCATTTTTGAGAACATAAACCATTATTGTGTATGTTTTATTTTTATAGCAACCTTTAGTTTTGGGCACTCCACTGTTCTTATTATCTTTAATTAAACACATTTCTGCATGTGCTCTTATATATTCATTTCCACATACATCTTATCTACAGGAATTAGAAATCACTGGAAAAAAAACAATCTTTTAAACCAAATATCTTTGCTGAAAATTAATATAAACATTATTTTAATGCATTTGGATGGAGATTTAGAACTGAAGTACAGTACATTCATTATATTAAATCATAGTATTATTTTAAAGGAAACATTTTTTTTTTATAACTTAGTATGCAAATCAGTACTCCCAGAATGTGCCCATGTGTATCCATTCTTATACACAGTACCTTCCTGTGAGCTCCAGAGTTATTTTAATGCTTGAAGATCAAATCTACCTGACAGTAGACAGCAATTAGATACTTTTGCTTTTTGTGCAGGGGAGAGGGAGATTCAGTAGACTTAAAGAGATCTGTGAGTCTGGATAAATAAGACATGTTGGAGTATGTGAAAAGAAATGTCAGCTTTGCAGAGAATTCCATGTTCCTGTAGAAGTTGTCCATGGTGCTGAAGCTGCTATTATTAGTGTAAAGCACAGTCTCCAGAGGACAGATGTGCAGAAACATATAAAGACCCCATAGATCACAGGACAAATGCATGCTCTGTAGGGACCTGGCTGCAACATGAGCTCTGCTACAAAACATTGTCATTTGTGGTACGTGTTCTCTATCAGATATATGTCAGTATTCATTATACATGGAGAAGTGACAAAGCTACTGTTGGTGCAGAAGGTGCAAAGCAGAACAGAGTAGGGGCCCTCTTCTACTGGCAGTAGAGGACGGATCTTAAATGGATATGGAAGTTTTCTGGATTTTACTATGTATATAATATCTCTGTGTATATACTTAATTTTATGTACTTAATTTTATTAAGATGTGCAAATAAACTCTTTTTTACTCCCTAAAATCAAACAAATAGTCTCTGGCGTCTGTTTTCTGCAGGATAAGCTTACACAGACTCTGTATGTTTAGTGTATTGTCCTAGCCTATCAGGGACCACGTCACAGTCGCATGTTACCGAATGTTTGAGAGAAGGTCACTATTTAGTATGAGACTGCACAGTCAGTGTTTTCATTAGCTATATAGGGCAGATCCAAGAGGGTATTATTTCTTTTTCAGGCAGTAAAATCAAAGCTAATAAGCCATTTTTAATAAAATAAAGTACTTGAAAGTAAATGGCTACACAGTTATATTATGGTAGCGACTTGCCTGTCAAAAATGACGGCAATAATATTTGAAGCCATGGTAATGCTGTTTGCCACACAATGCAGGTCTTTTGCTCCTCTGAGGACCTTCGGCACTCACTGCAAGCCCCGCGCTGATGAGCGCCGCCTCTCTCCTCGTGTCCTTCAAGTTTCCTGCTTTGCAACTATCAGCTTCGGCGCTCATCGCAAAGACAGATATATAAGTACAGTGTAAAATATAAAATGTATTTAGTACAGTGAATAATAAATTAATATACTTTACCTATTTATATTTAATATGCAGCAATCAATATGCTGAAGAGCTAACAATCTCTTTGGATTTTCCTGCATCTGAAAATGTACAGTTGGACTATTGATCACCTGAGGAGAAAGTGTCAGCAATGTGCCAAGAATGCAGTGTAAATAGACTGCGTGCGCGAGGCCAAACTGTTTGTTTAGGCGGGTAATGTTGCAAAATGCATATTTTTTCTATGTGTTACTTGGCTCGCAAGCATTTCCTGTCCGCTGTAATGGTATATTTTGTATCTCCTATGTTCCTGGCAGCCTTTTGGAGAAAGCAGATACATTTGTTTCATACTCTGGGGTTCATGTGTTGCAAGCAGCCTGGAATATGTAGTCCCTTTCTCTCTATATCCTTGTGCTCTGATTCAGTTGTAAGCTCAGACCCCACCCAACCATGTGATTCCATCCTGCAGCAAGTACTTTATTTGAAAGGTAAAACTCCATACCTAGCTGCATTTCCTATGTGTACTTAGTTATGTAAGCTTCCTGTGGGTGTGCATAGCTGGATTTTACTTTCCTGCCTATAACTTTGTAAGTACACTGAACTTATCTATAGAACACATATTTTTCTGATATTTACTGCCTGTTTCATACCAAACCCAGGAAGTATATATATATATATACACACCTTTAAAGATTTATAGGGTGTATTTAATGCTTACCTTTCTGAAACCATTTTTCAAGCTTAATTATTCAAAAGTCCAAATAAAAAAAAAACAGGACCACAGAACTTCATGTCCTAGGTTATAAGGAACTTATTTATAAAACTGTCCCAAGTTTTAAGAACCGGCTCCCTAGAATAATATAGACAGCTGAATTATTAACTTGTTTTTTTTTTTACTCTCTTTCATAAATAAACACCACGGTCACAAAAGAAATATTGATTTCATCAATATACCTTAGAAGTAGTGCGAGCTGCCTGCACCTATATACATCTTGGAAGAGGAATTCAAACACATGCATAGCAGGTAATGACTCCTGGATTGTACAGCCTTTAGACAGACACAATAAAGATTTATGAATCTTGAAAGCGAGTGAATAAATAAAATAAGACATATGTGAGTATACACCTGCCAGCGCACATCACTTGTTGTATTATTTACTAGTTCAGCGCTTATAATGTTCTGTCAAGCAATGAAAAAAGGAAAAAATATTTTGAAATATTTTAAATGATATAAATATTAATAACGTACGTTCAAGGACAACTTTGTGCAAACTCTTGACAATCTGAGAAGTTTTGGGATTTCTGAGGTGAGGTCTGACCTTGCGCATGGAAAACATCGCTGCAAAACGTCGCTAACTGTATGTTTCATGGGGTCACTGGTTATCCAATAATAGTAAATTAAATATATTGTTGCCATGGAAACATGGCAAAAGTTCTGGGAAAATAATTACACGTTGGCAGGTAGAAACGAGCTTAAATCATGCGTTTAACAATGTGTGGGAAAGGGACAACAGGTAATTAAAGCATCATAATTTGCATTTGCTATTATAGTTTCATTAAAATAGAATGAAATATGATTTTATGATTAAATACTGTATGTCCATATGCAGACACCCGTTGAGGGGAAATATACCACAGGAATAGATGAGGTAAATTCAGTCCTAGTCTACAGTTTCACGTTTAACTTATGAAATTATACTATCCTTATTATCATTATCCTTATTTTTACACAAAAATCATAGTGAGTGGGCTTAGGTGCTCCGGTATATGACTTAAAGACATTTGAAAGCATACATCTTTTTTCAGTATACATCTTAATTGTCTTTGGGTTGTAAATTGTGAGTTTTCAATCTTGTCTGGTGCTTTAGGGAACATTTGATCGTAAGCTCAGACAGGGCCCTCCATTCTTTTGCAATGCTTTAATATTGTTTTTGCCTTGTACGTAACCCATGTATAGCGCTACAGAATATGTTGGCGCATCACAAATAAACAATAATGATTATAAATAACATTTGTCACCTATGTAGTGAGAAAAATTACCCATATATACAAATATACAAATGATTTACATATATATATATATATATAAACAATATTACATATACTCTCTGTTATATGCATGAGGGGTTAAGTTTAGGTTCCATGACTATACCTGTGTGTTTTGTTCCATTTAAATCTTGCAATAAAGATACCAAATCCACAAGCTATGTTGTGTTGGTAACAAATATTACAAAACAAAAAAGAGACCTACAATACACATTTTAGTTACAGATAATAGTTATAATATATTGCTATTCTTTATTGTAATGAGTTTCACCTCTTTAGTAGTACTGCCCCCTGGGCTAACCTGTATTTGGTCTCTCAGCAATATTTCATTAAAGGGGTATGGGAGGTTTGTGGCTTATACTAGGTATATAATATACCTGTGTATCTATTTACTTTTATGTACTTTATTTTATAGGAAGTGCTTAAAAGCTCTGTATTTACAACTTAAATTAAGACAAATAGTCCCTGTATGGGTCTGCACGTTGTAGACCAAGAAAACACAGACACTGTAGTGCTTTCAGTGCCTCATACTAACCAATCAGCAACCATCTCAAAGTAACATTCTGTAACATGCTGCTGAGACGTGACTCCTGATAGGCTAGGACACTACATTGAACATCCAGCACTTTAGAGTCTGTGGGCCTCATTCAAATGTAATTTGGCCAGTTGAATAGGGCTCTAAGCACAGAGCATATTTTTTTTGTTTTAGATTTTAGTTAGTGAAGACCTTGCTTTTGGATAGATCTTCACTAACTAAAAACTTCTGTAAAAAAATATGCTGTGTGCTTATATAGAGCCCTATTCAACTGTCCAAATCGCATTAGAATGAGGCCCTGTTTCTGCAAAGACTGCTAAGGGCAGTCCCATACAGATAATATTTGTTTATTTATTTTTTGTGTGCTTATAAGCTCTGTTTAAAATCAAACTATATAAAAGTATGTAAAAGTAAATAGATATATAGGTATATTACATACCTATTAAAATCCAGAACACTTCCATATGCCTTTAAAGGGCTGTTATAGTTTTGGAAAAAAGTAATGATGTGAAACAGGTAAGAAAAAGACAAACGTATTAGCTATGTAGACCGTAGGCATAAAATAACATTTTGTTCTAAATGTGACAGTACTAGTTTGTTTAAGGAGCACTGTAGACACTTTTTTATATATGGTTTTATGAATAACTAAACTTAAAATGGGTAAAATTTCTAGAAATTAGAACAATACTTAAGTTTACACTTTTATATGCAATTATTTTTTACTGCAGACTTTCATTTGGTTTACTGGCTTTGTAAATGGATGAGTTTTCCATTTGTCGTAAGCTGCAGTATTCCCACTGTCCAGATAGAAACTTTCTGTGTATTAAGTCAATTGACAACTCAATAGATGCAGCATATATGAATATGAAAGGTAATGCATTGAATGCTGTAGTATTCTTTTACAACCTAAAAACATTTTGAGTCTTTTCAGGTGTAGTTCTTCATAGGATGTATTTTAAATATGGGGCTGCAGTGGCTTTAGAAGCGTAGTGGCAAGTAATAAAAGAGGACGTGAATAGGGATAGCATTATAGTTATAGATTGGGTCAAGGCTAATGTCCAAAGAGGCTGTAATGTAGGAAATTGGTATAGTAGATAATAATCATTATTAATAGGGCTTTAAATCATTTCTAATACAACGTTTAGTATGTCCTGGCTGATAATGAGGATTGTGTCTGGAGAAGGGCAGATATTTCTAAAGACTTTTGTAGGCCGGGAGTTTTCAAAAACACATTTCAGATCATTCCATGAGAAGACGTTACACATGTGAAGAACAGGGTCACAGGGCCAAGGTGCTTCTATCTAGGCCACACATACAAGCTGGTATAATAACACAATACAGGAGGTTCGCTATGTGTGTTGGAGAGCGGTAATGTAATGGAAAGAGACTCAGGAGATGGTATAATTGGAGCACATCTTCACACCTCCTATGGCTTCTCTCTGATGTTACAGAACAGGAGAACAAAGCAGGCACCCTGGGTGTGCTGTCTGTGGGGCTGTGGAGACTTCAAAGACATACTCTGCAAAGCTTTGATCTAGTTAAGGAGCTCTGCAACCAGCCAATGACTCCTAGGTCAAACCCTCTAACTAAACACAGCAGGGCGATGTGACGGAAAATAGATGTGTGCCACCAAAATCTGCACAGCTAGGAGTAATGATAATGTAAAAAGAAATCTGCTGTTTGGGGCTAAAACTATATTCAAACATCAAACTGTTACAAGTGTATCCTAATAGATTTGCAAGAAATACACCAAATCATCTATCTCCCTATCTATCTATCTCCCTACATTACATTTGTCTTTTCTTTTCCTCTCTACATTAAATGTCTGGCTAAATTAAAAAGGAGAGCATCAAATGTTATTATTTAACTGAACTTTATCTTGCATTATCCATTAGTCGTTAACCATCCATGCAAATTGAATTATATAGATCTATTGGTATAGGAAACAAAACTAGAGGGCTAGAGGGATCCAGTTCAATCCATCTTGGTGCTATTATTAGTTTCTGACTTTAGATTACCAGTGTATGTGCTCTGCTTGTAATTCAAACTATTCGGCCTGCTTTGACCCTTTGATCATCACCTTGACCCCCCAGTTTGCCGTCTGGTCTACAACTGGAGTCCATTGTGTATTATGCATCCACTATTCAGACCTGGATCCTACTTTGTGGGTTGGTCTATTCTCTTTACCTCAGTCCATCTTGATGAGAGTAACAAGGGTGAACGCAAGGGAAGGTGCGTAAGAGATTTATAGGAAGATACATGGATGAATGAGAAGAGAGAGGTGAAGCGAAGAGGCATAAGTGTGAACAATGGAGAAAATAAAAGAGATAGAGTAATAGGTGTATCAGAGAGAAGACATGCAAAGAGAAAGAAAGAATGATTTGAGATTTGAATAGCAGTGAAAATAGAAGAGAGGAAGTGGGGGTTTGTGCAATGCCACCCTTTAATACATAAACTATAATACTATTATAGTGTTTCAGGAGTTACAGAAGAATAAATAGTGCAACAATTTATGCATAATACTATAATAAATATGTCATTTTACATACAGTTCAAGATGTACCAGGCATTTGAACACAGCGAAAATAAGTCTCAAAGACTAAGATAAACTCCAAATGAGTCTTAATACAGACAAACAGGCTTAATCTGAAAGTTCAGAAGAGGCTGGTCTGTCTTTGGCAACAATAGATGAATTGGGATATTTATCACAGGTTGAAGGGTGGTCAAAGACCAGAAACAGGCCAGTCTTTCATGGATATCACAGATTAAGCTCAGCCATTCGGGTCAACACATTAGTTATTCAAGTAGAAATACAGAAACTGGACCATTATTGGGAATTCACAACCATGTTCAGTCCATATTAACAAGCCACATAGACACATTTTATTCATTGGTTCTCAACTAAGGCACTTGATGGCTACATATAGTGTGGTTTTAGGGGTATCTTTGTTCAAAAACAGTTGAGTCAATTCATATAACTGAGCCAATGATTTACAGACCAGTTTGCAAGTAGAAATAGCCTTAAATATCTATATGAGTGCAACCACCAAGGACAACAGCTGAGAATAATTGGTGATCTAATGCCCAAGCAGGCGGCATATCCTTATGAGTGCAACAACTGAAAATTGAAGCCCTGAATGATTGGCCAACTATTGGTCAAGCAGGAATCCATTTAAATATCCATATAAGTGCAACCACTAAGGATTATAATGTAGAATTATTTATAGGTTACTCATTTTTAATAAAGATTAAACATTACTGAATTCAATGGGTAAACTACCCCATTTGTCTCCTACCTGAGCTCTGCTTGCTGGGTTCTTCTTTATCCATTTTATAACTGTTTCATATACCAGTTCCTCAGCTTTGGTGTTCAGGCTGTCGTTTGAAATGTAAGAGACAAAGTCTTCTCTGGTTATATTCAGAATCTCTTCCTGATTTGCCACCTCTGGGAAGTTCTGCAGGGCATAAGCCTTTGCCATGTTGTACAGCTCCACACACTGCATCGCCTCTGCCATGGCCAAGATCCCTAGGCAGTTGTTGGCTGTCAGTTGCTTTTCTACACAAACACAGTCCAAGTGGATGACATATTAATAGCTATATTTCACAAATAACAATAACATTAATTTGTTTCTATATAAAATGATGACACACTGATCTATCTGATTGGGTTATTTTAGTACAGCTTCAAGAGGATCTATTGCCTAATATTGGACGTAGATTATTTTACATAATCTTGATATAATAAAAGTCAATATAAATTATATTTTAGAGAGGAATTTATAGATTAACCAAGAAGACAAAACACACACATATATATTTGTGGGCACATTTGCATGTCCCGGGTTAGCTTCCCAGAATGCAGTGTAATAACTGATTTTCTCGGAATTCTTAACTTGTTTTTTTAACTTGTGAACACAGATGTGAACACAGATGTAATATTTATTTACTATATATATATATATATATATATATATATATATATATATATATGGAAATTTAAATGCCATCTGTCCTTTATCAGGAAAATAAAATAAATTAATAATTTGGCTTGACAGAAGAAAGAAAGTTTAGGTTGTTATAAAGGGTAGGTGCAAATGGTGATAATATATTTAAAATGTTATTGTATATATATATATATGAATTGAATATTTGTATGTAAAAAAATAAATAAGAAAGAATGCAGGACTGTATTTAGGTTTTATACTGTACTAGGCACATTGAGAGTTGAGGACCGCAAGTTACTACTTCTCCTTTCCTCTTGCTCTGCCCATATCTAAAGGTTATTACACATACATATGTGGACAAATATGTGCATGTGTGTTAAAGTATTTATAAAGCAAAAGAAAAAGTGTCTGCTTTACTCACAAACAGAATGTTATCTCAAATTAACATTTCAGAGATATTGCAGTGCTAGGCAAAACTGCTTAGAGTTAATTGGACTACAAGAAGATCCAATCAATCGACACTACAGGAAATCAAGACAAACTGTTCACTGGAAGTCTTGACCATGAGGCTAAAGCTCAAATATTTTGGCCATATCATGAGAAGACAGGATTCCGTACAGAAGACTCTGATGTTGGACAATGGACAATGGCTGCAGTTCAAAGGGTCAGGCAGAATTGGGCTCAACTGAATAACTAAACAACAACAAGATCAACAATTGCATAGCACTCCTTCTGTTGGCTTACTCAAAAATACACAAGTCATTGAGGAGTTATAGGGCCAAGACATTTCAAATATTGTAGAATTATAAAAAGTTTAAGCATATGAAAATAGTCTAATGAAAATGCCAAATCAATTCCAACTCTCCAAAGCCCACCAAGCTCTTTTATGCCAAGTAAAATCACTTGGGAAAATTCTAGAGTTTCCATAAATTCTCCCATCATTGTTACACCCATTAAATCATAGGAAGATAATTTTCTAATAAAAACTAATTATTATGTTCCTGAGAAACAACAAATTTAGAAATAGAAACAAGCAACTTACCAAGAAATGAAATACACACTTTACAAAAAGTGTGAAACTGGAACTTGTTTGCAGCCTCCAGGAGAATTTTTGCGTTGGCTGAATCTATGATCAAGGAACCTGTATAAACAAATTCCAACAGCAGCTCCAGGACTTCAGCATTAATATTAGACATAGCCAGTTCCAATTTCTCTCCACTCTTAGCAGAGTCCCGCGATGACCTGGCAATATCAGACAATGACATTCTTAGAGGGCATTCGGCATCATTAAAAAAAAAAAAATAGCGCTTAATAAGAGGTAGAAAAACACTGCACACTTCATTAACCTCCTTCATTTTTATGCAGTTTGGAGAATATTGTATTTTTTTTTTAATATAACTGATCTTTAACGGTATCTGAAAGAGAAGGGACTTTGAATTCATTCAACAGAAATAAAATCACAAAAAATTAAAATAAACAAATAAAACAATATGTAGATTTTTTTATTGCTAGAGTTATCTGCATTCTCATGCAAAAAGGTTGCAAACGAAAGAAGTATGAGCCAACGTTAATGAAAATGGGATACAATGTTAGTTTTCAAAGGGAAACAATACATTTTAATACCACCGTTAATAATGTCAGGAGGAGGAAATTTAAAATGTACTCAGTTGGAACAGATAGATTAACATATTTAAATACTATATAAATCAGAGGGCATTTTCATTTTTAATAATAAATGGAAAATGTCAGATTGTATTTCTGTCCCCTTGTTGCTTGATCATTAAAAAGTTTGTTCTAACGATTGAGAAAATTCCAGTTTTAAGATGATTAATGCAGTCCTATATTTTTGAAGAACTACACTTACATGGGCCCTCATTCAATTGCGATTTGGCCAATTGAATAGGGCCCTAAATAAGCACATAGAATATATTTTTTAAATAAGTTTTTAGTTAGTGAAAACCTTGCTTTTGGATAGATTCTTACTAACTAAAAACTTCTTTAAAAAAAAAATTGTATGTGCTTATTTAGGGCCCTATTCAATTGGCCAAATTGCAATTGAATGAGGGCCATGGTCTTTTGTAATTCTACACTTGATAATAAGCAAATATTATTAAAATATCAAAATAAATTGTTAATTTTTATATGTGATTAAGGTGCAGTGGATTCTACCCTTTTTTCTGATGATCAACCTCCTGAGGGAGAAGGAGACTTTAAATACAGAAGAATATTCTACCTACAGAGACAGTAGCCATGTATTCAGCTCAGAAATATAATGGAATCACAATATACAGAATAATTCCATATACAAGTTGAAAATGTACAAAAAAAAATGTTTTTGCCCTTTAACAAGTTTAGTGATTTAAAAGACCATATAGAAAAAAAAATATATATATATATGTACCTACGTGATTTTTTAAAGAAAATATCTATAAGTCTCCAGATCTGGAAAAACTGCAAACTATATTTAAAAAAGTACTTTTGCATTGAAATGTGATTAGAAAATAATACTCACTTGCACTAAAACACTAAGCCTCATATACAAGTGATTAAATCACTATGAGCAAGTGTTAACATGTAACAGTAGTAGACAATATGAAGAGGAATTGGGAAGATAAATAAAAAATATAAAACCGTATATTCAGTTTAAAGCTACTAAACTATAGCATTAATTTGCAAAAGTATTTATTTTTTAAATGAAGTTTTCTATTATACAAAACTGGGGACATTTTCTGTGTCCCTTTAAATAGACACTGAATTACCACATTTATTACCATGTTTTTAGAAAAGTATATATTAATTATTAATGTTTTTAGCATGAAGAATATAGATTATAATTATTGAACAATTATGTTAAACACTGAAAAAATGCTTGTTCCGCCCATGAAGAGCACTGCCCAGATGATACAAGTAAATTATGAGCGGTTATAGCATAACAAGGACATGTTTATTTTATTACTAAGTTTTGTATTAAACTCAATAATAAAATAACTAAAAAAATGTATGCACAAGCTGAGTAATACTACATACCTGCATGTGTTATGGCTGGCTAGACATCAGTCCCTAAATTAACATGTAAGATTATCTTGAAGAGGTGAAGCAAGTAGCTTCCGCTGCTCTTTTTTGTTTCCTCAAAACATCAAATAACTTATGTTTCAGATAAAATATAATAAAATATAATTTTTAAAAACATTGTAGATAATTTGTGGTATCAGTGTCCCTTTGAAGTGAGAAGGTAAAAGTCTCTATTGTATAATTCAACTTACAGGTAACATGTACTTTGTCATCTAAATATTATGGAAGATTCATTTTATTTCCTTTTTCATCATACAATAAATTCACATTGAAGTTTGACATCAGTGGGTCGCCAGAGAGGCTGACTGACTGATATGTATTTCAAAGTGATATCTCTTACTAATGGGGAACTCATTGCCAATAACTGCAAATTACTCCCTGAGGTGCTGAATCAGTTTTCACAATGAAATAACTGCTCAGAAACCAGGTAGTAGCTATCTCAACCAGATGAATTCCTCCATAGGGTCTGAGCATGCAGTTTTTTATTTTTCACCTGCTTTATACAGTCAGTTCAGAGCACCGAGGGTAATTGGTAATTATTGGCAATGATCTACCACAAACAAGATATCATTCGGTCCTTAGTAGGCGACTCATAAAGGCTGATTGATAGGTAAAATTTGCAAACTTCTGTTTAAGTGTACTGTAGGAAAATTAATTTCTAATAAAATTTAATTGATAAAGCATTAGTTATTACTCTATATATTTACATTATATAAAAATTGGAACCTCTGTGGTGTCCTTTTATTGGGAAAATTATTTATATAAATATTTTAGCTGGTTAATTAATTGTATCCTTCTCAACGAAATTGTCATATAAAATGTAAACTTAATTATTTCTAAGAAGCTTCCACAGAGTAACAGTTTTTCACTTTCTGGATCTACCCCTATCCTCCTGTTCTCTCTCATGTAGGGTGCCATGTTTCAGATCTGGCCACATTCACAAAGAAGGGCTTGAAAAAAACTATTTCATGCTGCTGCATATAGACACATATCATAATACTGCCTGTTAATTGTGATGGGAGTGGACTTACATCACAGCTGTGAAACATGGCACCTACATAAGGTAGAAAAGGAAGAGATGGGGCAGTACCAGAAGGTGAAAATGGTAACTCTCAGAACCAAGTGAAGTGTTAACTTTGTATGACAAATGCAATGATACAATTAATTAATGAAACTAGTTAAAAACATTGATATAACACAAAAAAATGGCTAAAGATTCTGTTAGAGTAAAAGCCAAGGTGACACAATAGAAAGATAATCAAAGTACTGTAGCACAAGGGGACAGTAACTGAATCAGGGCCATTGTTCAGCTTTTGGGTATAAAATAGGAACAAGTAAGCGCTATGGGATTTGGTTTTCTTTGCAGATAGTGACCCGTGAACTTTAAACAGGCTCTGCTATACCATGAAGAAATGTACTTTCATCAGATTATTTGATCTTTTTTTCAAGGTTATGTGTTTAAAGAAAAGGGTTTTGTTCTAAAAATATATTGTTCCCTTCAGGCACTAAAAGGAAGACCTTAGTGGCATTGCTTTGAAAACCGAATACAAGACAAGATAGACAGACATAATGGTTAGAGCAAAGAATTAAGGGTGGGGAGGGAAACATCCCGCTCTGCCACAGGAAGCCAGCAGCCATCCTTTTGGAGTTTTCAAGAGTTTTCCTGCATAAAGTGCTAAATAATTTGGGGATCAAAATAATCTCCTGCATTTGGAAGTGTGAATTAGTGCTTTTGTGAGCTATTGAGTCGTATAGCCATTGGTCATTGTGTATGACTGTCTGGTGAATCTGCAGCAACTAGAAACAGATACGCCTGAAAGAGTAAAAAATAATAAAAGAATTTGGTAATGAGAGAGGGAGGGAAAAACCAATCTGTTATTTGAGAAAAAAGTATATATAAATATTAACTTCGACAAACATTGCACCACATGCATTTATGTGTAGAACCTATTCATCTTGCATTGAATGTCCATAGCTATCTATATAACTTTGAGGAAGACCCAATTGCCTTATTTTACACAATATATATATATATATATATACACATACATATATATATATATATATATATATATATATATATATATATATATATACACACACACACACACACATCATACATAGAGAGAGAGAGAAATAGAGCGGGTGAGAGAGATAAAACCTCATCACATTATTGTTCCTGGGAATGAAAATATGGTAGGCTTCCACTACCTCAATACAATATCTATCTATCTATCTATCTATCTATCTATCTATCTATCTATCTATCTATCTATCTATCTATCAATTTACCTATGTATCTATTTATCTATCTGCCTGTCTATCTATCTGCCTGTCTATCTATCTGCCTGTCTATCTATCTGCCTGTCTATCTATCTGTCTGTCTATCTATCTGCCTGTCTATCTATCTGCCTGTCTATCTATCTGCCTGTCTATCTATCTGCCTGTCTATCTATCTGCCTGTCTATCTATCTGTCTGTCTATCTATCTGTCTGTCTATCTATCTGCCTGTCTATCTATCTGCCTGTCTATCTATCTGTCTATCTATCTGTCTGTCTATCTATCTGTCTGTCTATCTATCTATCTGTCTGTCTGTCTGTCTGTCTATCTATCTGTCTGTCTATCTATCTATCTATCTGTCTGTCTATCTATCTGTCTGTCTGTCTGTCTGTCTGTCTATCTATCTGTCTGTCTGTCTGTCTATCTATCTATCTATCTATCTACATGTGTAGAAGTCAGGGAGCCAAGGCTCCTAAAAAATTTACTTTTAGCTCCTAAATGTTTTTCCGAATAATAATGTATCTCTATGAAGGGCTTCCTAGGAAAATACAGACCAGCTACTAGAAAAAGTCTTCCTGATACCCAAGTATGAGATATTAGACAGATATGGGGGGAAAACAGTACAACTACTTGTCTCAAGTATACACTTAGTATACAGTGTTTCTACTGCTGCTACGGATTCTGGGTAGTGACATGCAAATGTGTGTTATTCTCTGACAGCCTTCAGAAGTTACCTTAGATAAGAGCGCAGTGCCAGAAACTCACTCAGAGACACATATGCTTTTCTTACTATTTGCTTCAAGCTTCTTACTATATTTTAGGAGAGCCTACACCTTTAAAGTAGTATATTTCACATTATGAAGTGACTGCATTGAAATACTTTTTTCTATATCATTTTGCATTCTGTTGTTTTCTCTTCACTATTTCTTTCACTTTCTTTCAGTTTACAAGTCTTATTTTTATTCTTTTATCTAGAATCATACATCCTAAAATCTAGGATTAGACCACCAGTTAACCCATTCAGGAACTCCTTATTATACTACTGTTCTACTAAAACATCTGGCCTATGACATATTGTAGAACCACTTTTGGGAATGAATGGCTCACGAGCACTGTAGAGATAGAAGCCATAAAGGCAACGTTCATGGTACCACAAATATGGTGTGAAAAACACTTTATCAAGGGTCAGAAGGATTTTTGCTTCCGGTATAAATTGCTGTAAAATGCATCAATAATAATTTGATATGTCACAGACATTCCTTGCTACTTTCTTGCCACAATACCACACCTTTTACCACCAAAACTCAAATTAGAGCCAGCTATATTTGGAAATAAAATAATTATCTAAAAATGTAGTTGATGACAATGCATGCCACGGAAACAACATACATTATATCCACCACTATGTGCTTACAAAGAGCTTTCAATAGTTAAAGCAAGGTTTTATGGGCACTTTTGGCCTCTATGATAATGGAACCAATGAAAACAGCACAAAGGCACTAAGCTTTTTGTTACACAAGCCCTTTATGGAAAATATAGTAAAATCCGTAATAGATATATTATATTCTTGTGTGTATATGATGATCACATTTAATGGAGGGTTGGTGTAAAACCAACATGCCTTAAATGTTTCCACTATTTCTGGAAAGGTTTGGGAACATATTTATAATATGATACTAGTAATTCACCAAGCAGTCTGTGGTCTAGTCATATTACAAGTGTTATTACACGGCCTGTAACTGTATTAAATCTCAAATACCCACTTCTCTGAGGCCTATAAATGACCTAAATCTGTAACCCCAGCCAAATATGACCAAAAGAAAGAGTTTAACAACATTTCTAAATAAAGTTTACTTTGATATAAACCATACAAAATCTTAGTTAATAAGAATGATGAAAGCTGGTATTTTTTGCGGAGGCCATTGGCAGACTCTCCAATCCGGTATGTAAACGATACGCTCTTCAAATGAGTGACAGACAGAACTACTAAAGCCACAATACTTAAGAAGATCATTTATATTTGGGATTCTGTTACAAGTCTATTAACATTCCCTAAACAAGAAGTCATTTCACAGAGAATTATGGTTACATAAAAAGAAATTCATCCTT